>JAHWGI010001301.1:1460000-2060000 GCA_029379305.1 Frankliniella fusca | reverse complement strand
CGCGCCGCACCGCGTCCCGGCAGACAGAGGTACGGCCTAGGGTGTCGGGCAGCTCCTACAACCAGCGGTACATGGAGCCGTGGGCGTCCGGCCTGAGCATAGGCCCCTGCGGCGGGGGCGGCGCGCGCCGCACCGCGTCCCGGCAGACAGAGGTACGGCCTAGGGTGTCGGGCAGCTCCTACAACCAGCGGTACATGGAGCCGTGGGCGTCCGGCCTGAGCATAGGCCCCTGCGGCGGGGGCGGCGCGCGCCGCACCGCGTCCCGGCAGACAGAGGTACGGCCTAGGGTGTCGGGCAGCTCCTACAACCAGCGGTACATGGAGCCGTGGGCGTCCGGCCTGAGCATAGGCCCCTGCGGCGGGGGCGGCGCGCGCCGCACCGCGTCCCGGCAGACAGAGGTACGGCCTAGGGTGTCGGGCAGCTCCTACAACCAGCGGTACATGGAGCCGTGGGCGTCCGGCCTGAGCATAGGCCCCTGCGGCGGGGGCGGCGCGCGCCGCACCGCGTCCCGGCAGACAGAGGTACGGCCTAGGGTGTCGGGCAGCTCCTACAACCAGCGGTACATGGAGCCGTGGGCGTCCGGCCTGAGCATAGGCCCCTGCGGCGGGGGCGGCGCGCGCCGCACCGCGTCCCGGCAGACAGAGGTACGGCCTAGGGTGTCGGGCAGCTCCTACAACCAGCGGTACATGGAGCCGTGGGCGTCCGGCCTGAGCATAGGCCCCTGCGGCGGGGGCGGCGCGCGCCGCACTGCGTCCCGGCAGACAGAGGTACGGCCTAGGGTGTCGGGCAGCTCCTACAACCAGCGGTACATTGAGCCGTGGGCGTCCGGCCTGAGCATAGGCCCCTGCGGCGGGGGCGGCGCGCGCCGCACCGCGTCCCGGCAGACGGAGGTACGGCCTGGGTTTTTTAAAAGTTTGGGAGTCATTTATTTCCCTTTCTTAAGACTATGGTATGCTACCGCGCACTGTTCAAACCTTGCGAAGAATATCGTTCGTAAAGCGTTCACACTGAAAACGGGGGAATGATGCATGTCGATCACGAGACGATAACGCGCGTTATTGTGCGGTTTTTGTGAAATATTATTTAAGCAAACGTCTGAAATTTATTCTCGATGACACCATTGGATTCCTCGTAAAATTTCCGTTCAAACGAGTATACCCCACATGTCATGGGGTTTCGAGCCCGGAAAAAGACACTTACAAGAATGACGTGCCACGAAACTATGGGTTGTAACCCCATGACATGTTTGCTCGTTTAAAAAGAAATCTTACGAGGAATCTAATGGTGTCATCGAAAATAAATTTCAGAAGTTTGCTTAAATAATATTTCACGAAAACCACAGAATATAACGTGCGTTATCCTCTCGTGATCGACATGCATCATTCCCCCATTTACAGTGCATAAGGTGCTAAGCGGTGCTAAGCTTTCGGCTGCTTCGTATTACGAAGCATTTTCTTCGTACCGTACAAGCAATTATCTTCGTATATGACAGGGCGTGCGAAGAAAATGCTTCGTACTAAAAATGCTTCGGATTAAGTCTAGGAGTCAATTGCACAAGAAGGTGCTCTGCCCTGCAATTAGGTAAGGTGACTACTTGACTAAATTCGATATTTGGGTGAGATGGTACCTCACCCTCACGTCGCCAAGCTGCTGCTCAGCCTTTCAAAAAAGTGGGAAAAATTTATTTTTTTTTTAAAGAAAAAAAATAAGAATAAAAATTACACGAATATGAATACACCAGAGTGAGGCAGTCAAGTATTTTCGCCCAAGGGTCTACCACTTTCATAATCCTCGAACGCCCCTCTCTATGATTATTGATAATCGCATAATCATAATCAAATTTGATAAAAATTTGCGTGATAACAGGAAAATAATCAGTAAATATGTGAAAGATAAACTCAAATAATCATTGCCAATCACCATAATCGTGACTGCTGATTATAATCCTCGTACGCTATATTTTTCAAAGTGGCAGACCTTTGTTTCCGCCTGCCTGTTAGGCAGACTCCCCGCACGCGGGCACGTTTTGCCTAGTAGGCGGGCGTCGCCGTCTGGCATCTCTGATAGAGCACGCCGCCGCCGCGCCCCAGTATCAGCGCCGGAGCACGTATCATGTCGCGCGGCCTTGAGATGGCGCGGTGCCGTCCCCTCCGGCGCGCCCGCCGACCTGGCCAAGTGCCTCCTGGCGGCGAAACGATACAAAATAAAACTAGGAGTTTGCTCCGCGCTTGGACGTTTCCTGAACGCGCTTGGCACGGCTCCCGCGTGCATCTGTCGTGCGGAGCCGAAGGAGTGCCTGAGCCTGGCCCGCCTCATGGGTGGGGTTTTTAAGTCCGATAATTTTGCAAGAAAAAAAAGAACGTGTAATACCGGTAAGTTATATTTTACGCAGATGATACTTTAAAACACACCTACTCTTCGTCTACTCTGAACTATAACTTGTAATTTAATTTTTACTTACGTCGGTAAAATTTGATTTATTGGTTTAAATATATTCCAAGCAGAACGCATCTCACGAGCATCAACGAGTAACAATCAAGCCCTTTTTCTACCAAGAATTCTAACAGAGAGCTCCATTATTCTGAAAGGTCTCCAGTTCCATAAATCACCTATAAATTTGCAAGCGTTCTCTCTCAGGGGAGCGCGTCGGGGTGGTGCGGCCGCCTGTACCTGGGCCGGCCGCCGCCCTTCCACCGCCGGCCGCCGCCGCCGCTGGTCCTGGTGCGCGTGCCGCGCTCCGCCGGCCGCTACCCGACCCGGGGGGAGCTGCTCACCGGCCTCACGCCCTCCATCTGCTGGGCCAACGCGCACCGGGACCTGCCGCTGACGCCGGGCTGCCCGCGGAACATGCGTGAGTGCGCGGGGCCGGGGCTGCGCCGGGACAAAATGTGTACACTGCAAACTAAGAGTGTACCTGGTACACACATATTTGCGTGTGCTTGCAAGCACACACAGATAGGTGTGCACTTCCCATGTACACACAAATAGGTGTATACTTCCCCTAGTGCAAACTTATTTGCCCAGTACTTGCCATAGTACACACACTTAAAGCCCACAAATATATGTGTGATGTACTATGGCACGTACACATATATGTGTGGCATACTATGGCACGTACACACCTATGTGTGGCGTACTATGGCACGTACACACCTATATACGTCTGTACTATGGCAAGTACACACCTATACGTGTGTACCATGGCAAGTGCACACATAGGTGTTTGCTTGCAAGCACACGCAAATACCATGTGTGATGTGTACTAAGTACACAGCTTGGGTTTGCAGTGTGCAATGATTCTTTTTAGACTTGATTTTTTCGATTTTTTTTCTTCCATTTTTTAAAATTATTTTTTGTATTTTTATTTTTTGTGTGATTCTCAAGGAAAATTTCTGTCACTGTTTGATAAATTTTGATTTCAATCTTTTTTTCATTTTCAATACTTTTTTTTTGTTCCCTTCTTTTTTTTAAATGATTTTTTTTTTGGGGGGGGGGGGGTACAATGACTTTTCGAAGTAATTCCCCCCTCATGCCCCCTTCGGGTGCGTGCGCAGTGCGCTCGCTGCGCGCGCCGCCGGAGTTGTTCGAGGAGCCAGGGGCGGCCGGGGCAGGTCCCTCGCTGGCGCCGCGCTGGCTGGACCGCGTGGACAGCCAGACGTGCACCTTCCCGCCGGCGGGCGGGGAGCGCGGCGAGAACCTCAAGTGCGCCACCTGCGCCCAGCCCAAGGAGCAGCCCGCCCCGGACACCGGCGCCAAGGGCAAGAAGCGCCGCCGAGGGGACGCCGACGCGGACGCTCAAGCTGAGGTCAGACAAACAAGAGTCGCGAGCAACAGGCTCTACGAAATTTTTGCACATCTTGCCATTCAAAAGAAAAAAAAATTATCGGAAGGGGGGACAAACCCTAAAAAAATATTCAGTTAAAAGTCAAACAGTCCAAATAAGTCAGAAAAGTTTATTAAAACTTGCTCTATAAAATTAAAAAATGTTCTAAAAATTCACGAAATTTATAGAAATCAGAAGAACCAGGAAAATTCTTAAGAATACACAAAAAAACATGGCATTTGTGCAACAAAATTCAGTGCTGCTTTCCCCTTGAGAGGAGTAAATGACAACCGTTCAGGGTTGAGGCAGCAATCCTCGAGGGCTAGACGACGGCCTTATTACTCCTGGGAACACTACTGCACTGTAAATGGGGGAATGATGAATGTCGATCACGAGAGAATAACGCACGTTATTATGTGGTTTTTGTGAAATATTATTGAAGTGAATTCCTGAAATTTATTTTCGATGACACCATTAGATTCCTCGAAAAATTTCCTTTTAAACGAGCATACATGTCATGGGGTTCCAAGCCATAGTTTCGTGGCATGTCATTCTTATAAGTGTCTTTTTCCGGGCTCGAAACCCCATGACATGTTTACTCGTTCAAACGGAAATTTTACGAGTAATCCGATGGTGTCATCAAAAGTAAATTTCAGAAGTTTGCTTAAATGATATTTCACAAAAACCGCACAATAACGCGTGTTATCGTCTCGTGATCGACATGCATTATTCCCCGTTTCCAGTGTGAATAACGAAAATCCAATGGGTCGTCTCTAGTACCTCTACTGGAAACACCTCTAATTTTGATTAGAGGTAAATTTATCTCTACGGCAATATACCGCTAATAATATTGCTGCGAAAATATACCTCTACAAGATTTACCTCTACGGTTAGGAGTAAAACACAGAGTTAGGAATTTACCTCTAGAAAGTTTTAGGAGTAAAAACTCTCCTACTGTGTTTTACATGTAAACCTTGACGCGGCATAATCACGGCTACGTCAGTTACCTCTCTACACTTGGGATGAAAATTGCGCAGTTCGGGAAAGGCGTGCAACGGTCACCCAGCGAGAGCCGCAGTTGTCGAAATAGGTTCTGTGAGAGATGGGTCCAATTCATCTAAAGAAAATGCTTCTCAAAGAATTCACATCGCTAATTTCCATCTAAGTATTTTCATGGTATCATGGTCGGAGCACACCTCAAATTCATTTTTTTTTAAATATATTTTTTAAAGAGCTATTGAAAAAAATTGAAAAATTGGTAGGCCCCTGCCTAACTCACAACCTGCGAGCCCCGCCTGCTTAACTTCGGAGTTCTGATGGGATCCGGTGTGTTCCAGGCGACCGCCACCCCGCGGGCACGAGAAGTCCTCTCCACTTCGGGGAGAGTCCCCGCTTAAGGCTGGCGGCCTGTCAGGCCCGCCGTACTACCCTATTTAAACAGCGCCTTGAAGCCGTAGGTAGCATTTCGGACCAACGACTGGGCACCACCGGACCGCATGACCGGTCAGTGGGAGGTAGAGGCAAGGAAGGACGATAGAGGGGGAGAAAAGCAGAAAGAGAGGTTTTTGCGGAAGAGTAAGCGTACGGTTGGTTAGACCTGTACTGACCCGCTCCCGCACAGGTCATGGAAAAGCTGTTTACTAAGGAGCCAGATTCATAGGCCTTATTTCCCCACGAGGGACCACCCCCCGTGGCATGGGACGGAACTTCCTGACAACTCGCTTTCGCTGCCAGTGAAGAACCTACCTGGGAATTGAACCCAGGCCCCAAGTGCCGAGTCTCATGACACCCCGCGGCTTTCGTGGTACAAGACCACTAGACCGTCGGCGATTCCACGAGGGAGCTCCGTTGAAATGGGGGGTTTGAATTCCACGCCAAGCTGCTGTGCTCGGAAAAATTTATATTTAGCAAGATTCGAACCTGGGTTCTGCGGCCCCCGGTACATTACTGTGCCGGCACGGCTACGACGCCACGATACAAGCCAGCTTTCCTCTAATGGGTGACGCTGCGAAGAGCCGTAGTCGCCGACGAACCTGTACCGGTGGCGTCATCAGTACGCCTGCTCTCCTTGCTGGGGCAGCCGAGCCGCGTGGCGACTTTGATATCCACATCGGCACCGTTAGGAATACTGGGTAGGCACAGGTTCGAATACCGATCACAATTTTTTTTTTCGAAGTAGCTTTGTCTCTTTCAGTTGCCCGAGGCACAAGGACAGTGGATAAAAAGGATTAAGTAGGTAAAAAATAAATCAAAACAAATCCACACTCGACATTAATGTCCTCGCCGGTGAAAGCACGAAATGGACAGAGGTTCTAATACCACCCTATTTTTTCTTCTTTTTATTTCATTTTATCAGTACGTAGTTTTACCTATTTGCAGTTGCCCGAGGCATTAAAAAAGATGTTTGTTGTTTGTTAAGAAAAAAATTCACCGCGTATTAAAGCTACCAACTCAAAAAAGAAGAAAAAAAATAGAAGGAAAAGAAGTTACAGATTGGAGTGGCGTTAGAACCTCTGTCCAACTCGTGCTTTCACCGGCGACGACATTAATGTCGAGAGCGGATTCGTTTTGATTTATTTTTTACCTACTTAATCCTTTTTATCCACTGTCCTTGTGCCTCGGGCAACTGAAAGAGACAAAGCTTCTTCGAAAAAAAAAATTGTAATCGGTATTCGAACCTGTGCCCACCCAGTACTCCTAACGGTGCCGATGTGGATACCAAAGTCGCCACGAGGCTGGGCTGTCCCAACAAGGAGAGCAGGCGTACTGATGACGCCACCGGTACAGGTTCGTCGGCGACTACGGCTCTTCGCTAGTGGAAAGCCCACTTGTACCATAGCGTCGTAGCCGTGCCCATGGCCGTGCCGGCATAGTGATGTTCCGGCGGCCGCAGAACCCAGGTTCAAATCTTGCTATGAAATATAAATTTTTCTGAGGACAGCAGCTTGGCGTGGAATTCAAACCCCCCATTTCAACGGAGCTCCCTCGTGGAATCGCCGACGGTCTAGTGGTCTTGTACCACGAAAGCCGCGGGGTGTCATGAGACTCGGCACTTGGGGCCTGGGTTCAATTCCCAGGTAGGTTCTTCACTGGCAGCGAAAGCGAGTTGTCAGGAAGTTCCGTCCCATGCCACGGGGGGTGGTCCCTCGTGGGGAAATAAGGCCTATGAATCTGGCTCCTTAGTAAACAGCTTTTCCATGACCTGTGCGGGAGCGGGTCAGTACAGGTCTAACCAACCGTACGCTTACTCTTCCGCAAAAACCTCTCTTTCTGCTTTTCTCCCCCTCTATCGTCCTTCCTTGCCTCTACCTCCCACTGACCGGTCATGCGGTCCGGTGGTGCCCAGTCGTTGGTCCGAAATGCTACCTACGGCTTCAAGGCGCTGTTTAAATAGGGTAGTACGGCGGGCCTGACAGGCCGCCAGCCTTAAGCGGGGACTCTCCCCGAAGTGGAGAGGACTTCTCGTGCCCGCGGGGTGGCGGTCGCCTGGAACACACCGGATCCCATCAGAACTCCGAAGTTAAGCAGGCGGGGCTCGCAGGTTGTGAGTTAGGTAGGGGCCTACCAATTTTTCAATTTTTTTCAATAGCTCTTGAAAAACCATATTTTAAAAAAAATGAATTTGAGGTGTGCTCCGACCATGATACCCATTCCTTCGCCACTTCCCCCGTGTAAACAAGGTCACAAAAAAGCAAGGCACTTATTTGGATTTTGAGGAAAATCATCAGGGTTGGGGTCGGACAAATCGAGGTCGGACAAAAAAAAATAACTATCACACCCTGAGTGCCAGGTCGGACAAAAAGAAACGTGTGACGGTGGCGTGCGCAAAATTCCTGAGGCTGGACAAAAAGAAAGTCGGACAACCGATGTGCTCCGAAGGGCAGGGGCCACCAAAGGGCTGGAGAAAACATTCTCGGGGTTTTTCAGATACCTTGTATTCTGTTATATTTCATTAGATGCAAATATGTTAGAGGTAAAACACTCTCTTTTTTAGATGCAAATACATTAGAGGTCAAATTACGGTTATTTTTGTAGAGGTGTATTCGTTAGATGCATCCACTGATTTTTCTTAGAGGCAAAACTCTGGTTGGTCTTATAGAAAGATTTTCACTTCTTGCTGTATTCGAGTAATTTGGCTCTAAAAACTAGAAGCATTTCTCTTAGATGGAAATTTTGCCGTATTCTGTTAGATTGAAAATACTTAGATGGATATTAGCGATGTGAATTCCTTGAGAAGCATTTTCTTTAGATGAATTGGACCCATCTCTCACAGAACCTATTTCGACAACTGCGGCTCTCGCTGGGTGACCGTTGCACGCCTTTCCCGAACTGCGCAATTTTCATCCCAAGTGTAGAGAGGTAACTGACGTAGCCGTGATTATGCCGCGTCAAGGTTTACATGTAAAACACAGTAGGAGAGTTTTTACTCCTAAAACTTTTTAGAGGTGAATTCCCAACTCTGTGTTTTACTCCTAACCGTAGAGGTAAATCTTGTAGAGGTATATTTTCGCAGCAATATTATTAGCGGTATATTGCCGTAGAGATAAATTTACCTCTAATCAAAATTAGAGGTGTTTCCAGTAGAGGGATCGGGCCACCCCCGCAAATCCAATAATAAGTCGTCCACTCATCGAAAATTGTTAGAACGTGTGACGAACGGAATTTCGGTGGTCATGCGAACATAGTCCAGTATCGTCGTAGCCTCAATCGTGACGCTATAGAGATAGCCCTGAGCTAAGCGAACACCATGATGGCAATGATCGCAACGACAACCTTTCTCTTTCCTCCGCGCAGCAGCAGCAGCAGCAGGGGGAGGTGGCGGAGCCGGCCGCGGGCGCGGAGCCGGACTCCTCCCCGAGCAAGGCGGTGCTGGTCGGGAGCAAGGCCACGCTCGGCAGGGCGAGCCGGGGCGCCCTGTCGCTGACCGTCAGGCTCTCCGGCGCGCCCGTGTCCGCCAAGGGCTCCGGCTCCGGAGCAGCGGCGCCCGCGACCGTCTCCCCGCGGCCGTCCGTCAGGTCGACGGGCTCCCGCGGGCAGGGGCAGGGCCAGCCGGGGGCGGGGCCGGGGGCGGGCGGCTCCACCTCCCGCAAGCCCTCCGGGTCGCTGTCGCTGCGCCAGGACTCGGCCATGCCGCTGCCGGGCGCGACCAGCAGGAGCGCCGTGTCGGTCAAGCCGCCGCTGGACGGCATCCGGGAGAGCACCACCTCCACGCCCGTGGCCGAGCCGCCGCCACCACCGCCAGGTGATGCCAGGCAGACAGACAGTGGTTCTGGGAGTCTTTCTCTGTCGCCCTCGGGGTGGAGGATCAAGGAGTGAGAACGCAACACTACTAAACGCGAGGGGAGGAGGGGGGGGGGAATCACTCACACAATATGCGTACAATATTTTTTTTTTTAACTTTGGATTTTTTTCTTAATATTTTTTTCATTTTGTTCTTGACTTTTGGAATGTTTCAAAATTGTGATTTCTTTTTATTGTTCTGGACTGGGGGGGGGGAGCATTTTTGTAAGTGATCGCCCCGCGACTTAATGCTGGTCGATACCACCCTGCAGAGGAGCAGCAGCAGCAGGCCAGCGAGGTCGCCCCTCCGGAGGCCGCCGAGGAGGTCGACCCGGGCGCCGAGGGGGAGGTCGTCCCGGGCGCCGAGGACGCCGTCCAGGAGGACGCGGCCGGCGGAGCGCCGGAGGAGTAGGGACCGCCCGCACAGTAAAGGCCGCACCAGGCCCCGCGCGGCACGGCGCCGGCGGCCCGGCCAGCGACACAGACTAATTGATTCTTGCTCCTGAGCCGCCACCACCGCGAGAACAAAGGTCCCGGCCCGGCGCGGCCCAGCGCAGGCAGGGGCAGGGGCCCCTGCGGAATACATAATCAGGTGTAGCACTGGCCGGGAGGGGCTAGCCAGCCACCAGGGCTGGCCCCGCCCCGCCCCGCCCCGCCCCGCCCCGCCCCGCCCCGCCCCCCGCACGCTTTACTCATCTCGACGCGTCGAGAGGAATAGGTAACTGCTCCAGCCCCTCTCCTCTCATGCCGCTGGTGCCGCCGCGTTGTGTTGAAAGAGACTCCGACGCTCCCTGATGGTCTACCGCTCCCCGCCCCGCGCCCCGCCCCGCCCAGCCACAGCCTCCCTCGCCCATAGGTGATATGATAAAAGCCTGCTGGGGTCACTCGAGGCATGCGAGGTGCCCCGCCGGGCCCCGCCCCGCCCCGCCCCGCCCCGCCCCGCCCCGCCCCGCCCCGGTCTGGTCCACCATGGAGGCGCGTTGCATGCGGTTTCCCAACCGCGAATAGCCACCCCGCCCCGCCCCGCCCCGCCACTAACTTGTCCATAGTCCACGACGCCGCCGTGATCCGGCCCGCCAGTGACCGGCGGCCAGGCGCCGCGCCGCGAGGGGTCAGCGAAGGGTCAGCGAGGGGGCGCAGGCGTGGAGCCTGGCCCATGGGCAGCACATGGGAAAAAGAAGACTTTGTAGTGGTGATTAAACTCTGTTCGATGGGCATAAAACGATGGCTTGTATCGAAATAAATCTGATACCGACAGCGAGGAGCTGGTTGTGTCGACTTGACACTTGTCCGATGACAACAATTGCAGTTAAAACCACAGCTTAGTCTCTCATCGTGTAAGTGTACTTTAGGTCGTGACAACTAGCTTCCGGTTTTCGGTATCGTGTTCGATACCAGCTATTGAATTTTGCAAATCAAAGCGAGAGTCGATCATCGCAATCATGTCAATTTTTCCCCGTGCAGCCCAGCCCAGCTCGGTCCAGGCCGCGGCCCGCGGCAGGGACGTGTAGGCAAGTGGGACACAGTGGGCTTTGGACTCACGAACCTCCTCACGGGAAAGGTCGCTGCCGCACTGGCCGCGTCGGGTCACGCTCGCTGGCCGGGGACGCGTCCACGGAGTGTGCGCGGTGACCGCTGCGCTGGACCCGCCGTCTGACTCCGTCCTTGTCGCACTCGTGGGGCCCTGCTATCCCCAACATGAGGCACCGCCATAGGGGCGACAAGGACGGAGGAACGAGCTCGATCTTTGGCTGGGCCGGGCCGGGCCGAGCCGGGCCGGGCGGCCACACTCTGTGTGAGAGCGAGGGAGACAGAGAGAGACAGAAGAGGGACGGACTGAGTTGGCACTCGCGCCGGGCAGGTGGCGTGATGTCCAGGACGTCGCGCTGAGCACCTCAAAGTATGGGGCTGCAGCGAGGACCGGCCCGGCCTGGCCCGTGGGGTGATTCCGCACGCTGGTTTCGTCGCTCTGTCCTTGTCGCACCCATGGGGCACGACCGTAAGGAGCAAGAGAGAGGACACTACAAAACGGAGTTCGGAATCGCCTTGCTGTGGCCTGACCCACCGCACCGCCGGGACCGGCTCCGTCTGTGGTTGAGCGTGCGTGCGCGAGAGTGAGTGCGTGTGTTTGTGTGAGTAAGAGTGAGAGTGTCGTGTTTGTGTGTGTGAGTTTAGGAAAAGGGAGGGGAGGGGGGGGGGTGCGCTTGTGTGGTTGTGTGTGATTGAGCTCGCACCATGCATTACGCAGGTCCAACAAGGCGTGTCCATTACAAGCGCATTACGTACATGAGGTGGTGCGGTGCGTTGCTTGGCAGGGCCCGTGTTCCTGCAGAAGTGGCAGTGCCCCGAGTGCACGCCGAAGGGTCCGTCATTATCAATTCAAGCGTACACCGATTTGTCTGGTTTTTCGTCATTTTCCTTGATTTTTACAGATTTGTTTTCTGGTTTTGTTCTAAATTTTTTCTCGATTTTTTTTTTCTGATTGGTTTTTCTTTTTTAATTTTTTTTTCGTGATTTTCATTGATTTTTTCTGAGTTTTTACTAATTTTGTTTTAGAGTGTGAGTGTACACACTGATATGTTTGAATGAAGGACTAGAACGGACTACATCCGTACTACAGTTACGTCTGCACCTTTGTACGGAAATGTACAGAAATTTTCCGTACATACCGACACTTGAAATTAAAAACTTCGGTCAACGCTTTTAAAGTGTATCGGCAGCGTATAATGTACAAAAAATCTCTGTATCTTTCTGTGCAAAGGTACACCCTACAGAAAAAGCACGGAAGCTCCGGATACTTAATTGACCAGGACATTCTCCGCGTGTTTTTTCCCCGTATTTTTTTTACAGTGTGGGGAACATCGCCTTTGCATGACAGGTGTGTCTCATTAGATTTTGCAGTGTAGTTCCTCCTACGAGGGACGAGCTCGAAGGGCGAAGAGGGTCAGCCAGCGTGTGTAGACGGGAGCCGGAAAGGGGCAAGATTGCCTAATAAGACATCCTTGGCAATTAACATTCGGCTGCTGCGGCAGGTGGCCGTTCGGATTACACCGCCACCACACCTCGAAGAAGAACGATGGGCGGGGCGGGGCGGGGCGGGGCGGGGCGGGGCGGGGCGGGGCGGGGCGGGGCGGGGCGGGGCGGGGCGGGGCGGGGCGGGGCGGGGCGGGGCGGGGCGGGGCGGGGCGGGGCAGGGTGGGGCAGAACTGTCGGGCCTGCAGCAAAGTTGGAGGTCAGCTTTGATTTGAGGAGCCGAGAGTAGAGAGCAGAGGTAGCGGCGTCGGAGTCCGCTTGCAGGTTATTCAGGGAGTGGGGGAAGAGTCGTGGCATACGTGTGTCCAATATATTTATTTAGGCAGACTCCCGACCCGAGCGAATTGCCCACGTCTCCCATCTTCAGCAACCGAGATGGATCTGCGCCTGCGCTCTTTTAAATCCTTGCATAGAAAATTCTTGTATTACAAAGAATTTTGAGCATCCGTACAACAAAGCCAAATTTTCTTTGCAACACAAGGAAAAACATTGTGTAATACTAGGAAATTCCCTTATACTACGGTTGCGCAGAATTCTTTGTACACAAAAAAATTCTTTGCAGAGGATTGAGAGAGTGGTGTGAGGCTTCTGTGCCTCTGGTGTGGGGACCACCACAAACTTTTTTGACGACGCGACGTACACAGGATTACATGACAACGGGGATCGCAAAAGACAGATTACTTGCAGTGATTCCGAAGGTTGAAAACGTCCAATTGAAAAGTATTATGTTACGTTTCCTGGTGTTTTTATCGCGTTTTTTTTTGGAGGGGGGTGGAGAGGGGGGTTGCGGATAATACTAAGTGAATCCAGGCGACTTTTGTACTGTTGTCGACACTTGACACCTAATGTTTTGCATCAGAGCGCCTGGTAGGTATGCAACATCTTGTCAGTGGAGCACGTGTGTGCGGCGTGGTGGCCTACCCCGCGGACCGCAGGCGTCAAGTTCCTATTACTTCGCCGACGAAATCGGGAGAAGACGTGAGGATCTTCTCGACAATCGTCACGTCGGGGATGGACACTGCTTTAATGTCACCTCGCCTCGCCAGCTGAGCTTGCGAGAGATATTGCTCAAGCAGAGGGGTCCATTACTTAGTTAACGAGGCACCCACGATTTCCGATTATCAGTGATTACCAAGTTTTCGCGTATTGTTTTGTGGACATTTTCATGAGGGAAAACGCAGAACAGCATCAAAAACAACGAAAAGGGGAATTTTTGGGATGTGATAACCAGTGATTTTCGAACAAAACGCACACAAGATTACCAGAGTGGTGGACCGCCCTCGCAACCAACGCTGCCTCAATACGTGTAAGTGTATATCGATCGTTTGAAACACTTCTCATAACAGTGATATGTCCGCACTGAATACCTTTGAACTTCTGTTTTATACGCAGCTACAGATTTCTGTAAACATGTTCAATCTTTTCGCATAAATTTGTGCCCAACTATGAAACAAAATAAGCTGACTATAGACAATTTTGTTCATAGTTGCACACTAAATTATGCGTAAAGAGAGCTTGTTTACAGGTATATATGTATCTGCGTTAAAAAAAAGGGGGTCAGAAGAATTTAGTCTGACGCAGTAAACCGGTGAGAGTAAGATGTACAACCAAACCGCCAGCAATAACTCTCGCTATCGACACCCACCTGCACCACCAACAGCGTTGTGTATAGCTTTACGACCGACTTTGGGCAATTCATTACCATGAGCGCAGCACTCTGCGCCCGGGCCGGGCTACAGGCGCTGCTCCCCCCGCGTGCGCGGGCGGGGCGGGGGCGCGGCCCGCCTGGACTTGGCCCGCGGCTCCGATGACATAAGTGCATGGGATAGGGGGCGGGGCCGGCGGGCAGCCCCGGAGTACCGCCGCACCTCCGGACCTCGGCAGCCGGAGCCGGCTCCGCCGCCAGGACACGCGGGCGCAGCAGTATGGTCCAGGCCGACCCAGGCCTGGCCAGGGGCATTGACCCACTGACCCAGTTTCGGACCGCCGCCGCCAAGGCCAAGGAGTGCCGCGGTGGGAGCCTGCTGGTCCACGCTGGAGCAGCCGCCGTGGTGGTGGCGGCGGCAGCAGGGAACACCGACGGCGGGGCGGGGCGGGGCGGGGCGGGGCGGGGCGGGGCGGGGCGGGGCGGGGCGGGGCGGGGCGGGGCGGGGCGGGCGTGTCGCGCGGGAAAATCGCCGGAATCTACAACAATGTCAGGGCGGCCTGTGGTACAGAGGGAGGGGACTACGGGCAGGGAAGACGGGGTGGGGTTGGGGTGCGCGGATGGGGTGGGCGTAGGGTTGGCAGTGGGGGACGCAGCAGCGATTTAGCGCGGCTCTTAATTGTGTCGCGTGCTGCGCGCCGCTGACCCTTCCACACGCACTCGCCGCGCGGGGCGGGGACGGGGACGGGCGGCGTGTATCACTGAGCGTGTGATTGTGAGCGTGCGTAGCGTGCGTGTCACCCTGACAAGTGCATCCCAGCCTGCGGCGTGCCGCGCCGTGACACAACCTTGAATCTCCGCCGACCCGGCAGACGGCGCGGGGTGGGGCGGGGCGGGGCGATGCGGAGGCGGAGGGGGAGCGAGAACGGCCTACATTTCGGGGTGCCCCCTGCCCCCTTGCCGTGCCACGCTACGCCCTTACCGCACCTCTTCGGCTTTGCCGAGTTCATTACCAGCCGCGCGCCCCACTCCACTCCGCCCCACCCCGCCCCGCCCCGCCCCGCCCCGCCCCGCCCCGCCCCGCCCCGCCCCGCCCCGTCCCGTCCCGTCCGGACGGCATGCGCCACCGGGATGGTTACAGCGATGGGAATTAGCGCTGCGCACCGCTACCCCACCCCGCCCCGCCCCGCCCCGCCCCGCCCCGCCCCGCCACGCCACGCCCTGCTGGCCCTGCTCTGCTCCGCTCCGCCGCAGAGCCGCGCGCTCTATTCATCTGCCGAAAAGTTGAGGCGGTCAGTTCCGGCCCGGCCGGCACGAGTTTCGTTCACCCGTTAGCTGCCGCAAGGGGTAAGGTTGTGGGACCGAGGGGGTGGGGGTGGGGGGTGGGACTACAGCTTCATATTGTCTCACCGTCATTTGCCGATGCACCGCAGAGCTGCACTGAAACTCCGGTTCCGAAGAGATTCATCGTGAAACAACCGTGGGACAGTATGGGCCTTTGCAAAAGCCTAATTACAAATTATCATTCCGTGAAAGGCATTGAAACTACTTAAAGCTTCGAAATCTTAATGCATCTGGACATTTTTTTGCCCTTTCAGAGTCATGAAAAATTAACTCAATTTAAAAGGCATGAAGTCCTCTCTCTCTACCTTGCCTTTACCGCTACCCAGTAATACGTCTCCTTGCAGGTGCGAGTGTTTTCGCCTTCCTTCCACATCCTTTCTGGGTGCAACCGCACTCCGGGAACTGCCCCCGCAACATTGCCTATCTCTGCCTATGGTTGCTGACCTAGCTCCGTCGTCATACAACGCTCGCTCTCTCTCTCTCTCTCTCTCTCTCTCTCTCTCTCTCTCTCTCTCTCTCTCTCTCTCTCTCTCTCTCTCTCTCTCTCTCACACACACACACACACACACACGCTCCCACACACTCAGGGTGGAGAGGGAACGAAGGGGGCAGAAGGGACGTCTTCCTGAGAGCGGAGGGGTCAGAGGGAGGACGTATTGGTCGTCTCACTCTCACTCACTCACTCGGCGCGGTACGCCCGAGCTCCTGCTCGCTCATTTCACGAGCAGGTTGATTATCTCTGGGTGGATCGCGGAACGTAGGCGGGGCGAGGTGGGGCGGGGCGGGGCGGGTAAGCGACGGGGTGGGGTGGGGTGGGGTGGGGTGGGGTGGGGTGCGGTGGGGTGTGGTGGAATGGGGTGGGGTGGAGCGGGGCAAAGCCAAGCAAAGCGGTCCGGGGTAGCAGCAGCAGCAGCAGTGGGCAGCAGCATCCAGTCCCCTTGCACCGGTTTGGTAGTTCTCCTCTCCTCTCCTCTCCTCTCCTCTCCTCTCCTCTCCTCTCCTCTCCTCTCCTCTCCTCTCCTCTCCTCTCCCTCTCCCTCTCCCTCTCCCTCTCCCTCTCCCTCTCCTCTCCCTTCCCCTCCTCACGTGCCTCCCAGCACCGCGCCGCACCTCACACGGTTAGGTCACAGGCCAGACGTCCTTCAGGCCAAACCCTCGGGCCGCCCTGCAGTGCAGGTCCTTGAACCCTCTGATCCCGCACCAGTCCGCGCTCCGCCCCGCCCCACCCCGCCCCGCCCCGCCCCGCCCCGCCCCGCCCCGCCCCGCCCCACCCCGCCCCGAGATAAAATACAACGATGCGCTCTCAAGTCATCAACATAATATACCAAGGCATTTCTGGTAGTAAATTTAGTACCGACGCTTAAACTGGAAACCGAAACCGAAGTGAGTAAATAAAGTAGTGTGGGAGGATTCCTTCGTACACTTGGCCACTCAAACGTGAATTTTCCTATGACACTCCTACGTTTGGGTGGCCAAGTGTACGAATGAATCCTTTCACACCTACAAATGTGCAACATTCACACACTTCGATTTCCTGAGTGCTGAAAAAAAAACTCACTACTCTCGAAAAGTACTGTTCAGAATAAAGTTGAGGATGTTTGCCGTCAATGACAGTGACTTCAAGCGCGTAAGTGCCGCGATGTTATTCCCTCTCGAAAGGTTATTCATTGTGGCAAACCTAGTACAGAGTACTATTACCTGACATGACACTGATATTCGACCACGTTGAACCCATACTCTGCCTGGATCAAATGTACGTACAATAAGGTCATAAGGAAGGCAGTCTTATATACCCTCTCAAATTCCCTCCAACTTGAAGCGAGTTTGCCCGTAAAACAGAAGAGCAGCGCAGCCACCCACTAAGTTGGGCATTCCCCCCGCGTGGGGTCGGCCGACTGCCTGTTCGGCCGTGTTTGATTGGCTAATAATGGCGGACAGAGCTAGCCTCGCTACGAGCCGGCCCGAGAGCGCCGCACTCACTGCTGCTCAAGGATTTTCGGCAATCATATATTCATTATCGCGATGCTGAAGACACACGACGCCGAGTGTGTAGAACTTACAATAGTATTTTTTTTCTCGAGACCCCCTCTCCTTAGCACCTGCAAATTCAATTACGAGCCTGGTACAGCACGGAACCCAGCGCACGGGTTCTGATAGGCAGTCATGTGTTCTGGTAAAAGGAAAACAACACTGATAACCCAAGTGTGTTATGGCCAAACACTTTCAGCTGTGTGAATCTTGTTTTCGAAAATTGTGAGAAATCCATAGTGGAAATCCATCAGCAGTCACGATTATGGTGATTCACTGTTATTCAATTACTGTGACGTCACATTCTTTTTCATGTGAAAACTGTCACATTCCTTTTAATATTAATATCACATTCTTTTGAATGTGACAATAAAATTAAGTCCGCATATTCTGGCCGATTCACATTGAAAAGAATGTGACTTTACATTTTAAACAATGTGACACTTTTCACATGAAATAGAACGTGACGTCACAGTAACTGAATAACAGTGTTGTCAATGATTATTTGAGTTTATCTTTCATGTATTTACTGATTATTGGCCACACGGTAAAAGCAATGTCAGATTTTTTAAGGAAAAAGGGAAAACTTTGAGGAACTTCCGTAATTTGAGGGAAATCCCTCAGATTTTGAGGAAGGCTCCTCAAAAAATAAGGGAAATCTCCACAAATTTTGAGGAGACTTCCTCAAAATATAAGGAGATTTCCTCAAAGTATCCTAGGTCCTCAAAGTTTTCCCTTTTTCCTCAAAAAATCAGACATCGTTTTTACCGTGCAGTTATCCCGCAACTTTTGGTCAAATTTGATAATATTTCTCCATATTTGTCAAAATTTGTCAATATTTGGAAATTTTACATGATTATGCAACTATCAATAATCTTAGAGAGGGGTGTACGAGGATTATGGAAGTGGCAGACCCTTGCACCTGCGTACATCGCCGGGCCAGGCCGGACCGCGCAATGCGGACCACTCTGGAAAGCCAAGTATGTGAATGTCGCACGCACTTGTAGGTGTGCGACATTCACACACTTGGATTTCCGGACCACTCCACTGACCGCCCCGGCCCCGGCCCAGCAGTCTGCAGCGCCTCTCCGCCTGAGCGACCGGCCCGGCCCGGCGCGTGGCGAGGCGTGTCGGGAATGCAAAGGTCGCGGACACGCGGAGCAAACGTCAAACACACGATCCCCTCCCGCCTGCTATGTCTCTGCTCGTCACGTACGGTCCCTATTCCACTTCCGCTTATCGCCTTCCTTCCGACGTTTTGTTCACGCAAATGAGTCAGTCAATCCTGCTCGGCAATTAGCGCGATTTCGCACGGGGCAAAACATTTTTTCTTTTCAAAATAAGTCTTTTTTTCTTGTTTAGTTTGGCGCTTGAACACAAAATAAAACTAGGAAAAGAGGCCCAGGGATTTGTTTTAGAGGCAGTGCAATTTTTGAAGCATCACACCCAAAAATTATTTTCATTTTCAAAATAAAGGAAAGCCTTTATAATATATAAGTTGGAATCGAGATACGTTGGTGTTATTGCGTTGTTCCCTCTCACCATAAAATACCAGAGCGGGGATTCGCACCCTCAGGCAAGAGCGAGAATTCGCAGTAAATTTTCTCGCTCTCCTGAGGGCGATGTTAGGATTTCTCGCTCGATTAGAGAAAGAATTATTTCAAAGGCATCACTCTATTTTTGAGTGAAGACTAGTAAACCTCGGACATTTTGAGCAAGGATTCATATCCTCAATCTCACTTAATTTGAGTGATGTTTCAGATTCTTTCTCATTTGGAGAGAGGTTCCTGTAATCTTCACTTAAATGGGACAAGATACAAAAAATCTCACTATTTTTCAATGACACATCTGACTCTAGCTTTTTCAGTGTTGTTACGTAAATAACTGCTTACATGACAAGACTTTATGGCGCTTGAGCTGAAAAAATTCTCCTGCCTCAAAACGGAAAAGTCATTAGGAGGATTATCATTTCTTGACAACTATTTAAATCAGCACGAGTAAAGGCGTCCTATTGTGTTGTTAAAATCCAAAGCTGACGCTACGCAAACAACCAAAACCTTGTGCCGAGGTCCAACTGACGTCCTGACGCATACAGGGTGGAAAAACAAAAAACAAAAAAAAACAAAAAAACAAAATGCCATTACAATATTTACTTCATTCGATGAGTTTTTGAGCAAGGCTTGTCGCACGTCTTTAGAGAATGCAAACCGAAAAACATTCGTCTCGATAAAATTACTCCTACAGATACTCTGCAAATCTAAGTGTGATACTACATGTCAGTTTAAACTGCGAAACTTTAGTTTCGCAGTTACAACTGCAAAACTCACGAGTTCGTCAGTTTAAACTGCAGAACTCCCGAGTTCGTCAGTTTAAACTGCAAAACTCCCGAGTTCGTCAGTTTAAACTGCAAAACAGTTTCACGGCTTAAACTGACGAACTCATGAGTTTTGCAGTTTAAACTGACGAACTCGGGAGTTCTGCAGTTTAAACTGACGAACTCGTGAGTTTTGCAGTTGTAACTGCGAAACTAAAGTTTCGCAGTTTAAACTGACATGTAGTATCACACTTAGATTTGCAGAGTATTTTTTTTTGTATTTATTTCGTTTACTTTAAGTATGGTGTTTTTTTCAGAAGTTTTCTGCTTCAAGACCGTGACGACCAACACTTAAAACGAATATACTGAACAAATTCTTCATAATTAACCAACACCAAGATCTTTCCTACGACTCGAGGTCCACCGTTTTGTTCCAGACTCTTCGCGACGACTGGCGTCATTGTCCGGGCCGGCCGCCGCGCCGGCACGGTGGTGCGCGATGCACCACCGAACCTTCGTCAAAGTAAATTTGCCAAGAAAACTACGACCGAAAACGTCTCCCGCAGTGCGGCGCTTTTAAAAGTGGTGTTGGCTCCATGCCCACGTTGGGCGGAGCCAAGCCGAATTTTGACCTTCATTCAATGCAAAAATTTCCGTGTTATATTTTATTTTATGATGACCGAGCAAGTTTGCTTAACGTTTCACTGTCGCCTCACGAATCGGCAGTCACGCACCTATACCTATAAAACATCAACGCCATCGCCATAAATACGATCCACACGATTTCTGACAGTGTAGCGCTGGGAGTGAATGGGTAACGCGACTCCTGCGTAATGCGGTAATGAACGCCGGACCTGTCTGTTGTGACGAGACCGACAATTATATGCTTACTCCCTCCCATGGGTGGTAATGGTACAACCTCTCCAGACCGGACGGCGTGGCGCGGCCGGGCAAGTCCAGCACGTCACACAGTCCCCCGGGGACCTCTCAGCACGTCACCGGTAAGGTGAGGCCGCGCGAAATCCTCCGCCTCCTCAAAGTAAGCGAGCGATCGGCTCACCGCGTATCGTTTCTTTATCGACCCGCGGCGCCGCGGCGCGCGACCGCAGCAGCGCATGTTGCGCGCTGCGTATACGCGACCGGCAAATAATAACCGCATCGGCAAAGTTATCGCTGGACTTTCCACTGGAGGAGTGATAACAACAACAACAACAGCAGCAGCAGCAGCAGCAGCGATCATGAACTGAGGAGAGGGGAAAGGGGGAGGGGGGGGGGCAGCCGGACATTGCGCGGGGAACTCCCGCAGACAGGACGACTGTCGGTGCGGCATTCGCCGAAATCCAAGTGTAGCGAGTATAATTATTCATTTGTATTTTCCCAGTGACCTATGACCTCCGGAAGAGGAGAGCAGCAGTATGATGACGGAGGCGAGGGGGCGTTCACTTTGTTCCCCGTCCCAGCACCCTGATGCACCTGATCCACACTATTCCAGACCTTACGCGGGAATAACGCAAAACGACATAGTAAACACGGGGAACTTTTTTTTTTACCCCTGGGCTGGGCACTGAGCATTTAGTTCCCAGACCGAAAGTTTTGGACGACGGTAAAAAAAAATTTCTGATTTTTCTAGAGAAAATAGAAAACTCCCACTTAAGTCGAGGAAAGCTCCTCATATGAGGGATTCTTCTCAATAATTGAGCAAATTAAGTGAGTCGCCGATAGCTTGACACTTTCAAACGAACGGATGACGAGCGGACGGAGGGACAGGTAGATTTATTCACTGGGAAATTGCTTCAAAATGCTGATTGAACACAAGATTTTCCTTAAAATCTCATACAGCGTTCCTCTCCGCGCCCCTGCCTGCCCGAGGGGTACCCCACGTAAATACACGTAAATTTAGTCGCGAGTTACTCGCGAATACTCGCCAATACTCGCGAAAAATATCAAGAAAAACTCGCATGATACTCGCCACTGCTCGCATGGTACCCTCCAACACTCCCGAATACTAGCCAATACTCGCGGATACTCGTCAATACTCGAGAACGATCATGAAACTCTTTGAACACCCTACTGGAGAGTGGGGGACCCCTAGAGTCTGCACCTGCCCGCCGCTCTCTGCCCCTCACCGCTCCTGCCCGCCCATCCCCGCTCCTGCACGGCCATGCGTGTGGTAGTCCCTCTTTGGCACTTTCCGCATGTAAAACTCTTTTCACCCGCGGCTGATAAAAGCCGCTCTCCTCCTCTATGGAGCGCGAGGGACTCTGGACTTTTAGGCAAACCCTCTAATTTATCGAGGAGCCGTTTCCGCCCGAGGTTCTCCTGCTGTCCACAGTCCACCGACCGTTGCTCGGCGCCGTGACTCGGCAGGATCCAGTTTCTGAGAAGAGCAGTTGCCTCGTCTCCTCCCCCGATGCCACTTTGACATGAGGTGCGCCGAAAGCTATAACACCGGGGGCTGAGAACTACATTTGTTTTTCAGACAATATAACAAATTTCTGATTTAAGTTTTAATTTTATATTGTTTTAAAGAAAAAAGAAACAAGACCAAATCTATTTTTGCTTAAGGGGAAAATGAAAATCAAGAAACTTCACGGTGTTTCCACACACGAGACTGTGCTTTCCTCTCGAGAGGGTACGAGGGCTTTCGGCCTTCGGCTTTCTCTTTCTGACGGAGAGAGAAGCCCTTTACTATAAATTCAAGCGTATATCGATTTTTCAGATTTTTCGGGAGTTTTGTGATTTTCCTTGATTTTTACAGATTTTTTTTTAATTTGTCCTGATTTTCTTACAGATTTTTTCTTATTTTTTTTCCAGACTTTTTCCTGATTCTTTTGAGTAAATAAGGACCCCTCGGGGAAGCCAACCCCCTCTTCCGCTTGCCCTGCCCTGCCCCGAGGACCTCCCCGCCCCACCGCGGGGCCCGTCCCGGGGAAGGCCATCCACCCCCTCCTCCTCCTCCCCACCTCAGCCGGACACCCTCTCCCCATTCCTCCTTGTCTCGTTCATTTTTCTTACCAAACGTCCCGGTGTGGCGGGGCCGGCGGGGCTCCCTCCCTCCTCCCAGACACCCAGCGCCCCCCTCATCCTCGTCCTCTCCCCTGGCCGGCGCTCGGCTCTGCTGTTTTGCTGCTGGATTTGCTGCTCCCCGCCGCCGCTCCGGCCCGGCTCGCCCGGCCCTGCCAGCCAGGACCGCCCCGCCGCGCCGCGCCACGCCACGGCACGCGGCCGGCCGCCGCTAAGTCTATATATATGAGCCGGCTCGATGTGCACTCGCTCCAAACCCGTTCAGTCCCCCGCAGCTCCGCCCGGCAGGCCCCGGCCCTGCAGCGCCTGCAGCCCGCTCTCCACAAGCTTCCCGCCGCGTGTGCGTGCGTGTGCGTGCGTGTGCGTGCGTGCGTGTGTGAAAGAGTTTTGCGAGAGCCCTGCGTGCGCGCCGACGGCACCCTGCACGACCCTCTCCGCCCTCAGCCCTCTGGATTACTAACTGTGACGGGGAGTGAGAGGAAGTGCAGTGAGTGCAAGTGAGTGCATCATCGGGGCGGCCAGCCCTGCCCTGCTGCAGCCAGCGAGCTCGCGGACGACCGGAGCGTGACCACATAGTGGCCACGCGCAGTCAAGCCCAGTGACAGGTGAGCTTCCAGCTGACACGCAAGAAGGCGCTTTTATATCCTGTGGTTTAACACGGGAGCGTGATCGCCGCTGCCCTCATCGCTTGCTACAAGAAAGAATAGTTACCCACGAAAGGTTAACTTCGTTGGGTGCCCAACCCTAGTAAACAGTTTTTTTTTGTGTTTTTTTTTTTTTTTTTTGTAAATATTCCCTTAAAACTTAGTACCGCTCTCGCCATCCTTGAGTTGTTGTACAAGTAATGTTTAAGCAATACCTTGTAAATGCCAGAGTATATAGCAAACAATTGTACCCATACCAAGCCATAATAGACAAGACAACGGGTGAAGAAGCTTCGCACGAATAACAAAAGGGCGTGTGATTGGTCGAGCGGTCACCCCCTCTACCTGTGGAGAGCAGTGGGGAAGGCCGCTCGACCAATCACGGTGTCCCTTTCTCACTCATGATGTTCTTATCTATCCGTTATTTTCTGGAAGAAATTATTATAGTAGTCACCTCGTAATTGTTCTTATCAATTAATGACGGGCGTTACACAACTTAAGGTTTCCTCGCCGGAACTTGTACTTTAAAAATCGAACGATTATCCGAAGAACTCCCGATAGGTATGGTGTGAGATGGATCATGCACGCAGGAATAGCGACGACAAGCGTTGAGCTACAACCTAATACTGTCCGCGAACTCATTCAGTTCCATTTCAAGACGAGGTGACCTTAACGCTGGGCCGTGCCGTGCAGGGCAGAGCGCTTTGGGCAACACCTCCGCTCCGGCCAGCCAGCGCCGCGCCCACTCCAAATGACTTATTCCGAAGAGCGCTTTCCACGCCCAGCCTCTCTCGTACTCATGGGCTTCGCTGAATAGGTGCGAGAGAGACAGAGCGAGGAGAGCGCTCTTAAGTCGGCTGCAGGGAGCAGGCCAGCGGGGCACAGGGCCCACCCACCGCCCTGCGGCCTGCGGCTCAGCCTGAAAGTCCTTCTAGTTCGCCTCTAGCTAGACGCTTACATTATGCATTGCCGGGCAAAAAAGTGCGAGGAGGCGGACGCGGCGTTGAACGGCGTCGAGAGGCGAGGCGCGCGGAGCGGAGGTCTCACTCCCACCCGCGGGCAGGGGCGCCTGGGAGCGACAAGGAAGGACGCGCGGCTGCAGCGGACTGCTGGACCTATGCCGTCACACCTGGGCCGGGCCGCATATGAGAACAGCAAGAGAGAGAGGGAGGGAGAGAGAAGGAGGGGAAAAGGGGGAGGGAGAGAGAGAGAGAGAGAGAGAGAGAGAGAGAGAGAGAGAGAAGGAGGGGAAAAGGGGGAGGGAGAGAGAGAGAGAGAGAGAGAGAGAGAGAGAAGGAGGGGAAAAGGGGGAGGGAGAGAGAGAGAGAGAGAGAGAGAGAGAGAGAGGAGAGAGAGAGAGAGAGAGAGAGAGAGAGAGAGAGAGAGAGAGAGAGAGAGAGAGAGAGAGAGAGGGGGGGAGAGAGAGAGAGAGAGAGAGAGAGAGAGAGAGAGAGAGAGAGAGAGAGAGAGAGAGGGGGAGGAGAGAGAGAGAGAGTAGGGAGTTCGACCCACATGCTGCAAAATTAGCGGGATGCGACTGAGGCGCGAGGTGAGGTGAGGTGGCCCCAGCAGGAGTGGGGTTGTTTGGCCAAGAATCGCGATGGTGTTGTGTTGTAAGCGGCAGCGGCACACCGGCGCACAGCGGTCGCTGGACAACTCGCGTATTATTTTTGCAAGACTTTGTACGTGTGTGTGAGAGTGCCGATCCGCACTGGACACTCGGAACAGACGAGCGTGCTCATTATTTTGTAGTTAAATCTCGCCGCACTTGCCCACCTGCAGGGTGCCATGGTCTGGTTTGCTAGGCGAACGCGTCTCGTCCGTTCGTTTGCGTGCAACAATGTAAGACGTGATGTCGGCGGGGGGAGCCGCGCCGAACACCGTGAACCTGCTGAGAAGGGCTCATGCGCAGGAGACGAGGGGGAATAAACAACTCTGAAATTTTTGTACACCTCGTAATTCAGAAAAAAATCTGAAAAATTCCGAAAAAATCTAAAAAATTGATTGAAAATCGGGAAAATTCATAAAGCTTCACGGAATGGTAGTAAAAATTGAAACAAAAAATGCACAAAATTTGTACACCAAAATTCAGAGTTGTTTCCCCCTCGGACGGAGAAGATGCGCAGTAGGGGAGCCGTTCCCCATTGAATCGACGAGGTGCATTTTGGATTTTCTATACCACTCTGGAAAAGCTAAGGTGATAAAGTTGTGCCCCTCTCCGATAATTTATACGCTCCTGACTAGCCGTAACATACTTGGTGGAAAAAAAAGAAGAAGAAAAAAGGTACACACAAACCCGCGCATTAGGGCTGCCAGTCCAAGCATTCTGTCTCTGGGTGCCCTCATGGTGCTCTGCGACGGACAACACCTACGACAGCCAGCCTGAAAGGATAGACGACCCCCTCTCTCCCTTACTACCACTCTCAGCCGCCTCCCCGGCCGCGTGCACGTGCGCGTTCCCTCCCACCGCTCAGCACTGCTCAGCACCGACTGGTGCTGCTCTGCTCTGGCGGGATCGACAAGGACGGCTACGAGGGGGCTGGGCCGGCTGCGCACACCCCGCGATGTGATCGGGCTGCTCGCAACACAACGCGCCGGCTAACGCAAGGCAACGCAACGAACGACATTCCGCCGCCGCCTCAGCCGCTGCAGCCCGGCGCGAGGCTACACTGGAAAAGCTTTAGCGCTGTCATTTGACGAATATCGTCTGGATACATTCGGAACGTGATAAATTTCTAATATTGAGCTTACAAAACAATTTTTCATTCAAGCCAATGACAGTACATTCGTCTAAAATTTAATCATGTGAGACAATTTTTTGCTGTCGAAAGATAGATATTTTGTACAATATCAGACAAAACAGCTGTCATTTGCGGAAAATTTACTTTGTCATTCAGTGAAGATGAAAATGTTGTCAATCTCTTTCTCAGATGATTTTGTCAGAGAGACGGCGCATGGTGTTGTAAAAATTGCAGAAACTTTTTTACAGAGTATCGCGGCCCCGCCCGGCTGGGCTGGGCGCGAGCAGCTGCAGCCCCGGCGGCAGCCTACCTCTCAGCCCGGCTCAGCCCCGCTCAGCCCCGCTCAGGCAGGGTTCTGCAGCGCTGCGCGAGGCTAGCGGCCAAAACCGAGTCATTAGCCTAATCCATAGCCGTATAGGCTCTTTATTAGACATTTTCCAGTAACGGGAGAAGCGGGTGCTGGCAGGCAGGCAGGCAGGTAGGCAGGTCGCTGGAGAGAACGTTTCTTATTTGCCCAAACGAGGTTATGTCTGTGAAACAGCACACGACACACGCTGCCACGCTATGCCACGCGCCGTCCCGACAGAGCTATCTTCTTCAATCAAAAGTGGCAAAAGTGCTGCTACTTGACGCGCGTGGCGAGGCGAGGAGTCTCCGAGGAGAAGGGAGGAGGAGCCTCGCGAGGAGCAATCAGCACCGTCTGACCAGACGACGGCAACCTGTGATCTACACAGTAACAGCGAGCCCAAAATAGCATCGAATATTCGCCTGCTATTGGTGTTGCAGTGGTGGTAGACGTTGTGCTTGTTCCCCGTGAGAAATGTCCTTGTAGATTTACGATATATTTTGTTAATGACGACTTACGAAAAATGTTGTAGGTAAATTTACGACAACAATTTGAATTTGAAATTGTAATTTTACAACTTCGCTCCGTGGAAAATTTTCGCTTAATCCTACGATTACTTTTCACAGCGGCTGTTGTGTTTTGTTGCCACGGTGTTGATGCTGTTCGATACGGCCATTTTCTTGCAAGGCTCTGCAAATTTCGTGGCGTGATCCGGTTCTAGCCGTGCTGACACTTCCACCCCCTCTCCGCCCCTCACACCCCCGGGCTGGTGGCCAGGTCCGGGTGGGCTCCTCCGAGTCCCCTCCGGCTCCCCTCCGGGTCCCCTCCCCTCCCAGGTTGACGATGGTGCTGCGCGTAATGTGGTGGTCGTCCTTGGCCTCAGATCCCGACCGTCCTGTCGCAGCCGCAGCCCCAGGCAACTGGGCAGGGCGGGGCGGGGCGGGGCGGGGATCAGTCATACAAAATGTGTACTCTAATTTTTTGGGACCTTTAACTTTTTTGATTTTATTGATTTTTTGTTTTGATTTTTCTTTTGATTTTTCAAGGAAAATTTCTATAACTTGTTGAAAATTTTTGATCGTTTACCCTCATTTCTAATTGTTTCTGGTTTTGCGTGTGTGTGTGTGTGTGTGTGTGTGTGTTTATTTTTTCCCCGATTTTTCAGATTTTTTTGCATCTCTTTTCTTGATTTAGTTTGAATTTTTTTAATGCTTATTTTGGGGCCTTACAATTATTTTTCGAAGTGACCTTCTCCTCGGAGTGAAGTGGGGCGCGGCGCGGCGGGGAGGGGTGGGCTGGAGCGGTAGTTGGCTGCAACACGGAATTCGGGAGGGGGAGACCCATATGAAAAATGAAATTGAGAGATTCCGTGATGTGATAAAATTGTCGTTGCAATGAATAAGCCATCCTCTCTACTAAGTTTCTTTCAATACCAAATCATGTTTTTTTTTTCCTCTCGTAAACGATAACTTGTGGTTTTAAGAGTTTGTTTTGTTTTGTTTGTTTGCCTGCTTCCTAGCATTTTTTACAACCACTGGTCTCATCTGCGGGAACAAACCGCAGGGCCTAAACCACGCCGGGCTGATCAGCTCGTTATGCTTTTACTTATCGACGCCACAATGGTGGAGATGATGAGAGCTATTCGTTCGCCAAAGTCACTGTACAGGTGGTCGGCGCACGCGCCACGCGCCGCCAGTCTAACTATACTCGCAATGAGCACGGTTGTCTGTGCGCGCGCATGTGTGTGTGTGTGTGTGTGTGTGTTATGCGTGGTGTGATAGTGAAGGCGTACGCGTGGGTACCCGAGTGTGAGTACCACGCACCACGTCTAGTTCAAGTCTGCCAAGAATGCGGAACCCCATTGATTTTTTTGCACCTTAATTTGTTGTTAAAAAAAGACTCAGAAATTTGCAGGTTTTGCTGGTAAATCGGTAAACATGTATTTTTCCTGTAGTTTGATGAAAAGTTTTGTAGATTTAACCGGAAAAAATTGCGAAACAACATATAAAGTTTGCCAAGTTACGGAATTCTTTAGTAAAGTTATGGAATTCTTTTGTTAATGAACCCTCGTTCAACAAAATTAACAGATATTTCCTGTTAATTTACGAAATGATTTTCTTTGCGGTGTCTGTGCTCGAACTTGTACTCTCAGCAAAAATCATAGACGCATCAATGTGAGGCCTCAAACACTCTCAATAGGAAAAGACAATAATGTTGCATCCGGGTTAGATGTGTCTTTGTGCACATATTCGTCAGGGTGCAAAAAGGTCTTCAGTCCGTGGACAACAGAGGCTGTTTGTACGTCTTCTCAGCTACAAAGATGTATTTACTGAAGGTGTGTGCGCAACGACACAACTAGGATGGATACTATATTGTCCTTTCCCGAACCCAGCAGATTTTTTCCTTTTTTTCCCGCACTACTTTTGAAACATACGACGATCGTCGACGATAACTTGTCAGCAAATGACCGAATCTGACGCGCTTGGTAAATTCTCCCCTATCCTCTGTCTCCTGCGGGCGGGTGCCGCTCGGGGTGCCGGTGATGCTCGGGCGCCCGCGCGCCCGGCCACGCCATCGAGGGCGCGACGGCGGCCTCCAAGGCGGCGGGCCGGACGCAGCTCCCACACCTTGGCCCCCTCAGCAGGAGCGTGAGCAGGAGGAGGCACTAGCCTCGGCTCGGCCGCGACACGATGGGGGAATATGAAAGAAACTGGAAGTGTCTTTGTTCCCATGTCGCTTACGACCCGGAGAGCGCGCCCCACGATAGAGGCGGGGCGGGGCGGGGGCGGGGGTGGAGCGGGGTGAGAAGGGAAGAGAAGGAAAGGGAAGGGAAGGGAAGCGAAGGGAAGGAACGGATATTTAGGGGCGAAGCCTATGATATGGTGAATGCAAATCGAAGTGCAACTCTGAATTTCGGTGATCAAAGATTTATGTTGGTTTTCACCTCGGTTTTCACGGAAAAATACGGACGGACTAGTACGGACTACATCCGTACTATGGTGTTGTCTGCACCTTTGTACGGAAAGGTACAGAGACATTCCGTGGTTGCGAAAATTCGGGTTACATGTAACATGAAATTTTAGCACCCAGAAATGTTAAATCTCGCAACCGGCCACCACGAACTCATTCGGAATGTGTTTGCGTCTCCGGGTGGGACGGCCACTTTTGCCGCTCCCGGATGTCGTATTGATGTCCCCATAGGAACCCACTGTGGAGGCTGAAGGTTAAGGAAAGCAACGACCCGGGGGACCGGAGCGGAACCGGTCACCCTGCTCCCTGCTCCCCGAAACCGACATGCTCTTCACTGGAAGTCCGAATGTCACTTAACTGCAGGAGACGTTGTGTTTCCATTCTCCCGAAGGCACGAAGGTGATCGACAAACTATTATTATTAACACGTGAGCGACTGTCCACTGTCCATTAGTATCTAGCAAAGCCACGGGCGTTCCTCCTCCCGCACCGCCGTGCCTCGCGACAGGCGCGACAGGCGCGGCAAAGGTGGCGAATGCTCTCTCTTCTCTAGAGTGGCGCTGAGGCCGAGGAGTATTACACAGGAATGGGGTTGGTGCGGGGCGGGGTGGCACGATGGGGCAGCACGTTCGCATCGCCAGCGCGCGGAGGGTATATATGAGGCGTGTCCCCGCCCCGCCCCGCCCCGCACCACTGCAATTCCAGCCAGGGACGGTGGTGAGACTGGACGGCGCGCTGCGCTGCGGCGACCTGGAGCACAGCGAATAAGCGGAGCCTGCAGGCCGAAGCCCGACGAGGCAAACCGCCTCCCAAGTAGGATTCGTTCTCGTTTTGTCTTCCTGGCGGCTGAAGCCGCCAGCCAGAGGGGCCAGAGGGGCCCGAGGCGGGGCGGGCTCCCCGATCGATGGCGTGCCCCTGCAAGGTAGGCAGCGCAGCATCCCGGCTCGTACCGGCGGGGGTCGTCCGAGACCTTTACACCTGACCCGCAGCCTGCTGCCAGGGGCGGATGAGCCAGCCTTTTTATATGCTGTGTCATGATAAACTACGGCGGCGTGACGGGGGACGCGTGGCCGACGCGCGGCGGTTCGCGGTTCACCCTTATCACCCTATCTTTCGCTCGCACACCTGCACCGAGGCACGGGGCGGGGCGGGGCGGGGCGGGGCGGGGCGCTGTAGACGCCGTGGTCAGTCGGCGCAGTCGGCGCATACTCCCCCCCCCCCCGCCCGCCCCACCCCCTCGCCTGATCCCGCCCCCCGCACGCCGCGCCCCGCCGCGCCACGCCCTGCCCGCCGCCGCGGCCTTCCAAGGACGCCCAGTCTGGTAAGGGGCAGCGGCCCCGCCGGGCCCCGTCGGGCCCCGCTATGCCCCTCTCTGGCCGCACAGTGGTCGGTTGCGTCAGGAGGGCTCCAGTGCGGTCCAGTCGCGGCCCCGGCCCGGCCCGGCCCGCTTGCCAGCAGCGCTGCTCCAGACTGCAGCTCAAGTGGACCGAGAGAGGCCGGCGAGGACCCCAATAGGCTCGAGAGCAGGGGGGAGGAGGGGGGGGAGCATGTTTGCTTTTCCGGCAACATTTCTGTGCGCTGCATATTCCGTCGTCTCGCACACTGGTATAGTTGGACTCGCTAAACGTCTATTGATGTCTAGCTGGTCCGACTATACACCAGCAGATACATAGTTTTTAAACATTTGGAACTAAAGACCAATTGATGTATGGAACTAAACATTTGTTTTACCAGTGCAGACAGGGAGCGCAGACTTCAGCAGCGTCACGACAGTGACAGCAATGGGCAAAACTGAAGGCGGCGAATCTGACGAATCTCTTTACAAGAACAAGTAGATTGAGATGACGCCTGAAATGTAGCAAAACAAACAGGTCTACCCGCTATTCGTCCTAAAGACGCGGTAAACACTGTTGGACGGTTTAGACTGGTGAAACCAGATTCGTTTGTCAGTTGTTTTGACACCGTTCCTTTTTCCGCGGTCAGATGATGACTCGCGGCCCCCGCTAAACTTTCCCCCGCGAGCGCCTCGCGAAGTGTCAGGTCGCGGATCGCGACGCCGCGAGTGCCCCGCGATGGGGGAGACTCGCGAGGACATTCGCGAGACACCCCCGCGGGTGGGGTGAAAAACGCGAGGACACCGCGGTCCTTCGCGGTCACTCGCGGTGTCCTCGCGTTTTTCACCCCACCCACGGGGGTGTCTCGCGAATGTCCTCGCGAGTCTCCCCCATCGCGGGGCACTCGCGGCGTCGCGATCCGCGACCTGACACTTCGCGAGGCGCTCGCGGGGGAAAGTTTAGCGGGGGCCGCGAGTCATCATCTGACCGCGGAAAAAGGAACGGTGTCAAAACAACTGACAAACGAATCTAGTTTCACCAGTCTAAACCGTCCATAAGTCTAAGTTTCAAAAAGAAATGGGGGAGGGGGGGACCCAGTACTTTTCCCACGACAAAATCCTGGACCCCTAAAAAAAGTCAGAACAAAGTTTTGCAGTGTAAGTGTATGGGAGAATTACCGCCATACGCTTCAATTAAGTCCATCGTAACCAGCCGTAACCTCGGCCGAAACTGTACGATTCACTTAAGTGAACGAATACTCCTAAGCCTAGTTTTACCACAGTACGGGTTTCGAAAGCCGTTCACGGTTTTGAACTCATCGCGTCACTTGCGCTTTGCTCGAGCGTGAATAGAAACTCTCGCGCTAAGTACGAGCTGAGACACCTGATATCCTTCTCTCAGTTCGTGACAGGAACACCGGTAAAACTAAGGCGTAGCGTAGCCTTATGCCCCGTTTTCAAGCGTACTGAGTTTTACGCTTGAAATCGAGCGTAACAGGTCGATTCGCTCCACTTAGTCCTATATCTAAATGTATGGGAGAATCTCTTACGTTACGCTTCATTTCAAGCGTAACGTCTGCAAGCGTATCCGTATGATTCATTCAAGCGCACTGTTACGGCTTGGTTTTACCAGTGAAAACAGTTAAAATACGCCAGCTATCTTTTGAGTCTCAGTTGCTTACCTCATTCAGTAAAGAAGCTGGATGCATTTCTTGAGCCACAAGTACAGTAGTTGGAGAGGAAGCAGCGGCTCTGGCTGAGCTTCTTGTTACTCTTGAGGGAGATGAAATAGGTGCACTTCCTCGCGTGCTGCTTCTTGTCAATCTCGAGGGAGACGACGAAGGGCTTTGAACCCTGGGTGATCGCCTCCGAGATGTAGACGGTGTTGAAGTAACAGAGTCTGTGTCTGTGGGAACTGAATTGCTGAACTCAGAGAAACTGTCTTCCAACAGACAGTCACTGCTCACGTCGTCAGGCCGGTTCGAAAGGTTCAGAAAAATACTGTTGTCTTCAGGTGAAATTTCTTCGTCCATGGTGCTTGAGTACTGTAAAATAAACAGAGAAGTAAGAGGTTGATGTTTGTGTTGTGGTTATCGTCAGGACGTAATATTACCTGTTCGGCACTATTTCGGGCACGACACTTATCGAAAATGTTGGAAGTATTTTATATAATCAATGTTGGCATCACTGCTCATGTTCTTCTTGTTGTTATTTATCGGAGGCTTCTTCGTAGGAAAAATAAATACTTCAGTCAGTCAGTCATCGTGGAAACCTCGTGAAGTGCCTTTAACCCTCCTGATCCTCCCTCAAGTCAAAATTCAATCCAATAGAAAATAAACCAAAGTGATACCATATAATCTTAAAATGAAGTCACCACTCATTAATTTTAGCTCACCTTTCAAATCTCAGCCAGAAGAGTCCAATTCTTCAAGCCCGTACAGCAGACAGCGCTAGGCAAAGTCCATCGCGTACATAACCCTCACAGGCGACGAGATTGTTTATTTTCCGTAATCGTGTTTATGGAGTCCGAGGATGTGAAAAATGTTCCACAAAATTATTCTGAGTGATTCTGTAGCACACCCGACCGTCAGAAGTGCATTTCGAGTCCGTTCGCGAAAATTCGCTACAGAACGATCTGCGGCGCTTAGCGCAGGCCGCCATCTCTCGCCCCGACCACAGCCCAGCCCCGCGCAGCGCTCAGCGCGCAGCGCGCGGGATTTTCGAGCAACGCGGCCACCGATCGTCACGAAACTTTACGCGACCATGCATCCGACCTTCCTCTTTCCAGCGCCGCAATCAGATTTGTGAAAAATCAACGCGTTCCGGAGAAAATGAGCCGCATAGTTGCCCGTGCAGACCCTGGGACGTCGTCCTCCATTTCTTCTCCACCCCCCCACCCCCTTATACTCTCATGCTAATTTTTACGTTTCCCAGAGACACTTCTCAGCCAGCCAGAGAAACCCGCATGGTAAGCGGGACTGGTCAGTCCATTTCGTGACGTAGGTGGGTCGGTGCACATCCGTAGCGTCGGCGGAATGATTAGTCATAAAAAAGCACGTCCCTCTTTGCTTCTATCTTTACGCTTTTAAATTGATCACACAGCTCAGTATATGTAGCGCGGAACGCTCTGCTTGTTTGTTTGTTTTTTCCGCGAAGTGATGAGACTGTCAGGTGCATAGCGTTCTTCGTGCACGTCCTACCGGCAAGCGCGCCGCGCGCCGCGCCACAATGTAAAAACTAGTGCTTTTTAAACATAAAATAAAAAAACATTTACTTGCGTTTCACACCAACAGTCGACATGTAACTTTACAGGGCCATTTCTATCAGATTTACGGCAGCACTGAAGCTACAGCGATACTTTTTCAAGAACAAGCAGCATTCTTATTCCAGCACCAAGAGCCGTGAACAATAAAAGCTGTAGGCGAGATTTTTATTGCGAATCAACGACAACTAACTGACACTGAACTTTTTTTCCCCCCTTTTTCCCATGATGTTTGCCGTGTTTTCTCAAGAATAAAGTCTTCATAGGCAGATTTTCTAGCAGGTGTTTTCACAACATGTTGTAGGAACACAAATCGTCAATACCAGCACTGGAGCCATACGGTCGCTAGACAGCACGCAGCTCGCTCCATCACGTTCGAACCATTACCTATACTTTGCTGCCCAAGCTGCAGAAATCACGTGGTGACAAACTACCGATCATAAAATGAAGAAACGCGCGTAAAATAATGCCATCAGGAAAACAGGGAGGGGGGCGGAGAAATAAAAGCTCGGCCCGGGCGCGCCTGGAACAGGAAGGAGTCCCAGCCCAGGTTCAGCGCGGTCCGGCACAGAGCGGAGCGGCCAATGCACCAGAAATGTTGCTGTCCTTCGGTTTGACGGCGGCATCATGGACGAGCTGTCGGGTCGCTTCAGGTAGAAAGAGGAGCGGGGGAAAACATAGAATGTTTATCAATCATATTTTGATCCGTTCTAGCTGTAGCCTGCGTTCTGAATTTTGTTTGTAAGAGTATTTAAATATTTGAAAGAGAGGAGACAAGGCCGCAGTATTTTCATTTCTGCAAATATTGCTTCCCCAGATAGAATCATATTTTTATTACAAAATTTTGTAACGAGAACTACCAGATGTTTCAATCGAGCAAAGGGAATCTGTTTTTGATTACCGTAAACGGGGGTAACTTTGGCCCACCGGGGTAACTTTGTCAACCCCCCAAAAAATTGTCTAAAATGCTATTTAGCATTTCAAACATATCTTAAGGGTTCGGGGTAACTTTTGCCTATCACTCAAAATTTGTTTCAATTACCATTTAGCATTTTTAACAAAGTTTTGGTGGGTGGACAAAGTTACCCCGGTGGGCCAAAGTAACCCCCGTTTACGATACCTAAACAGTTTGTTATTCTTGCGAATAAAGCAGAAAGCATTAAAAAAAAAAATTCTTCGGTTGTTTTGTCCCCTTCCCCCCATAAAATAACCGCGCTGTAGTATTACAATTATTCTTTTTAAAATGACGCATCTCTTCTCTTTTGTATTGTAAGCTGAAAGCGACTAAAAGCGAAATAATGAGACGATATTCGTGAATCCCTTCATCCCTGCCATGTCGAGTCGTGTCCGGGCGACGCTCCCTGCTGCTTCGTGCTGCCGGAGGAATGTGGTGTGGAGTCCGCTGGCTCCGGCAAGTTCTCCGGGGATTCCCCATGAGTTCCAGCTCCACGCCTCTCCAACCGGATTAAGGCTTTCCTGGCGGAAATAAAACAGCCTACGCAATTCTTTTCTTTATCTTCCTCTCATTTATGCTTCTTCAAAAGAAATTTCAACTTTGAAGCATACGGATTGTGTAAGGTCTTTGGTCTTAAGTGGCCAAAGAGTGTCGTCAAATTTCAAATCGAAATTGTAAAATTTTAAGCATTATGTATAGACTTGGAACCAATTGACGATTTTAAAAAAATGTTCCGTCATAGATGAGAAAATATTTGAAAAAAGTAGATCACAAGATATTTTGTGAAGCAACTTTATTCGGGGAGTTGATCGCTTTTTCGCGACTCCAGCCGTTATGTCTCAACCTTGGTCTCAACAAAGAGTTCATGGTTATCCAGCTAAACTCCCCATATACGATGCTCTATACAGACCTCCATTTTTCTTGGTGTCAGATGTGGGCGGAGGGAGTATTTTCCCTGCTGTGCGCACTTCCCGGCCGGACCAACAACAAAGTTGTTTTTGCGAGCGGAGAAGCACCTCAAGTCTAATGATATCACGCAATCGTATTCACTCGCCGACGGCACATCAGGGTAACTACGCGTAGAAGCCACTCGCTCTTATTTTATTTTTTCATAAAAGCCGTTTTACGCCTGAGATGCTTTTTGTGACGTAGACCATCTTAGTGACGCGTGACGCAGCTCGGCGGGGCCCGGCTGGGAGGGAGCGGCGGAAGGGGCTATCGCGCATTGCCCCTTACTGCCCCCCCCCCCCCCCCCCCCCCCTCCCCGATGCACCGCCTGTATTCGCTCACCTGTAGCGGTGGGGCAGAAAATACATTAACGTTCTTTTTACACGGACGTAAAAGCGTCGTAGACGTCGGTCTCAATTGACACGTTCACGGCGCTTTCAGTGCCCCGCTCGCACTCTGCGCTGCAGTTCTCGACGCTCAGGCAACCACATGCCTTAACTTGAAAAATTTAGAAAGAAAAAAAATGAAAAAGAACCTTTTTCGAGGCTGGGTGGTTTAGAGCAAATGATACCCTGAGAAAAAGTTTTGATTGTGTCAATCAAAGTGCTGTGTGATCCGTCCAAGTTGTCATGGGCATCGAAACTTTAGTTCTGGGAATGGAAGTGTTCGGTTATATCGAGTGAATTTTTAAATACCCACTTTTATTTTGATGGATCGAACCGGATTGAGCAAAAGTTTGATGTTGGGTTGCTGCAACCAAAACTTTTTCTTTGGGAAAGCCTAGCTGCTCTTTGAAGATATCCAGAGGTGAGACTGCTCCGCTCTGTACTGTGAACACAAGTGTGCGAATGTCGTACTCCTGAGGGCGTAAAGGTGTGAATTTTCCCTGGGACTTCACATACTTTTGCCTCCAGGTGCACGAATGGGCATACGCACACCTAGAAGTGTGTGTGACATTAACACACCTGAGTTTCCAGAGTGTTACAGCCGCTCTCCAGCTCCACCAAACCGACAGATACATTTAGCATAGGCGTGAAATTTGCCCGCTAAAATAGTTATTGACTTTAGTAAATTTATCTCGCGGGTCTTCCTTTTCCCTCTCAAAGGGGCTGCACGTGGTTGAAGGTATAAACCCTAATTTCACGCTCTAGTTCGTGCAGGAACGGGTAGGCTGTGCTAACGCTGCTGGACGTAGATAAGTACGGTTTGCTTAATTCCCCTCCAGGCAGCTCGGACAGGAGTGGAGGAATAAAATTCCAATTCCAGAGCAAAGAGGCAGGCATTACAGGAGTGTCTCGAGTCCAGATGGACTCCATCGGGGAACCTGTTCGAGCTGGGCAGGACGGACGGGGCAGGGTGGGGTGGGGTGGGAGGGGATTCACTGTCATCCTTATATTTTGACCAAGCGCGCAATACTACCGTGAAAAGTATTTGAAGAAGAGCAAAGGTATTACCGTATATATGATACCCGAATATCCGAAATTGAAAATCCTTGGAAATCTTCCTGTAGTAATCTAAGTCGGAGTCATAGGGAAACTCATCATAATTCAACGTTTTGAATCAGTAACATTCATTTGAAATCGGACGAATTAACTGGAAATCAGTAGGATTCATTCGAAGTCTGACGGAAATCACAAGAAATCAATAGAAATCATCCGGAAATAAACGGACATCAATCAATGGGAACCTTGTGGAGATCCTGGTAATTATTGAAAACCTTCAATGAAATATTTACAGGCAGGAAAGCAGGTGTACAAAATTCTCCCGCAGTTGTGGGCCCCTAGGGCCAAGCAAGAGGACACGCTCATGCTCCACTCACTCCCACTCCCCCTCATCGGCCTCACCAGACGACTCGGAAGCGACATCGCAGCCCGTATAGCGCATCAAATAGATTTAGACAGACGCTGCCTCTAGTCTAATTGATGATCGAGGAAACTCCCACCTCATCTCCCTCTCCCTCTCCCCGCTTCTCTTTCCCCCTTACATCAGATGGCTCAACGGCGCGGCACGCTGCTGTGATGATGTGTATTTGTGTAATCCTCGAGAAAACTAGTCTCTCGTCTGTACCGGTCGGTAGGTCCGTAGTCCGCCCCGCCCCGCCCCACCCCGTCCTGCCCCACCCCGCCCCGCGCGGCGCGCCGGTCCTCTGACCCTGGCGCGTCCAGTGTGTGGCAAATTCCAGTAGAGCAGAGGCACCCATACAAATATATTCCTCGGCGCAGTGTTTGTTTCCGGAATTTTTTTTTCCTTGTCTGGAAAGAAAGAAAGATAGAAAGAGCAGAAAGAACTAGAGAGAGAGAGGAGAAAAGAAGGATTACTCACGCTTGCAGCTGGGAAAACCGGCGTATCGCAATAAGTTAGACGAGGTACCGATTAGCATCCGATCTCTGTTTGGTAAAAAGCTGGTTTGTCCGTTATAAAGCACGGCAAAATACTGGTGGTGGAGAGTCAGTCACCCGCTCCATCGAGACGGTTCCACAAGATGGGTCCCGGAGGCCGGTGGAGCCCGCCGCTCCGGAGACGGGCAGTTCCTTCGGAACACGCACACAAACACGGGATGAACGCGGGCAGATAGACAGACAGACAGACAGACAGACAGACAGACAGACAGACAGACAGACAGACAGACAGACAGACAGACAGACAGACAGACAGACAGACAGACAGACAGATAAACCAAGGCAGGCAGACAGACGCGGACGATGCATAGCGCTTGCGATTTTACGACATTGAAAAATAATTTTACAACATACGCAACATTGATTTTTCCCTCGGATTTTTCCGAGGGGGAAACAACTCTCAATTTTGGTGTACACACTTTGTAAATTTTCCTTAATTTCTGTGGTATTTTTGTGAATTATTCAGAATTTTTCTAAATTACGAACTGTACAAAAATTTCAGAGTTGTTTCACCCTCGGATTTTCCTGTAAATCGGCATGCTCATTTTTCACAGTGGACGGACGAGTCCACAGAGGTCGTGCAAGGGCGTTGGCACGCAGAACCTGTTCATAGGACAGGTAGGGGTTGGGCCGGGCCCGTTCGGACCCCGGCGCTCCTCGGTGTGACGTCAGCGCCGAGGCGAGTGCGCTGCCCCGACCCGACCCGCACCTATAAGCGGAGCATGTTCTTGGCACGAGAGCAGATGCGTTGTGCACGCGTACAACCAAGCCCTGGGATTCCCAGAGTAGTCGGGAACCAGGAGGTGCCCTGAAAATAATTTCCAGGGGATGCCCTGGAAAATCCAGGGTGCACCCTGGAAAGCTTTAAGGTTTAACCCTGCGGTATTCTCATGATGGGAATACCTTGGAAATCATTTTCATTTTCTTCATGTTACTGGTCACTTTTTGTTGTTGGCGGACAACTTTTTTTTTTTTTTTTTTTTTTTTTTTTTTTATTTGTTTTTTTTGTTTGTTACTTGACAACATCTTAGTTGCATTACAAGTTATGTTGCTGTACGACAACAATAAAGAAAATAAACTATAAAAAGTAACAGCGAACTTGCTTTCAATATGTGAGCTTTTTTTTAACAGTGTAGAAGGCAGGTGTGAATGCAGCAGCCCGCTTTGCCGGCTTTGCCCCGCAGTGTTTGGGCTCCCTGCTCCCCACTTTTCCAGCAGCGCTCTCTGCGAGCAGCGGCAGCAGCGGCCCTGGAGTGAGTGCAGCCCGGGCACGCGGGCAGCGCCACTCATTGGGCCGCGAGGTTGGCCGGGCAGCCTGACGTTCTTCTATTAATGTGCCTATTGTTCTCGCGGCCCCCGTCCTCTTGGCCCCGCCATTTCTTCCCCAGCGTTTAAATCTCCAGCACCCCCCTTCGAGTTTTACCACCGTTTTAATCTCACTTTTCTCCATTTTTTTAAGGCTTGGCAAAGAAGTACTATGTACTTGTGCTCTAGATCAACTTTTACTCCCATCCAATATTTGCAGAAATAAATACTAAATGCAGTTTTTTTTTTCTTTTTCGTCAACAGATTGCAAGAGGTCACCATGGCGGCCCTTGTCAGAGTGGTGGAGGACCGATACCACGGCATCATGGACGCCCTCGGAGGTAAGCGGTACCAGGGGTACAGCATCAGGCGCGGTTTAAGGGGGGATGGGAGCGGTCGCTTCGGTCACTGGATAGCAGCCTGGAAAGTAGGCAAAAAGCGCGACAAAACCCGTCTGTAGGCAACCAGGAGTGCGCCCCCCCCCCCCTCCAGTCGGACCTTAAACCGCGCCTGTACAGCATGCCTTGGCGTTCAAATTATTTTTTTCTCTCTTTCTTCGTTTTGCGGTGTACTCCACCTCGCGCACGGGGACGTTCGGAATTTTCGTAACGCAAAGGCCGGGCCGCTGGTCAGCACGACGAGCCCGCGCGGCCCGGCGCGAGGCTAGCGGCTGGACAGGCTCCACTGCTCCATGGGCCGAGACTGGGTGTGCAAGCGAGAGAGACGGGCAGCGGCCATATACGTCTCACTCTAACGCACGGTCCGTGTCGACACGGCAGTCCAGGGCGTCACCGATAGACTTACAACACAACGTCCGACGTTACATTTGTCGATTTTTTCCCCTTCTTTCAAACTCTTTTTCTTGAGGCTGCATTAGCTCGCAGCTTACAATTAGACTTACAGATTTTGTATCCAGTTTTTTTTTTTTATTTTATTTTATAAATATTATATTTTTAGAGCCACATTAGTTTTGCAATCAGGTTCCCCTGTAGTCATGGACACAGTTTTTTGAATGTGTCTAAATATTCCGGGAAAATGTTTTTTTTCTCATTTTCTTCTTTTTTTTGAGGGGGGAGGGGGCATGAGGCATCGGGACCTGACAGCCTTCTCCCAGCAAACGAAACATCGCCACATTCAGCCTGTCAGCTAGTAAAAAGCAATACCTTTCCCTAGATGCGTATTATAATGAAAACATATCCGTTTCAAAAAACGATTGTCGTGAGCGGTTTGCGGAACACAGAACCATGGTGCTGCTGGCAGGGCGCCAGTGGAGAGCGGGATTTATTCGTTGTTTGCCTGGGCGGGGTGCACGGAGCACCTCTGGGATGTACGTCACTGGCGTGGCGGCCGCGTTTCCGGGAGCGACCAGGAACCGCCTGCCATACCGACAATGGACCATATTTCCGTATCGCAGTGTCGCCAGAAAAGTTGGCTTTAATTGCGGCCAAAACACGGTGTGGAGTAATGAGGGCAGCATCTGTACACACACACACGCGCGCGCGCGCGCCTCCGCGCGAGGGTGTGGCCGTGTATACGGGCAGCCCGTTCTCCGCCACTGTGTTTGGGCTGATTGTTGCCTACCTTTCCGCCTGCACTCACCGTGTGTAAGCACCCGAACCAGCCCACCCCGCTCTCAGGCCTCCGATTAAGGGACTATCGCCATGTCCATAGCAAAGGTGTTATTTTTTTCAAAATTCGGGAAGGTGATGGATGATACGAGGGCGAATACAAGACGCTGTCGGAGGAGCTGGGGGTGTCAATATATAGCGAGAGAGTGTCCTGTAGCCGCCGGCCCTAGGTGCAAGAGCTCCCACTGTAGTGCCACCCCGCCTCACCGCCTCGGCCAGCCGCCCAGCTTGGCCCGGCCACTCCGGTCCGGTCCGAGCCGAGCCGAGCCGAGCCGAGCCGAGCCGAGCCGAGCCGAGCCGAGCCGAGCCGAGCCGAGCCGAGCCGAGCCGACCATTAGCTAAGGAGGTCTGGGTCGCCTCGCCACTCTGCTCCTTTCTCTCTCTCAGACTCTCCACTCCAAGAAATTACGCACACACACACACACACAACACACACACACGCACGCACGCAGCCTGCGGCATATAATTTGCTTCGAGCGTAAAAGTTTTCGACTCACGATAAAACGGATGTCATAGATGATAATTTTTGGCCTGAACCACACATGATGCCGAGGACGCGGGACACGGGACAGCGCCGGCTCATTCAGGCCACTCAACTCCACAGCACCGTTCACCGTTTTGCGGAAGATGAAGCAAAGCAGCGGGCCGGGCCGGGCCGGGCGACACGCGATGGGTCCAAATAACTGTCGTATTACCGTCATTAGACACCGCAACGCCCCGCCCGGCACCGCGCCCGGCCCCGGCCCGCCGCTGTCCGGTGTACGACATCAATTCAGCCAGGAACACTTCTTAGAAAAAGCCTGTTCTTGTTCATTCTATGAACTCGATGATGCCAAATAGATTGCGGTAATACGTTTCGTGGACTCTCCTGCAACCAGCCTCCTCTTACTGAAAACAAGTAGTGCGATGAGTCGAGTCAGCCACGTAGGAAACGAACGCTTTGGTTTCCAAGCAGTTTTGGAAAAAAAACAAGCAGCTCTTTATGGAGAAAATACACAGGGTTTCCGGGGTGGGTTGCAAGTACGAGAGCAGAACGAAATTGTTGTAATAAATGCCGTGCGGATATTGTATTCTCAATTTTCCGTGGGTGAGGGGAGGGAGTGCTTTCTTGCTTTTCTCAGTAAATTTTCAGAGCCTTGAGGTCTCTTTCGCGTATAATCAGAGTTGTGGCAAGAGAAATGAGATGAGTGCACACGTTTAAAAAAATCGAAGGTACAGTTTTTGAAATGCAAAATTCGTCAGGAAAAAGAATGCTCAAACACGGAGAGAGGCTCACAAAAACTAGGATAAAAACACCGTTCCAGCGTGCGCGACCTGGGACAATCCAGCCGGGTGCGGCCGTACCGAAACGGGTCGAAGCCCGTCATACAGGATCTGCCCATCTCATTTGCTTGATCGCGTTCTTAAACAGCCAATCTGCCTGGCGCGAGAAAAGAGATGTAAATCAAGAAGATAAAAAGATCTTTACTTGCAAAATAAATAAATTTAAAAAAATTCAGTGATCATTCTTTTTCTTACTGAAGTTCTAGAATGTTCTTGATTATCCAATCTCACTGTTAACATGTTTGAAAACCTTGAGCTCTAAAGTAAATTGTGCTGCGAGAAAAATATTTTCTCTGAACAAGTCGAAGTTCATGGGGAAAATCAAGGACACAGGCTGCTGGGTGAGGAAGGGGAAAGAGAGGTGAGAGCTTAAATTTCTTTTGTTGATCCTGTTGGTATTCCTCTTATTGCCGCAGACCCCCGAGTGGCGGACTGGCCACTGATGGACTCTCCGTTCCCCACCCTGGCCATGGTCGTCGTGTACCTGCTGTCGGTAGTCATCATTGGGCCCTCCATCATGGCCAACAGAAAGCCCTTCTCGCTCAACAAAATACTCGTGGTGTACAACGCCTTTCAAGTCTTATACAGCGCCATCATGTTTTACGAGGTGAGTACAAAATTACGAGAAATAGATATTTTTAGCCTAGCGGGAGCCATAGACTAGCGAACTGCGGTCCAAAATCTAACGGTCTGCCCCGTTCTTTGTAGTGCTTCGATGTAGTTCAAGACGGATCAAACTCGAGTCAAGGCACATTAAAGTGCACGGTCATTCTCAGAAAAGAAAAAAAAGTTAAATGCATTCAGGACGGTCAGCTAATTTTTGTACAGTCTTGACTGCATTGTTTTTACGGGACCATATTTAATTTCACAGAAACCACAGTATTTCAAAACATGTTCGAACCGAACTGTATATTAATTGACGGTCTGGTCTATCACAACCTGGATCGTATTTGACATTTCGGGACATATTGGAATGCATTCAATTCCAGACTGGATCCTTCTCCGGAGCAGTGTTATTGACAATTCCACGGTCCAGGCTGTAACTGGTTAGACTGTAAAATTCAGTACAGTCCAACCGTATTTTTAAAAACAGTCCGTACTTTATCGGGACAGACCGTACAATAAAATACGGTCCGGCGTGTATTTTGGAATACAGTCATGACTGTAAAATACATATTGCGGTAAGGATTGTGTGGCCACTATTTTTGACAGTAGGATTTTTAACAATGGTCAACGTAAAGATCGTTATACGTCTAGGGCGGTAACGTGGCGTGTGGGCGCGTACACCAGCCAACTCCCATTTAGCGCGTGGAATTTCTACAGTTTGCGCGCTCCTTGAGTGCGAGAGAGACAAAGCGCTCTCGCACCCTCGGTAGACTCGTTGAGAGCGAGAGAGAGACAGCCGACCTCGGTGCTCGGTGCGCCCGCCCCGCTGCTGAGCGCCCTGCACTGCTGGGTAGGCAACCCGGCGGCAGGGCTGTACGCGGGCTGCCTACCCCCCGGGGGCCCTGAGCCGCCCGTCCCGAGCTGCGCGCTGCGCGGGGGGCGAAGTGACAGGCGAGGGGGGGGGGGGGGTGAAGGAGAGGGGGACACAATAGCTCGCTTCGGTCCCGTCGAGCCCCGTCTCTCCGGTCCCTCCCTCCCGCCCCGGCGCGGCGCGGGACCGATCGCAACGCTGCGAAACGCGCAGACCGGAATGAATGAGATCATTAGATCATTACCGTTATTATTTCGGTCTGGGCAACGCGCGCCGTGCGCACTTCTTACTCTCCTCCTCGCGCCGGGCCAGGGGGGCCGGGCGTGCCTGCCTGCCTGCCTGCTATGGGTGTTGCATCACGGCCGCCCCTTGGCCTTGGGAGAAAGTGGATCGCCGCGCCGCACCGCCGCGCGATGCACCAAGCGTCGCGACCCTGGCGGGGCGGGGCGGGGCGGGTGAGATGAGAGGCCTCTGAGGGGAGTGGTGCGATCATGTAAGTTGACCCCCCCCTCCCCTCCCCGCCACCTGCACGGCCTCTCCTCCTAACTCACACGTGCCCCCGCGCTTTCTGGTACTCAGCGTGGCGCGCGCCTCGGCGGCTGCTCGCTGCTCGCGGCCTTCGCAAAACTATTTTAACCACTTTTAACGCTCGCGCGACCTGTTGGCACGTCCTGTGGGACGTTATGTTTATTAATCCCGACGCAATGGAGGCCGATAATAATGTAGTCGCAAGCTCTGTCTGTCGTGTGTGTGTGTGTGTACGTGTGTGTGTGTTCATGTATTTGTGCGTGTCTGTATTCGCATGCCAGCGCCCGCACTTGAATGTAATTGATTTTGCGCGTAGGCTATCAATTGGCTTGGCTATCAACAGCATGAAGCTTGAAAGAATTCTATTCCGATTGTTTGGTTTTGAGCGTCGTCTGTTCAGCATGCTCTCCCATGGATCATGGTCGTTTTTTTAATTTTGTCCCCTATTTCCTTGTAAGCAATTAGTCTGAGCAGACCCAATGTTTCTCTAGCAGATGTTCCTGGTGGGCGGAGAGGTGGAGAGAGAAGCCTACCGTTTGCTTGTTGAATGTCCGTAAACATGACATCACATCAGCTGGTCCCCCCCCTTTCCCCCGCCCACCCCGCCCCCTCCCCCTTTCCCCCCGCGAGCGCCCCAGCTCGCCTCGCGCCGCCCCGCCTCGCATCGCCCCTCCCCGCCCCTCCCCGCCCCTCCCCTCCCCGCCCCGCCCCGCCCCGCCCCGCCCCGCCCCACTCTCCCGCGCGGGACTTTTCCTGGGTCTGCTTGTTCTGCTAAACTGCAGCCCCGGCATCATGGCCTTTACGTGGCTCAGCCATAAGTTTGCCGTGGTGTGACAGGATGGGCCCGGGGAAGAGGAGATTATTTCGCGAGCTATTTTGTCACCTAAGTTTCGCAACGAACAGAAATATCCCGGCAGGTTTTGCGTTTACATATTCGAGTGTGCCAGGTGCATATAATAATCTTGGGCTGAGCTCCTTTAAGAGAGACGCATGTTTCTCAAGTTGTCTCATAGTAACTTAACTGACTGATGGGGGTGTTTGGAAAGCAAGCAGCCGTTTTTGCCGTGTTCAATAAGCGATGACTGAGAGGTAGGTCGTGAACCACAGCCCCGCCATTCATTAGAACTAGGGGGGGGGGGGGTGAATGTCACACACTTGTACTTGTGAGGATACGATTAGCACACTTCAACGTGTGAGTTAGAGTGTGAATCGTCAACTCCCAGTCAACACAGTTCAATCAAAATGACATCAAATGAGGTCATTGTCAAATTGGGTCGCTTAGATGGTCTGTTTTGACGTCATTTTGACATCAAATTTAATCACGTAATGTCAAAATGACAGCACAGCGGGGCCCATAACCATGTAGTCTGGAATAGCCCCGCTTAAACGCCTCAGCAGGTTATTCACCGACGTACTCTGGCCGCACTTCACTCCTGTGTTCACCAAATAGCCAAGTTGCCGACCCCTAGCTCTTCTACCTTGCAATAGGAGTTCAAAAACTTTTTTCATTTTTTTTTTTTTAATTGTGGTAACAACAGGGAACATAGAAATTAAACGCAGGGAACGACCACTTTGTTTGTAGATGCGGGACGTGCGAAAGTGCGAGGCGGCTCCGGCGCGACGTGTTCGCGTGCAGGCGCGTGTACAGACTGTCTAAAGCGCACCCTTGCACCTCGAGCACACAGGCCGGCCCGGACCGGCCCGGCCCGACAGGGCCACGTAGTTTTCCGCTCCTCGGACATGCGATGCAACGCGCGCGCGGATATAACAACAGAAAACATGCGGAGATGCGCGCGACTGTCGACGCGGTTGTGGCGATGGGTACTTCTCCTCGAAATGTTCATGTTCCATCCGAGGGGGAAACAACTCTGAGCATTTAGTATACTTCTTAATTAAGGAAAATTCACAAAAATTCAGGAAAATTCACAGAAAAATCACTAAAATCTAGGTGAAATTCAAACAAAAATTTACAACAACAACAAAAAAAAATATACGCAAGGTGTTCATCAAAATTCAGGGTTGTTTCCCGTTCAGATCTATCTGATCCATCCCTATAGAGGAACGAGGAGTTGAGTTGGAAGCCGACGCACCAAAGGGTGGGATGCGGCTTTGCTTTTTGCCTACATTCAGGAGGATTTCAGTGCATTTTGCCTACCTATCACAGGTTTTCCAAAGAGAGGGGAAGGGGAAGTATAAGTTACGGTGCTGCAGGGTTCACTAACGATGAAATTCACCGTAAGCTTCCATTAGTATTCCCCCGGCCCACATTTATAAGAGTATAAACACAGAGCCGAGCTAAGACGCTTCGTTCACTAAAGTTCATGTATTTAGTACACGGTGCAAAGGCATGCGGGGCCCGGCGGGGCTCGGTGGGGCCTAGCCCAGCTCGGCCACATATCGCGTGTTACGTAATGGGGCACTGTGCTCGGCTCGGCTCGGCTCGGCTCGGCTTGGCTCGGCTCGGCTCGGCTCGGATGGGTGGCCCTTGTGGGACAGGACCAGTCTCAAATGCAAATGAGAGCGTCTTTTCTGCGCTTGTCCGTCCGTCCGCCAGTCCGCCTGTCCATCCGTATGTCCGTTTGTACGTCCGTCCCTCTGTCCGCGCGGTATTATTTTTCTTTCTTTTTTTTATAAAGTGTGAAACTCTACTGGAAAAACAAATGTAAGATTTAATGCCTCTTTAAGAGTGTGAAATTCGGTAAAATTCTAATGCCTTTGGAACGGCTTTAAAACCATTTTAGTCCCCCGTTTGTTTTACGAGTGCTTCGAGAGCTTTATAAAGGTCCTCAACTATGGCTTTATTTATCCACAGAGGTGATTACTAACAGCGCGCCAACGTTCTGCCAGTGGGCCTCGCCAAACTAAAGCAAGCGGCTTGCAAGCGGTGTCGGTGCGTCGGGGCGGGGCGGGGGGCGGGGTGGGGCGGGGCGGGAAGTTCTGCGACACGCCGCTGAATGAATAGGCTCTCATTGTGACATGGCGGGACGGGGCGGGGCGGGGCGGAGTGCAGCTGCGAGGGGATGACTCGGCGAAAACTCTTGCTCTGTGTGCGCCTAGGTGCCCCGTTCGATAGTCTCGATAAGAATCGATCCCCGTTGATCAAAATCGATCTACGTTGCGAGGCGCTGCTGCTGCTGCTAGCGCTCCCCTGCGGCGGTAAAAAGAAAATGCGACAGCAGCATGGTAATGCTTTTGTCTCGTTGATGGACAAACGACTTGAAATGATGAAAAAAAAATTGGCAATCGACTCTAAGTCCCACGCCGTCAAGCCTGCTGTCGTACTTACAGTGCGAGGAGGATGGGAGACGTGACAGTGCTCCCACAAAAGTAGGGAATATGTTGCCCAAAGAGTACTGGGCAGTAAAACGAAATCCATCTGCTCCAGACCACCGGGCAAGGGGCAACGCCTCGGGCAACACAGTACAGTACTGTTTGTGGGCTGCTAGACTCACTGCTCGCTGTAATCTAATATGGGGCTATCACAGCCCGCTGTCCCCCTTTATGGGCTACGGGCTATAGCCCGTGCTAGCCTCTTTGTGTGAACTATTCACAGCCCACTTCTCTGCCAACACTGACAGCGCAAATTCATTCCCCTCGTCTTTGTTACAGCACCTGATGAGCGGCTGGTTCATGGACTACAGCTACAGCTGCCAGCCCGTCGACTACTCCAACAGCCAAGTGGCTATGAGGGTACGTGCGTATACCCATAATACCACTTTACGAATTCTCGGAAAGAAAGTGTGACAGACGAGACTCTATCTATCTCAACCATGCTGTTCCAACCTTGATTTTATGGTTGACCAGCAGATAACATTGTTTTGTTTTTTATGCGGTTGCTTGGCTTGGAAGCACCGATTTTTCATTTTAATTGAGTTACTTCAGTAACGATAGCGTCCTTGTTGCAGATGGCCAACTTATGCTGGTGGTATTACATATCCAAGCTCACGGAATTCACTGATACGGTAAGGCAATTGTTTAGACGATGGCTGCAACGCATCCCTTCATCGCATCACCATCATCTTCATACCTCAATCATATTCACATTCCGTTTCATTATACGCATTTCCCGCACCCGAGGCAGAGGTATGTGGAGCGGACAGGGGAGCCGTGGCTCGTGGCACGGAGGAGGATGCCGGACCGGGAGGAGCAGCAGTGCTGCAGCACGACGCCACGCCCCCGTCGCTCTAATACGTTCTCAGTCGGAGCAAGAAACGCAACCACTTTTTTTTTCAACCATTATGCTTTATTTTTCATGCTGCATGAATCATCGTCATAAACCTCATCACCCCCACAACCATCCTCAGCGCAGAGCTGCAGAGCGGAGGGGAGGAGCGGGGCCTCAAGTGGCCTCCTAGAGTAAAAATGAGTCATGGCACCCAGTCGGTCGGTACCTTTCTATAATTTTGTCAGAGAGAGAGAGAGAGAGAGAGAGAGAGAGAGAGAGAGAGAGAGAGAGAGAGAGAGAGAGAGAGAGAGAGAGAGAGAGAGAGAGAGAGAGAGAGAGAGAGAGAGAGAGAGGCTTCGCCGAGACTTGGGGGACCGGAGCAAGAGGAGAGAGATAAAAATACATCGTCAAGACAAAACTAAAATTGGATTACCGCGCCTAGTGGCTGGGTGGGGGTATGGGGCGCGCGCGCTGCACCCTTCTCGTACAGCGCGGCTGCCCCGCCCCGCCCCGCCCCACCCTCTCAGACACCTGCACGCTAATCCGCAAACCCTTCCGCAGATCTTCTTCGTGCTGCGCAAGAAGGACAACCAGATCTCGCTGCTCCACCTCTACCACCACTCTCTCACCCCCATCGAGACGTGGATCTGCGTCAAGTTTCTCGCCGGTAAGTTCGCGCACAGCTGCTGCTCGACGTATAGATTTTTTTGAAATGGAGAGCCCCGAATCAGACGCCTCGATATATAATTTCCGTGTGCAGGTGGCCACGGCACCTTCTCCAACCTCGTCAACAACGCGGTCCACGTGATGCTGTACGCCTACTACATGCTGTCCGCCATGGGTCCGCAGTACGCCAAGTACATCTGGTGGAAGAAGTACCTGACCAAGACGCAGCTGGTGAGTGCCTCGGGGGATGTCGCGCCGCGGGTGCGTGGGTCGAAACGAGGGGTCCTTCACTTTAAAGAATAAATAAACCAGTGCACATCCAAAAACTAAATCAGGAAAAAATAGGAAAAAAATCAAGAAAAAAACCAGAAACAATTTAAGAAAAAATCAGAAAAGAATAAGTTAAAATTAAGGAAAATTACGAAAAACTAGAAAAATCAGCAAAATCGGTGTACGATTGAATTTGAACGCCTCGGGTCGAGGCGTGGCCAATGACTGGGTCAGAGATCGTTATCACTTCACACACTAGTGTTGCCAGAAAAGTTGGAAAAAATATTTTTGCCTTTGCGGCTTTTAAGTCGCCCAAACACAGCGGAGTAAAGCAGGCTGCTGTGTGAAGGTGATGCCTAGTAGGCAGGCGCAGAAGCAGCCCGCTTTACTCCGCTGTGTTTGGGTGACTTTTTGCCTACTTTTCTAGCTGCACTGCTTCACAACCGCCGAGGCTCGCAGACCCTCGCAGATGTGTGTAGCAGCAGCGATCCCATAGGACTCAATCCGGACATCCCTCATTTTGAAAAGACAGACGCGCTCCGAAATTGCGCAATTTTAAATCAGATCGAAGTATATACGCATCTTAATCTGCTGTGAAAAAAAAAACCGTCGTACAGCAGGGAGGCACCCGCAGTGAGCTACGGTAGATTCTTAAGAACACTGCGATCAGAGTTCGTCAGATCGATTAACCCGAGGGCCCTGACCCAATTCCGTCGACCGGAATGTGTGCGTCGTTCGAGTGGCGTGAGCTACTGGGCGGGGAGGGAGGGGGGGGGGGGAGGTCCGCGCCGTCCCGCCGCACACGTGTGAGGAGCTAGGTGGGACAGGATCAGGAGCAGCAACGAGAGGAGGAGGAGTGGCCGTCTCCCCCTCCACTCCCCCGCCCCACCCCGACCACTTCGGCCAGGGCCAGATTGGCCAGCAGAGTGATTCCGCGCAGTGGTTTCGTCTCCCTGTCCTTGTCGCACTCTAGGGGCGCGGCCACAGGGAGAAAGGGAGAGGACACCACAGCGAACGCTGTTCGGAATCAGCCCGGCCTGCACTCGGCGCGGCGCGGGCCGGGCACGACTCTCTCGGACCACAGAGCATCAGGGGCCACCGCAAAGACGTTGTGGCGATGGGGCGGGGAGGGACGGGGTGGGGCACATGGCACCTCCCGCTTGGCGCACCGGGCCGGGCGGCGCCGGGCGGCACGGGCACGGGCACCCTTGGCTGGAGTCCTACAACTCCAGGAGTCTACCCTTGGCCGCTCGCCCTGATCCTGATGTCAGTCTCGGGCTCGGAGCGGACTGACACAACGCCAGCCTAGGGCGTGGGCCAAGCAGGCTGACATGAGCCCGTCGCAAGTGCACGAACCAAGCAGCGCGGGGCGAGGCGACAGCTGAGAGTGTGGTGGGCTTTACAGCTCGACCTTTGCAAAGACGACAGTGCTTCCGGAACTTCCACTGGCCCTGCGGTCCTGCTTCCGACCGGAAGAGCTTTAGATTATTGGCATTAGCAGTCATGCGCGGTTCTTCCATGCAGTACCAATTATTTTAGATATTTTTTTTTGAGGGGGGGGGGGGGGGCTGGAAATCCTGGGTAAGGATAGGATGAAGTCTTAACAGACATTTTGGTTTACTGGGACACGTTACATCGGGTCCAACGAGTGCGGACGCTGCCCGCTATCAGCCTACATATGCAACCTCCTCTGGACCGCACACCGCCCCGCCCCACCCCGCCCCGCCCCTCTCCGCGCCGCCCCACCACGGAGCCCACCACACCTTGCAAGCCGCCCACGGCAACCCACAGCGCCGTCCACCGTTTGAAATTGATCTGCGGCGCCATGCCAGTCCGCGCTGGAGCATTGCACCGCTCGCGGTGCATGCGGTGCAGTGCAGCTACGGCGCCGCCCCGCCCCGCCCCGCCCCGCCCCGCCCGAGCTCACCTCACCTCGCGGCGCGGCCCGCGGTTGCGGCTGGTCCGGTACGGTGTGGTCAGATCCTTGGTCAGCTCCAGGTCCATGACGACCGTCCTGTCGCCGTCTTCAGCTCAGATCTCGAGCATGTCTCCGAGGGGGAAGGTTCCTACACTATACATTCAAGCGTACATCGAATTTTCTGATCTTTCGTGATTTTCCTTCACTTTTTACTGATTTGTTTGCTGATTTTTCTTGATTTTTTTCTTTTATTGTTTCCTGATTTTGTTTTAGGGCGTACTTTGATTTTTTTGAGGAGGGACCCCCAAGGGACCCCTCGGGGACCCCTCGCACAGCACACGCACACCGTTTTTTATTTTCTTTTTTAGGCACGAAGTAGCCTTAAAGTTTCGTCGGCGGATACGATTTTTCTTTCTTACGTCCCGCTGCTGTGCGTGATACTTTGGGGTAGTCCTAAAGCAATCCATAGCAATCCTTCACACCCACAAAAAAAAAGAAAAACCTTTGTCATCCGGGGTCAGTCTAGAGGGGGGGGGGGGAGGCATAATCCAGTGAATCAGTGATCGAGTCTGACGCAGAACTTGAGCGTTGCGTCCCCCTCTCACTGGACTCCTTGTGCGCTGCCGGCCGAAATTCTAGTTGGGCTTAGGCGTTCCCGTGTTCCCCGCAGAAAATGGCGGTATAATCATGAGCAGAACCGAGGCCGTCCCAACCGCGCGAGGCTTTAGCTCCAGCTCCAGCTCCGGCTCCAGCTCCAGCTCCAGCCAGCAGCCAAGGGGTGTTGCCCAACCCCTTCAGTTAATTTGTCACGTGTGCCCGGCCCTGGCTTCAACCACACGCGCCGGGCCGAGTCCGGCCCCAGTCCAGCCAGCCTAGCCCAACCCGGCCTCCAAATCAACCGCCGACTCGCTCCGCGCTGCGCATGCATACGCACCGCGTGTTCCTACGGCTTTCCCCTATCTTTCTCTGGAAACACTGTTTCATTGGACCACTTCTCTCCCCTTCTCCGTCCCTGTCGCACGCACGGGACCCTGCCATGTCTTGCGTAGGATACTACCCTTCGGACCATGAGTGCCATGAGTGCGACAGAGACAGGCCCTGTAGGCTGATTCCGCACATCGGTCAGTGAGAGGTAGACGCGGTCCTCTCTCTCTCCCACCCAATGGCAGTGCCTGCCTCATGAGTGCGACAAGGAACCCAGGAACGGAGGTATGAAAGGTCCATGCGGAATCAGTCTACTGCCCGGTAGAACGTGGTATGGTTTCTTATGAGCACACTTGCCTTTTTTCTCTCTCTCTCTGGGTCAGTAGTAGCAGGCCGAGCCGGAGGTGGTCCAGGGCCAAGACCGAGCCCAAGCGGAGCAGCGCCGGCCGGCCGGCCCTGCCCTGCCCACGGGCCATGGGCGTGGGAGTGCCCCCCCCCCCCCCCTCCCGGCCCGCCCGGCCACGGCCTTACGGCACGCCTGGCACGCCACCGAGCACCTTCATTCAAACCTCCCCCTCCCCCCTCCTTTTCCCTCCTCTCCACCCCTCGCCCCTCCCCCCGCACCGTCGATGCAAGTTTTATAGTGAGTGTGCCTTGACGATGGTATATGTTGGTTGTTTCGTTGCGAAGCTCCAGTCGCAGGATATGCCACGCGCGCTCTCAGCGTGCTGACCTGCGGTGCCCTCCGGAGGGACCTGCTTGGGGCGGGGCGGGGCGGGGCGGGGCGGACGCAACTCTCTGCGCGAGCCGAGCAGTTGTAGCTGATTTCATCACCGACGCGCAAGTTCACGGGCGCGTTGTGCTACGCGGCGCGCGGCGGGGTGCGCACAATACAGGACGCCGCCGAGCGGCGGCGAAGCCGTGGCAAGACAGGGGCACTTGAAAAACATTAACGGGCCTATCAACTACCCGCGGCGACAAGGTGCAGTCAGCCCGGCCCCACCCGGCCCCACCCCGCCCCGCGCCCCGCTCCACCCGAGCCGTGGGTATTAGAATTCAGTGCCGCGCCAATTACGCAGCCCCCCCCCCCCCCCCTGCCCCCCCTGCCCGCCTCGCCCCTGACTGCCTCCGATGCGCCGAATTGATCTTAACTTTTCGCAATCGCGAAACCAATCAACCACATAGTCAGCTCCTCCCCCTCTCCCCCCGACCTCGCGTTGTTCTGTCCGCTTAGACCTCCCCTCACCCCTGACTGCGCCATTTAGCTCCTTATTTTCGAAAAGGCACGCAAGGGCACGCGTGCGCGGCGATGTGAGCACATGATCACGCCCTACTTCGGGATGGGACGGCGCGAGCGTAGCCTGCAGCTGCTGGTGCTGCTCGCGCGAACCAGGCCCCGCCCCAGCAGGGGCGCAGGCGCAGGGCGCAGGCCAGGTGTGAGCGGCGGCCACACGGCCTCGGTGTCGGCCCCTGTGCCTGCCGCCGAGGCCGCGGCGAGGCCCTCCCGGTGGTCCAGGCGCAGGTGCTTAACGACGCAACGCGCTATGCAGAGGAATCCGTCCAATTAGCGAAAAACCTTGGGGGTCGTGGCGGGGCGGGCCGGAGAGAAGTGCGGCATGTGGCGAGCCCGAGCCGAGTTGGTATAACCTGGTTGTCTCTGTCCCAGGCCCAGTTCGTCATGGTGTTCGTCCACTCGCTGCAGGCCATCTACTTCGACTGCGGCTACCCCAAGTTCATCGCGGCGCTCCTCCTCGTCCACTCGACCATCTTCTTCGCCCTGTTCTACGACTTCTACCTCACGGCGTACAGGACGAACGAGAGGCGGGCGGCCGAGAAGCTGAGGGCGGCGGCCGCCGCCAAGGCGCTGGCCGCCAACGGCACGACGCACGTCAACGGCCACGCCAACGGCCACGCCAACGGCCACGCCAACGGTCACGCCAACGGCCACGCCAACGGCGCGCTTACCACCGCCGTCGTCAACGGCCACGCGCTGGACGCGGCCAAGAAGACGGAGTGACGCCAGTACGCCCTCCCCCCCGCGAGAACCACCCGGCAGCTGCAGCTGTGGGCCATCTACCAGCAGCAGCTCACGCACCTGCACCACCACGGGCTGTACCAGCGGCCCGTGCAGCTGCCGCTGCCGCGCGCCTGGCGCGGCCCGGAGAGCGGCCAGGTGGGCCCCGGGGGCGGCTGGAGCCGCTTCCAGGCGTACGATGGGCTGCCCGCCCGGCAGGGGCAGGCGCTGTCCCGCGCCCAGTGCGCCCAGGGCCAGGCCGAGGCCGAGGGGCTCAGGGGCCGCAGCCGCTGCCGCAGGGAGAGCCAGAGCCGGCACGACCTCAACCTAAAATGCGACGACTGACATCCGGTCTTCCCTGCCGTGCCCCGCCCGCCCCGCCCCGCCCCGCCCCGGACCGTGCACTCGAGCACGGCGGCGGGCCCATGACCTCCGTGAGGATGCTGTTGTTGTCGCCACCTGTGGGGGTGGGGGTGATCCGGACCGGGCGCCCGTGTGTTTAGTAGTTGTTACCCGTTTTGCTCACTCGTGTGCACGGTGTCTGCAGACGAAGATGTCAGGCGAGTGCGTGCGTGCGTGCGTGCGTGCGTGCGTGCGTGCGTGCGTGCGTGCGTGCGTGCGTGCGTGCGTGCGTGTGTGTGTGTGCGTGTGTGTGTGTGTGTGTGTGTGTGTGAGAGAGAGAAAGAGAGAATGTATGAATGAGTGTGAGTGAGTGAGTGTATTTTATTGAGTGTTTTTTGAAGGACACGATTGAAGCATTCCATGTTACTTCTGTAATCAATGTTCATAGCGCGATCGTCCAATGCTCTTCAATTTTATTATAATTTCCTTCCTAAGGTGTAGAGTACTGACCCTATTTTAACTCCAGTGTAAAACCTGATGAAGATCTAGTCGTCCTGTCTAGAGTACAGTAGGGTGTGGATTGTTGAGGTGGTTTGATCCATTGTGTCCAATTGCAGTTCTATAAAATTTCCATAGAATTTTCCAGTTGCATTTTTTGTTTACCTCGTGTCCACAATTAAAGATTGTGTGTCAATTTTAAATCGTAAAGAAAGCAACTCATTTGCTGATTTATTCATAAGATTTGTCACAAAAGGAGCAATGGCTCTTTTGGTCAGAAGCTTTAAATGTTCTTCTTTGTATACATGTAGAGATGGTGTAGAGTAAACTTACACCAAATCTTAATGTGTTCCTGAACAATTTTTATCAGAGAGACAGTAAAAGATTTCTGCATTCCAGACACGGATTAAAACAACCATGAGAAACAACTGTTGAGATTGAATGTAATGGTAGACTTATTTATTGTTTGTAATTAATTTTTCTTTGTTACAAGAAATTTCAAATCTATCATCATTAGACAACTGTTTCAAAGCAAATAGAAAACAAAACTTGCCAGTCACTTCATTGCCATCAGCATAGTTGTATCAGCCATTTCCAACTTATTAGCAAGTTCCCAACCACATAATTCTAAGTTTGAAAAGTATCTATTTAAATTCTATTTATGTTAGCAAGTTTAGAGTCTGAAAATGCAGAGGCATGCCATAGAGCATATGCAACTTTGATGTGAGTCTCTGCATGGTCTTTTATCTTTCCTCAGCAATGCCCAAATTTTAGATTAATTTCTAAACCATCTGTATTAATAGTATAATAGTACAACTATTTAAGATTATATTGATTAAAATGGTATCACATAACTATTGCATATGCTCAATTCAGCTCAATTATTGTTAAACCATTAGATTGTCTCACAACATTCTCAGATGGAAGAATGCATCTGTGATCTTGTTGGTAACTGTAATTTTTAAACTCTTGTTAGTTATGTCGGAGCTGCCTGAATACCTACCTACGTGAACTGTGTTCTTGTGTAAATAATTTGTAGTTGAGTCAAACATTTCACGAGTTTTCAGCACCATTCCTGACCTCATTAACATTGTGCACAAACTGAAAAGTCTGCCAGGACTACAGACTGCTAGATGCATTCGATAATATTTCAGGAATAATATCGTTCATGCTGAGCAGTAATTTGTTCTCCAGGTTTTGAGTTTCTGAAGTGGTAATTTTCAATTACTTGTTGTCTTGAGGTGACCAATTTCTATGCTAAGTTGAAAAGTGTTTGACCTCTACTGGTGATTTATACTTTTATTGTAAAATATTGAATAAAAACATTTTGTGTCTTATAAAACAGATGTACTGTATTTCATTTATAACTCACTCCCATCACACGCACTCACACAGAAATGATCAAAACCTTTTATCTTACAGCTTTGACATTAGGTCAGTAATACTTCTATTTACAAGTGCATACCAAACTTATCACAACCAGTTTATATATTTACCATTAACCTGGTAGTTCCATAGAAATTTAATTTACATACATAAATAAATAAATAAATTTTCACCAAACAATTTCCTAATTGATTCTCTTTTGATAATTAAAATACAGCTGGATGTGAGAAAGGAACTAAAACATTACACTGCACCTGCAACTTTATTATCTCCAAAACAGTGCAGTTTAACGCCTGTGTCATTTCTTCTTCTTGTTCTTACTTTTGCCACTCCCTGCTGACTGGGATGGCTTGCTCTCTGCAGAACCTCCAGAGGATTGGGACGGGGAGGGCTGAAGAGCAGAGAGCTGCTGTTTCAGTTCAAGAAGCTTATTTACCTCAGGCTGCCATTCCTCTTTGCTTTTCCCACTGCCTTTCATTTGCCTTACAAGGTCACCCTAGAGAAGGTTGGTATGGTTAATAAAATTGGTTCATACTTGCAAATTCTTTTCAGAGAGACAAGAAGTCTTCTTCAATTTATGAAACACGCAAGTCTACCTGCTGCTTGATGGCCTCCTCAAGTACAGCAATACTTGTGACATTAGGGCAGGCTGGCTCTGCTTCGGGAGCTGCTGGGGCGGGGAGAGAGGAAGTGACAGACCCAGTTGTCATGGCTTTCTGGGCAGCTGCTAAGTCAGCCTTCATTTGAAGAAGAATTGCTACATGAGGCTCCCACTCAGATTTAGGCTTTTTAGCGCCTTTCATTTCTCGCACTAAATTAGCCTGAACATGCACACAATTTAGAATGGCAATAAAAACATGATATGATGTGAGAGAGAAGCACTGATGAATGAAAGTGCCATTTACTCACCTGTTTGTCTACAGCAGCCTGAAGTACTTGAACTGTTTCAGAGGAGCCTGCTGCAGTAGCAGTGGTTGGCTGAGTTTGGTCCTGGGCAGCCTTCTGAGCTGCCGCAAGATCAGCTTTCAGTTTAAGTAGAGTGGCAACTTCAGGTTGCCATTCTGTTTTAGGTTTGCCAGATGATTTCATTTCTCGCACAAGGTTTGCCTGTAAACATGATTTTTCCTCTGTAAGTTAATGTTTGGATTTGAATTTTGAAGATAACAGTAATAAAACTACTGGCTTATGGCTGACCTGTTTCTCAACTGCTGCCTCAAGCTGGACAACGTTTTCTGTACTTGCTACAGAGCCTACTGCTCCAGCTTTCTTTCCTGTTGACTGAGGAGGTGGAGATTTTTGTTTCCCCGCGAATCGTTTTTTCATCTCTTCGGCCATTGTAGGCTCAATTTTGGTGAAGAGAGGTGAAGGCTATTGAAATATTACAGATAAGTTAGAATCACAACATTTTGTAGGAGAGGAAGGCTTGTCCAATGTTCTCAGTACCTTTCCGATTCTGTGACCAGCGGGCAGTAACATATTTGCTGTTTCAGTAATAAGGTTGACAGAAACAGGACAGTTCATCTGTTCTTGCATAACTTTTGATATCTGTGGCATATAAGGCTGAATCAGGACTGACAACAAACATGCAATGTTTGCTGCTAAGCCGACATTTGTGCCAGCTCGTTTCCTGAAACCGAATAGAATGATTTATTGTTAATTAATGGTGATATAAAGAGGAGTTGTTTTTCAGGTATCTTTTTCATACCTTTCTTCAGGTGAACCCTTAGCCTTTACCCAAGGCTGTTGAGATTGAATATACTGATTACCATGACGAGAAATAGACAAAATGTGGCGCAAACCATCGCGCAGTTTGGCATTTTCCAGCATCCTTAAATATGATTTTATTTCTCGATTAACAAGAGCCAATAGCACAAAATCATCATTTTCTAAAGTCATCTCTGGAATCTGGCTGTTGAAGGTTTTCTCCACAAACATTAAAGCCCTGGAAAAGTAAAGTCAAAAGGGAACATAACAGTAATACTTTGAGTTTAAAAGACTAATTCTCTATGTGAAAATAAATAAACACTAGCCTGTTTACAAAGTTTCCTAGATTGTTAAGCAATTCAGTGTTAATGCGAAGTGCTAGGTCATCCCATGAAAAGCTTGAGTCCTGTGATTCTGGGCGCACAAACAGTAGATAGAACCTCCAATAATCTGCAGGAATACCTGTGTCTTGGGCATTGTTACCGAATACACCAGTACCACGTGACTTGGAAAACTTCCCATCCTCATAGTTCAAATACTCTGAAAAAAGAAAAGAAAAAATCACATTTGCATAAAGTTAAGACAAATAAACACCAATAATAATAGATACTTTTAAAAACTGTGAGTTTGTTTACCTGTAGCCATAATATTTGTTGCTACAGTGTAACCCTCATCAGCAGCTAATAAAGTGGATGGGAACATTATGGAATGAAATGGTACATTATCTTTGGCCATAAATTGGTAGTAGTCCACCTTAACATCTTTCTTAGGCTGCCACCATTCTTTCCACTTCTGGGTATACCTCTTGGTCATACTCATGTATCCAATAGGTGCATCAAACCATACATAAAACACCTAAAAACATAAATTTGTTACTGCCCCATTCCAGATTTTAGCTTTTCTCTTTTTGACATACTGTTCCTTGCTACCTTGTTACGATACCCATCCAATGGAAGCGGGATTCCCCATTTAAGATCTCTTGAAATACATCTTGGCCGTAAGCCATCCTTCATCCATGACTTGGTTATCACACGAGCATTGTGGGTCCAGCCAGCACTTGATTTTTCGAACCAAGCTGAGAGTTTGGGCTCAATCTGCAAAGTAATGGAGAGAAACCAAGTACTCTAACAACTTTACTATTTTAAATATGCAGTCTCTAGAAAAATGTTGAGTTATAATATTACCTTGGGTAGATCAAGAAAAAACTGATCAGAATTACGAATGACTGGGGTGTCACCACAGAGTTTGCAACGAGGTTTGAGAAGCTCTGTTGCATTCATCAGAGACCCACAGCTATCACATTGATCTCCTCGAGCATCATCAAAAGAACACTTAGGACAAGTACCTTCAACAAACCTGTCTGCTAAAAACCTAATAAGCGCACAAGAGAGTGTAATATTAATGAACACAAATCGGAGTTGTACTAAAAGAGAGGGAAAATGTCAGTGAGGAGGGTAACCTGTCACATTTCTGGCATAGAAGCTGCTCCATTGGCTCAGTGTGCATGTAACCAAGCTTATGAAGCCTCAAAAATAATTGCTGGGTCAATCTAAAATGTATTGAAGAAACAGGTGTAACTTACATACGTAAATAAAATAAATAAAGTAGAGAAATGACCAAAGCAATGCACTTACTCAGTTTGTTCTGGGATGGTTGTTCTTCCAAACAAATCAAAGTCAATGTTGAACCACTTGTAAATGTCATTATGGATGGCATTATATTTATCACATATCTCTTGAGGTGTTAGACCTTCCTCTAACGCCTTTGTCTCAGTGGCTGTTCCATACTCATCAGTGCCAGATATATACAGAGTGTTATAGTTACGCAATCTGCAGTATCTGTAGAAAGTTTGAGGGTGAAACACGTTAGTATCACATATTACTCTAGATTGTGATGAATGAGGGACTGCAGATCTGACCTTGCAAACACATCGGCTGATAAAACACAACCAATTATATTGCCCAAGTGTGGAACATTGTTCACATAAGGAAGAGCTGAGGTGACTAGCACATTTCGCTCTCCAGAAATAGGCAATCTAAAGGGGGGAAACAAAAATAAATAAACCTCAAAATCATAAAGGAAGTCTTCAAAAATTAAAAACACAATTCAATCTTCAAAGTAGCAACTGACACTGGTTTGCTCCATGTTTTTGGCTTTCCTTTTGATCCCCCTACCCATGAGAGTTTGGCAGTTTTTAGCTCCTTTTCCCATTCAGGGCCAATCATGACAGGTCCACCCTAAAATTATAAAAAAAGCATCATAAATATTATAAAGATAGGATAAGACACTTAAATTACATTTATAACATTAAAAAAAAAAAATATTCCAGAAATTAAAAGAAATTTGCACTACGGTCCTAGCTAAATAAACCAATTACCCATTATACTATGAGCATACTGGTTAAATAGTATACTGTACACTGAAGAGTTGAATATCACAAGAACTTACAGAAATGTTTAGTTGCTCTAATCCATTTTCAGGAGGGGACACTGACTTGCCTCCTTGAGACTTGGATTTTTGTTTCTTTCCAGTAACATCTGTAGTTGATGCTTCAATAGGAGGCGTGATTACAAAGCTGGTTCCTTGTTGAGAGACAATAGAATTCCAAGAAGAACTGGAGAGAATTTGAACACCAGGACAGCCAGCTAATGCACCGGACTTTTGGACTTCAGTCTGCAATCCAAGACAACCCAATTATTCCATAAAAATGAAAAATTTTGAAAGATGCCGATTGCTTTAACCCCTATTTTAGCACATAAAACTACCTGAAAAGAAGAATTTCTCTCCAATTTAGACCACCATGCCTTAACATTCTGACATTTATCAATCCACTCACTACATAGCTTAGCATCAGCAGCAACAGAATATAAGGTGCTCCACACACAAATATCAGCAACTGAAATTCCACCCTGAAAACATTCACACAGTTATAATACATGGATGTTGAAGGTATAAGAAAATCACAAATTTAATAAAAATAAAAGTAAAATATCACTTTACCTTCACAAGTGTTTCGCTCTTTCCAATAGTTAAATCCAACGCATTTAGAAGTGCTTGAAGACGCTCATTTTTCTTTCCTGGATTACAAATGCAGTAAATCACAGCAGGCTGTAGAAATGTCACATAGAGATTTCATCAACAATGATTACAAATGGGATGACTGAAAACACAGACTGAATTCTTCCCCGTTACCTGCAGCTGTGCAGTTTCCCATTCAAGCCACTGATCCACCTCTCCCTCAATGGAACTACTAGGAGGAAGGATTACTCTAGCAGCTTGATTAACAGATGACAGTACCACTCCGGAGTCCAGCTCCAAGATAGGAAGAGAATGAGCCACACAGGGTTTTCTATCTGATAATAAGACAACACAGATTAAAAATTTAGAGTACTTCAATTCTCAAAATAAAAGATATTCAATAAAATTGAAAAAATAAAGATAAATAAAATAAAGCAGTTGGCAGTAGACACAACATCCAGACGGAAACCTAACCTTATATGTTTCAGTGTTCTTTTAAATAAATTTTACCCAAATTTCGAAAAAAAATTAGTGGTGGATTAGGTTAAATTCAACTAGTATATTTTAAATTATGACATAAGAAAAAAGAGGGAAATGTGAAGTAGTAAGGTTTTCTGGAAGTGGAACCTGACACTTACCACCAAAAGACACGGTTTCACACGGTACTTTTATTTTTGCGACATTTGCTGAAACCAGAAGTTTCAGCACGGCCGGATTCTTTTCATTGGTCAGAATTTTCATGTTGGAAATTATCTTAGCATTTGTCCGGATTTACAACGGTAAACTGAAAACTCTCCGGGCCGGCGAGAGTGCAGACGATAGCAGACCACGACCACGATGCCACATGCGCGAAGCGGGAGAGGGCGCTGAGAGAGCGCGAGAGAAAGACAGAGCGCGACCACGTTCTAGCAGCGCGGTGGTTTTGACATGACTTTCCTCGCGTCTAGTTTTGCTCACTCGCCGAATAGGGGCAAGGTCACGCGATATGAGGCTTGCCCACTTGCAGTCTGAAGCTGCACTGTTAATCTGTCTTGTGAAGCATATCGGTAAAGAGAGAATCTCGAAAAGTGCTTCGCCTTCATAGTCCTTATGGCAGCTATTCTCCCTAATTTATCCTAAAACAACCGAAGGGTATGTTAGCTCGTGCCCCTTACTCTTGCGCATAGGCTCAGTCTACTGTTCTAGTAAGTACCTGTTAGCTAAAAGTCTCTGACAGGATGGGACAGGCTCTCCAAATTTCCTTCTCAAACAAAACACATTTCTAGCTCCTAGATTGAAAGTTTTTGCGAGACGTACATCAACCCAGTTAGTTTCACACGGCATTATTTCCCAAACTTGATTGGTCTCTTTTGTCGTGAAATCTGGAGACTCGGTATTGACCAGAAGCGCTAATCAAAAGCACCACTATACCATGACTGCGAATCTTTTGAATTGCAGCGCCAAATGTTTGAAAGCTCACAAGGTCTGCCAACATTCAGACATAGATTACTACAAAATTTCAATGGAATAAAGTTAACCTGCGCTGCCGAAACCATTAACTCTATAAAGGAAAGAATTATTTAAGGGAATTTAATTTTATAGATCATAACTTTGTTTTCGTGCACTCCAAATTTAATAGAGACAAGTTCTTGGTTATGTTGTTCTCAATACGTCTCAAGTTTGTAGCAGCTAAATGTTCTCATACATTAGACGTCCGTTTGATGAAAAAAAGTGGGGAAAAAATAAAGAAAGGTGAGACAAGCTGCTAAATGCGTGTTGATCTTGTATTTTATTTTGTTTTTAAGGGAAATTTTGTGAAAAATGAAATATCCAGGTGCCCCTCCTCTACTGTGACCACTTTAAGTTTCCTTCATCGTTCGAATTCCCTCAGACGCCCAGACTTCGGAGAAACCCTTGGCTTCATGGGTTTAGACTGCTATTTCATTCTGCTGCCGGTAAACATCACGGGAGTGAACCTCACCCGTTTATAATTTACACAAACCGTATAAAACCGTAAATAAAACGTGGTTGAAATATTCGTGTGAATAATAAATTTGTTCTACTAAATTGATTGCTATTGTAAATTTCCAACCGTCTCCAAATAATTTCATTATAACCCAGGTAATTGCCTAGTGACACCTAGGTGACACTTACCTTGTAAGTTCTGTTCATTCATAACACTCTTCTCTTATATACTCTCAGCGCATTGCCCTGTATTTTTTTCATGTTTCCACTTTTCCTAACAGCCAAATTCAATATTTATCAGAAATGAAGGAACTCCGGCACTGCTAATCTGAACGAGCTGTGTCAGCTTCTGAATGTCTTTTCTCTTATTTACAGTTCAAGTTTTTGATTATTGGTGCCTTTTAACTCCTCTTTCTGATGTCTCTGTACCAATGATGAGTGAGCCTCTGATAATGGAAAACTTTAAATCAGAAATGACTGCGGAGTCTGGTCCAGGAACCTTGAATCCAGAGTTGGAGTCAATCAACAACAACGTTAGTGTAGAGGCACCAAATGGTTAGTTGTCGTTCCTATTTATGTTTCTCCTCTTTCTCATTGTACTTTACTCATTTTTCTTTGTTTATTTTCAAATTTTACGTGCCAATTGAAACTTGTAGCAAGTTTTGTTATGGCTCTCTCAGAAGATAATGAGAATCAACCAACTTTGAGGAAAAACTCACCATCTGAAGAAAAATTATTTGAAGTACCTGTCGCTGAGTCAGTTCCCACATCTCATATTACATCAGATGAAAACCCTGCTGTAAAGTCACCCTCATTAATGAAAGACCCAAGTTTAGACAGTTTAGAGAAGGAAATTCCCATGGACACATCGTTGGAGAATGCAGTGAATCAGAAAGAATTGCAAAGTTCTAATTTGGAAGTTGCTAATAATGAAACAAATGAAGACTTGGAGTCTATGAAAGATGAAAGCTTGCATGCTCTTTTACCATGCCGCTTGTGTGCTAATCCCTACCAAGGCTCCTCCTTAGTATTTTTATTCTGTCACCCTCCTCATCATCCTGAGGTTTTGCCTAAGGGTGCACATAACTCTCAAGGAAAGGAACAATTGGATGATGTCCTTTCTATGATAAAAGCAACTTTACCTGTAAAAGTAAGTCTTTGCTTCAAGGTCATTCCAATGTCCAGACTTTTTAAATAGATTTTTTTTTCTTCATTATTTTTTTTGTAATGTGGCTAATTTCATTTTTTATTGCTTCACTTAGGTGAGCTGCTGTGATAAATTGCCAAAGCAAGTATGCACAGTGTGTATAGAGAGATTACGCCTTTCTTATGAATTCAGATCTACAGTTCTAAAAGCCGAGTGTCAGCTAAATTCACTGAGGTGAGGCTTCTTTGACTAAAGACCAAGACACCTTGATTTAACTTTCTCAAATAATCCACCTATCTTCTCTTTAAAATGTGTAATTTCAGGGCTCAGCATAAAAGTAATGAAACAGCTGAAGCAAGCTCTTCACATAATTCATTATCTGCATATGAATGTCCCGAGTGCAAGGAAACGCCAAAGCAAACTGACTCTTCTGTGTCTTTGACTGGACACAGTGGAAGCTTTGCTTGGGAGAATATAATCATCAAAGATGAACCTGAAGATCCTATCGAACCGTCTCATGAAGAACTAGAAAAGTCGTATAATGAATTCTTTGCTGGCCATAAGGAAGTTGAGACCTTTCGAACAGAGGAGCGAATAACTTTGAAGCCATCTAAACCTATGTGTAAGTTCGTATCCTTCTTGAAGCGGTTTCTTTACCCTCATATCCTGTGTTTTAATATTTCTAATTCTGAGCCTTTCTCCTAAAGGTCTCGGAGGCAGAAGGCCAAGAGGTAGACCAAGGAGCAGACCATTCAAAGTTACTCCTAGAGGGAGAAGAGGAAGACGAAGCATGCAGACAACTGTTGAAAGAATTCTTGAGCTCAGTGGAGCATCCCACCACAATGAAGGTAGACAGATGAAGAAATGAAAATGCTTCTTTATGTGTGCCATTTAAATCTCCTTTTCTCTAATTTAAATTTGTATTTTCTTTTTAGATTATGGGTTTAGGCTACGCAGTAGGGAGAGCAATCCAGCTTCTGAAGCTCTTACTCAATGTTTGCTGTGTGACCGCTGGTTACCCGGTTCTGCAGCTTGCCTACAGCATTCACTAGCTGACCACATGGACTGTGGTTTCTTCTTGTGTCCGCGCTGCCCCCGAGATGACTTTCCTGGTGATTTTGAGCTCATCCAGCATTATCAAGAGTCACATTGTCCTGACCTTGAGCTCTATGAAGTATTCCAGGTAAATATGCGTTGTCACGACAGATGTTTTTAGTTTTACATAATGGAAACTTCCATTTGTATCTTCACAAGAAATTTTTGTTTTCTTTAGCAGCCAGAAAAAAGTAATGTGGGTCATGTTGAAAATTCTGAGCAAGATACTATGGATATGAATCATCACATTGAGCCCGAACCTGATAGTGTCATCCCCAAATCATCTGTTGTAAAGGTTATAGGTCCAAATAAAATCAATGATTCTCTTTGGCCTGTAGAAACTATAGATTATGAAAATTCAACTAATACTCCCCCAAATGAACATTATGAGAGTCAGGATGAAGTATCTTCCAATCTTTCTGAATTAGCACCTAGATCCGTAACATCTCATTCTGCCCTCTATGAAGAGGAATCCAATTCAATATCAACTCATGGATCAGACTCGAATCTAGTTTCTGAAGACATTTTAGCTGGTCACATGTCTGAAAGCCATGTGTTACATGATAAGCTAATGGGTGAGGCTTCAAACTTGGTGGATGAAGTGTCATTTAGTAGTTCTCCATGTGGCCTGGTTGGAGACTTTACAAGTGATTTGAGAGAAATAGAGGAAGATAGTCAAGATCATAGTAAATTGACTGATAAGTCAACCTACTGCAGTCCAATTCACTCTAGTGGTGGTAATGTTCAAAATGGAGACCATGAAAATAGTGAGTTTAAAGCTCTCAGAGAGGACAGTCAAGAAAGCCAAGATTCTCTGCGAGCGGATGAACTGTGTGGATTTCAGGAGGCTATAAATGAAAAGAGCCAAGAAGTGAGTTTAAATGGAACCACTCTACATTTTGACTCTGACATGCCCTCATCTGGAGGTGATGGGGAACCAAATGTTATCTAAACTTGCAAGTTTGAAATGTATGAAATGTAAAAAGACTAGAAATTAACTGAATAATTTAAATGTACTTAATATCTGTGTATTTCTCTTTCTTGGGCAGGAAGCTCAAATTTGTATTGTGATGCTAATCGAGTATCATTCATATCTAGAATAATCAATGATAACTTGGACTTTTTCATTTGCAAAGACATAAATTTGAAGTATTTTTGTTGTTGTTGTTGTTTTTTGTTTTAAAGAAATGACCATCATGTTGTTTGCTATTGTTTAGGACTATCAGTAAAAGCCTATATACATCCATCAGTATTGTAGGAAGTTTTAAAATCTTTTATGTTTATCACATTGAGCGATCTCACATTGTCTCCAAAATAGTAATACCATTTCATTTTTACCCTGATGATGTCATGTTACCATTCTCTGCAACAAAGCCATCTACCATGTACAGTTCAATGAGCCGTATATGTTCCATTCTACCTCTTTTCATCACATTTTGTGAAACTGAGATTTGTTAAGACTATTGTAAGTGATTAATAAGCAAAACTTTTCCTCCATATGTTAAGCATTGCATGTGACCTGCTGGGCAGGATCAATATGAATACTAATCACTATAAACTGTCATTAGTACTTCCCAGGACTTTTTTCATTTAAATATTCCACTACAAACAAATTTTCAGAGTACAGTTAAAATTTCTTTATCCTCCAGAAAATTTGTAATGGGACTTATTTCACATTGTGAATTGATTGTGCTTGTTCAGTGCTTTTTTTTTGTTATTTTTTTATTCTTAATATTATTTCTTTTTTCTCTTTGCTGTTTTTTTTACTATTTATATCTTCTGAGTCACATGTACAGGAAAATTATATACTATTAACGAAATATATCCTTGTCAAGCGATTTCAGGCCGGTAGTATTTCCAGTGGGACGGGCGAGCCGGGAGGGTAAGCACCTCGCCCAATATAGGCACTCGCCCGTCATGTCCGCCCCGCTGGAAACTCTCAGCTTGGCACCAAAAAAATATAATAAAAAAAAAAAAAACATTCAGTCTTTTGCAAATTATTTATTAAAGAAATGGAAAAGCCCTTTTATATGCGTAAATTCAACGAAACTCTCATGAAATTACCAAGATAAAAGAAATTAATTTTAAATAATTAAATTGGCATTTCATATCAAAATTTTGTACTATGACCTCAAAATAATGCATCAACAACTTTTGGTACATTTTCTAAATTCAATGTATGATAAGTAAATCAACTTAAATAAACTAAAATTAGTTAAAAAGGAAACCTCTTCAACAATAATGTTTTGCCTTTCACTGACCTACAAATTATCTTTAGTGAATTAACATTAAGTCATATAAGTCACATAAAAGAAAAACATTATTCACGCCTTAGAAAGACAGATCAACGAAGGAAGAAGGTCAGAACGTCTCAAGCAGTAACAGTATCTCTCGACCCTGATTCTTTTTGATTTTCTTTCTCCAGTAGCTCATAAACAACAAGTGTTACCCCCGGATGGAGCATGTATTTCTTTTTGTCTGGACGCATCTTGTTTGCAAACACGTCATGTCTTTCAGTCTTTTTCCACAAGTAGTAAAATTGTACTATTTCACTCACAGTTCTTGTCCGCAACCTCTCCGCTTGAATTGTGTGGAAGTCTTTACCAAAGGTAAGAATGCCATTTTCAAAATTTCTGCACTCTTCATCTGTCCATGGAGCAGAGGGGTTTGATTGGGCAGGAGGAGTAGCTCGCCGTCTTCTCAGCGCCTCTTCCACATTATGGTTGCATTGCATAAGAAGGAAAAGGGCCTGTTCATCATCCCTTGTATGGGCACCCATCGGGAGCATGTCAATACCAACAGCTGTGCTATCTGTCAGCTGATGCGTTGTCTGCAAGTATTGCTCAATGATATTGTTGTCTAATCCACCCTTAGGCTCCCACAGGAGTTTGTCAGCATGCTTGTAGGGACGCTCGCTGCTGTACTTGGAGAAGCCCTCAGGGACCACTGCTTGGTAGGCACTGCCAATCATGATGGTTTTCCGCATTTCCTCCTCCTCGCTGCTTGAGTAGTCATCATTGCTGTCTTCACTCATGGCACCTACAGCAGGCTGTCTAGCTGTTACCGTTCTCCGTAGCCTAGTCGGCCGCTCCTTAACAGGCACATCAGGTTCCAGGGGATCTGGTTCCACAGGCTCATCTGGTGGTACACTATGAAGAGACAACCCACCCACATCCACCTTCTCTATTGGAAAGGTGCGTGAGTTTCGGGTTTGTGTCCGGTCTGGCAATACCTCATCCGATCCACTACTAGACCGCGACCCACCACCATCACCCACCTCTAGGGAAAGGGTTTGCGCAGCACTGGAGCTTGCCTGGAACAACCAGAAAAAAATTTAAGAATTTTAAAAAAAAGAAGGAGTTATGTGAAAGAAAGTTTTCTCAAAAAATATTGTACAGATATTTCGGTGTTTGGTGCACTAGTAATGAGTACAGCAAGAGTAGGGAAAAATGGAAAAAATAAACAAGGGAGGGTTGGGGGTGGGGGCATAATGATATTTTTACTGAACAACATAAAACAACAATAACAAAACGAAATTAGGGAAAGGACACGAAGGGGATTATATTTAAATTTTTAATAGCCTGATAAAAATACATTCATCAAAGCACATTGAAATTTAAAATCCAAAATGTATACTGATTCAGAGAGGTTAAGGGATACACCCACCTGAGCCGGCACGGCCGAATCTTGATCGGTTGAGGCTCCCATGAATTCCGATTTAATGCGAGTAGACGCTGAAGAGCCTGAAGTTGAAGGATCTTCGGCTTTGACATTTGTAGTTGAGGTACTCAATGACTGATTGTAAGCGCGATCACTAGCGACACTCCCATCTCGCTGCTCTTGCTTCACTTCTTGATCGAACTCCATTAGTCAATATTTTTACCGTAACTTAAAGAAATGAGAAGGTTCCACCTGACCCGTGTTTAAACGGGCATACATTTAATTTGATGTAAGAGTTTAACAGTTAACCTAGTTAACTGCGGTATCGGAAACAACAAAACATAAAACAAGCCTCATCCTACTGTCACTTGTTTTCTTAAGTTCCGCGCCCGCGCGTTATAACTGAAACTAATAGACGAATTACACACTGAGGCCGATTGACGGTTGTTTTCAGCTTCGTAAAGTTCGGAAAGTAGTTAAAGCGTCCTTAGATAAACTCGCGGCAAAAACAAAAGTTAAAGGTGCTTTTTCTTGTATTTGTATTTTCTTCAGTTTTAATAATCCAAATATTACACTTTGTACAACAAAGAAAAAAGTTCCAGACATCAAAACCGTCTAATTGTAAAAACGCTAATTTAACAATAAACAGAGCTTAGGTGATAATAATTTAAAAATTACATTGAAAAAAAAATGTTATTGAAATGTGAAAGAATCACTTGAATTTAGAGGATTAAAGAGCTGAAACTTGAATGGCTCTTGATCTTTCCATAGCATCATTGAGGTATGCAGAATAAGCAGTTCTCACTTCTTCAAATAGCTGTACAGAAAGAAATGTATGGAGTAAAATATCAACTGGAATATGAATCAATGCTTTCATATTCAAATTCCTGATACCTTCTTATATTCCTCATCATTGTCAGTGACTTTTTCCAGCTCTAAGCACAGTAATTCAATTGTTCTGATTGGTAAACAAGTTGGATTGATTTCTCGACTGAGTTTGTCTCTTCCTGCTAGCAAACACTCCAGGGCCAGTGCTCCTGCTTCTATTAAACGTCCACTTCTCAAGAAAAGCCTTAATAAGTCAGAAAGATTCCTTTCCTGAATGTAAAGCAGCACAATAAAAAGAGGGGAGGAGATTAAGAAACAAGTTGAATTAACTCTGGATGGAATACAAGTTGTCACTACTACTTCTGAAAACTTATTATCAGACATTCACCTTGTAGGATGTTATCAACCAATTAGGAAGGAAGACCCCAAGAGCCAGAAGCCTGCTGGAAACAGCTCTATGGAGAACAGTTTGTGTTTCTTTCTCACATGCCATAAGAGTCACTTCCAGCAGACGCCAAGCTAACTTTACTGGGTTGCCTTCATCAATACCAAGACCTGTAAAATCAGTTCAACTATGGAATATTTCTCAAGGTATCAAAACGTCATTGAAAGACTGCGAAAGTAGAGAAACTTACCTCTTAAGTCGTTCTCCGACAACCACTCCCAAGCAGTTGTAGGGTCTCTATTTGAGTTTTCCATGTTTGTCAGCCTCACACAGGCTGATGCAAGACTTTCAAGAACAGGTTGATATGGTAAATTGTGAGCTCTACAGAGTTTAATGGCTGCTTGGTACATACCAACTTGAGAAAGGACAGCTACAAGTTCATTAGGTGCAAGACGACAACCTTCAAAACAGATCAGAAGAATAAGATTGTAAAAAGGTAAACCATTGCATCATTCTAATTTTCTAATATTTTTTTTACAACTTCTTTTGGATATTGGTATCCAAATCATTATTATTATTTGGCAAGGGAAACATATAATTTTATAATTAATTAAATAATTTTTTGATTATAAAGAAAGTGATACCTGTGCGCCTATATTTGTCTGGGGAGTGCCTAAGTAATCGAAGTCGACACTGCACTACTTCAAACTCTGTCCTTATGTGTTCAATTTCCATTACATCCACCTGTCGTTTCCACTGAGGCTTGGTGAGCTAAAAGATACACGAGAAAAAGGAGACCTAAGAGATGAAGCAGACTATGATGCATGATGACATGATTGAACTACTTACCTTTTCCCCATCACTTCCTCGCTTAGGACTCATACTCGAATTATCATCATCTTCATCACTTGAAACTATAGGCTTAACTATCCATGCAAACTTTGGATCAACCAGCTGCAAGGCATTCAAACAGGCTAGATAACATTTTGCCTGCCGCTCTGTAAGTTCAGCTGAATGAGTGCCTTCGCAGCCTAAACGCATTCCCTGTTCATACATTACTGTTGCAGCTAAAAGAGACCATGTTTCAATATATTTGTTCATAGAGAGATAGATGTAAAGACTAAAATGCATCATAAATACGTAGCATATTTTTCACCTTTTCTGAAGTTAAGTTTCTTGATATGGAAGGCATATAAGAAATTGTAGAAAGCAGGGTTGCTGATATCAAGAGATCGTGCTCTTGATTCTACTATTCTTTCAAGGTCCTGAACTAGATTTTCATATGGAAATTCAAGCAAGAGGTCCAATCTGCGAAGTTCAAATAAGTTTACAACTAATTGCCGCAAACAGTCAACCCTTCGTGCACTGTCTGGATTAGAATTTAGCGACTGGTATGCCTCTTGATGGTGTTCAAGCCGAAGATGGTTGACAAAAGCGATGGAATGGAGAGTTGGCTAAACACATTAGAAAGTTTTACATAATTCTAGAACCATAATTGTACATAACAAAATACTAAACAAGAAGACTACTAACTAAATCTGGATCATCTCTTTCAGCTTCTTGACTTGCAATTTCAGCTAGCTCAATAACACAATCTGGATAATTTTGCTGCTCAAACAGTTGGATGACCTGAAATTTGTAAATATTTGTTTTAAAGTGGGTTTGATAATTATGAGAGTTGCTACAGAAATGTCTTACATGGATATTATTTAATAAATACAGTGCATCCCACTTGAACCATGGTCTGCATAAACCGTATTCCCGCTAAAACAGTTGCGAAACAAATTCCCGAGCCAATCCCCTTGTAAAGACACAGTAGCTCTTAAACCGTTGCGATTTTCGGAAAGTCAACCGCAACGGTTTAAGCGGGATGCACTGTACTTACTAAAATTAAAATTTTTTTTAAAAAAGAGATAAAATGCACAAAATTACCTTTAAATAATAAGTAATTAATAAACGCCTTTCGGAGCACTCCTCCAATGCAGCAATTTGTCTCCTTATGAATAGTTCTCTTCTCAACCCAAAGGAGGCATCAACAAACAGTTCAAGTGCTTTGTGCGCTTCTCCCATATCAAGAAGGGCTGAGCCCAGCAAAAATTTTCCTAGCAAAGATGAAAAATAAAAAGAGAGAAAGATGTGTTTTTTAATGAACAGTTTGGACCATAAACAACATTTGTGAGCAAAATAAATACCTACTGGAGAGAATATTTTTCTCACACCATTTACTTGTTAGCCTAACATATTCCTGGACAAGTAAATGTTGGCAGGAAGCTAGGAGGAACTCAGGGAATAGAAAATGGTCAGATATTGGCCATCTTGATACTAGTTAAGGAAAAAAAGAATGGACATACAGATACAATGTATTAGCTGTAACATATATATGCATATCATATACCTAAAAGTAGAGATAAATCTAATTCAGATTAAATCACTTCTCTATGGCCCAGTACATTTTTCTTTTCTCAGAGAAAATTGTAGGAAAGGATACATAAGTTGACATAGGATTTTCACAAATGAAAGCATTGAAAGGTCTGTATCGGGTCCACGCAAAGCCAACTGCCGGTGCACTTGTTGCACACCAGCAGCTTGCAGGAACAGCTCCAGAAGAGAATATGATTTTTGAATTGTTCTATGTGAGCCCAGAGCTGCAGCAGTGGCAGCAGCTGTGCCATTGGCATCACTTAGTTTCAAGATATTCATTCTCTGAATGCTATTTTCCCTAAAAAAGAAATTGATGAAAAATAATTCCAGAAATGCTCAACCTTATTGGCATAGAGAAATCAAATCAATCAATTAACAAAACATACAACATGTTAGGCTTGACAACTGGAGACGCAGGTGTATCACAAATCCATACCATTACTAGGTATGCTTGAATTAGCGTTATTGTTCTAGGAATCAGATCATTCCTCAACTCAGAGGTCTCAGAGGAATCCTCTTCACTTATTTGAAGCAGTATTAGTTGCAGAAGCAACAGATTACGGCACAAAGAAAACCTGAAAAATTGAAACAATTGCTAAAATAATGCAGCCTTCTACCACCCCTGCAAATATAGTTTCTGGATCTACTATCTCTTACCATACTACTACAATATTATAGCAAGAAGCTTACCTCATAATAGCAATTTGTCGTGTTGTTTCTGCGATTGTACTGATCCCAAAATGGCTGCTTAATAGTTGGCTCACAAACAAAAGTTGCCTTGACATGTCACCGGCTGGGGAAATGAAATGAAAATTTATGAAGGATAGATTTTTGTTCACAGTTTAAAGAAACATACATTTTTAACAGCAGACAGACCATTACCTGGCATATGATTAAGATCTAAATCAGAAATTGGTTTTAGTGCTAGGCGGTTTAACAAGTCTTCAATTGCAGCTGGGATGTTGTTAATATTTCTAATATGTTGTTCCAAATCATCAAACCCAAATTCCTACACAACCACAATAAAAAGGCTATAATTAAACTTGTATAATGTAACTCACGTGAGTGTTACCAGAGCCTTCTAGTGCCGGCACTCCTAAAACTGCCTAGGCAGTCTGAGGAGTGCCTGGGTCAGTTCAGGCAATGTTGACTTCTCTTTACATTGCTGTGAAATTTGTCCGCAAAGCTGAGATTGCCTGAAAAATTTCCTGACAATACTAGGTGAATTCAACATTGCCTGAAATGACCCAGGCACCCTTAAGATTACTGAGGCAATATTGTGAGTCCTGGCCCACCTAAGATTACTGCTAACATATGTGTATTTGTCTCAACTTTAAAAAAAGACAAACAAAGCGACAGAATGTTCTGTATTAATATTTTTACCCTGTGCATTGAATCGCCAAGAATGTCCTGAGCCAGTTTGCCAATTACTAAGTCTGGACTTAGTAACCGATATAGATCTCGCTCAACACTTATTTTGGTATCTTCACTTAGGTGTAATTCCAGCATATTTATGACTTGAACCAGATTAGAAACATCAGAATCTGAAAGTGAAAAGTAATTGATCCAGTTCAAAAACATAAGATGTAGATAATAAATAATATTCATTTGCTTCAGAAACTCACTCAGCCCCACAAATTGGGAATTTCCAGACTGACCAAGACCAGAGGTAAAGAGCATCTCTAATGGATCCATAGGTCTCAAAAGTGATACATAGGCTTTATTTACCAGTGCAACACCTGATGGTGAAAAACTATTGGTGTGACCACCACCTGGCTCTAAAAGCACAAGACCAATAGGTCGACTTCCTGATAAATGATACTGAACACAGCAGGAATAAAATTTATCCCAACATCGGTGAGCAACTTCCAAATATTCTTCATCTGACACTTCATTCTGCATTTCAAGGTATTCTTCATCAGAAAATTCATTTTGAATCTCAGCTTCAACAGCCTGACATACTCTTTCTTTCAAGACTGAGGCTGGGATAGTCATATCTGGAGACAACTCAGGGGAACGTCGAAAGATCTGCAGAACATAATCTTTTTTAAAATGTTGATGTCAGAGAGAAAGAGACATAACTAAAGGATACTTACGCTTAAGGCTTTCATGATGACAGGTAATGAGAAACGACCTGGATGAAATATGTATGAAATGTAAGCTTGTCTGGCGTCAATCATTGTGTCGTTTACAACATATTCTCGATCTGGGCCAGGTTCCAGCACAGAGTGCCTCCAGTATGTGTCCCCTCCAGAGGAAGAGGGATGAACATTTACAGTAGACACATCTGTGTCACCCTGAGTATTCCGCCACACAGCCCAAAGTTGTTCATGACAAAGAGCAAAGTCTACAAGATCCTGTCCCTAAATTCACAAAGAAAAGATGTGACATCTAGTAAAAACAACACCATTTATGAAAAGTTAAAAGGCCATACGAAAAGAGAATCTTACAATTGGTGCCCGTATACTGAAGAGGCGAGCAGGGCGAAAACTGCCAGAGAAATATGTCACTTGCAATATCACAAACTGACATTCGGAAGAAAAGCAGAGGAAAACTCCCAACAAGAGCTCATTGTCATTATTGGTGGAACCAATTGCCTTCTTGAGGACATGACTTTGAGCACCTTGGGTCATATTTTTGCCTTGTTCTCCAGCATCATCAAGGACATCAGACACAGACACACATTGTCCCCTGCTGCAAGACCAGATCCTAAGTTGACCACTTCTTCCAAGACAAAAAAGGTATGTATCTGAGCCAAATGAGTGAAGTGTCATGCTAGCCACAATATTTTCTTCACTTGGTCGACCCCGCAGGGCACCAGTTAAAAAGAACAAACGGGAAGTGAGCGATTCTTGCTTTAATTCCATTGTCGCAACTGTGCCATTGTTATCATTGTGTCTTGCCAGCAAAATTGTTCCATTTGTGTAAGCCAAAGCAAAGAGAGCATCATTATTAGCGCACAGCCAAGATGCTGAGGAATATGGCATAAGTGTATCTGAAAATTCAAAACAATTTTTTTTTTTTTTTTTTTTTTTTTTTTTTTTTTTCATAGAATACTGCCTTTCATTAGTCAAATAGATTTTCGTACAGACTTACTTGTGGCATTATTACTGATGACATAAAATGTAGCTGGATCACGTGCATCAGGAGCATTGGCAAATATGGATTGAACATTTGATTCAGGATGCTGATTCCATACATAGTCCTAGAAATTATTTGTCTTAAAATAAAATCCCCATTATATAATAAATTAAAAATGAAAACAACTGATAACTATTAACCAACCTGTCTACCTCCCCGTTCCAGATACGGGAATTTCAACCTATGAATACTTGACACAGTACAAACAAGAACTACAATGCCTTGAAGAGTTTCATGAATGGTAAGTCCTTCAAGGACTGGAGAGTCTTGAAACTTATAACGTACTTGATTTCCAATTAAATTAACATCCAAGCTATGTTCAACCAGTTCAAGTATGTCATCATACAGCCGCCTGAGAGATAAGTTCAAAATATACCATGATTACTATCAGGGTTACGTAAACGGTGCTTGCCCTTTTGGCAAAACTGTTGTATACGCCTCCATCCAACTTTTTAATTCCATTTCGGTTAGGTTAGGTTAGTTTAGGTTGGTTTTGTATTTTTTTAATTTTTTATGGAGGCTTATAAAACAGTTTTGCCCACCCGCGGAATTGTTTTATACGCCTCCAAATATTTTATTTTTGTCGGGAGGCGCATACGACATTTTGGCCGAGCTTTTAGTTAAGACATACCAATATATGAAGCGATTTCTTGCATGTTGTTTCGATGGATATTTGTAAGCATAGCCTCCAGCTCTTTGGGGAACTTTGATATCTTGTAATGTACTCTGAGCACCACCTGCAAGATCGAGGAAAATCGAAGTTAACTTCATCTGGAAGAAAATTCGTTGTTGTTTTGAAAACAGACAACAGTAACAGCATGAGACATGCAGGTTAGGAGAACCACAAAATACGCACTTCAGGCTTCCTTGAAGAAAAGAAACAATAACGCAAGTAACTTACAAAAGTGTTCTCAATCTTTATGAGTGTGAAAATTAACTTCCAATAGTAGTTTAATCAAAATGAAACTGCGTAGGAAAGACAAAATCTCTGTACCTGTGTTCAGTGTGAAGTCTTTCCATTTCTCTGGTAATGTCTGATCGGGAATGACCTCCCGATAACAGGGCCGGATTGGCTCCATCATCCGAAATGTGCTTTTGCCAAATCAAAGCAGGACTCGGAATAAAATAGCTGGTAATTACTTCTACACTGTCAACATGAGGTGAACCCGGCGCTCCGGTGGTTCACGTTCATTAGTTCAAAACTATGTATTTACAGGAATTCAAACTTCAACTTCAAAATCCTTATCCTCAAAGAGAGGGGGAGAAAGGATCACTTGAGTTTGTTTTGAACAAAGTCATTAAATTGATGTCGACTCAGTAATGTTGAAGAAACGCCGGTTACACATTCCGCGCTTTTTCTACAATTTCAGTCTGCTGTAAATATGGCTGAGTAAAGTGTGAAGAAGAACAGAAGAAGAAGAAGTGAGTGGATTAAAGACTCAAAGAAGATAAAATAGGAAGGCGGTGAGACCAGTGAGACTGATTAATGTCTTATCGGGCAGAGATGGTGGAGGTGCACCGATCCTCCCAAAACCCGAACACTGCCCGAACGCCCGACCCGAAGCCGTGGCGACGACACAGATTCGTCACATTGCGGTTCTCAAAATCCACAACATGCAGACAGCAAGCATGATAAAATACAAAATTAGTCTACACACGGTACATCTAGTGTCAAATGTGTCAGTCAAGCGAAAAAGGTTTTAGCGAAGAGGAATTTCTGTTTTCATCAGCTGGTAAGGTAGATTTCAAGACCAGTCAGGCTGTTTTCTTGTTTCGAATGGTGAATGTAGAGACACCGAGATTATGGCATGGCAAAGCGAGTGCTGTGAATGAAGTTAGAAAATGAACAACTGGTCGATTTATTTTTCTGATTATTTATTTAAAACAGAAAAGTACTACACATAATGCAACAAACAGCTTAAGTAATGTTCTGCTAAGTTAAAACAGAGGACTTACGCTGCACTTTCTAGGATCGGAACTAATTTTTTTGTTAACAAAAAGTAAACCACACTCTAATAAATGTTTTTTGCAAATGATTGTGTTGAAGAAAAATTCAGATTGCACTTATCACACTTACTAGAATAATTTTTGGACTTTTCTTCACTTTGAGATTTGTTTCCTGAATTGGATCCGTGTTCCTTACTGTTAACTTCTCCTGAGTGGTCCTCAGCATTATGTATGAGCAAAGCACCCCTGAAAAACAGATAAGGTTTGTATAATTTAAGAAGGGCATTTCATATTATACTATTAAAAATATTGCGAGATTTCCTAGCTGTATTAGCTTTATTTCTACAAGAGGAGTTTTTAAATTTTTGAACTCTGTGATCTGTTTGTAAAATCTATCACTGTAATGTGACTCCTCTTTATGAGACAAATAAATATGAACTATGAACTATGAGCTTTCTCTTGTACACATCAGCTCTCAGCGAATGATTAACTAAAAACATTAATGACAAAAAAGGGGGAAAGTTAATTTACCTACCTTCCAACAAATGGTTCATTGCCTCCACTTTCCAGGTTTTCAGGACCAGAAAAATTATCTTTAAAATGACGACGCAGAGTTCTCCTGTAAAAATACGTACACCTCATTAGGTTTTGATTAAAGAATGGCATCAAGCTGAAGCAGAATTGAAAATGGAATGTTACCTGTGTTGGTACATACTGTTGCACACTGGTGCACACTGGTGCCCCTCCCGGTTCCCGCCCTAGGGGGCCACCCATCGCAAAGTGCAAGTAAGTGCACCCGGGGGCTGTAAAGTTAGCGACGCGCTTCTCACGCGTGAGTGAGAATGAGAGTGAGCGTGAGCGCGCGGTGGTGGGGGATGCGCGATGTGGGTCCCTCGGCTGCGAAGATGGCCGACCCATATATTTTTGGAAAGGGGAAATTGTGAGGGATATTATTCTGTGGAAATTTAAGCTGTTTCAAGCCTTCGGCTGGTTTCGGGCATCGTCGGATTCGGGCGGTTCGGGCCACTTCGGGGCGTCACGAGTTCGCAACCGTAGGAACCGAAGGCTTGAAACAGCTTAAATTTCCACAGAATAATATCCCTCACAATTTCCCCTTTCCAAAAATAAATGGGTCGGCCATCTTCGCAGCCGAGGGACCCACATCGCGCATCCCCCACCACCGCGCGCTCACGCTCACTCTCATTCTCACTCACGCGTGAGAAGCGCGTCGCTAACTTTACAGCCCCCCGGCTACACTTACACCATAACGGGATGAAAGATGCAAATTATTTCGCCACAAGTATGAGGCTGGGTAATATTACAGAAATTTCCTGTCCCATTAAAATTTGTCTTACAAATTAAATAACTTTCCGTTGAGATGTTATCCCTTCTGTTATATCACGAAACTAACGAAAAAAATTCAGATTTAGAGTATGACATTTTTGACTTATGCTTTGCCATTCTTTTCGCAATATCATAAAGTTCATCATGCCGGCGGGCCTTCCCTCTGTTCTCACCTTTCAGGTGTTGCGTGTACAATCTTCCTCCAACTACCTTGCTCCTTGCTCCTCAATCGCAATATGGCGTTGCGTCGGTCTGCTCGGCCGCTCGGCTCGGGCGTTCGGGCTTGGTTCGGGTTTTGGGAGGATCGGTGCACCTCGGCCATCTCTGCCCGATAGGACATTAGAGACTGATGAGGTGAGGGGAAAGCAGGGGAAGGGGTAGGCCAAAGGGGTGGTAAACGCCAGCAGACGACCACTTGTAGGAAGAGAAGGGGTTGCTTTAGTTGAGGGGATGAAATGGGGATGATTACGTAAGGTGAAATCTCGAGGAAATCTCCTTGACATTCTTTGAATTCTATATATTTTTGTCGTATTAACGTGATATGGTCATTCAGGGTTAAGTTAGTCATTAATTAAATACTGCTACAATTTTTTAACTACTCTGGGAAAAAAAAACACACACATTCCAAAAAATGACTTTGAGAGAAAACAATGCGTCCAAGGCATCTGTTCTGTGGTTTCGAAGAGGTTTGCGGCTGCATGATAATCCTGCTTTAACTACGGCACTGTCATCTGGAAACCATCTTTACCCTATATTTATTTTTGATGGTGAAACTGCTGGTTGGTATCTGATCTGTTAATTTTGTGCCCACAGAACATTATTTATGCTGAAGCAGAATTTTTATTTGTTTAAAGGTATTTACAAGGATTCGAGCTATAATAGAGTACGCTTTTTCCTTGAGTGTTTACAAGATTTAGACAGCCAATTACGAGCAAAGAAAGGAAAGTTGCATTTTATCCAGGGTGACCCTGTTGAAGTTTTTGATGCTCTGCGTAATATTGTACCTTTTGAATTGGTTGCCTTTGAGCAGGTAGGCCACCAGTTATTACTAATTCCTAACAATATCTCAAGAATAGAAAACATACCATTTAGCAATAATAATTTTATTTAAAACTCCAGGATCCAGAGCCAATGTGGGAGACTCGAGATGCCAAAGTAAAATCCTTTTTGGACCAGCACCAAATTAAGTGGTCAGAAGAAATTTCACACACACTGTGGAATCCTCTCGAAATTATTAAGACTAACGGGGGTATTCCACCTCTGACGTACGAAATGTTCCTGGTATGATCTATGTATATTACTAAAGATAGATAGATAGATAGATAGACAGAAATGTCTGTATATGTGTGCTTATAAATTAATGTTATTTGGTTTCTTTACTCAGCACATTTTATCAGTTGTTGGTGATCCACCTAGACCAGTGGAGGACCCTGAGTGGAGTAGTGTCAAATTTGGATCCCTGCCGGCTAACATTGGAAATGGGTTAACAGTAAGTTTTGCCAAATATATACATATATACATATTGCAGACAGAAGTGTTACTTTGAATGTAATTTTATGTACAGGTTTTCCCAACTATACCAACACCTGAACAATTAGGTTATTTCCAAGGTAACAGTTTAGGTCAGCAAATGAGGTGGTTTGGTGGGGAGCAGACTGCTCTTAGGAAAATGAAAGATCGCTTAAAGGTTGAAGAGAGGGCCTTTTTAGATGGAATTTACCTACCAAATCAGGCTAGACCAAATCTTTTGGGTCCTTCAACCAGCCAAAGTGCAGCTTTAAGTTTTGGTTGCCTGTCTGTTCGAAAGTAAATCTCATTTTCTTATCAATAATTTTATAGTAACCATTACGTTCACATGTAAGTGTATTATCTATTTGCGTTTTACTTTCCTTTTGCTTTCAGATTTTACTGGGCAGTACATGACATGTTTAATAAAATATATGACGGTCACACACAATTGAACCAGAGCATAACTGGTCAACTCATTTGGCGCGAATTTTTCTACACCATGTCTATAAAGAATCCATATTATGGTGAAATGGAGCGCAATCCTATCTGTTTAAATTTGCCATGGAAAGAAAATAGTGAAGACCTTGCTAAGAAATGGGAAAACGGTCTTACTGGATATCCTTTCATTGATGCTGTCATGAGACAACTACATCAGGTAGACTACTGTTTACTCCTGAATAATACTTGTTTGAAAATTCCAAATTCAAAGAGAAAACGGAGTTATAAATTTGATTTTCTTTTCAGGAAGGCTGGGTTCACCATGTTGCTCGAAATGCAGTGGCATGTTTTCTAACAAGGGGTGATTTGTGGATAAGTTGGGAGGTGGGCCTCCGATTATTCCTTCGATTGTTATTAGACGCTGACTGGTCTCTGTGTGCAGGAAATTGGATGTGGGTATCCTCATCTGCATTTGAACAGTTGTTAGATTGTAGTTCTTGTGTATGTCCTGTTAACTATGGACGCAGGCTAGACCCACAAGGAGAATATATAAGGTAAGATTTCTCACACTTCAAAAAGTATTTTTTATACTTTCAAAAAGTATTTTTTATACTTTTCTCCTGCTTCTAATCTTATTGGTTTTTCTTATTTTTCATGGCTCTTTATTTCTTGTAGGAGATACATACCAGAATTAAGAAACTATCCCATAGAGTACTTGTATGAACCCTGGAAAGCACCTCTCAAAGTACAAGAAATGGCTGGCTGTTACATTGGGAAAGAGTATCCAGAACGCATTGTTGATCATGCAGTTGTTTCAGAGAATAATAGGAAGGTAAGTCTAATTCTTGTAGCTGTCACATTCTTCCTTGTAATAATAACTAGTTGTGTAACTGGAACTAATTTTCTTTTATTGCAGACGATGGAAAACATTAGATTAACTTTTGTGGATGGCACACCACATTGTTGTCCATCTAATATTGAAGAAGTTCGACAATTTATGTGGTTGCCTGAATCATGTTCAGATTACCTGTGCACCAACAGAAAATAACATGATTTGGTGTGTTATTATTCTGTGAACCATTTAGGTCTTCCCTTCAGATGTGCCAGACTATGTTTAGAAATGTTTTTGGACATGTTTCAGACAGTTTCAGAAACTTTTTGAACGTGTCAAAATCTGTATTAAACTGTCTACATTTTCTCAAGACTAACTGTCAGGGCAAGTCTATGTTTGTTTCTCTATTTAGGGCATAATAGATGCCTTTTTGCACCAAAAGTGATTCTTTTGCCAATCTGTGTTATGATGCACTACAATGTGATATTGATTTATTTATTTATTTATTTAAATATTTTTCACTCCCTCTGTGTCCATGATTTGTGAAAGAAAATCCCAATAAAAGTAAACATCTTAGTTTTGTGCCGTCATTCCGTTTAATCATTCCTCTGAGTTCTGTGCATCTGTTGGTATGAGGAGGGTTCTTTCAAGATGACTTTTTGTTCAAAAATAATAGTTATCCCAATATACGGGGAAAGAGGGAAGTGCCAGGCCGTCTCGAGGGGTTGCGAGCCAGTGCAAGGAGAATGGGCCTGCCCCAGCTAGCACTAAAGCACCACGTCCCTCTCTTCCGAGGAATCACCTGCTATATATGAACCAATTGGTTCAAGACACCGTATCTTAATTTGGTTGAGAACATTAAAAAATGCAAGCAGCCCTACCTTTCCCTTCCCCCACCTGTGTTAAAACCGTCAGAACACTTCCAGACACATGCTTGCAATTCCACGTCCATAATTTTCCCTTTCTCAAAATTGTTATTAATTTTTATCCACGAGTTAATCCTGTTTGAAGAAAAAAGTCAGTCTAAAGAGCTACCCCATTTAATTATTCAACAACGAAAGATGTTGTTGCCATATTTTTCATACTCGCGAAGTGGGTTGTATTTCAAAGATCAAGTCAAATGGTGTGTTGTCAAACCATCTAGGAGCTCGTGGTTGAAACTTTGGTTGGAAAGGTTGGAAAGGAACAGGTTGTGTCTGCTTGTTCTATCTGAATTTGAAGTATTCTCGAACCTTCAGAATCAAGTGAAAATGGGTATCCTCGAAAAAATATCGGAGATCGAGAAAGAAATTGCCCGAACTCAAAAAAACAAAGGTACTTTGGTTATGTTCTAGTTGCATTGGTATTAGCTCCTTGCAGCAATTGACCTTACTTCCCTTCAGAGAATGAAAGAAAGATTTTTTTTATGAAATTTAAAAACCATCTTCAGAACCGAGTAATTTACAGAAGCAGCAGAGCAGCAGTTGATTTTGCATTTAACATTTTGACATGCACCTGTTGCCAACATTCCATTAGATATTTTATTAACAGCCCAGAAACAACGAAATTAAATGCCAATTGTAGTTTGTAGAGTGCTGTCAGCTGCTTCTCTGATTACAATGGTTTTATTCCATCAATTTCACAGCTACTGAATACCATCTTGGCCTTCTGAAAGCCAAACTCGCAAAGTATCGCTCCCAGCTCCTCGAACCCTCTAAAAAGGCTGAAAAGGGGGAAGGATTTGATGTCTTAAAATCTGGTGATGCAAGAGTTGCTCTTATTGGGTTTCCATCTGTTGGCAAGGTAATTTAGCATTGAAAATAAATGTTAGTGTTTGAAAAATTGCGGTTCCAATTAATATTTGTCTTTTATCTTTCAGTCTACTTTGCTGAGTACTCTTACACACACAGAGAGTGAAGCAGCTTCATACGAATTTACAACTTTGACATGTATTCCTGGCGTTATTCAATATCGGGGTGCCAATATTCAGCTACTTGACTTACCTGGTATCATTGAAGGTGCTGCTCAAGGAAAAGGAAGAGGTAGACAGGTAAAACTGATGATATATGGGTGTTGTTGTGAAGCCCTGTCCATGTATTGATTATAATACCCAAATGCATTCTAATTCAGGTCATAGCTGTTGCTCGCACTGCTGATTTAGTTTTGATGATGTTAGACGCAACAAAAAAAGATGTCCATCGTTCGTTGCTAGAAAAAGAATTGGAATCTGTTGGCATCCGTCTGAACAAAAGAAGGCCTAATATTTATTTTAAGGTATGTTTCATTTTGATAGGTTTTTTTGTTTTGTTTTGTTTTCAAATTTTTTCCAAGCAGGGAAAATAAAGCATATTACATTTCAGATCAAAAAAGGAGGTGGAATTGCATTTAACTCAACGTGCCCCCTAACAAAGATTGATGAGAAAATGGTGCAAATGATACTTCATGAGTACAAGATTTTCAATGCTCAAGTCCTATTTAGAGAGGACTGCGGTGCAGAAGAACTAATTGATGTGATATCTGATAATCGTGTTTATCTACCTTGTCTCTATTGTTACAATAAGATTGATCAAATCTCAATTGAGGAAGTTGACAGAATTGCTAGACAGCCCAACAGTGTAGTTGTGAGGTAAGCCCCAACTGAAAGGTCCCATTATTCCTCTTCCCCTCTTTATAGACTGCTGTTTTTACAGTTGTAATTTGAAACTGAATTTGGATGGCCTTCTGGATGAACTCTGGGAGTACTTAGCTCTGATAAGAGTTTACACCAAAAAACCAGGACAACCCCCAGACTTTGATGATTGTCTCATCTTGCGTAGAGGTGTTACTGTCGAGCATGTTTGCCATGCTATACACAGGACACTTGCAGATGCATTTAAGTATGCTCTGGTCTGGGTAAGTTACTACTGTTGAATTCCTGTTGAGTTACTACTATTGAATTCTTAAAAGAATTAAACAACTTTAACTTTGTTTGTATCCTATCTTCAACTTTTAGGGCACCAGCACAAAGTACTCCCCTCAGAGAGTGGGTAGTAACCACGTGATGGCAGATGAAGATGTTATACAAGTTGTGAAAAAGTGATCCTTGTTTAAAGTTTGAATGTTTTAAGAGTGGATCAAGTTTGTTACGAGGTTTGTCAATAAATTAGAATTTTGCCAAAACTGGTTGTACTGGACGAACAATTTTCTCACACATGTACATTAAAAAAAAAAAAAAAAAAAAAAAAAAAAAGAAAACATACATTCAACCATCAGAATGTTTTGTCATGGACTATAAAGTTAAGTTTGTCAATTATGAAAAAACATTTTAAGTCACATATCTTTTTCTTGTACTGCACACTTGAGAAAAAGTGATGAAGATGCTGAAAGAATTAATTTTTTCAAAATGTATCTGGAGCATATTAAAGAATCTGGAGCACAAAAAAGAACCAGTAAAATGCTAAACATGAGCAAAGTGAGCAAGGAAAATTGGACATAAAAGAAGTTCTGAGAGTAGTACCCCTAGACTAGTAACACACACTCATACACTGTACACATTCAGATAAAAGATGGAATTACAGACATTACAAGCACACATCACAGACAGGTTGATTGTTGTACAAAGAGAAGATTTTATACACAGATCACAGCAGAGTTATGCTGGGAAGCACAGAGGAAAAAGGGTAGAGGAAAATATTACTACTGTAGAGTGACAAGTAATTAGAATATGGCGAACGAAACACCGTCCAATTTGTCTGAAGGTTTGAAAACTGATAAAGTTCACTCTCCCAACACATCTCTAGCAAAACTTGTACTGATTGTCACTGTTTGCTCCAGAAAGAGAAGGGCCAAAGTGAGTTTTTTAATTATTTTGGTTGCTTTAAAGAAGAGCAGGAATGAGACCCTGGAAGTTATGCATCTATTATTACTTGGTGGGGCCTGCATTGTATTATTGTATTACATATATTTAGGTGAACCAAGTCAACACTCATTATTCAGCAGAGAATTTTCTGCAAATTTCCATGCAGAGTGAACACCTCTCTTGAATTTTGGTAATTCTTAGAACCAAACAATCAAAATACATTAAAATTTTAAAAAATCTCCAGAGTGATGAGGAAAGGAGAATGAGTTATAAAAAGAGAATAGATATACATTGCAAAAGGTCAGTCTATAAGTTTGAGGATTAAGGCAAGGCAGGGGAAAAATATCCTATGCTGATTATTGGTAGAGCTTAGACAAAATTAACTCAGCTCCAATCTTACAATATCACTTAACAAGATGCAAAAGATTCATAGATAATGTACAATATCAATATGTACAAGGGACTAACAGAAATAAGACTTATCTTTTTCAAAAGCAAGTTTTTTCTCTGCAGTTCACAGTCAGGCAGGTGTTTGAGTCAAACCTGCTAAGTAAATTTCCAAATGTTAGTCCAAACACTTCAGAATGGAGCACAATAAAAATAAGAGAATCTACTTATTGTTCATTGTAATTTTTTGACTTATCAAAGAGAAAATTAAAGTAATATTGGGCCCAAATATAAAGTGAGGAAAAATAATGACATTCCTTACTACAAGCCTTGTTAGATGTAACATTATTCTCAAACTTTTAACCATGGAATTTTAAGAGAATAATAGCATGTAAAAATTTGTAAAAATGCAAATAATACAAACTTTATTATTTTGATTTCCTTTTTTGTTGGTCACGGAATTTTCTAAACTTGAAGTATATTTGTTTGTGTCAATTGACAGCACTCAATGTCATAGTGGGGCCACTTTCATCTAAGCCAGATTTCAACAACATTTGATACCATTCAGAAAACTCCTGATTTCATGGTATAATTTAATTTAAAATATCATGCGTCTGGATAAAAATTACACTTTTATTTTCATCTTTGGGTATACGCGAGAAATACTCCATGGACGAGCCATAAGCATCAGTCCCCTCCCATCCTGTCATTTGAGATTTCTAGAAGTATTGTACACCATTTACAACATTTGAAGTAAGAACTGTAGTACAAAAAAATCACATAAAAATTAACACTCAGAAGAGTATCATTTGACCTTTTACCTTTGGTTGAAGATCCAGGGTGAAGGTGAGGCGACACGATGATGTTGAATAAAGATGAGAGTTCACAGCGAGGTTTAAAAATAAATATGTCAGTTCTATGCCAAGTCTATATTGAGTGAATGACTTGCCATCAACTATTCATATCTTTTATTTGGCTTAGTTGTCGAAATGTACTCGACTTGACTAGATAGTGATCTGTAGTTTACCAAAGTCTATGATCGTCTTGGTTCTAATTTTTGTGAAAGGCTGTTGAGCAGTCTTGTGTTGTCAATAACCCTCAGAGCAGAGATGTACTCCTTGACATCCTGCTCAGCCTTTGGTGAGAAAGGCTCCAATACTAGAAGTGGCAAGGATCTTGGTAAGTCTACAGTTTACAGTTATCAAAATAATAATGAAGACAGAGAAAGAAGACCAAAAATAAAGAGAATGTTTTCTCTACTCACCCAAATGCCTTGACCTGCAGTTTCTGATACTACGCATAGTCTGAGCAAGCATGTGCATTTTCTCAAAATTGACAAGGTGACCATCAGAGAACGTTTTGTTCCCCTCGTGAGTGAAGGTCATATCTAGTAGCAAATGAGTCATTCAGCAAGGTAGAAAACAATACATTATTCAAGCCACCGACCAAACATTTTACTTTTCACTTACCCTTGATAAGCAAAGGCATAAAGGGAATGACCGGCGGCGAGAGTCGGCCCACTGCTATCCGGTAGGCCCTGTGGTTCCTCGTGGGGTCAATGAGGGCCTCGAGTTCTGTGAAAAGCTTGCGGGACTTGGACGGCAGCTTCTCCCACGTGAGGGACAGTCTCGAGACGGCTACGTTACCGAGGCCCATCACGATGGCGAACAACGCGTTCAGGTTCTTAAAATCCCGGCAGCTTTACAGAGAGAAGATTTCGTCATAACGTGCTGACCGGAAGCGGAAGCACTCTGCACCCAGATAAAAGTACTCACTACTGCGCGAGCTTGATCATCTTGCGGAGCACTGACACCCGCTTGGACAGCTGCGTGGCGAGGCACACCTCGGTGATGACCCAGTACTGGATCTCGTTGAAGCGGCGCAGGAACACATCCAGGTTGGCGGTAATCTGATTGAAGGACTGCCTGCCGAACGTCTTGTACAGCAGCTCGTACTCGTGAACGCTCCAGAACAGGTCCCAGTCGAAGAGGGTCATGTGGTAGGCCAGCTCCTTCATGCTGAACAGCTCCAGGTCGATCTCCAGGGCCTCAGTCGCGCCCTCCTGCTCTGGCAGCGGTGTCTGTAACAACAATCCCGTTCAGCTTGACACCTTTCTGTTCCATCTGCATCCGGGCCCGGGGGCTTGTCATCAGAGAGGGGGGGGGAGGGGGGGGGGAGGGGGGCACTTCGAAAAATCATTGTACGGCTCCAAAAAAATCATTTAAAAATCAAAAACCATTTTAAAAATTAAAATAAGATAAAGTAGACAGTTACAGAAAAATCTGAAAAATCGAGAACAATTGAACTATAAGCTGAAAACAACTGAAAAAATTGCATAGCTAATGGAAAAATGTGAAAATTTATCAAAAACAGACAGAAATTCTAATTATTCTCTTGAAATATCAAAAGAACCCCCCACCCCCACCCCCCAAAAAAATATTGGTCCAAAAACTCATTTTACACATTTGTATGAGTGATTTCCCCCCCTCCCCCCCTCTCGCCTGTCACTGACCAGGGCGTCGATGTGCTCCCTCGGCGCGACGAACAGGCGCGCGTTCAGCCCGCCGAGGCCGGTCGGCACCGAGAGGTCGTTGTCCGGGATGACGATACGCTCCCCCGAGGAGCGCACCTCCACCAGCACGAGGTCCTCGGTGGGCCCGAGCTTGAGCTTGTCGGCGGCCGACAGCTTGATGTGCTCCGCCGTGGAGGAGATGGCGCACCGCAGCGTGCAGTACGTGTGGTCCGCGCAGTACACGCGGAAGATGACTGCAGACACAGGGAGAGACAAGCGAGGCATGAAATAAAGAAAAGTTTGGCGCGAGGAAAGGTGCACATTTTCCTAACAAAGCGGCATGGCACAAAAGAAGGGCGAGGATGACGAGCTCCCGCGCTGGGGCCAGCCATAGTCAACAGAATTTTGTCAAATTGACATCATTATTTGATGTCATTGCAGTGTTGCCAAAAAAAGTAGGCAAAATTTCCCTCGAATGCACCTGTGTGTGGCAGACGGGTATCTCCGTCTGCCTACTAGGCAACTGGTAGACACATATGTGGAGAGTTATTTGCCTCTCGTAGGCAGGCGGAGATGAGCTTACCCGTCTACCAAACACGCAGGTGTATCCGAGGGAAATTCACGTTCTTTTTTTCAAAATGGAGTCATTTATGGTGGCCACCTATGACGACCATGTGATCACCACAATGTCGAAATTTTGACAGTGACATCAAATGATGCCAGTTTGACAGGGGGGCCGAGCACTCACTGTCGTCCGTGGGCCGGATGACGGCGCGGCCGCGGCTGCTGGCGGCGTTGGAGAAGGGCGCCACGGGCTGGCCGCACGGCGGCAGCTTCCACTTCTGCCCCGCGGCCGCGGCGCGGTCCTCCTGGTAGCGCCGGAGCTGCGACATGACGTGGTGCATGAGGGACGCCTCCTCCTGCAGGCTGGGGTGCGTCATGGCGTCGTGCTCCACCTCGCTGGCCAGCTCCTGCAACACGCGCGGCCCACGGCGCACCACTCGGTAAGAAAAAAACTTTTTCCCATGTAGCTGAAAAAATCTGCTGTGTACGGACAGCTAACATTTTTTTTAGCTTAACAACGAACAAGTTAGCTGTACCACGTAGCATTTAGCTAAAGAGCAACGCGTTAAGCAGTATTGCTAAATTTTTCGCTAAATAGAGGGGTTTAGCTGTGGCCGAACAAGAAGAAGAAAGGAAGAAACCGTGCTTGCTAAAGGGGCCATCCTGCTTGTAGTATTTCTTCCTTTTTCTACTTGTTCAGCTACAGCTCTACCCCTCTATAACTCCGTAGACAACTCCGTATACGACTACTTTTTTTTTTCTTAGTGAGATCCGGCAGACTAGGATGCTCAGTATTCCTAGATAAGCAGGCCAGATGAAAAAAAAATTAAAAAATCCCACGAGTACACATCTGTGTGAGGCAGACGGGTATTTCTCCACCTGCCTAATAGGACTACATTTTGCATAGTAGGCAGGCGCAGATGCAGTCCGCTCTACTCCGCTGCGTTTGGGCTACCTATTGCCTTCTTTTCTAGCAAACACTGGCATTTAGCTCGCTCGCCTCAGGTCTCGACTCGAGACGGAAACAACTCTGAATTTTGGTGTACACATACTGTGACTTTCATAATTTTTTGTTAATTTTTGTGAATTTTCGTGAATTTTTATGGAATTTTTGCGAATTTTCACTAGAATTATACCTAAATTAGTGTGAACTTCCCTAAATTTTTTTAATTGTGAATTTTTGTATTTTTTAAAAAAATTCTGAATTTTCCTGAATCACGAGGTGTACAAAAATTTCAGAGTTGTTTCCCTCTCGGCTCTACAACTTTCGTGGTTACTCTTCCCACCTCCAGGAAGGCGAGGGAGTGCGGGTCGTCGAACACGGGGTGCCGGACCGTGTGCACCCAGCAGTTGACGAACTGCACGACGCGGCGCTTGCAGGCGAGCAGGAAGTCCTGCTCCTGCGTGGGACTGGGCTCGATGCGGTAGTGCCGGCCGAGCTCGGCCACCAGCTGCTGCGTCGGCATGAACACGATGTGCGTGAGGAGGAAGTCCTCCAGGAAGGGGTCGCCGTAGAGCGCGTCCTGGCCGCCGGGCCCCGAGGAGCTGCCCACGAGGCGCGTCTCCAGGAGGTGCTCCAGCATCTTCTGCGACGTGCCCGCCATCACCGTGTACCTGTGGGCGAGCACCGCAGCGCCGAGACAAGGCGGCAGCGGTTAGAGCGTGCCGAGTGCGAATACCACCCCAGCCCAGCCCAGGCCCAGGGCACAGCACGGTAGGGTTGTGCGATAATGATATTATTTCGTCATCAAAGTCCGATAACATTTCTCTATCGAACCTTTTCGGTATCGGTTATCGAAATGATCAAAATACAGAAATTTTCGAAGAACCGAAAAGATCAAAGTACCGAAATTATTGAAATGCCGAAATATCCAACCGATTCTGATGCGGCGACTGAGTGGTGAGTGCGTTGGGGCGAGACAGAAAAAGGGGGTGGGGTGGAGTTTGAAAAATACTAGATGACGACGTAGTCCACGTATGCAGGTCATAAGACATCCGTAGCATTTACAAATTTTCAAAATGTACTATCTGAGGGAATCAGGTCGAGCGAAATACCACACTCATCGAATTCCCGTCAGTTTCGAATTGCCGAAATGTCGGAATACCGAGATTATCGAAATACTGAAATTAACCGAATTACCGGAACTTCGGTATCTCGATAATTACCGATAGCGAACTGACCAAAATTTCGCCGTTGTCAAAACTTCAATCAAGAAAAAAAAAATACCGAAAATTTTCGATGATATCGATTACTGCACAAGCCTAAATGCAGGGCATGGCCGCTTTCCCCGCTCCTCACTTGAAGTGCGAGTGCGCGTTGGAGATCTTCTCGAGGATGAGCACGTCCTGGCCGTGCTCCTTGAGGCGCACCGTGTTGGCCTCCACGTCGCGCAGGATGCGGTTGAAGTGGTCCTTGTCGACGCGCAGGAAGTGGCAGTTGTTCTCGCGGAGCACGATGGACGCGGCCCGCGGCGCGTCGTTGATGAGCGCCAGCTTGCCGAAGTCGTCGCCCTCGGCCAGCGTGGTCACCACGCCCTTGCCGTGGATCACCACGTCCACGGAGCCGCGCAGGATGATGTACCAGCTGTGGCCCTCGTCGCCCTGCTGGAACACTGCGCGGCGCGCGCGCGCGGCCCGGGCCGGCACATCGCGGGCTCAATATTATAGGGGCGGCCAGCTCGAAAAAAAAATCGTGTATGTATACACAGGAATACACGTCTATATCTAATAAATTACAAAAAATACACGAGAAATACAGGAAATGCATCTCAGTAAATTCATCAAAATACTTATCAAAATAAAACTAAATTTAAAAACCTGAGAAATATAAAAGTAGGTGTACACAGAAATACGAGTTGGCCGCCCCTCGCGATCAATATGGTGTGACCCGAGGGGTACACGACTTCGACAATCCTGCAGTTCAATCGAATAACAAAAAAACCCTCTCCGGTCCATCTTCCAGCCCCATCCTATACCTCCTCAATCCCCTGCAATACTCCCTAATCCTCCTCAAATCCCCTCGAATTCCTAGTTGTTGTTTCCGCTCAATCTTTTGCAAGAATCTCTTCCAACACGTTTCTATACCTCTGCAATCAGTTCCGAATTCTCTCCAATCCTCCTCACTCCTCTCAAATGTCTCTCGAATACTCCCGGATCTTCCTGAAATCCCACTACGATCCCCCCATTCCTGTGCAATTCATTCCAATTCCTCCAATCTTTCTCGATCAATTTCAATCTTTCGAATCTTGCCTCAACCCCCAATCCCAGTATCACTATTTTTCAGAGTCGTGTACCTCTCGGTGTGACCACAGTGTGGCCGCGTCTGCTGTGTCTAGGTGTCGGCGCCGTGCTCCACGTGGACTCCACTCTACTTACGGACTTCCCCGGCCTTGGGGTGCGACTCGAACACGATGACGTGCGCCAGCTCGCGCCGCACCGAGTTGCCCAGGTGGCTGAGCGCCCGGATCCGCATCAGCTCGTCGTACACCATCTCCAGGTCGTCCTCGGAGCGCTCCTGCGGCCTGCGGAGGGGAGCATTGCACGGAGAGCGGACCTCGTTGCAAATATATGTAGCGCCTGCAACTTCTTTTCTGCAGCATCATCAGCAAAATAATAGCTGTGACAGCCAACTGTAATGCTGCTGACAAAGACTGCAAAACTGCTTGGCTGGTTCAACAATTCTCACAGCAATATTTGTTTGCTGGTGTAGAAAAAAAAGTGAAAAAAAAGTTGCAGGCGCTGTTTGCAGATAAAGCAAGTCTTTTTTCCTCCGTCTACGCGCGAGGAGAGAGTAAACGACCAGTAGTGCGTGGTGCTATAATTTAGCCGAATAATAGTCGCATAATTGAGCAAATTTCAGCGCACATTTTTTAAAATTATCATTGTTGCATTAAGTGACCATCACTACTTGGGCCCCGCGGGAGGTACTCACGGCTTGCGCAGGATGTACCGCAGGGTGGCGTGGGGCGCGCGCTTGTTCATCACGTCTATCGCGTCGTGCAGGTCGTCCTCGGCGGCCTCCAGCTCCTCCTGCGTCGGCAGCGGGTCGCCCGGCGGCTTGTCCATGAAGAAGCGGTAAAAGGCATCCGTGTCCAGGAAGGGGAGCTCACCGGCCACTGCGCCCACAAACAGCAACGAGAGGTCAAGGATGGGGGAGGGGGAGGGGGAGGGGGCTGGCTCTACCGGACAACGAGGCTTTGCAATGTTTGCAATGCTATTGGCAGTGGTCGGGTCGGATGGGGGGCGAAAAGCCTTGCCCGGCACGGCGCACGGGGCGCGCACTGCTATCCTCTTAAGGGGAGCCTTCGATTCTTTGACCCTGTGTAACAGCAGATTTCCAAGCGGAAGTTGGATATAGAGAAGGGCATCGCGTTGAATGGCGCTATGTTTGTGTCTGACAAACAGCTCGCATCCCGAGTCCAGCCGGGCCTGTTCCGGAGTTCAGGGAAGAGCTACTGCGTGGGGGGGGGGGGGGAGGGGGGGGATGTTGACGTGGACCTCGCTGCCTTTGGTGCCTTTGTCCATCGCTTTGGTACTCCGACCGACGACTTAAACTATTCAGGTCCCTCTCACGCGGAAAGCAAACTTTGCAGTGAGAGCCTGGCCCCGGCGGCCGGCATGGCACCCCACCTAATGAAACCGATAGGAGAGCGAGGTGGATGAAGCGGAAGCGGAACGCCTGACGCTCGCCCCGCCCCGCCCCGCCCCGCCCCGCCCCGCCCCGCCCCGCCCCGCCCCGCCCCGCCCCGCCCGCTTGATGTGGGGATCATTCCGGGCATTCCGCGAGGGAACGGCGCGCCACACTCTCGGGCCCGCACCGAGAAGGGGCGTCAAGTCGAGCAACAACATCTCGCTATCGCACGGGCCCGACCCACCCAGGCGAGGAGGGGGATCACTTCGAAAAATCATTGCACTGCCCCCGAAAAATCATTTAAATTTAAAAAAAAATGGAAAATATCAATATGAAAACAATAAAAAAAGTAAAGAAAATTTGAAAATTATCGAGAAAAAATGAACACAAAACCTAAATTAAATTGGAAAACAAAATCAGAAATGGGTGTAAAAGATCAACATTGATCAAAAAATACAAAAATTTTCGTTAAAAGACCAAAATAAAAATCAAAACAAAACATTTTAAAAATCAGAAAAATCAAAAGAGTCATTGTACACATTTTGTTTGACTGATTCCCCCCCCCCCCTCTCCTCGCGCCCAGGCCCAGGGCACCCAAGGTTTACTAGAAATGTCGGCAACAAGTAGCCGAAACACAGTGCAGTAAAGCGGGTTGCATCTGCGTCAGACTGCAATACAACATGCGAGGAGAGGCCACACACTCTTAAATTCTTACAAAGAAAATTCTTGTATTTCAAAGAATTCTGTACAACCGAAATACAAAGCCAAAATTTTCTTTGTAATACTTTTTTCACTACTAGAATGCCGTGTCACATTCGTTTAAACGTCAGCCGAGGGTCAATGGCACCAGACCTAGCCGATTCTCGTCCGAACGACACTTACACGTCCCACGGGCGCGATACACTTTCCACATTCAAACGCGAATGTGACGTCACATTCCTTAAATAACAGTGCACAGTGACGCTGCCCCTGTCGAGGAATTTCGGATTAATTAATCCAGAGTCCCTCTCCTCTCGTCTCCTAGGCGAGGGGGCGACCGTCGTCCTCTTCGAAACTGGATAGAGGAGACGCGCGCGTTCCTTGCGGTCGGAGAGAAAGGAGAGAGGGGTGGGAGGGAAAGGGTGGGGCGGGGGGAGGGGTATGAAATCAGGGAAAAGCAAGGACAACAGGGTGCGCAGCGCAGGCCACAGGCACAGCACCAAACTCAGAGAAGCTGAATACGGAGAAAAGAAATTCGTTCCCTAGACCAAAATTTTAGATCATTCACTGTGAAAAATATTCGTAAGGGTTACGGGAAAATTTTCCATGATAAATGTCGTTAAGTTACAACTTTCAGTTGTATTGTTTCGAATATTTTTTTCACACCATGTGTCTACCTAGTTTTCCTTGACAAATAAGAATTTGCAGTCGTAAATTTAAGAATTTTTTTTTTCAGAGTGATTTTAAAAAAGCCAATATTTTTTGTTTTGTTTCAAATACCGACGCTTTTGTGTTTAGATCCATTTTTATTTGTAACCAAAACTGTAATTTGGTCTCTGAAAGTGACGCAAATCGACGCAAATCAAAAATGCTTTTGTTGACGGTTTCACTCCTGTAACTAACACGTAATAGTGACAAAATTATTGTTCTGGTGACAAATAACATTTGTTTCTGATCATTAAAGCGTCTGCGTTTGGAACCAAAAAAGATTTGTTGTAAAATCAACTAAAATTTTAGTCCGGGGAACTAATTCCTTTTCTCCGTTGTACGCTTCTGGAGGCGATGCGAGCCTGTGCGGGGGCGGGGAGGGGACTGCCTCAGCGCGGGCGGACAGCGAGAAGAGAAAGAACCGGAAAGGTAAATTTACTGCGGCTCATGAAAGCCAAAAAGCAGCGGCTTGGCGGCCAGGGCAGTAGCGATGTCCTGGATAACGTCACGACCGTGACCCACTTCCGGTCTGGGACTCTACCGGGAAGCCAAAGTTCATCTCTTCTTCTCATGCAAAAGTGGAGCGGATTCTTCACACAACTCGCAGAAAAAGTACTGCTCACGCTATGTGGGAAAAAAAAAACTGTCTGTTCACGAAAAAGAAAAAGTCAATGTTGTCACAGCTTACGTATAGTCTAGCCCGGGCCGGGCGAACGGTGGTGACCATTTTTGTTTCTCTCTTCTGACATATGAGTGGTCATGGTACAGAGGGAGAGTATGTGAGGAAGAGGGAGAAGGCGGGGTTAACAGAAACTTCTGCCGTCTATCACCCATTGATTCTGTCGGGGCTGTCTGTTCGAGTGGCAGTTTAGTAACCAGTTGATGACATTAAGGTGCACATCTAGTTTCAGTTACAAAGTTTGAGCCGTTTGTAACCGTAACGTAATTAATCACTGAAGTCACTGTAGATCCCGGTATGGTTATCGTAAGAATATTCCATTTCTTAAAACTGTTAATCAAGCAAGTTCTTAGATTTAATTTTTAATGAACCATTGGATTCCTTCATAAACTTCTGTTTGAGAGAGCCGAGCCGTAAAAAGGATTGCGGGTTTGCCTACCCACATTGTTCATTTCATACTTAGCTCTCAAATATTTTTTTTTCGCAATTACCGAGGTACTTGTTTTTAGTATAACAGTGAAAGGTGCCATGCCATCCCGCAAGGGTTGATTGGAAGGGTGGCAGGCCAGCAAATAGTTTTTCTCTTTTTCTTTTTCTCGTGCTTCACTCTTGATAGTGACAGTATTGTCTGCGGTCATTCGAAAAGGGCCGGCAGGTCCCCGGGGATCCTTATACTTTCCAAGCAATGCTCTCTTTCTCTCTCATCTCTTCTCTCTCTCTCTCCCTCTCCCTGTCGCTCTTGACTCTCTAGGCGCAGGTTTTCCCTCAGACCACCTCGTGCGCAGCATCAGTGGGGACAAGGGCCGGGCCGGGGTGGAGTGGGGAGCTGTGGGACCGTCCACACAGGAGCCCTTGAGGTGGATGGGAACCCTCTGCGGAGTGTGGTGGTGGGGTGGGGCGGGGTGGGGCGGGGTGGGGCGGGGTGGGGCGGGGCGGGGCCGGGCGGGGTGGGGTAGGGCTCGGAACACCCCTGTGTCCCCGTCCCGCCCCGCACGACGACGGTCCCACTGGGAACGGACGTAAATAAACCGACGTTCACCTGTCAAGAGGAAGAAGAAAAGAGGGGAGCAGAGGGGAGTGGTGACAATGACACAGACGTATCCATGCCAAGGTGCCGCGCGGAGGGGGTGAGGGGGTGAGGGTCGCACTCCCCACCATACACTCTACTGCCAGCCGCCGGGGCGGGCCGGGCAGGGCGCCTCTGAAAGCGGTCGCGAACCTGGAAAAGACTTGGGTAAAGGGGAGGGGGGCAGGGGGGGTTCAATGTACAGCTCTCCCTCACTAATGCACGCGAGGACCCTGGGTTGAGTTGAGCGAGCCAGGAACGGGAAAGCTAGACAGTTAATTTCGGCTGCTCAGTATTTGACGAGGGGCAGCCTACTCACGTATTTCTGTGCACACGTAAATACTATTTGTTTTTATTATTTCCTGTGCATTTTTCGACATTTCACGATTTTTTTTCGAGTTAAAATTCGCTGCCCCTTTGGTATTTAGACGCCAAGAAGGCGCGTACCGTATCGTACGCCAGAGTACGCCGAGTAGAAAAACTGAACGCCTGCGCCGCACGATGGCAGCACAACACAATAGACTGTGACAGCCTCCTTAAAACATTTGATTCATGATTCGTAGGTTAACACTTAAGAGACGAATTTTAGTCGGGATTCTGTGCCTAATACTTGCCACATAGTGTGCTAGTTGCACTCTTTATTTGACTATAGCTGCATGAACCAAGAGCGCAGCATCTGCTGCTAGTTACAGCGAGACTGCCTCCTGAATACTTAATCATAATTGGACGTGAGGTGCTGCGCGTGTGTGTTCGGGTACATCGCGCGGTGCTCAAGTGCCTGCGGCGGGTATGCAAACACCGTCCGCCCACCCCCCTCCCTGCCCATCCCTCCTGAGGAACAAGGCGCCGCGCGAGAGCAGGGGAGAAAAGGGGCGCAATGGCAGCACGCCAGACTTGCCGGGAGCACTCGCCTGTCTGAGCATTGACAGCGCGCAGTGTGCCGGGACGGGGCGGGGCAGGGCGGGGCAGGGCGGGGCAGGGCGGGGTAGCAGGTGGCGGGTAAACTACTGCGCAGGGTGGCAGCCGCACAGCTGTGTCCTCGAGTGCACGTGTTCGTGTTTGTGTTAGTGAGTGGATAAAAGTGTGTGTGTGTGTGTGCGTGTGTGTGTGTGTATGTGTGTGTGAGTGCGCGCGCGCGCGTGTGTACACACGAACTAAATTTGTATATATATTATTTTAATTTGAACAAAGTTAAACAATCAAATCTTTTGCATGCATTTGTGCGTTCATTTCATGTCATTCATGTCATTTTTCCGAGAGGGAAACAACTCTGAAACTTTTGTGCACCTCGTAATGTAGGAAAATTGTGGTAATTCCAGGGAAATAAAAAAATTAGGAAAATTCGGAGAAATTTAGAAATAAAAATAATCAGAAAAATTCAGGATAATTCAGAAAAAATTATATAAAAAAAAGTTTGCTAAAATTCAAGCAAAAATTCAGAAAACTTTTACACCAAAATTCAAAAACAAAATCCAAGTTCAACTTTGTACAAACTTTTGCACAAAAACGTTACAAATATACAGTTGACGTGTACAGTGGCGCGCGGGTCGCGCTGCCCCGGCTGCTAGTCGACGCTAAGCGCGAAAGCTATCTCGCGCTCATGCTCATGCGGCTCCCTTAAGGTACCTGACTTGTACGGCCGGCGTCGCTTCTTCCTCAGGGGGAAGCGCATCTTGAGGAAGAGGTCCCTGAGGACTCGCGCGCTGCGGCTGCCGGCGACGGGAGGGCCGCCGGCGCCGCCGGGGCCGTCAGTCCCGCCCTGGGCCGCCGTGGTGGTGTGGGTCCCCCCGGGGGGGCGGGGGGGGGGGGGAGTCGGGGAACGACCTCTGTCTTCTCACGCGGCCGCCCCTGCGGCTGCGCTAGCCATGGTGCGATGCAGGAGAGGCGAAAAAACGATCGCGATATTTTATTCGCGACGGTATATATCGATCAGCGCGGCGCGCGAGACGTGATGGAAGCGTCGCGCGGCGGCGGCGGCGCCGTTTCGCCGAGAGACGTATATTCGACAAATTATTCGTGGCGGGCGCCGTGCAGAGAGCCTCGCGAGCGGAGCGGCGTCGAGACTGAGGCGGCGGGCCGGGCGGCGGCGCCGCGGGCCGAGACAGCGCGACAGTGTGACTGCCCGCCCCGCCCCGCCCCGCCCCGCCCCGCCCCGCCCCGCCCCGCCCCGCCCCGCCCCGCCCCGCAGAGACGTTTTGTTGTCGTCCCGACACAAGCCGCTCGCAGCGGCAGACCGAGGGTCAACGCTACTGTGGTGTGTACAATCGGTAGTGGAGGTGGAAGGCACAGGCAGTGGGTGAGTGAGGCAGGACTGGGGAGGGGAGGGAAGAGAGAATGAAGAAGAGCGAGCGAGCGAGCGAGAGAGAGAGAGAGAGAAAGAGCGAGAGAGCGAGAGAGAGCGAGAGGATACGAAACCCTGACGCCCTGAGCTCGCCGGGTGCTGATGGGGCACAGCGCCACGCCACGCCACGCCACGCCACGCCACGCCCCGGCGCCCCGCCCGCTCGCTCCGACGCGGTCCTCTATTCTCCTTCTCTTGGACGTTTTCATTATCGTTTTTTCCATCGGCCGCGAATAAGTTGGCGCCGCCGGCTGCCGCTGCCTCCGCGCCGCCACCCGCCACTGCCCCTCGCCAATCGACTCTGCATGAACGTGCCCGTGCAGGCGGGGTCTTGAAAAAATTCATAAAATAGTACCTAAAAAAAATCCCCCAAAAAATCGAGAAGACTTGAAGACTTTGTGAGTATCGCTTCGATTAAAGAGCGTGCCGCGTGCCGTTGATTTCCTGGTTGACCTTGAATGAGGCCGGCTGGGTTCGCGCTGAGCAGCGCTCCTGTGCTCGGCGAGCGTGAATGGCAAAGCGCCTCGATAAGAACGCCCTGCTCTGCTGCTGGGAGCCGCGGCGCCTCGTGTCAGAGCAAGAGGGCGTGAGAAGCGCGCTGCGGCAGATGCGGAGCGATGCGGAGCGTGCGGGGCTGGGGCGGGGCGGGGCGGAAGCGCGTGTGTGACGTCTGCAGGTGCAGAGCCACCTGCGCACCTGACCTTCACATCATCTGCGACCGGGCCCCGGGCCGGGCCGGGCCGGGCCGGGCCGGGGCGTCGCGAGTCGGCACGCGGGTGCGCGCGGGGTATCGGCACGGAAACATTCCGCGCGTCGGCGACTTTCTATTTATATTTGAATGTCCTTTGAGGCGTCCCATCGATACACCACCACGTTGCGAGAGAGAGAGAGAGAGTTCAGTTTTTAACGGGATTTGCGTCTCCCAGCATAGTCAGACTCCTTGGCAAACTCCAGACGGCATGCATGCTGCCTGGTATAAGGCAAGGCAGTCCAATACGATACGGCCCGCTCCACGCAACTGTTTTGGCTACTTACTGGGAACAGTGCGTCCGCCACAGTAGCGGCGGAGACAAACCCCCGTCGCCTGGGAGGCACGCAGTTTCCACGGTGAAAGGCGAGAATTGGGGGGGGGGGAGGAGTTAATGAGCGTCACGTAGTTTGGCAAGTCACTCGGTGGCGGTAATCCTCATAGTTTAGCAGCGTTTGTTCAACACAATGCCGCAAGTGCCGCGGGGGCTGCTCCGGGTCTATGGGCCGGGGTGGGCGGGCGGAGCGAGGTGAGCGGAAGTGAGCGGGAGTGGGCGGAAGTGGGGGCGGGCGTATGGGCGTAGGCGGGAGCCACCACCACTAGGCCTTGCGCGGGACGAAAGAATTACTCGTCGCAGGGAGTTGTACGATATCTGCTGGCGCTACGGGCTACGGGTTTTGCTCGGGTTTTGCGGTAGCGGAAGCTCAGCTCAGCATTGCAGCTCAGCCAAGCGCAGCCGTGCCCGGGCCCGGCGAGAGGAGAATAAGCGACTTAAGCTCGGAGGAGCGAGGAGAAAGGGAGGGGGGGGGGGGGTTAGCTCAGCTCCGCCGCCGAAAACTTGGCGTTTGTCTTAGCGCCCGACGTCTCCGCTGAACAAGCAGGAGAAATGTGTCTCATCCAACAAGAGTGGGATGATACAAACTGCTGCGATCCCAATTAAAGCTACATATATTGTTTAGATTTATGGTGTCTCTTAACACACCTATAGAGCTCTGCAGCACTTGTGGGTATGCAATACCGCAACACTGTCACGCATTCACAGAAACACCCGGCACTCTTCCAGCGAGTATAGAGGTACCCCAGGAACCATGTAACAAACTTTGTGGTGTGTTAAAAATTCGGTAAAATTCGAAAAAAAAAAATAATTTAACAACAGTGCTTTTTTGCTCCAAGTGTAACTGAGGGGAAGACAACTCTGAATTCCGGTGAACAATTTTTTTGAATTTTTAATAATTTGCATAATTTATTTTTTCAAAAAGTTAAGCTTGAATTTTACTTAAATTATTTTGATTTTTTTTTTTTTTAGAATTTTTTAGAACCATGCACGAGGTATACAAAAACTTCAGAGTCGTTTCCCTCTCGAGCGCGTGACTCACCGTGCACGATGACGCCCTCCTCCAGCAGGCACTGCCACATGGCGCACGCCTGCTGCCGCGAGCGCACCAGCCCGCCGGACACCTCGATGAGCCAGTCCACGAGGTCGGAGCCGGTCCAGGCGCGCCGGCCGCGCGCGAAGATGAGCTGGCCGTCGAGGCTGAGCGCGGCGCGCAGCGAGTCGGGCGCCGAGCCGGCGGCGAGCAGGTGGCGCAGCACGAACCCGATGCGGACGGCCTGCGCCCCGGGGGCCTGCCGACACGAGCGCGCGCGCGAACAGCCGCCGCCGCCACCGCGCTTTTTTTTAAACAAGGCTGGAAGTTGACGCGCCTCCGGCTCGGGGCGGGACGCTGGGCACTCACATCGGTGATGGGCTTGGCCGGGTCGGGCTCCTCCGGGCTCGCTGACCGCCGGCTCGTCACCGTCGGCGTCGTGCACGGCGAGGAGGGCGTCGTCGTCGTCCCCGCGGCCGCCGCGACCGCCGCCGCCTCCGCCGCCGTGTAGCCTGCGGGCCGCGCGGGCAGGAGCAGAGCGTCAGTATACCTTATCCTGCTTCGAGACCTACGCGCGCCCTCGTACCATTTCATTAGAAATCTAAATTTCGATACCGACTCAACCCATGGCATTGCGAAGCAACACTCTCTGATATTTCTACAAGGAATTTTTTCTTGTAACACAAAGAAACCTGAGCAACCGTATACAAAGGGAATTTCCATTGAATTACAAGGCTCGACGTTTGTATTACAAAGAAAAATTTGAAAATTTGCCTTTTGTATTACGATAACACAATTTTCTTGCGCTGCAAGGGCCATGTCGCCTTTCGGGCTAATGGGGTAGGCAAACCCGCAACACTGTTACGCATTCAAAGAAACACCCGGTACATAAAGACACTGAAATGAAAAGGTTGGAAAATTCACAGAGAATCTATTATTAATAGTTTAAGCAACAAACTTGAAAAAAATCTGTTGATACATTAGAAACGAACGTTCTGTCCAAATAAACAAAACAAACTATCACAGCCGTAAAATATAGCAAATCTCAAGGGGGTTTAAATAAAATCAATACTTTTCTTTTTAAAACAAGATTCCCATCAAGAAATGTGTCATATCATCAGGAGACACATTTCTTGACAGAGGAGTTCGTCAAGCCTTTGGCCTGTACACAGGAGAACGTGAGCTGTCGACTCCTCGAGCTACAGGGCGACCCCAACGCAAACGCTTTCTGACACCAAACTCATCCCCACCTTCACCCAATGGCGGAAGCGGATAAAGGATTGAAAAGTCCGCCCTGCTGTCGAGAGCAGACAACTTTGTCTGCTCGGTTGTCATGGCGCCGGCCTATCAGCGCCACTAATCCCTGCCGCGCCCCGCCTGGCCCCGCCCCGCCTCGACTTGTTGGGAAACGCCCGCCGGCGCGGCGACGCGTCGTTTTTGAATTAAGCCGGATTCGGACTCGTCGCGCCCATCAACGCTCGTTAACCGAGAAAAACAAAAATAAACTCCACGCTGCTCTGGCCGTATATTTTTATTTTTAGATGGTGGTCAGTTTTGGTTATAGCCAACATGAAGAAACGTTTGCCTAAAAAGTTTTGTCGCTCTTCCACAGCACGCTACCTCGTTGCAAAGTTTGTTTTCTTTTTTTTCTGTCGAAGGTGAAACGGACTCAACATTTAAGGTCCAGGTTCGTTTGGCGCCTCGGCTCTCGGCAGCAGAGTGACTGAAAATTCGGGAAACCCAGGAACTACCTCAAAGCACCTGGGAGGTGGTGCAGAACTACTACTCCGGTTGTCTGGCTAAGGGGTGTTTCCACTTACTTTTAAAGTTTTCAATTTTTTGTCGAACTTTCCAGCTCTGTCGTGAAAAGGCAGTCCAATGGAGTACCAAGAAAAGTTCGCTCTCTCAAAAATGATTTTGATGCGGCCTATTTGAAGTTGGTCAGCACGCGACGTGAGCCAGTCGGGGATAAGAACAGTCGCGCGCAGCGGGTGCGGACACCCACACTCACCATTCTTGTTGTTGATTTTGCAACTGCTTACGAAGAGATCCATGGTATCCTTGTTTTTCTGGAATCAGAAAAGACCAAATCACAATGGTTCACTATGGTGCAGTGACAGACCAAGAAGTAAACGTCTGAAAAGTAATTTTTTTTTCCGGCGCCACACAGACAGCTATTGTACCCAAGAGAGCATGAATATATAGGAAGCTGCAGCGAAAAGCAGTGCGGCGCGGCGAAGTTATGCGGCGCAGTCTTCATTAGTCGCGAGAAAGGAGCCCCGCCCCGCCCCGCCCCGCCCCCGCCCCGCCACACCTCAGCTCGCCTCGCCTCACTTCACCCCGCCCCGCCCCGCCCCGCCCCACCCCGCCCGGACCTCACCACTTTTCTATCTGCTCAACCCGCCCTCCGCTCCGTGCCGTGCGCCTTCTTATCCTGCTGGGCCTGCGGGGGTCGCCTCCCACTCCGCCCCGCCCCACCCCTTTGCCTCGGCGCAACAAGTTTCCGAGGAGAGAGAGATCGCTGAGCTCGTCACCGCAGAGGGTCCCGCCCCGCCCCTCCTCGCCCACGCACCCCTCAGGCGACCTGCTCCTCCTCCTCTTCCCCCTCCTCCTCCTCCTCCTCGCCCCGCTCCATTCATCACCATTACTCATCGCCATCCCCGTGCAAATAAAGGGGCCCGCCGAGCAATCACCGGCGAAACTCGCTAAATTCGGTCGGGCGGCGAGGTCTGTGGAGCCGCGCGGGGTGGGCGGGGCGCGGGACCGGAAAGGGAAAGCGACGGAGGAAGGAAAGGGAGGAAGGAATATCCTGGCGCGGGCCACGCGCTTTCGAAAAAGGAATAGGAGATGGAGAGAGAGAGAGAGAGAGGGAAAGTGTAAAGGGGGGGGGGGGGGGGGTCGGCGGGAGGTCAGAGAGCGCTGTCCGTGTCACCCGCGCAGGGGCCCCGCCCCGCCCCGCCCCGCCGCCCATCGCCCACCTTCACCCCAGCCCAGCCCGGGCGCGCGGCGTAGGGCAAAGGGTGAGACCAAACGGCTTACATCCCTTTGGCCCGAGCAACACGACCCGGGCTGAGCTTAGGGGGGAGGTGGGGGGGGGGGGTAGACAGAGAGACGGGCAATCGTGTGAGTCGCACCACTTACCCTTTAAGACAAACAAGGAGAAAAGGCAAGGGGTCGCCAACGAGGAAGGTGCTAAGTCGTGCTCAGAAGGTGCTAAAAGCCTTAGTCTTCCTGCCTTTGTGGAGGCATTAAAGCTTTAACACCTTTGACAGGCAGGACTTAGCACCTCTGTGTAACCAGTGCAGGGAAGACCACGAGGAACACCAAAGGAAACCCAGGGAGACCAACGGAGGTAATAATGGGAACAACAAAAGAGTTGAGGGGAAAATAATATGTGAAGAACAATGAAAACTTAGACAAAGAAAAGGGCAAAGATATCGTAAGAATAACGACCGAACTGCATGCCTGCAAACCAGGCGAAAACCCAACAACCTGAGAGGACCGCAAGACCCTAGGAGGGCCAGCAAGAAACCTAAGAAAAATCCTAGAAAACATCAAATTTGCATCGGCACGGCACACTCGCAGACTCCTCGAGAAACACGGATTCTAGTTTTACCTCTTTCGAAGACTCTACCATACCTAGAGACCACTAAATTATGCGGGCGCATAATCGCAAAATTTTGTAAAATAGTCTAAAATGACAAATAAACAACACTACGACATATTTCTCACTTGTCTGAATTGTTTTATGGGCCGCATAATAACGCATAATTTGGTGTTGAATGCAGCATATCGCAACATCACATATTATGCGCATAAAACTACACAGTTGTCTCATAATTGGGCATTTTTCGCGTTAAAAACGCTTAAAACGCATGAGATTTCGGAATAGACGCTGAACTGAATTTAAATTTGGCTGTTACTGACTACAGTGAAAGTGATGTAGAAGTAGCTAGTGGCAGTGGACCTCCATCTGAGTACTTTAATGATAATGAAGATATGAGTTGTGATGACCTGTGACCTGGCCTGGAACATGACTGATTTTGTGGATTTTTTTATTGACCTAGGACGGTTTTGTACTCATTAAGTGCTGTCGTTATCATTCAATAATCAAATTATATCGGCAAATTTCGAATTTTCTCACCATTTACATTTCTAAAATCGCATATTTCCGCATAAATGCACTCTTTTGACCGCATAATAACCGCATAAAGCAGTACTATTGGTCGCATAAACAGCACATAAAACATCCAAAAACAAGCGCATAAACTTGTGCTTTCAAACGCATAATTTAGTGGTCTCTAACCATACCCCACCCCACCCCACCCCACCGTTCCGTTCCCCTGGGTCTGGCTCGGCTCAGCGTTGACTGCCGGGGCCGGGGGCCGGGCCGGGGCCGGGGGCGACAACGCCCCGTGAGAGCGCCCGGCATACGCGGCATAGGCAGCCTTCCTCCAGCTGCGCGTGGCGGGATAGCCTACCCATCAGGCGCTCCAGCAGCCGGAGTGGAGTAGAGCTGAGGAAAAAAGGGGGAAAAGAATCACTCATACTAAGTGTGTAAGTCATTATTTATTTTGTTTCTTTCCTTTTAATTTGTTAGTTTGTTTGTTTGTTTTTTTGTTGATTAATCTTACGATTTTTCAAGAAAAATGTCTGTCACTTTTTGATAAATTTTTATCTTTTACTCCCAATTCTAAATTTTTAAAATGTTTCTTTTTTTCATGTTTTCTTCATTTTTCGTTTTTTTTTTTTTTTTGGTATCTCTTTTCGTAATTTTTCTAAAATTTGTTTAAATTATTTTTTTCGGGGTCAAACATTGACTTTTCGAAGTGATCCTTACAGTGTAAGTGTAAAGAAGGGTGGTTTCGACTCCACACGGCCCACTGCTCGTGCCCGCGTTGCCCGCGAATCACAAACCACACAAAATAATATGCTTCCCTCTGCACTCGCACACGTGGACCCCGCAGTCCCATAAGGCGACACAGCCGCCGGGTGCGGCACGGTCCCCTACCCCCCCCCCACCACCACCAAGTGCTTGGACGCAAATCTTTGTCGTTTCTGCTGTGAATATGCATGAGCAGGCGTGGAGCGGCGCGAGGGAGAGGAGAGCGGGGCCACTCGACGCCACGACCACGACGGGCCCTTTCGGTCCCTTGCCTTCCGGACCACCGCACCGCACTCAGAGGAGAAGCTGACGCAAGGGGAGGGGGGGGAGAAGGATTACCTGTAAAGTCGTAGCCCCACCAAGCCTTATGGAAAAAAAAGAAGAAAAAAAGTCTTAGAGGTGAAAGCACTAGCTGCCAATTTTCAGCTGGTATAGAATACTAGTGCTTTAAGTGAATACTGAGTCGCTACATCAGGTGAGCATTGGCAAAGAGAGCTGACCTCATAGGACATATTAGCTAGTCCATATTACCCATTTGAGCTTATCTTTTCTTTCCGTGCCGCCCCACGCCCCAACCCTGCGCCCCTCTGACGACCGACGGTGTTATGCTTATAGTTACCCCTCCCTCTGTCGTCACAGGCCTCGTCAGGTAACTTGTGACGTTACCCGCGTGGCATTACGTGTGACGGGAGCGAGGCGCGCCACGCTGCTGGTGCGCCAAGGTGCGGCGGGGAGTGCCCTGGCGGTCCTGGTAAAGCGAAGGCCTTGACCCCCTCGCACCCCCCCCCCCCCTTTCCCGTACCCCCCATCCAGCTCCACGAGGCCCACACGACCCCTCTCCACGATTGAAATAGAAAATCGAGGGGGCTTGGAAAGAGCTGTTTGCTCAGGCCCATAGGAGCAGACAGCCAGAGCCTGCCCTACCACGCCGGGCTTGGAGAAGAAAAGGAGAAAAAAGGGTGAAAGAGAGAGAACAGAGAAAGGCGGAGAAAAGAGAGAGAAAGAGAGAGATGAAGGTGGAGAGAACATGAGAGGACGGGGAGGGAGAGGGAGGAAAAGTGTCAGGTCGGACAGACGAGTGAGAGAGACGCGTGCGCCTTCTAGCCGGCGGGTTGCGGCGAGGGTTCTGGTCTCAGCGGCGCTGCCGGCGAGCCACACCATTATCATGGTGGGTTAATAACATGAACAGGTGGAAAGGGGGAAGGGGTGGGGTGGTGGAGCGGAACAGGTGTTGGGGGCATTTGGGGAGGGGGAGGGGGGGGGAGCGGTGGCTCCTTGGGTGGCTCGCACGGTGGGAGTAAAATAAATTTATGAAGAGCGGGGATAGCGAGCCTATGGAGGAGGAGGGGTGAAGTGAAGTGGCGTTTCGATCCGCCACACCGTGCCGTGCTCCCCCAACGAACGCTGCACCCTCACATTGGTAATTACGGGCTCGTTTGCGGTTGAGAAAATGAGCCACTCTCTCTCTCTTCGAGATAAAAATCGAACCTTTTGGGAGGAGTGTACGGCACGGTTACAACGTGATGAATAAATATCAAGCACTAATGAAAGCTTACAATGATTGTTAGTGTCAGCGTCAGCTAGCAGAGCTAGCTACGGTGAACCACCCAACTATGAAATCCAACCTTCACAATTGAAATCTGGCCTTCATAAGATGTCATGGTACGAACGAACTAGCGACTTAGGTTCATGTTTTGATCGACTGTCATTTTGTAGATTTATGATACATTTTGTAAATTAAGATTTACGAAAAAATGTTAAAGATTTATACGACAGCCCATTCTGGCTCGTGATTGAATTTTAGGTCGATAAATAGTGGTTGTAATTTTAAAATTTGTATATGTAATTGTACAACTTCAAAACGTAAAAACTTATTCCTTACATACAAATATTTTTCACCGTGTCCTATGGGATCGAGGGGGAAACAACTCTGACATTTTCGCACACCTTGTTATTCAGAAAAAAAAAACAACAACAAGGAATTCAGAAGGATTTAGAAAAAAATTCGAAAATTTCAGAAAATTCTAGGAAAATTAACAAAAGAAAATTACTAAAATTCACAAAATTATAAAACGAAACTTCGGCAAAAACTCACAAAAAATTTCATTCATTCGCTAAAATTCACAACAATTGTACACCAAAATTCAGAATTGCTCCCCCCTCGTGTGGGATTTATTGTGGATGATTTCCAGAGTGAGGTGGTAGGTGCCACTTACCTCCCAGATGGCCTTAAAGTCCCTCCGCTCGACCCGGAGCAGCTCGCAGGTGGTCCGAGTGAGGACGGTCGTGTCCCGGGGCAGCGGGTTGAGGATCGACTCGCCGAACGTGGAGCCCACCCCCAGCGTGCACAGCGTCACGCCGCCCTGCAATGACAAAGCTGTTTGACACGCAGCAGGCGGAAGCGCCCTCGCTCCGAGCCTCGCTCTCCCCCAAGGGGACCGTGGACGTGGACGGACCAGGGCGGTGTACTTTTAATTTCGCTGACGACCCCCATGGTACTTAATGTAATATGCTATGGTTCCCGAGGCGACGCCTCGGCAAAGCCCATGGTCCGTGAAGAAACAACGTAGTTTCCGTTGTGTGACGACCACGATGCATCGTGGTGACGACAAAACCACCACGGACACCGGTAAATATAAGATGCTGCTTTACAGACTGTTGTAATTTCACTCTAAATCTTCTACAAAAAACAAAACAAAAAATTGTGTAATACAAAGAATTCTGTGCAACCGTAATTTACAGGAAATATCCTTGTATTTGTTCTTTGTATTACAAAGGAAATTTGGCTTTGTATTACAGTTGCGGAGAATTCTTTGTAAAACAAGCATTTTCTTTGTAATAATTTAAGAGTGTAATCGACACATTTGACGACAAATAAGTCGTTACATTACGACGACATTTAACGCTGTCCTCAACACAACAGTGAAAGCAAAACCCGAGCCAAGCCGAGCCGAGCAGCTTCTGTGCATTTAGTTCCGAGGTCCTTTGAAGGAAATGCAGGCGCCCCCAGGCCCGAGGCGCGGAGCGGACCACCGGGGTTAAACTTTGGCAGTTTCGTTCCGAAGTGCGGCGCCGAGCCGAGCCGAGCCAGGCGCGAGTGCATCAAAGCGGGCAGAGCAGGCCCGTACACAGGTCTCCTCGAGGCAGGGACAGTAAACCCACGGAACACAGCAGCACACAGGCCGTCTCTTCCTCTCTGTCTGTCTATCTGTCTGTCTGTCTGTCTCTGTCTGTCTGTCTCTGTCTGTCTGTCTGTCTGTCTCTCTCTCTCTCTCTCTCTCTCTCTCTCTCTCTCTCTCTCTCTCTCTCTCTCTCTCTATCCCTCGCGACAAAATCTATTGGATCACGAGCAATTCTCACAGCGCAGCTGGAAGAGGCAGCGGCGTTGCCCGACTTCCTAAAGCTGCACTGCCCTGCCAACACTGTGAGAAATTCTTGTACCGGGTACGGGAAAATTTTCCATGAGACGTCTTGTACAATTAAAATTCATTTTGTAAATTTTTATAACTATACGTATCGACTCAGAATCGATTGGTCAGCAACAAAGTCGAAAAGCGTAAAGTCGTTCATGTACGAGATATGTTATTGTACATAGTGAATTACAAAATATACTTGTACATCTACTGAAATATTTTCCACAGTGAACAGAATTTTGTGAAAATTGACATCATTTGATGTCATCGTCAAAGTTTAGTAATTCTGGTGGCTACCTTTGCCACCATTTTGGTGTCAAATGATGACATTTGATATCAAAATGACATCAAAGGTGGCCACCAAAATGACTAAATTTTGACATCAAAATACCAATTTGACAAAATTCTGTTGACTGGGAGTTGAAGGGTTGAAGGAGCAGAACGCTTTTACTGTAACACCAAGTGCGCAACTGCTAAACACCTGTCAGTGTGCGACCGATAAACGCATGTAAGTGTGCAACGGTGACTCCCTGTTCAACACGTAGAACACCGAGCAGTTGGGAAATTAAAAGTGTTTAATTCGTCAGGTATACATTGAAAGTGTTATTCAACAAGATATGGCGTTGTGCGGCTCAGTTGAACACTTACAAGTGAGTTAAACAGTTCCAATCGAACAGCAGTTGGGTTGAACACTTGAAAGTGGTAAATAGGGAGTTGCACACGCACAGCGCACAGGTGCTGAACAATTACACACCTGATTTAACAGTGTGGCACCGCCTCTATTGTATAAGAAAAGAGAGAGAACAACAACAACAGCAACAACACGGAAAAGATGACTGCTTGAACACGGTACGTCAGCCGAGTTGCATTGCGCTTTGCTCCCGATCTCTTTCTTTCACTTCTTCTTACTCACTTCACTCTTTCATACTTCCTGCTGCTCCCCTTCCCCCACCCCCACCCCTCCCGCCTTCTTTTCTGACTCGGATATTGAATGGAGAGACGGTGCTATTTTTTTTTTTTTACGACCAGCTGCTGCTGCTGCAAAGGATTAAAGCGGAGGCGTTAAGCGCCACGGTTATTCGCAGAGCAGTGAAGCCTCGAGTCCAAGCTCGAGACAGCGACGAGCTGGGAATAACGCATACGCCTGCACGCGCGCTCAACTGTCGGTCTGTCTGACGGTTTGTCTGTCTATCTGTGTAAGAACATGTTCATCTGCATCTGTTGTAAAGCGGATTGATACCAATCCACCCGTTCTTCCTGACTCGCCCGGCAACCCTTAATTATATAGAATCGCTTATAAGAGAACAAAGTGTGTATTCATTATGTACTATTTATTACTGCATACTTCGAAGTATTCAGAAGACAATGTCCTTATGCGTACATTAAGTATGTGTACACTACGAAAATATTACCACCATATGGTTGCTGGTGACCTTCGTTTGCGGAAAGGGGGCTGTTTGGACGTTCCGGGCCCCGTCTCCCGAAACCCATCCAACACACTGTTAAAAATACCGTGAGGCGTTACGGTATGCCCAAGGGGCGGCCAACTCATGTATTTCTGTGTACACTTGTCTTGTATTTCTTGTATTTCAAATGTATTTTTCTGTATTTTTCTTGTATTTTTGTTGAGTATTTCTATGTATTTCTGTGTATTGTAGAGTATTTCCTTGTATTTTTAGTGTATTTCTAGAAATACACAGGTATTTTCGAGGGGGCCTCAACTCCTGAAATCATGTGTACACAATCGCTGATATCTTCGAAATCATTGTCAAAAAATGTAGATCTATTGCCAAAAAAAATTGATTTGAGTGCGTGTGTTTAGGGCTCATAAGCTCAAAATACTCTTGTATTTACTTTAAGAATCATTTCTTTCAAATATAAGAGGTGTGATCATGTGAAATCATGTGAAATCCTGAAATCATGTGTACAAATTTTGGGTGAGTTGAGGCCCCCTCGGGTATTTTTGTGTACACGTTTTTTTCTAGTTGGCCGCCCCTCGGGTATGCCTACGGTCCGTACCGTAATTTTCATGTACGGTCAGACCGTAACGGTGCGGACCGTACTTTATGATGGATGGAGAGTGCTCCACTGAACTTCCCTGACATACTGACATATTTGCAGGTTACGGTGTGTACCGTAAGATTCAGACCGTATAGTCAAAAATTACGGTCCGGGACCAGGCAACAAATTTACAGCGCATATCGTAGGCATTTACCGTGGTATTTTCCAACAGTGCAGGTTCCCTAATTTCATCATCGAGATATATCGGAACACGTGTACGGCAAAATCCGTACCGTCATCGAGAAGACTCGCCTTATCCCGCAAGAGGTACCTAACCTATACAGCAGTTTGTACAGTGCACCCACACTGCTCCCCCCTCCCCTTCTATTCCACCCTCGATTCCACCCCTTCCCGGCAAGCCATTTGACGCAAAACAAACGAGCCAAAGGGTGATCCTTGGCGCTCGTCGTTAGCCCAGGTGTCGATGTTGGGCCATTGGCAGTAAAGGGACGAACACACACACACACACACACACACACACACACACACACACACACCTACACACACGCGCGCTGCTGTGCAAAGCGGATGTAAGAGGCCGAGTCCCACCCCCACCCCGCACAGCGCGTGCTCGGGCTGCTCCGCCCGCTATGTGTGGGGCTTTAGGCCCCAACAGGTGTGAGGCTCGGCACAAAACGGCGGGCCATATACCAACTGTACGCCGCCAGCCTGGGATTTCTGTGACATTTTCTTTTTCCTACCGTCTTTTGTCGTTGCAGTCGTCGTCGTCGTCGTCATTGTTGTTGTTGTTGTTGTTGTTGTTGTTGTTGTTGTTGTTGTTGTTGTTCACCAGTGACCCAAACCAATCGATCAGAACGACCCCATTCGAGCTAGCAGCGTCCGCAGCACGCCTGTTATTTGATAAAACAAGAGCAACCCCATCATAAAATATACACGCAACACTGACAAACCGCAAAGATGGAACTCGATACTTTCACCGGGATGTTCACAGTTTAGAGCGTAATGCCCTCGCAAATGCGTTAAAGGTCCCTGAAACATGTTACAATAAATACCTTTGGTGACTTTTCATGACTCTCCAAAGGTACGAAATCTTTTATAACCCTTTTCACGTGTTAAGCCACACCTTTATATTTGCGGCGAAGGTAGACGCAATTTAAGATCTGATCAAATAAGCGGGAAAGAAAACGGAAGCCAATAATTGATATGGCGGGATGTTTAACCATCGAGTGCTTCGTCCGATGGCGGGATAGGTCCCCAAGAGGGCTAGGACGGTGTGGTCCGAGGTGGGCAGGGAGTGTGTGAGAGGGAAAAAAGGGGGGGGGGGGGGGGGGGGGGGCTGGATGCTGGGCCACGGGCACAGTTCAGCGGGTTCACTCTTTCGGCCCAGGCTAGGCTGAGCACGTCGATACAGCCAGCAGCCGCGGAGGGGCTTGGAGGCGCGTGTATAACAGCGAGCGAGGCTATGGCGGCGCTGTGCTTTGACATGGCGCTACGTTATGAGGCTGTTTCACGAGACTCTGCCGCGAGGCTATGTCACGTGACTCTGCCATGGGGCTCCGCCACGAGGCTCTCGACGTATCCCTTCGCGGTCCTTTGGCGAAGCCTCGTAGAAAATGATCCATTAATGAGACCACTACCACTAGAGCTGGCTTCACGCAGAGTGCAGAGCCTGTGGACCGGGCCGCAGTGTCACTGCCAGCCAAACTGTTTTGCATAGCAATAGCGCGGCGGGGGGAGGGGCTGCCCCCGCCCCCTACTCCGGCACCTGCGCCCCGCCACCAATTTGAGGCCTGCCGCGCGGCAAAATAGAAAATAGTCGCCGTCCCGGTAGAGCAGTTGGAAACGTCCGCCTCAGGTGATATAGAACATCGCGCGCTTCCGTGCCATTCGTTAGCGCGGTGTGTCGTTATTCTTGTTTTATTTTTCGGCGGGGAGTGAGACCGCAAATAAGAATTTTTCTGACGGTCGGTGACAAGCATACTGCGTTGACTCGTCCGAGTCCGGCTCTCTAGTAGCCTAGGCGGCGGAGAAAACCTCCTAAGCAGACAGACGAGCTCTAAAGCGAGCCTCCTCCCCATCCCGGAGGCTAGCCGTGCATACATCACTTTTAATTAAAAGATACCCCGACGCGTAGCGCGGAGCGGCCAGCGGGCCGGCGGGCACTCTCTCCACGCAGATGGGGTGGATTTCCTCCCACGGAACCTCCTCCGCGCGCCGCACAGCTTCCTGTGCCGGAAATCCAAGTGTATGAATAATGTCGCTGACTTTGCTTACTGAGAATTTTATCTCATACACTTGCGGCCGGGGGACAAATTATTCATATTTGCAAGGACGCGACTCCCTATTCCCATGCACCGGGTGTTTCAGCAAGAGCGGGTACACTGAAAACGGTATACGGTATACTGTGAGCATCGCACGCCTAAAAGCTAATGCGAGCGTAGGTTACACGCTTAATTTAGAGAGAGCCTTTCTTTCTTCAGAGAAACGCCCCCCCACTAGTAACTCTACTTTACACCCAAGAAAGCCTGCTCTTGGAAGAAATATTTTTATTGAAAGGTGCAAGAACATTAATATTTATTAGTTCAATGTGAAAATGGGATAGAGGTTAGTGCACGATATTCTTGTACCAATAAGACCGGGCTCTTTTCGGTATAGGTGTGCAGTCACTTCATGCTCACTCTGCAGCATGCAATGCAAACCCCGCATAACGGTAACGTGTTCTTCGAATCACATCATGGTCCACGTGTTATTCTTTCTGGAGTGCAGGCTACGTCTGTTCGTCCGCCGAAAAACGGACTCAAAACCTTTCACTCCGAAGTCCCAAAAGCAGACGCTGCGGACGCGGTCACGAGCTATCAGAGCCCCGCACGGATTTTAATCGAAGCGCGGATTTTAACATGCCGCAGGCACGCATAAAAAAAGCGCGATCAATATGGCGGGCCATGTGATATAAACAGAGCTTCCCTGTCCATCCCACTGGTCTGTCTGAACAGGCTGGCCTGGCCGACAAGGCGAGGCTGTCAGCCGGCCTACAGTACTTTACACGGGACGCCCAGATTAATAGGTCTAATTTGGCGAAATGCGCCTTAATCTAATCCCCTTCGCGAAGAGAGCGACGCGGGCGCGAGGCGTCAGGGCTGGTGGCGGCACGGCGGGGGCTTTCGTGGGAAGCATGGCAATACCGGCGTGGGAGGGTGAGCCGGGGCGGGGCGGGGAGGGGTGGGGGGGGGGAGGGGAGGGGAGGTGCGAGCCGGGCCGGCAAGCTGCTGGGTGCGAATCGCTGCGCGGGGAATCGCGAGTGGAGAACATGAAGCACACTGTGTGCTGCTGCTGGTATAGCAAAAAACGAGTGCAAACAAAAAATATTAACGGCTTTACAAATAAAAAAGCCTTTACGCACCTCTCGCATATTTCCCCTCTTTTTTTCCCCCCGGAGTACAAAATTAGGTCTGGCTGGAAAGCAGAATGTGGTGCGTTTGGAGGGCTGCGTCTGGCCGGCCTGACGGCCTGACGGGGCGGCGCGGCGAGCAGGGGACCACGTCAAGAGGCATTGTTTGCTGTTCATCCCCCCCGGGGGGCCTGTTGCCTGTTGTTGGGCCCCATCTGCGGCCCGGCCCCACCCCACCCCGCCACACCCCTGCTGCGGTCTGGACTGGGTCTGAACCCGCACCCCGCCCCGCCCCGCCCTGCGGTGAGCTCCACCGGTGAGTCGGCCGGTATACACGGCGCCAGCGTATGCCTTTGTCCGTCACCGCGTCACCCGCCGCCGCCACGGCTGCTCAGCCTCCGCGCGGCATCATCCAGGAGGGAGAGCCCCTGGCAGGCCTCGCACACGTCGGGCAACTCCACCCCGCCCCAACCTAAAACCTCCTCATCCGGCCTCCGGCCGTCAATCTCACCCACATAGTGGCCCACCACGCCGCCAGTCTCCTCTGCACTCCCTCAGCGCCTCGCTCTCCTCTCTCCGGCTGCCTTTCTCTCTTTCTCTCTCTCTCTTTCTCTGAATCCCTTATTCGCTCTCACGTCCGTAGAGCATTCTATTGTTCCAGGGGGGCAGAGCAGAGAGACCGCCAGAGCGGAGGCCAACAAAGACGGACACTGTGAAAAATATATCTTTGTAGTAACGAAAACTGTTGTAAATTAACGACAAACTATTCTTGCTCGTAATTTATTTCTTGGTAGTGCTTGAAATTTCAAGATTCCTCGTTGCAATCTTACGACGTCACTTCGTAGAAAATTTTTCCGTAAATCTACGATTTTTTTTTCACAGTGGTAGGGGGCCTATGGAAGCAGGCCACGCAGCCGAGGCCTTTGCTGAGAGAGTAGAGGGCCAGCCTCAGCCTCGCATGAAACCCCATCTGCACGTACTACACTGGGACTATCCTCCGCGCCCCGTGGACAAGACGGGAAAAAAATTTGGGACATGGCATAAGGCAAAAGCGTTAAATCTGTAATAATGCCTTAAAAGACTTAAAGGCACGAAATTTCACGCTTTTGGGGCGCTTCACTGAATTTACAGGGTCACTACGTGAAGAATTTTCTTGGCACCCCGAAAAGTCCAATGTTATATTCATCTGTTTTACTGGTGAAATAAGAAGCGAAAAGATCATCGTTTCGCGAAACCCTCTTCTCCCTATGAACACTACGAAAGCAAACGACGAATGTCACGGTGGATTTTCACCTTAGCTTTGGTCACACTCAATGTAAGTTCCGGCAATAAGGCACACTGATCCACCGTTGACTTGCGGTAAATTTCTTCTGCACTGTTGTTCACTGTAACTCGTCCAAAGGAGCTCACCGTAAGCTTTCCTGCCCTGAAACCTTTGGGCCCATGGCCACGGCCCACGGCCCTGCGTATAGGCCTGGTCTCCTGTGCTGAGTGACCCGAGCTTGAATGCGCCAAAGCGCCTGGACAAGAACGCGCTTCATAATGCCTGTGATAAGAAGGTCCTGAGCCCACAAAATCCTACAACCTGCACCGCTCCGACCCACCACCACACGGCCCCTCGCTCTAGGGCGCTTGGCACACGCAGCCGCACTTTCATCTGCCGGCAATGGAGGGGGATTTTCTATCTCGTGCCATCTCGACGGACGACTGACGTCACCTCGCCCCACTCCACCCCGCCTCACCCCACCTCACCCCACCCCGCCTCACCCCGCCTCACCCCACCCCACCCCGCCCCGCCCCGCCCCGCCCCGCCCCGCGGCACCCCGCGAAACCCTTCCAGCTCCTCATCCATCTCCTGTGTTCTGCGGACAGGGCGGCGCCCGCCTGACCTGACTGCTACCAGTCGTCTAGACGTTGGTGGAGCGGGGTGGGGCGGCTTGAGGTCGGGTGGGGTGAGGTGGGGTGGGGTGAGGTGGGGCGGGGCGTGGAGCCAGCCGGTCCACGCGCGGCGGTAAGAGCAGCGCAGGACGGACGCTGCATTACCGGAGCCATGTATTATTCACCGATCGGGAGCATCGCGCTCGCTCACGGCCCAGACGTCCGCCCGCAGGGGTATGGGGTAGAGTGTGGTGGGGTAGGGTAGAGTGGGGGGCACTCGAGATATTCTCAGCCTCCGGCTACACCGTCGGCGCAGGGCCAAACCAAACCAGCCGTGGCGGAGTCCTTGTCAATGCCGGTGCGGCTGGACAGTCGGGACGACAGTGCAGCACTGCAAATACCACCGAGGCAGGGGGGGAGGGGGGGCGGGGCATGGTGGTGGAGAGGGCAGCAGGGGGACAGGGGCTGCAGAACGACCGGAAATTACACCGGAGACGGCGAGGCCGGCCAGAACGCCTCTGAAAGGCCTGAAATGAAGGCTGTCTTTGAAAGGGGCGAAGTAGTATGGAGCGTTACGGATTCGTTCACAACTGCCTTCTACGTGGAGCCTTTTAGAATTTCATTGAACATCATGAAAACTAATAAGGTGGATTTTTGGCTACATAAAGTTAAGGAGATTAACAGTTAACAGTTAACAATTAACAGTTAACAGTTCCCGCAACTGCGTATTTCTGAGTCGTGTACATTATTTTTGGACTCTACCTTAAGGAAAATCTTTATATTTTTTAACAATCACTGAAGCCAAAAAGCTAAAAGTGACCAAAACTGCCAGAGGAGGGAGGTTGTGGGGTGGGGTTAGGGGACGGCGGGGAAGGGGCGGGTACGGGTTGTACGGGCGACTTCGGCTTCAGCGCGCTCTGTCGCTGTTACAAAATAAAACTATTTTCCTATTTTCCTTAAGATAGAGTCTAAAAGTAGTGTACACGACTCAGAAATACGCATTTGCGGGAACTGTTAACTGTTAATTGTTAACTGTTAACTGTTAATCTCCTTAACTTTATGTAGCCTTTGACTTCATTTATTTTATATTAAATTCCTGTTTGCGGGGAACGGGGGCGAGGGGAAGCGGAGCACCGAAATGCTAAAAAAATAAAAAAGCGAACCAGGGGAATTCAGTACACTCTTCAGCGACCGTAGCCAAAAATAACAGACAGAAGCCAGAGAAAGTTGCATAATGCATATGCCTATATAACTCAAAGTTCCTCCATGTTCACCAGACCGTCGTATGTACCGACTTGTTGGACGAACCACTCAATATACCAAGCCGAAAAACATTTACTCTCCGTCGGGGTGGGGCGTGGCCTGACATGTATAAATGGAGGAGAGGTGGACAGTGGGGGAGGGGGCAGGGGGCGGGGTGGAGTGGGAGGGCAGGGGGAACTGTTAACCGCATGTGCTACGCTGATGGCCTAGGCGGAGCTCTGGGCGCTTGCTTGAATACACTCATCAACAGAGCAGTCTGACAAGCAGGCGGAACATGCACCAGTGTCGTAAATTTAAAATCCTTTCAAAGCGTTGTTTTAGTTCTGTTGGCTTGCTGCGCTGGTGCATTTCACATAAAACACCGATGAAAAAAATTTCTTTGCGGGCAACTGATTACTGATGTAATTAGTGCGTAGGACTTTGGTATGCATCTTAGCTGCCTTCTCGCCGAGACGAATGATTTAACTAAATTCGGAGGGGAAACAACTCTGAATTTTGGTATACAAATGTTGTGAATTTTTGAAAAGTTTTGAGAATTTTTGAGAATTTTCATTGAATTTTTCTGAATTTTCAAAAATTACTCTGAAATTTTTGCACACCTCGTTATTTAGAAAAACTCTAGAAAATTCAGAGTTGTTTAACCTCGCTAAATTCACTGCTTTATGCCAATGTGTATAAAACAGACCATCAATAAAACATACGCACTTTGAAAGAGGAAAAATAGCATCTACTCTGAGTCAAACTTCAAACTCCCGCGCATAAAAGGGTTGAGAAGCGAAACGATGCGAGTTTTCCTCCCCTTTTAATTCATATTGTTAGTCTTCCATTCAGCCCATCCCATTTCCCGTCAGCGCTCGCCGTGCACACCGCGTCTCTTATCCAGATGGCCCGCAGCTCCACGGCCCCGCCCCGTCCTATACTACCCCGCCCGCCCCACACCCCGCATCACCCGACGCAAATTCGCTGCACGGAGTACGCACCTGCGACCCCGGGCCAGCGCGAAGCCCAATACAAGCGAGGACCTATTACATCACCCGAGGTATAAAACACATCTGCGATCTCCAGCACAGAAGATATCAAGAGGGGGGGAAACGCAATGAATTAGATGCAGGGTTACAAACACACGGACATAGCGAAAAATTAAGCGCTGCTGATAATCTGCATTGTACACTGCCCGCCTATTCAGTGGGGCTGTTCGGCTTTTCCTCCATCTCAGTTAAAAAGTATAATTTTTTATGAAGACACAAGTGGGATATTTTTTGAAGTAAATCTGCACACAACGTGTAAAGTGCGGATAATAGATAACTCGTCACGAGTCCTATTGCTCCTGAATCGAATCCGACCAAACAATTTCGAATAGAATCGAGATTTCCTTAATGCGGGCGCGAATCGAATCAAATCCAATTTTGACCCCCTACAAATTAGATTTACTAAACAAAATTAAAATTATGCTTTAAAATAAAGTCTAGTAGGTTTCACACATCTACGCAAAGGCGCGCTCACACCCTCTTCTTGTTAATAATCATGTTTTTAAACTTAATGATTCGGTGGCCAATCTTAGCTGATTCGAAATTTCAAACCTTTCGATGCCGAATAGTAACCGATTCGGAACCGGATCGAATCCAGGCAGATTCGATTCGATTTCGAACCATTCGCACAATGAGGAACTTGCGCAGAGTGGCAGAGCGTAGCTGGGAACCAAAACAAAGCAGAAAGCGTTGTCTAAATAATTCACATTCCGGGCGTGAAACATAATTTAAAGTGATCCTAATGAATGTGCAGCCCTAACAGACACATGCTTTTGACCAAAGCAACGCAAGAATGGAATCTAAACCAAGATTTTAGCCAGTTCTATGCGTAGGTTATGGTGCTTTGTTTTGGTTCCCACTTCCCACTACGCTACGCCTCTCTGCGCAAGTTCCTCATACTACTTCGTCACGGGGTATTTTTGAGCCTTGGTCTACGCGGAGCTAACTCGCCACGTTCTCATGCTGCGCCCTGCTACAAAAACGGAAAAAAAAAAACGGGGAAAAAAGTACCTTTTATCGAGAAAACCTATCATTTCAGGGGATACGGTCTCCCTCACAGGCACTGTTCCCGAGACTGAAGGTTTTTATCCCTGCTCGTATTATTATAGAGAGATAGACACGTAGACAGACGGACAGACAGACCGACCGACAGTCAGACGGATGGGCAGAGGGAGGAAAAGGGCCTGCTCTCGGCACACGTGCGAGCACGTACAGCTCTGCCCTGTTGGGCCTCCTAATCGCTGTCGGCGGGCGGGGCGGGACGAGGCAGTGCGAGGTGAGGTGGGGCATAGCATAGAGGGACAGAGCGGGGCAGGGCAGAAATGGGGCAGGGCAGGATGGGGCAAGGCAGGAGGAGGGCTATCCCGCCCGGCTACGGGCCGAGGCCTGCCGGGCCGAGGTCTACCTTGCCTGGTGGCAAGAGGGTGTTTAACGGGGAGCGCACTGGAGGGACACTGCCAAGAAGAGGTTCGTATTACAAACTCAATCGTATAGTTTGTAGGCTGCGAGGCATCTCGCTCATGCTGCGAAGTTGCGAGGCATAATTTCCCCCTAACAAAGCCCATTTATTTCGCAAGGCGGAATACGATTGTAAGCTTGCAAAGCCTCGCATTTGTTTTCTTTTTGGTAGTACGACCAAAGGCCTCGCAACTTGGGAAGCCTCCTCTATGTTCGCAACGTTTGTTCGCAATGATTTGACCGGTGCGGACAGGCAGCAGCAGGCCTCTGAGCGAACCGGCCAATCACGGCACTCACAGCCTCGGCCCAATTAATTGCACAAGGATTTATCTGCCGACGAAAGAAGAGCAGAGCTGCAGGCAGACAAGCAGATGTACCCAGTGTGCAGCGCCCAGCCCCGCCCCACCCCGCCACTTTCCCTTCACAGACTTTGCCTCCACCCCCTGCTGTCCGCTCGGCTCGCACACTCCACCCCGCCTCGCCGTGACCTACCCCCCTCTCCGACCCGCACCACGGCTTTGACCGAAATAGCGCGAGCGGGGCTCTGCCAGGTTATTCCAGCAGGTCCCCGCGGAAATTTATCATCAAGGTTAAACCCGCTTTAGAGCCGCGTCGGACGGCACTGTTAAACCCAAAATAAAATCGTAGCAGAAGCTTTTTTACTGTTTGCTCTTAAGCGATAAACTCTCTGCTAGTTTTCAAAGAGAAAGGCGAGAAAAATGTGCATTTACGAAGTATTAAAATATTTTCAATTTTGACGTTCAGATTTTACATGGCACTCCTACATTCATTTCGTTCTTTCGCTTTATCCATGTCATCCATTTAGCATTATTAGAAGGGTTAGGCCGGCGGGGCAAGGGGTGGGCCAAGGACAAGGTGCCCTGCCCTCCCATCCCTGGTGGGGAAGTGGGGGGGGGGGGGCGTCCTGTAGCACACCTGCCCCTGACCCGCGGCTGAGATTCGTCAGCTCCAAAATAAGGTGCCTGCCTGGCCTGGCCGGGGAGGAGGGCAGGGCTGGGGAGGGAAGGGAAGGGCTTGACGGGCCGCGTCATATATATTTTGACCGTCCTGCCGGTATCAGTGACACTGACAAATGACTCACGTGCGCGGCGTGGCGCAGAGTGGCGTTGCTCAGGTCGGCTAAGCCCCCCGCCTCGCATGCCGCTGATGCGAGGGTCGAGATTGCGTCTGGCCGCAAAACCCACCTGGCAGGCAGAGAGGCGGAGGCGTGGGCGCCCTCGCGTGAGGGTGGCGCGCCAACAGGTCGCGCACACACAGCTTCTCCCGCGGCACGTCCGTGTCGGTCACGTAACAGAGTGGGTCGACATGACGCCGTGACGTCACGCGACGTGTCTTTCATTACGGCACGGTAGTGTGCCTCTCACCAAACTAGCCGCGTCCCGCAGCAGCAGACGGGAAGAGAAACAAGAAAATGTGTGGCTTCCGTGCACTGTGATTTTTATATATTTATTTTGTTTTCTAAATTAACAGAGTGAGAGATTGTTTTTTCCCTCGGTCTACTTGAGAAAGAATTTCGTAACCTCGCCCGAATAAAGTAAGGATTCTTTCTCAAATAAAGTGAGGCTAAAAATAAAAATCCTAATTCAAATAGAGCGAGGCTAAAGGTCAAAAATTCTCACCCCAATTAAGCATGAAAAAGTATCTTCTCCCGCATTTCGGATGAGATGAGATTCAAGGGTGATGAAACTTATATTCACTGCAGCTAACAATGACGTTCACCGTAAGCCTTCATTACCGCTGCGGGGCGGGGCGGGGCGGGGCGGGAGGCTTTGACGGTGCACCGCGCTTATTCGCCTCAGGCCAGGCGAGGAGGCGTCTTCTTTTGCCAATCTGCTCTGGCCTGGCGCTGCATTCAGAGAGCCGCGGGCGGGGGCCACTCTCCAGCAGCAGCCAGCGTGAGCGGGACGGGGCACCTAAGCGGAACGGAATAACGAGGGCAAGAGAACAGGAGCAAGCGAGCCAGAGAGAGAGAGAGAGAGAGAGAGAGAGAGAGGCGTAAGGGCGAGGGGAAAGGGGTGGCAACAGAACAAGCCTCTGTTTGTTGATCGATACCCGCGAGTACAGGGGGGCCGCAGGGCGGCACGGCCGCATAGCGGGGTGTGCAAGTGGTGTAACGCACCAGGGTGCCGTCCCCCCCCCCCCCCCCCAATCCCCCTTCCACCATGCAGCTGGTGCTCCCCCTGCTGGCCTGGCACATCTACAGCTTATTCCTTTGGAGAAGAGTGTTACCAACCACCCCCCCCTACAAAAAAAAAAAAGGGGGAAGGCAAAAAAAAAAAAAGTCTGCTCAAACACTGGGTGTAAAGTGGGCGTCACGTCGTGCGCCTGCCAATTAGGCAAAATGCACGGAATGTGCAATGTGTTACACTGTAAAATAAAAAAAAAGGATATATGTTCGTACTACGTGTACGATACGCTTTGTAGTTTAAAACTTACAAAATGGTGTCGGGAATCGTGACGAACAACTACGATGTTTTCAACAGTGCAAGGGCACGAACACCCCGCGTCGGCCTTCAGGGATACCGTACAGCGAGAAAAGGGCGGCGCGGTCAGAGGTCCGTAGCCATTCAGATGAGGAGAAAAGGTGGGAAACAGTGGAGGAAAGATGAAGAGCAGTGAAAGAGGGAGAGACAGAAGAGAGAAAGAGAAAGATAAGAGGGGAGGAGAGTGGAGGGAGAGAGAGAGAGAGAGAGAGAGAGAGAGAGAGAGAGAGAGAGAGAGAAAGAGAGCGAGAGAAAGAAAGGTAGAGCGAGCAGAGTGACCTGGCCGCGCCGGGGGCCGATTCCTCGAGCTGCCATAGCTCGCCGCTGGGAGACGCGGTGCGGTGCGCGCCCCGTCCCGTCCCGCTCCGCCCCGACCCGACCCACTCAACCCCACCCCGCCCCGCCCCACCCTACCCCACCCCACCACGCCCAGCGCTGTTGTTTTATCCGTTGGGTTATTCAGACTGTGCTGGGAAAGGGCCCTGCCCTTGTGCGCCCTGCAACGTCTACAGCAACGACGTTAAAAAAAAACGCAGAAAGAAATTATCTTAATAGAAATATTTTACTTCTATATGGTTTAAGTTAAAAATAAATTAGAGGTGTACACACAGAAAAGTAAGGAAAGAGCCGTTGAGTATAATTAACATTTATAAACAACCCATTATTTGTGTTGTAAATAATTTTACAGCAACATAGGTGTTTTTTTTTTTATTTTATGAGACAAAAAACAGAACATATTCTGATTTAAGAAACCTTGAGATGACTTTTTTGGCGAGTGCACGTCACAAGGCATTATCGATGTCCCTTTGTTGACAACAGTGTAGTCACGCTCTCGTGTGCGCTCGCCACACTGCGCCCCTCGGGCATCACTAAAATGTAATGACCACGCCACAAGTCCCCCTCCTCTTCACCAAACACACACACATACACACACACTATGGCGAGCGAGCGAACGCACACATCACAAAAGTTACCACTAGTTTAATTTTTGCTCTCTTCTGCTCAACAATTACGCATTGTGCTATGCTCATTTTCTAACCGGATGGTGTTTCTTTACCGGTCCCGGTTGTTGCACGCCAGGCGCAGATATGGTCCCTCTCTGAACTACACTAAAAAAAAAAAAAAAAAAAAAAATCTGGTATTACTTGTTTGAACGAAATTTTGAAACATATCTGACGCTGCACCAAACATTCCTTATGTCAAACTTTGTAATTGTTACAAAAAGATTATAACCTTGAGGAGTTATCGTAATAACGACTAACTTTCTGTAACGTCAACAAATATTTTTAATCGTTAAAATTTTGTAACCTAGTGGAAGGCAGAACTTCAAGTCAATGTTGCTGTTTTTTTTTTTTAAATATATTTTTAAAAACTTTTAGAATGTATCTAGCTTACACTGCCTACAGAGGCGAGTCAACTTCCAATATATCTGAGGCATGTAGCCGCCTGATCTGCCACGCTTTAGGCGACCACCCTTCTCACCCTCACACACTCGCTCGCACATACACACAAACATGCCCCGCTTTATACATACACACACACACACACACACACACACACACACACACACACACACACACAATCCAAAGCAATACGTCGAGCGCACGTAGCGCGCGTGGGCTCGCGGCGCCGTAAAACAGGCAGCGTCCGGCTGCATGACCTATTGATGTGCTCGATGATTTATAGATGCTGGCTGGGGCGGCAGCGCACCCGCACCATGCCCTCGGCGCGGCCCGGCGCGGCGCGGCAGGTCGATGTGCCGCGCCAAGCGCACCCCGCCCCGCCCCGCCCCGCCCCACCCCGCCCCGCCACGTGCCGAGCCAAACTTTTATAACGGCGACACCTCCATATCCCCACTCCGTTCCTCTCCCCCCCCTCTCCCTCCCTCCCTCTCTCTCTCTCTCTCTCTCTCTCTCTCTCTCTCTCTCTCTCTCTCTCTCTCTCTCTCTCTCTCTCTCTCTCTCTCTCGTCCAGTCAACCACCCCAACATCCTAGCAGAGCACCCCTGCGCTCTCTCTATAGAGAGATATATCTCTCTCCATCTTTCCCTCTCTCTCTCTCTCTCTCACACACACACACACACACACATATTTTCTCCGTTTCTCCTCCTCTGAGGTCGTTAGTTCTCGTAGCTGTTACGAGTTGATCGTGCGAGTCCATCCACCTGCCCGGGGCTGCGCGGGACAGAGTACGTGAGTGTGCGTGTGTATGTGTGTACGGGCGATAGAGCCGGCGGCGGAGCAGCGGTGCAAGCTGTGTTACACATTGCTACCCGCGGGGTGGGGCCCGACCCCCCACCCCCGGCCCGCTATCCCATAACGTTTCCCTCCAGGCAATGGCCAGTCGACGCGGTCCACGCCGGCACCGCAATCCTGTGCGATAAGTATTGATTGATACACATAGAAAACGCATCCACTGAACGAGCATGCACGAAACACGAGATGATTTCTGCACTGCAAACCCAAAAGCGCACTGTGCTGGTCTATGGCGTTTCTTCGAAATCGCAACAACGTTGCTGAATTGTAGGCCAGGTCAGGACTGGAAGGATCATGGCGTCCTGGGGGCAAATGGGGTAGAAAAATATGCAACACATCTGCTTTGAAGTGGCCTTCCTATCCCCCGTATCGTCTCCCCCGAATGGGCGTCCACTCGAGAATCAGTCAGGGCACTTAGTAAGCTATTGTCATAGAGCTATAGGCCGTGAGAGACAAGATATATGCAGTCTCGGACAAAGGATTTTAATAGTTGAGATATACTGTACAGCTGCAACCGTTCATTTTTAATGACATTCTTACAACTGTCTCTGTAATCGTCGTGCGCCATAGTGGAGGCTGCTGGAGTGGCTTCCCCCTCAGCATCGGTATTCCCCCCCCCCTCCCCCATCCCACATCTCTCTCTCTCTCTCTCTCTCTCTCTCTCTCTCTCTCTCTCTCTCTCTCTCTCTCTCTCTCTCTCTCTCTCTCTCTCTCTCTCTCTCTCTCTCTCTCCGAACCCTGCAAAATCGCGCCAAACTACGAGTGCCCTCATTGTCCTCTTGGAGTCCTCCCCCTCCCCCTCCCCCAGGGGGCTCCCGTCCCCTTACGCAGGCTGGTGCGACGCCACGCCGCGTAGTGGATTCGACAGGCACATTACGCTAACTTTTTGCACAAAACTTTCCCCCGGTATAAATTGCGGGCGGCGGCGCGTTGCAAATTCCCAGCCGCGAAGCAAACGGCAGCGGCTACATGGCAGGTCGCTGAGCGGCAGTTAATAAAAACGGAGGGAGAGGAAAAAGAGGACAGTCGCAAAAAGCATTACAAGAGAACATGAATAAAGCGAAAAAAGCGATGAAAAAAGAAAAAAAAAGGATCACGCCTGCCAAAGGAAAGTCAAATTTCAACCTCTACTAACGTCGAATATCACTTGTCAACACATCCGAACCCCCTGATCGTTGGAATTCCCGTATTCTAAATCGGATTGGAAAACAGTTTCCTGTACATAAATCGTAATAAATATTTTTACATTGTGGTACCAGAAAGCAAGCAGGAGGTTAACTGTAAAAATTGTCGAACAGGGTACAGGAGAGTTTTTCTTGGAAAATGCCGTACCATTAAAGGTCAAAATCCTTAAAATACAAGAAGTGCGGATCAACATAGAATCGAATGACGAGCAAGAGTGGGAAGTTGTACATATACGACACAGTTCTAAATATAGTAAAGTTTTAAAATATGTAGCACATCCACAAACATGTTTTTTTTACAGTGCTAAGCATTGGTTCAAAATAGTTAACCAGCCCAAAACGAAATTAGAAAGGGGTTATAACTCATCTAAATCCGATTTTCCCTTATTATACAATGCATGGGTCTGCAGTGCGTCCGCATTAGCACCCGCCTCAAGGTGGAATTAGCGCGCGCACACTTCACACGTGGACGCCGCAGGCGAATGCGATGCGAGTTACTTTATGTTTAATGGAACGTTAACCGTGCAGAGGCCCCGCACTGCCCCGCCCCGCCTGCGCTGCAAAACAATATGAATACAACATGAGATGGAACTGGCCTCGGGGTGTGCGGGGCGGGGGGCGGGGGGCGGGGGGCGGGGGGCGGGGGGCGGGGCGGAGCAGCGTGGCGGCAGCGGCGGGGGGATGCCGAATACTAGCCGCCCCGCTAGGCCCGCGCGTCCCCTGTGTCCTGTTGACGGGCGCACTGTGTGTCCCTCAGAGCATTTCCATTCCGGCAAAAAGGGAAGGAGAGAGTATAAGAGGGGGCGGGGCGCTCAGGCGGAAACGGAAAGATGTATCTCAGAAACACTGTTTGCAGCGGTGCGTGCGTCGGCGCGCCGGAGAGGGGGGGGGGGGTGGGGGGGGGAGAGGCCCATTGCGCGTCCTGTCAGGATGGCAAGAGTCAAGATACGCTTCCCGCCTGAGCCGAGGGGAAACAACTCTGAAATTTTGGTGTGCAGAGCTTGTGGAGTTTTCTGGATGTTTGTTGATTTTTTGGTGCGATTCTTGCTTGAAGTTTTTGTAAGTTTTTGTAAATTTTCCTGAATTTTTCCCGATTTTCTGTATTTCTTTGAATATTTTTTATTTCGTAATTACGAGGTGTACACAAATTTCAGAGTTGTTTCCACCTTATGGCCTGAGCCCAGCCGGCCCAGCCCAGCCCAAGCGGGCTCGCCGCTCGCTCCCCAGCGCGGCCAGCTCGGCCCGGGCCTTCCTTCAGAAGCCCCACCCCGCCTCGCTTAGCTTGTCAAGGCGAATTCCTCCAGCCTCATTCGGACGGCTCGAGACAATTCAAATTTTTCCCCGTGTTTTTAGTTATGGAAAAAAGAAATATCTTTATTTTGGCTCTTGCAAAAGAGGCCGTTGTCATTGTCATAAAACTAAACTCACTGCGGGTAAAACAGGAAATACAATGGTCGGTCCAAAATGGCACTCAAATCAGGGACGGGGGACACAGTGGTGCGTGCGCACACGCGCCCCTTACGGAGATAATATTATAAGTATAATCATGAATAAATACACAGATAGTGCTCTGGCTGCGTTCTGCGGGAGCTGCAGTGTATGTCCAGAGCGACGGTCGCCTCCACAGCGTCGCTCCAATGCACTCCATGCTAATTCCAGCGCCAATTACTGGCTGTTGCGGCGCGGGGTCGAAAGGTCCAGCGAGCCCAGCGCACACTGATCAAAAGCTTACGGTGAATTTTACTTTATGCCAGAGTGGACTTTGCTGAACTGCAGCTAATATTAATGAGAAATTTCACCGGAGGCTGTGGTGCATGTCATACTGTAAAGCACATACTGTAAATCCAAAAAAGGGAGCCGACCTAATTTTATTCCAAAGTTTTGAATAACTCGTAAAATAACAGGCAATTTTTAGCGGCGAAGTGTGAGGAGGTTTCCCTTCTTTGTTTTTGGCATGACTCGACGCCCTAGTGGCATCAAAGTACCCCCACCGCACGAGTATTCAAAAAGTTCCGGTACAAAATCACGTGGTCTCCCGACCTATTTTTTGGATCAACAGATTTATAGTGCAGTGATGCATGCCTCGTCCTTGTCGCACTCATGAGGCACTGCCATCGGGTGGGAGAGAGGACCGCGCCTAGGACCGGGCGGCCCGATCCTGGCCGAACGCCTGCCGACCGGCGTATAGGCAACGCGGTGGACACGGACGTTCGCCGGCACTGCCTACCCGCCGCCTGGGAGAGCGCCTGCGGATCGTAGGTAGGCAACGCGCCGGACAGGTATACGTTGCGGGATTGCCTACCTGTGGGTCGGCTCCGCCGCTGCCCTCGTAACGGACCTCCACAGACCCGGCCAGCACGGCGTACCATGAAGATCCGGGGTCGCCCTGACGGAACACTGCAACACGGAGGCGGAAAATTAGTCTGCTGTCAGAGAGAGAAAGACAGAGACACATTCAAAATTTGATGTAAAAAAAGTAATAACAGATTTCTAGGTTTCGTTATATCGGTAAACCGATTTTTCCTATTGTTTTCATGATAGCACTGGAAAAACAAAGGTAGGACGAGAAGGGTTTTAATGTCTTTACCAAGGCATTAAAAATTAGCACCCCTGCAAAGGCATTAAAACTGCCCAAAGGTGTTAAATTTTAATGCCTTTGGACAATTTCGTGCCTTTGCAAAGGCATTAAAATTTTCACACCCCTAGAAAGGCATTAAGTCCTACCTTTGTTTTTTTCCAGTGAGATTTACTAAATTAACATGAAAAATCGCGAAACAACAGATCAAGTTTGTCAAGATACGGAATTCTTTTGTAAATGAACGCGAATGAAAAGGAAATTCACAGTCTGGTCGTTTCACAAAATTCACAGATACTTCCTGTTAATTTACGAAATGGATTTTTTTTATAGTGTTCCATGACATGTTGTATTCACCGAGGTGCTTACGGCCGCGTTTGAGGCGAACGCGTGAGGAATCTGAACCGGCCTGAAGGTGCAAAAGGCCTCGGGGTCGGGTTCTCCGGGTCCGGGGATGAGCTGGATCAGGGGGATACCCCGGAGTCGGGCGCGGGCAGGGTAGCGTGGGGTAGGGCGCGCCGGTGGGGGCGGGGGCTGGTCGGAGCTATATCTGGAGCACACGGGCAGGCTACCAGAGGGGGGGGGGAGGTGCATTGCTCAAGGTGAGTGCTTTGCAGGGGGTCAGCGCCTCCCTGAGGGACCGTGCCGGGCCGGGCGGACCAAGCGTGAAATATTAATATAAACAAGCGCCGAGCTGAGCTCGCTGCGGGGCGAGGAGCGACGGGCAGACGACGACAGGGGCGCCCCGCGGGGCTGCAAAGTGGAGAGACGGAGGGGTAAGGGTAAGAGGGTAATTCAACGTCGATGGACCTCTCCCACCCGCCCAGGTATTATCTTTGACGTCGACCACTCCACGGCGCTCTGTGTGGACAAAGTGAGCGGCGGCGGGGGGTCACGGGAAAGGTCGCAGGCTCCATCTGCTCGATTAAAAACAGTCAATCCCCTTAAAGTTTGAGGCACAGAGTCGAAAAATAATGTAGCGCGAATATGGTGTTGCGGGTTTCAATTTGACGTCATGTAACATCATCCAAATTTTTACTTCCGGCAGGGTAGCAGCTCTCTATTGTGCCCGTCGCCCGTCAGCTGTAACTGGACAAAGTTTAAAAACAGAGGCTAATCCCTTCAGTCAGGTTCTCACATTTTCCATGACATTTGCCATGGCATTTTTCATGACTTTTTCATATGAGAGTTTTTCAAATAGTGGGCAGTTTAAGATTTCACAATTCTCGTCGAAGCGTCTGAAAAATCTTCTGCAAAGAGCCCCTGTCACCCGAATTTTTCCATGATAGTCCCTGCAATTTCCATGATGTTCCCTGACTTTCGAGGCAGATTTTTTTCCCCATGACTTTCCAAGTTTTCCAAACTTATAGGAGCCTTGCAGGGGGATAAGATGATAGCAGGGGGATATAACATGATCGCAGGTGGAAAACATGATCGCGGGGGGAATAAGAGATAATCTCAATAGGATAAGATGATCGCAGGGTACAAGATGATCGCAAGAAGATAAGAAATTTGCAGCCGAATAAGATAATCTCGGGGAGATAAGATGACCGATGGGGATAAGGTAATCGCAAGTAAAGAAGATGATAGCAGGAGGACAAGCTGATCGCAGGGGAATAAGATGATCGCAGGGGGATATGATAATCGCAGTGAGATAGTGTGATCGCAGGAGATAAGGTGATCGAAAAGGGATAAGATGATCGCAGGGGGATAAGATTATCGCAGAGGGATATTTTTCCATGACCTTCCCTGTGATGTCCATGATTTTCCCTGACTTGCCCTGACAATCTTTTTTTTTCCCCATTACATCCCACGTTTTCCAGACTTGAGGGAACCCTTCTCTCCCTGTGCGTTTTATCCTGCTGGCACTCGTGCCAATCGGTAATATTACCGATTACCAGTGATTACCAACAGTTTTAAGTAACATTTTCGAAAAAAAAAACTTTGACTTTGTTATTTTTTGCAGAACTTTAATGAGCGAAAGCCCTACACAGCATGGAAAACAACGTATAGAGGAATTTTTGGGATGTGATTACCGGTAAGTATCGGACAAAGTGTGTGTAAACATCCCATTTTTTTAAACTGGTCTATCTTTGGGTACAAAACCAGAGTGGTGGACCCCTCTGCACAGTATGGTATGGTAGCTTTGGCCCTTCCGAACCTAACCCACAGAAGAGCCGCGGGCTGGGCCTGTGGTCGAGGAGACACACACCGTACATGTCACATTGTGGGGATGCTAGCTCTCGCACACCACAGCCCGTGCCGGGGCCGCGCCTCGCCCCTCCGGCCTAAACCTAACGGCGCCATTACTTAGCCTCGGCCGCCGTTTGGCGCACATTCGCACACCTGAGCGATCCGCACACTCACGTGCTCGCGAGGCCATCCGTCATGACCCAGCCCGAGACGGAGGGGGGGGGGGGGGGGGGGGGGGAGGGGGAGAGGGAGAGGGGAGGGAGAGACAGAGAGAGGGCTTTTAGTAGTGCGTCGAGTGCGTGCCCACCTAGTACAGCGCGCAGCGCGCGGCTCGCAGCGCAGGGCCAACCCCGCGCCCCGCGCCAAGACTCACTCCTCCCCCTCAGGTGTCTTCTTCAATTTTTTTTTCCTTTCTTAAAAAAAAGAAGAAGAAAAAAAGGGAGCGAAATAATGAAGTAGGTAACAAGCTTTGTGCCCATCACCCCCTCCATCTCCATCCAGACTTGACTAAACCCTCACCCCGCCCCGCCTCACCCCACCCTGTCGCCACCACACCCCTCACCGCCGGCGCACCCCGGCCCGCCCCGACAGAAACTTTTGCCCGTGCGACCGACGGCTCGAGTAAGCCTTCTTGCTAAACTGGAAAGAAACACTGAGAGGAGAGGAGAGGAGCGCCCGCCACAGCACGGTGCCGGCGAGGGGGGAGGGGGGGGAGTCACTTCGAAAAATCATTTAGCGGCTACCAAACACTCATTAAAAAACCAAAAAAAAAATCAAAATGAAATCAAGAAGAAAGATACTGAAAAATCCAAAAAAAGTCGAGAGCGAATGAACCAAAAACTGACCAAAAAATTTGAAAAAGGCAGAAATAGGGGAAAAGATTAAAATTTATCAAAGAGTGAAAAAAAAAATGTTCATTGTGAATTCACAAGAAAAATATGAATAAAAAATTCATTGTACACATTTTGTAAGTATGATCCCCCCGGATCCCCATCGGGTGCCGTCCCGCCGTTCGCCGCCCCTCCCCTCTCCTCTCCCGGCCCGCGCCGCGTCTGCTCCGACGCTCTTTAAGAACAGCGATGCGGGAAAAAGGGGGAGGGAGAGGGGGAGGGGCGCCCGGGCGCCTGCCTCTGCCTGCTCCTTGTGCCATACACTCGACTCTGACTCGGCGAAAATGTTATCCTTCCTCAAGGACTTGGAGCGGGGTTCGCGGCGGCGCACAGTGCGGCACAATGGCCGGCTATGAGTCCGCCTGGCCAGCCCGCCATTGAATACTTCGCGGCAGAGGAAACTCATTCGAATACATCGTTCGGCATCCCTCCCTCCCTCCCTCCCTCCCTCCCTCCCTCCCTCTCTCTCTCTCTCTCTCTCTCTCTCTCTCTCTCTCTCTCTCTCTCTCTCTCTCAGCCTGCACGAACCCGAACCTTCCCACCGCGTGGGATTGCTGAGCTCCCAGTCAGGCACCCCGCCACCAGTATCAACCACCGTTTCCTCCTTCCTACTGGCGTCGGGGGCCGACTTGTCTCCCATTGCAGGTGTTGACGCACAACAGTAGGTGTCGGTATAAAATCAGACAGCAATCAGCAGTTTAGGAGTGTGCTCCCCAGCCGTATCCTTGCATGGCAAAGGGGAAACAACTCTGAAATGTTTGTACACCTCGTAATTCAGAAAAATTGAGAGAAATTCACAGACTTCACAAAAATTAAAAAATAAAATCAGGAAAATTCTGGAAAGTTTACAAGAATTTGGGTAAAAGTGAAGCAAAAATTCACAAAAATTCTATAAAGATTCACAAAAATTCACGAATATTCATAAAATGTGTTCACCAATATTCAGCGCTGTCTGCCCCTCGTTGCAAGGCCACTTCAGGCTATAGGGTTGGTGTGTGTGTTTGGTCTGCTACCCGTAAAATATGCATATTGACTGCGGTGTGGTGGTGCTCCATGACAGAGTTGACTTGAAGGAGGGGGAGGGGGGCACTAACGGCCTGCTGCGGTACGCTAATAGTTTAAAAAGTACATCAACTTGGCGAGGGCAGGCGAGCAGGCCCCGGGTAAAAGAGAGGGGGGAGATGTGAGTTTCTATACCCTACCCTCCCTACAAGGTGACTTGCGTCGCCTTGAAATAATCTTCGATGGGTAATGTCCCAGGAAGGATGACTGAATCGACTACCGTTCCTTTCCCTTTTTTCCAGTGAACACCGTGAAAAGTAGTCGTAGGTTTATGAGAACATTTTCCACGAAGCGGAGTTGAAAAATTACAATTACAAATCATAAAATTAAAAGCATTACCTATCAACTAGAAGTTATTGGAACAGGAGCAAGACAGGGTAAATGCAGACCATACATGTTTCGAAAATCGTCATTTACAAAATATATCGGAAATCCATACAAAGATATTGTTCGCTGAGCAGAGAGCACCTTAAAAGCTCATGCACAGCGAACATTTCTTTTCTTAAAAGCAAGCCAAAGTTGGGCTCATTTCAACCCCTTCTGGATTCAGAACGTTTCGCTCGCGCTCGAATGAGATGGATGCTCCTCGTTCCAGGCTAAATTGCACTAGAGATATTATTCAAGGAAACGCTTCTCTGGGTGAGTGTCTCGAGCAGACATAGGAGAACCCGGCCTGCCTGGCAGGTGTGTTTCACCGAATACTGAGTCATCAACGGCAAGTCAGAGCCGGCAGCGAGGGTAGCCAAGCGGGGAGGGGATACAAACAGGGTCGAGAAACGCAGTGGCGAAGGGGTGACGCAGTGCGGCCAGCCCTCTGCGCTGCGCCCCCTGACCCGCGCGATATGATAACCAGAGCCGACCAGGCGCCAGTGCGTGACACGCCCGACACGACCTGTGACGCGCCGGGATGAGGGGGAGGCGCTGAAATATTCAGCAGGCACGCTCGGCAATGATGTCAGAGACGGCAAGCGAAAGGCCGAAAGGGCAGCCTGGTTCACGGTAGCTTACACTGAAATTCACCGAAAGCTATTCAGAATGCAGCGCGCACGATAAAGTAAACCCTTGGCGCGACCAGTCCACGATTCTGCCCCACCATACACAATGATGAAGACTTCCGAAGTATTCGCTAGAAATTTGTAGGCTATTTCGACGCAGCCTGCAAAAGACTTTTCTTTTTTATTTCTTATTCTTTCCTGAGTGATAAGGGCCGTTTAAGGCGTTAGCGTTAAAACATATTTTTTTAAAAAATATCATTTCTGATTCTTGACAGAATAACTGCAGATCTGACAGAACGGATGGGATAAACGTGAGATCTTGTCCACGCGACGGAACGCGACCGGGCCACCGGGGCAAAGGAATGTCAGCAACGCTCGGCCGGGTCGGGTCGGGCGGGTCGAGCGCCCAGGTCCCGCCCGCCAGCCCCGCCCACCGTATCGAGTGTCGCATATACGGAAAGCCATGCGTGAGCTCGGGACGGGGGTGCGATCGGGCTGCGCCGTTTTGTCTCGGCGTCAAACAGCGTCACGAAGACAGGCGGCATGGAAGCTGGGCCAGCGAGTTCTCAAACGGGTGGCGAAGGCTCCCCGGGACGCGTCCGAAACCGTAGGTTCGAGTGAGATTCTGCGACCAAATAGCATCTTCTTCTCGCGCTCACCTGCGCTTTCTGACGCGTTCCGGGTAGCCTTTCCCACCCGTTTGAGAACTCTGGCCCGGCTTCCAATAGTCGCGAAAAAGAAAAATCAAGAAAAACTTGCATGATACTCGCCTCATTCAAGCGAAGTGTTACCCCTTGTTTTTACCACTGATCTCTAACAAAGCTGGAATGCTAATCCTCAAGAAGTGAGCAGGCCCTGGTTTGGGAGAGGGGGAGGATTCTCTCACCTGCTGCAAGTGGATATGACCTTCTGAATATATGAATTTAAATAGTCGCAAACTAAAACGCAAACGGTCGGTTGATACTCACGGGTGACGCCTTTCTCCAGGTCCTCATAGTACCCCACGAGCGCGAGCTGGTGCAGGATGCTGGAGGGCAGCCGGTCCAGCGCCTCGACGCGCCGCAGGCGGTGAGCGATCAGGTCGGCGTCCCGGCGGCTGCGGTCGCCCGGCCTGCGAGGAAAATGCGGCACCATCACAATAATTATTTTACACAATGTGTCGACTTAGTTTTCTTTGACGAGTAGGAATTTGCTGTCATAAATTCACGACTGCACATGAAAATTTAGAACTGTGTCGTATTTACAAATCACGAAAAAAGTCGTACACTTACGAATTTTTTTTTCACAGTGAGTTTCACATTGGCTTTACCGGCATTAAATCACAAAAATAACGTGTAGCCCGCAGTCCCTTAAAGGTCCCTCTGTAATATTACAGTCGCACGGGTGGTGCCTTGGGTGGTGCCTGGTGTTGCCAGAAAAGTACACGGCAAAAACATAGAGCAGCCCTTTCAAAAACCCAGTTCAAGGATTAATTTTAAAAAAGAAAAAGTTATTAAGAAATGGATATATTTGTTTTCACTAGGACACCCAACTGTCTGCGTTCAGTTTCAGTTTGGTTGTTCGCCTCATTCTTCACTTCGCAATGCTGAAAGGGTCTACTCAAAACAAGAAATGTGCTGTTTATGGACAATTTTTGTGTATTTTGTTGTTGCTGAACAGCAATCGAAATTTTTATACAGCAACATGCGTCATTGAATATTTTAACAAAAAAATGGTTTAAATTTACGACAAAAAAAAAACATTGAGGCAATAAGTAGCCCGAACACAATGCAATAAGCGTGAATATGCATCTGTGCCTGCGCCTACTATGGACAACAAAATGGCCCAGCTGAGTTGATGTTGCCTAGTATAGGCGGGTGTATATGCAGTGCAGTCTGCTTTCCTCGTGCACTGTTATTCAATTACTGTGACGTCACATTCTTTTTCATGTGAAAACTGTCACATTCCTTTGATTATTAATGTCACATTCTTTTGAATGTGACAGTAAAATTTAGCCCGCATATTTTGGCCGATTCACATTGAAAAGAATGTGACACAACATTTTAAACAATGTGACACTTTTCACATGAAAAAGAACGTGACGTCACAGGAATTGAATAACAGTGTGTTCGGTCCGGTCTACTTGTTGCCTCCTCTACTTGAAGCGCGCGCTGTGTCGACGCCGTGCGCGACTCCTCGCCGCCGTTGGGTGCGGCGCCCACTTGCCGCCTGGGTGCCGCCGCCGCCTGAGTCTTTTTGCCATTCATGTCATTTGCCGGCGCGAGCAGCACAGCAGGCTGGAGCAGGCGGCATAGCGAGGAGTAATCGGATTTCCTCACTCTTTCTCGCGCCAAATCTGTTTTTTCCCTCTTTTCTTTTTTCTGGCCACGAGGAGGGGGGGGGGGGGGTTGACGTCGGTGGCAGGTCTGTGCTTTGCAGCGGAGCTGCAATAGAGACATCCGCGCGCCCCGCAACCGGCACTTTTAGATAAAGCTACGTCCAGAATATCCCCCGAATTTTGCCACAGATGAGTCTGAGTTGACTACATAGAAATAATGCGTGGAGATGCAGCCAGCTACAGTCAATCGAGTTCGGGCAACTTATTTCCTAGTTCATTGGCGACTCTGGGCAGGTTGGAACGAGAAATACTGTAGCAGTGCCAACCCCTATGCGCATCAACATGCAGTGCCACGGCTCACTGCGACTCCCAAAACAAGAAGAACGCGCTGTACTGTACCGTCCGCAATGCACTGTTAGGAAAAATATCTCAATTTATTCAGAATAAAAATGAAAGCCGATGTCTTGTGTATGTATGTATGTATGTATGTATGTATGTACATAAATTAATGTAACAGCCAGATAAAACCAATTTTAGCAGACGAACTTCACATTAAAAGGGGATATGAATCTGCAGAATAAAGGTTCATGCAAAAAAGCAGTTGATTTTATGTGTTACTGGGAACCTTCAGAGGTGGTCTAGCATTGGTATCTTTAGCTTATTCATTAAAGTGCATTTTCCTTGGTGCATTGCTCAGTTCTTGAATCCACAATAACAGTCCGAGTTTCAAGAACTGGCTTTTCTCTTTGCAAGTTTGACAGGCCTCCTCCCCACTCCCCACTCCCCACTCCCAACGCCCCGCCCCACGTCTGGGCGTCTTCTTGTCTCGCAGTCGTGTGATCTCCCCTCTGCGCCTGTCCCTGTCCCTCTTCCGGCATCAAAAACACATTTTCTCATCTCAAACAACTCTCTGCTTCGCGTATTAATTTCGCCTCGCTCTCTTTCGTTCTCCCTCTCCCACCTCTGTGTGTGCCGAGCGCCGTGTCGCGCTCCCTCCAGCACGCGGAGTAAGAGTGGGTGCGACACACGACGCCGGCTCCGAGTAAAAGTGAGTGCACGCGCGAGGTCGTGTCGGGACGAGACGCGGATGTCACAATGCCACTAACCCCTCACCCCAACCACTACTTGTCGCACTTAATTTCCTTGCGATCCGCGGGCGGAGGCAGCGTCACGTGTCGGAAGCTGTCAGCAACAAAGTGCCCTACGCCTTCCGCCCTCCCGCGCGCCACGCCCTGCGACCGTGTACCGTCACCCCTTTATTTGACTTCCAGCAATAATAAAATATCCGAGAGGGGGGGAAGGGACAACGGACAACCCTGAATTTTGGTGTACACATTGAGTGAATTATTATTGAATTTTTCTGATTTTTTCTTGAATTTAACGATTTATTTTTTTTGTGAATTTTTCTACACTTCTCTGAATTTTCCTGAATTACGGGGTGTACAAAAAATTCAGAGTTGCTTGCCCCTCGAAAATAGCCACCAGAAAACACCGTTTCTCTTTTCAAAAAAAGGTCGCGCAATCAAGATCGCGGAGTACGAAGCAGATGATACTGCGAAAGGTATCATTATATATTATCACGAGTGCGTCCCGTCGTGTGACAATACTGTGGTCTCTTAGAAGATTAAAAGGTATCGTCGGCCGACAAGAATTTCAAATTGTGGCAATCCTGCAACTAATTTTTTCCTAGTGTGCACACTTTGTTTCCTAGAGTGTAGAGTAGTCGTAGTAATTCCATCCGAGGTAGACTACCACGTAACAACTCTCTTTCTGTATTTCGGTCGTCTCGGTCCCGACAGTGAACGCGTTTCTTCTCTCTCTCTCTCTCTCTCTCTCTCTCTCTCTCTCTCTCTCTCTCTCTCTCTCTCTCTCTCTCTCTCTCTCTCTCTCTCTCTCTCCCCCTCGCTTCGCACTCGGTCCCCAATTAGATCGTGTTCTAACTGTCGACTCGCCCCTGCCCGCCCGCGCTCTCTAGGGGGTTGATAACCGTGATAACCAGAGGAGCTGGAGCCGGCTTGCGGGGGCCGAGCAGGGCGGGAGGGGAGGGGGGGGGAGGCGGGGCGGCTGTACGGGAGGAAAGCTGTGGGGTAGGGGGTTTAGGAGGTGGGGGGTTTATCTCTCCCCCACTGCCATCGCCCCCACCACCACCAACCTGCGCGACCTCGCGTACCCCATTCCCAGAGCCAGGAGTCACTGAGCACTCCATTACCAAATGGGTGGCTACACGCTTTCACGCCGTGCAGCTCTCTACCAAACTTTTACATTTACTTGCCCAATCACTCTCTCACTCACTCACTCACTCACTCGCTCGCCCATTGACCACACCCCGCTCATTCATCCCACTCACTCAACCGCGCAGGGCGCAGGGTAGAGGACTGAGCTTCTCTAACTTACTCACTCACTTACTCACTCACTCACTCACTCACCAGTCCCCCCCAGGCACTATGTATATACGCAAGGTAGGCGCTTGTTTTGTTTTGGGCTCGCGAGAGTAAAAGCTAGCTAACACCTTAACTTTTTAAGATAAGGTAAATTTCTGTTCAGAGTAAGGTGTTTTAAGGTATCATATGATAAAAAAAGCAATCAGAAAATTCGCCAAGTATTGGACGTGGGAAAAAAAAAATCGACAAATCAGGAAATTTTCATTCGAATCGAGCAGCTGCTCGAAAATCACAAAACATTTTTAACAATGTACCTACAAGATGTGCCCAAGTATACATTACTTGAGTTTCAAAGGTACTTAGTTACTCGAAACAACTCAAATTTTTATCGCCTTGCCGAAGTGGCCGTCCACTCCTCCGTGTCGGGACGGCGTCGTTGGCGGCTTGTGTTCGGGGGAGTCAGCGTACACAGAGGCGGGATGGAACGGGAGCAGCGCGGGCCAGCAGGGTGATTCCGCACAGTGGTTCCGTCTCTCTGTCCCTGTCGCACCGATGGAACAAGGCCATAACGAGCAAGAGAGAGGACACTATACTAAACGCTGTTATTCGGAATCACACAGCTGCGGGGAGGTGAGGGGGAGGAGGGGTGCCGCGGGCGACCACACAGGTGGCATGTGGCTCGTCTGCGGGAAACCAGTGATGTGTGTGTGTGTATGCCGCGTGTGTGTGTATATTTGTTTGTCTTACTCCCGCAGCGCACACAGTCACTGTGGCGCACCACGTGGCGACGCGCGCACGAATGCCGCGCGCGCTGCAGCGGGCAGAGGGGATAATCTTTTTCGGGTAAGCCAACTGAAACGGCACAGCGCAATATGTGTCGCGCGGGGTATATCCACTCACACAAAATGTGATGTGACTTCTGATTTTTTTCTTCTTCTTTAATTCTTGTGAATTTTCAATGAAAATTTGTCACTTTTTGAAAAATTTTTATCTTTTACCCCGTTTTTAGTTTTTAGTTTATTTGTTTTCGATTTTTCTGATTCATCTGTTTCTTTCATCTTAATTTTATTTTGATTTTTTGATTTTTATGAAATTTTTAAAATGATTTTTGGGGGCCGCACAATGATTTTATTTCGAAGCAAACATGTCGGGCTGACTGTTTTGTTTGATGAGGCTTCAAGAGTTAGCCGCTAACACTTAAAATCTCATCAAAAGTACAAGGGCTTTGCAACCAAGTACTACCTAAACAACATGTACAGCACCCAGTTGAACACTCTTAAATACAGTGTAGGCAGTGGCAACACTAACGAGCGGGCGTGATAAATCAGTTACGGGCGAAGAGTGATCTCTTCCTCGGCACCTCTGTGTGCCGCGCCACTCCCCATCTGTCAGGGCCCCACCGACCCACACAGCGAAATTGATGTGCGGCTTTGCTCGTCAACAAGGGCAGAGCTCAGCCGAGCTGAGCGGGGCGGGGCCGCAAGTACAGGACACGGTCAGATGGCTCAGCACCACACGGCTAAAATAGCGGCGCCTACGTGTATACCGCTCGGGACAGGGGAGGGATGGTTGGGAAAGGGGGGGGGGGAGCAAGGAGGGAAGAGAGGGTGAAGGAAGGGTGGTTGGAGGGGGAACAGGGGGGAGGGGGGATGGTTGGAGGGGGAGAGGAGCTGAGAGGACGGAGGGGGCTAGGGCTTGAGGGGGGAGAGGGAGAGGGAGAGAGAGAGGGGGAGAGAGAGAGAGAGAGAGAGAGAGAGAGAGAGAGAGAGAGAGAGAGAGAGAGAGAGAGAGAGAGAGTGGTACGGCATTAGAAGTAAAATAAGTCCCGGCTCACTCTTTACCCCTCTCACTCACTCACTCCCTCTCTCGCTCTCCTGCCAGTGTCCACAGATAAGCTGGCCTTTGCGCTGCTGGACGTCTAGCCCCATTGATTGGCCCTCCAGGCGGGCGCGGGGGCGCGCTGCCCCCGTCCCGCCGAATCCCCGCCTCTGACAAGGGGCGCCGGGCCGGGCCGGGCCGGGCCTGGAGCTGGGACCTGCAATCTCTCCGGAAATAGTCCGTAGGGTAAAAGTACCAAACATGGATCAGGTACCAAACATGGATCATTTCTGTTTGGCGCGTTCTAACGGCTGATTGGGTCGACTGAATTAAAAATTTCAAAGTTCCTCAGGTAGACGACTACATATGCAAGCATATGTGTATGTGACATTTTATTGTCTGCTCGCTCCTCTGCCCGCTGGAGCTCGCCGAAAAACAGTCTGCACAACAGACCTCGTCAAAGCGCGCAAAAAGACAAGGCAAGATACATGGCTCTACTTATTTCCTATTTGTAAGAAAACTAACCGGAGGAAATACTTGGTACTCGATTAGAAGACACTTTCAGATATGCCTTTTAAGACTCTGAAGGTTTTGATCGATTACCTTAAGTATTTTGAAAATGCGGGTGGGGGTAAAAACATAGAATTCGAACCGTCCTCAAGTAACTTCTTTAGTTTGCGCCTCAATATCAGTCATTAGAAATCGTTCATGCGTGATGCCACTTTGCACACGGCAAAATATGACCAAAATAAAGGGATTGATGCAAACAAGCAGCACAAATTTCCAATTGGAAACTTTTTACAAGCGTTTACATCTTCCATTGCGCCTTACGAGAGGTCCGGGTAGGCAACCTGGCGCACACATTAGATCTCTTTCCACTCTTAGCGCCCAAAGGATCACGTGACTGAGCAACAAAATACAATAATTTCAAAAGCGTATGTTTTAAGTTTAAAGAACAGGTTTCAGGCAACATTTCTACCACGAATCGGAGGGTCTATGTTACGTGGTTAGTTAGGATATATAGAAAAGAATCGAATTTCTCGTTAAAGAAATGCCACTTTCCCAGGCCCTATATCAGCCCCGAAGATGCAAATGGGCGGAAGCAAGTTGTAATTTCGTGAGCAGAATAGTGAGAGAAACACGTTGGTATGAGAAACTATTTATTTCGTAGACAGACGAGCCTGCAAAACGTATGCAAACAAGCCTAAGTTTTGATCCATGTTTGGGTCAGCGTCCAAACATGGATCACAACCCCTAAAAGGGGGAAGGGGTTGTTTTGGGATCAAACAAAAAAAAGGTGCCTTCCCCTAACACTGTTGTGTATCACATATGTGAAGGACAACAGTCTAGCTTGGTGATCCATGTTTGGGTACCCCCACCCAAACATGGATCAAAATTGGAGGTCATGGAAATTCCCTATAACTCCGAAAGTATTGGAGCTACGAACTTTATTCCCTCAGGATATCTTCCCTGGGGGTTCAAACTACACACCGATGAAAAAAAATTATGCTCATCACACCTTTATCGATCCCAAAACTGTGGTTTTCCGAAAAATGATCCATGTTTGGTACTTTTACCCTAACGAGCGCGCCTTCCGGTCCGGCCCGGCCCGGCCCGGCGCGGCGCGGCGCGGCGCGGCGCGTTCCTCGGGTCCGTCCTTAGCTCAGCACGCCGGCGAGCGGTGCTTTGCGGTGCTTTGCGGTGCCAGAGGCCGGGAACCTGTCTGTCGTCCCTTTTTGTGACGACCGTTATGGAAACGCAACAGGGGGCCTTGCGAGGGGTTCACTCGTGGCTATGGAGTGTTGCATCGAAATAGAATAGAATGCAGAATATTATGTTGGAGTCCTAAACGTTTTTTGTAAAGATCGGTAAAGATTTTTTTATTTTAATTTTAATTTTTTTTTTGCGGAGAAAGTTATAAAATTTGATGAAAAAGATCTGTGATTTAGGTGAGGCGATATGGGGCGCACTGGATAGGCAACAGTGATGCTCGTCTGTGCAGTTGGTTGCCTACGCTGCGCTGGTTAAGGGCTCGGACTGACGGCCCTGCCTCAGACACGTGGTGTATTCGTCACACTTTTTTTTGCCTACATGTCTGCGACCACTGCCCCCTCTCCTGCTGCCTCCTGCTCCTCGTCGTATGGCTCCCGCGCAGGCGTATGGGGCAGAGCAGCGACCGGCTATAAAAGCGCTCGCCGCGGCCCGCGGCCCCTGCGAGGCCTGATGTGCGCGGCCGTTGATCGGGAGCGGAGCTGTGGTGGGGAGCATCATGTCGCCCGCCGGTCGCCCAGGCCCGTGCCCACCGCCGCGCCGGGCCACCTCCCAATTGGATTAGGTTATATTTTTAGGTCCCCCCTCCCCCTTCGCGCAGAGCAGAGCCGCCCCTGGCACACACACCTGCCACCTGTCCCTTACTCCACACGGCAGCCCCTAAACCCGCCGCCCACCCCGAAACCCCCTCTCCACCCACATGTGCCCGTGCCCCCTGTTTCGAGTTATACGCGGGGTTAAATACTTTGGGACCTAAGTTTTAAAGTGCGCTTCATAAAGCTGCTTATGGTCGGAATTCCACCTTTCTTTAAAAGAAAACCCAACATTAAAAGTGAATTGGACCGCATTTGTTCTGTCGACAGTTTTTAATTTATACCAGAAAGTGAATGAGCAAAACCTAACTGAACCTTGGTAATTACTAATTTCAGAAAAAAAATTGCGCCAACTTTATACAGCCCAGTTTGTTGCACATCAATAAACATTAATAAGACATCACAAAGAGTAGTACCAGGTGTTTCTTTCAATGTGTAACAGTGTTGCGGGTTTGCCAACCTCATTCGCCCGTAAGGCGCCGTGGCCCCTGCAGCGCTGGCGAGTATGCAATCCCGCAACACTGTTACGCATTCAAAGAAAGACCCGGTACAAAATTATTAGTTTTGAAACGCACATACCCCACTGCCTGCAGAAGTGTTTGCAATTGGTCGGATACTGGCTGTACCGCGACTGTCATTATCCGTTTCTCATGCTTGGAGAGAGAGAGAGAGAGAGAGAGAGAGAGAGAGAGAGAGAGAGAGAGAGAGAGAGAGAGAGAGAGAGAGAGAGAGAGAGAGAGAGGGAGGGAGAGAGAGAGGGAGGGGGAGGGAGGGGGAGGGAGGGGGAGGGAGAGAGAGAGAGAGAGAGAGAGAGAGAGAGAGAGAGAGAGAGAGAGAGAGAGAGAGAGAGAGAGAGAGAGAGGTGAGCCAGTATCCGCCCAGGCCGGCAGGCAGCCCAGCGCCCGGCCACCTGCGGGTAGGCAGACCCGCCGCACCTCCCGGCTGAGACACCTCGACACCTCCCCGCCCGCCCAGCACAAACGAACCAGTTCACCCACACGGAGAAGAGCTGGCTGCGAATTTCACGACACTGATAAATCCTTCAACGAATAAGATTTTTTCCCCTTTTCCTGTGGACATCTGGCCACACTGCAGACCAGCGCAGCGCACAGCGTAGCTGAGGCTGTGTGTCGCACCCAACCCACCTGATGCTCGACCCTGTGGACCCTCGGCTCGTACGGGTGTAAAGGAGTTAACGCGTCTCCCACTACTCTAACTGAGGGGCTAGGCCGCTCACGCATACAAATAGAGGGAGAGAGAGAGGGAAAAAGAGAGGGGGGAGGAAGAGGGTGTAAGAGACAGGGAGAGAGGAAGAGGAGGGAGAGGGAGAGGGAAAGAGAAAGAGAAAGAGAGAGAAAGAGAGAGAAAGAGAGAGAGAGAGAGAGAGAGAGAGAGAGAGAGAGAGAGAGAGAGAGAGAGAGAGGGGCGAACGAAGTGGGCGGAAATTCATTCCACGACGCGTATTTAAGGAATTCCTAGAAGCGAGAGGCGACCAGGACCAGGCGACCCACCCGACCCTGCAGGGTGAGGCGCTGCTGGGTGGGGACGCCATTCCTCCCCCGTGGAGGGCTGGGCGGCGGGCTGACTCTGATTGAATGTTCTTACGACTGTAATCCGGTTTAAAAAAGGATTGTGGCCGGGGCGAGACGGGGAGGCGAGCTCCGCAGCCTCTGATCTCCACGACTGGAGACCCAGTGAAGAGGCTAGGGCGGGGCATCACTCATACAGAATGTGCCCATTTTTTTTTGGTACTTCCAGGGACGTAATTAGGGCATGTGTGAGGGTGGGGGGCGATGCATCTCGGGTTGCCTAACTTCAGGGGCAAACCTCGAATTCTACTTTAATGTCTAGTATTCCGTTGCGTTTCTGTGTATTGTATTCTGTGGACTCAAGAAAGGAGAATAAGAATAATAAGCAGTAAGGCTCAGTGCGCCCCGTATCACAGCCGAAAATCGGAAATTTGGGTCCCCTTCGGGGACCCGAGGGGGGGGCGATCGCCCCCATCGCCCCCCCCCCTAATTACGTCCCTGGGTACTTCACTGTAGGGGAACTTTTTCGTAATTTCACGAAAAAAACACCTGTTAATTTGATAACACGAACTTTTCGTTATTTGAAACAAAAACGAATACTTGTTAAATGACGAACATTTCGTTGCCTTGTCTGGATTCGTGGATTAGCCATGCCATTGGTCATTTAGTACAACTGCAAACTGTTTTACAAGGAAAGGCAATGCATTTTGGGGGTCAAATTACCAACGAACAGTTTGTTTATTTCTTTACGAACAGTTCGTAATCTAGATTTTACGACACTGTTCGTCAAATGCAAATACGAACTGTTCGTATGCAAATTTAATCGTAAAATAACGAAATCTACTAACAGTGTTTTGATGTTTTTTTCATTTTCCAAAGAAATTTCCCTTTTCAATTAGTTTTGATCTTTTCCCCCTAATTCTGCCTTTTTCATTTTTTTGTTCAACTTTTCGTTCATTGGTTCGCGATTTTTTTCGGATTTCTCCGGATCTTATCTTGTTCAGATTTTGATTTTTTTTTTGTGATTTTTTAAATGATTTTTTGATGGCTCTACAATGATTTTTTGAACTCGACTCCCCCCACCACCCCTCGGGCTGGAGCCACCGCCGCGCCGTACGGCCGCGCGGAGCCCGACTCGACACGAGAGACGTCACAGCGTGGAGAGCAGGCGAACAGACAGACAGACAGACAGACAGACAGACAGGCAGAATGACGGGAGGACAGGCGGACGCGACAACTAGGAGAGCACATAAGAGAGGTGACGCCTTGGTTCGTTAACCAGACCTGCGCGGCAGCAGCCCTGGCGGCGTGCTGTGATGGTGCCACTCTCACCTTTCACGCTCCTCCACCCCACGCCCCGTCCCGCCCCGCCCCACCCCACCCCGCCCCACCCCACCCCACCCCGCATCGCACCACATCGCCACGCATCGCCCCTCCTCATCCTCCTCCTCCACCACCGACTCTCCCGAGCGATAAAACTCATCCGCACCTGCCTTGGTTCGTGCTCCCTTACCTTACCTCCTACGAGTCGAGCGCGGACCGAGCCGGGCCGGGCCGGGCCGGGCCGAGCCGAGCCGGAGGGACCGAGCCGAGCCGAGCTCCAATAACTTCCCCAGCGGAATGGCCCGGCCCGGCCCAGCCGCCGGCTCGGCTCGGCGCTTCACAGGGCTTATTTTATCAGGCGTTAGCAGCCGTGGCCCGACCTGCCCGGTGATGGCACAGAGCACACGCGGCAAGCACGAGCGCAAAGGGGGAGCCGCGTGCCGAGCCGAGCCGAGCCGACCCAGACCCACATCTCAGCCCCGCCCGCTCCAAGCAAGGGTCTACCGCAGATCCGCTCCCCATACCGCGCTGTATATGCCGCGTCTCGGCCCGGCACGGCGGTATTGAGGGGAAAGGACTGGAGCCAAGAGGAGTAGTGTGGTCGACAGGGGCGGGGCGGGGCGGGGCGGGGCGGGGCGGGGCGGGGCGGGGCGGGGCGGCGGCGCCGCGGAGGCACTGAGGTCGCCAGGGCAGGGTGGCTGAGGCCAGGCCAGGCTAGGCCAGGCCGCCTAGCAACGCTGCAGCCGCAAATGTTATGAGTCAGTAGGATAGTGTGTGGACAGTGAGTGAGGGCGAGGGAGCATAAAAGCTGCTCATTGTTGAAAGTTATTGCGCTGCTTAAATAGAAAAAAAAAGAAGAAAAAAAGAAAAAAAAGAAAGGAAAAAAACCGAATCGAGAATAGGATGGACAATAATTTTGCAGCACAGTTCATTTATCCGTATGTTTTAGAAACTCTATACCCTTGCACATCCTCACTCATGAAGTTAAGGGAATTAAAAGAACGAAAAGAACATAAACTTTTGCAACGCCGGATACCGGCACTGAAAAAAACTTTCCGAATTATTGAGCCTTATTCTTTGCAATTGCGGACGGTTTTCTTCGTATAGCGAACAACATCTGTCCTACACTGTTAGAAAAAGTTGTTGCCTGACGACCATTTGTTTTACGGGTACGGGAATCCTGTTTCTGAACAGCTCTTCTTTCATCAGTTAAAAACTTACTACATATGGATTATTTCAGCAGCACTCTCAAAGAACAGTGAATGAGTATCACTGTGTATGCTGGTGCTTTACAGGAAATACGCTGTTAATTTTGTTAACAGCCCTTACTGTTCGAAATACAAGAATTTTGTAATATTACAGAAGAGAGATATAAGTGCAAAAAAAAGTCTATACATTTCGACGAAAAAATTGATTCTGAGATTTTTCCCATCTTGTAAATTTACAGTTTTTCCTGTTTTGAAACAGGATTTGCTGCTAACAAACTTAACAGTACTTTTCCTGTTAATTTACAACAAAATTTTTAACATTATTATAATAATTGTGGCACAAACTCTTTACTACAATCTTTCGAAGCATTTTTCGCATTCAGGCATTGATCGGAGCGTGAGTGAGTGAGTGTAGCCAAGCCTTCCCGTGGCCTCAACCCGAAACCCTCCGGGAAGGAAGATGCGGGGCGACCTGACCTCGACACATGGCACTGCTCGCTCCGGCAGACGTTGGAGTCCAAGCGGTGGCAGTGGCTTCCTGGCGCTGGAACTAGTACTAACTTCCCTCCCCTACCGGTGCGGCAGTCCCTGGAGCGTGATGCCGCCTCATAAACAGCCAGCGCCGGGCCCGCGCATCCCTCCCCGCCCCGCCTCGCCCCGCCACGCCGCAACAAGAAGTAAGTGTCTGCCGTCGTGTCCACTTGGCCGGCATGCGCGCTGCCTTGCGCTGCGGTCCAGTGCAGTGTATATAGTTCAGCGGGGGGTGGAGGGTGAGGTGTAGAGGCTGTACACGCACGTGGACTCCACGCGCCCCCGCCCACCCCGCCCCCCGCTATGGCGACGACTCCGAGCAGCTAGTTCCCCCGGTGGGGACGCGCAGTTGGTTTAGTTTCTAGCGACCGGAACCAGAAACCACACAGTCCGCGGGGACACGGGGAGGCCTCCTTGCCTCGCTCCACTCCTGCTATAGCTAGCTACAATAAGCGGAAGTTGGGACACCATTAGGTTGTGCTGTGCAGCACTGTCAAAAATCCTGTACCAAAGTACAGGACCGTGTACGGAAAACTGCGGTGGGCAAGGGCAAGGGCAAGGTGCAGCATCACCGTATCTCATTCATTGTGGCCCCCATAAAACACCATGTTAAAAATAACCGCAAACCGTACTACAAAGACCGTACTCGATCAGGTACAGGCTGATTAGGCAAATTGTTGATCATTCTTTACCGTACCAAACACTGTTTTTTTCTGAAAGTGAGACTACTCGGTATTACGCAGTATTACTCACGACATATTTGACCAATTAAGAGCATATTTGTGTGTTTTTCGGTATTACATTACGTTTATTACCGCGTAAGACATGGGTCAGGTGTACAGAAGGGAATTCCCCCTTCGGCCTTGGTCTTTATTGTGCGGCGGTACGTACTACGCTATCATGTTTATATTACTCGGTTTTATGAAAAAGTATGGAGTATTACCGGGTATTATGGTGGTGTACTTCAGGGTAATTTGGATTTGGAGAGGTGCAATGGATCACGTGTCCGGAGTATTATGCAATGGGGCGACCCTCCGTGAATAACTGCCCAAACAAGGCTCCAATCAGGCTTGACCTTTCATATTTGCAGCCACATTGGCGTGCTGTTGACGCGAACAGGGTGAAGGGGGATCCGGCAAGAACAGCAGCGTAGCAGTGGGGCGGGGCCGGCGGGGCGGGGCGAACACAGCACCTGGGTCAGCAGGGGCATCAAGGACATTGGGAAGTTCCAACCCAACTGTGGGATGGCAGCAGCTCGATTAGAACCAATCACAGACTTGTCAGGGTCACCCCAACCCACCTGGCCGCCAGGCCTGGCCCCCACCCCCAAGCTTGCCTCCGCCCTATCCCCGTGCTTTCACTGTATTCGTAAATTTAAAACATCTCGCCATTTGTTATCTACAAATGAAATTGTAAATCTACGATCGACGGGTCGCGTAAATTTGCGAAGGACTTAGCGTACTCGTTCAGGACCGACGATTCGATCGATACCAAGTGTAGGGGCTACTACCCGTGTTTGAAATTTACAATTAAACATCGGAGCTTAAAGACATTTATCAAAGGGAGTAAGATTTGCCCGGGAAATTTTTCCCGTAACCTCTGCTCCTGATCTGCTCACATTTCTCACAATGCTGAGGATCCAGTTTCGTCTACAAGCGAGCGCCCAGCTCCCGCCGCGTCCTTGAGTATGACGAGTGGCGAGGCCAGGACGGCAACCAGACAGCTATAGCTTGAGCACCCGCCCCGCCCCGCCCCGCCCGAACCCCGACCGCAGCCGTTCAGTGCTTGTCAGGTTTCCCATACAATGTCCATCTGTAACGACCTGCGTGACACGAGGACATGACATATGACGTTTCGCTCGCCCAGCTCCTCAACCCGGCCAGGGCATGCTGCTCACTCCGAGGATCGGGGGTGTGGTGCGGGTAATGCTCCTGTCTCCTTCGCACCACCTGCCTTCTGATGGGTGTAAACAGAGACAGTGATAGCTTTCAAAAAACGGACACCCCCGATCTCGAAGTGATAGGGCCCTGACCCCGGCTTAGCACTGAACAGCACAGAAGAGCTGCGGATCAGAAGAAGGGGGCGGCGTGGGACGACGTTAAGCGTCCTCCCGGTCCTCTTCATATCGCCGGCAAGAAAGTTTGCGGGCTGATCGACATCGACCAGCAGGTGGGCGCACAGCGGGGCGGGGCGGGGCGGTTGAGGGTGGTGGGACGACGAGTACAGCTCCAGCGAAAGAGGTGCACGGGGCGGGCGGGGCGCGGGGCCACGCGACCAGAGCAGCAGACTCGCGTCTCCCCTCCCCTCCTCTCGGACCCACCCCCGCGACCCCGCAGGGCGGGGGCAGGGCAGGGAAAGAGGGGGGCGGGCGATGACAAATATAATAATTACGGGGCTCCCCCGCAGGTCCGCCAGAGGCGATAGCCGGACGCGCGACTATCAGCCGAGAGGTCCTTCACAAGCGTGCATCAGTTTTTCTAATTTTTATGGTTTTTCGTAGTTTTCCTCGATTTTAAATGATTTTTCTTGTTTTTTTTTTTTTTTCCAACTAATTTTTGTTCTGAGTTTGTTTAAGGGTGTAAACCGAATTCATTGAGTGAAGGACCCCTCGGCCCCGCCCCTCTGCTGCTCTGCGCGGATTCCTCAATACAAACGCCGGAGCAGTCGGAGCGTCGCCCCCTCGCCCCGCGCCATCATCACTATCGCCACATCGCCGGTCACGCTCCGCCGCCGCCTGCCCTGCCCGCCGGCCGCCATAGCCTTTCAGAAGCCCTGCGCCGCCCCGCCCCCCGACTCCTACTCTTGCCTTTGGAAATTCAATTCAATAAAGGTACACACCGAAATGTTGGTCAACTTGTTTACTCCGTCGGCCCGGCCCACCGCCCCGCCCCGCCCCGCGTGCTCACTGAGGTAGATGGGGACCGCGCCGCGCCCCGCCCCGCCCCGCCACGCCCCGCCACCCTCCGCGCCGATACGATACTCCACCGGCCCACCGGGCCCCAAAGGCCCCATCGCGGGGGGCCAAGACCGGGCGGGCGGGCCGCGCCAGAGAATTGACTCCAAGATGAAAGGAACCCCCCGCCCCCTCCCCCCCCCCCCCCATTCACCCAGGGGAGGCAGGAGGGGTCGTGGTGGTGGTATGGTGGGAGGGGTATGAGGAGCGCTCCATGATGGCAGCACGAGGAGGGAAATAAAAAAAAAAAGAAAGTATCTCAAGAGGGGGAGGAAGGAGTCGAACAGGATGGACCGATAGAGTCAGAGGGGCCGTGAGCAGGAGGGGCCGAGGGGTGGCAGGGGGCGAGGGCCCCAGGGCCCCTGCACCGGAGTGCAACAAGTACCCGCCGCACTAGCGGCGCGCCTGGGTGGAGCTTTGGGGAGGGCGCGGCGGGGAGGCCCAGGACTTCCCAGAGCAACAGAGAGACGAAAAGTGCTCGATATACCGAGAATACGAACTGTTCGCCCGCATGAAGGAAACTGTTTTCTTAAGATTACGAATGAACGAATGAGTTATGAAAATTGTATTATGCACGTCGAAAAGGGGAAAAAAATCGTAAATTTTATATTTCAGGCAGTAAATTGATATAAAGTCTTTCTATTTTCGCAAATGAGCCTGTTAAAAAAGTTCCAATTTGAGCAGAGTTTTCATCAACTTAATCGTCAATCTAGAATGCGCATACCGAGTGGTCCCCTACTCCCTCACAGAGTGTACGTACACACGAGTATTTTGAGTAAAGGTGAATATTGGTGAGTACTTCCGACACTGTTAGTAGATTTCGTTATTTTACGATTAAATTTGCATACGAACAGTTCGTATTTGCATTTGACGAACAGTGTCGTAAAATCTAGATTACGAACTGTTCGTAAAGAAATAAACAAACTGTTCGTTGGTAATTTGACCCCCAAAATGCATTGCCTTTCCTTGTAAAACAGTTTGCAGTTGTACTAAATGACCAATGGCATGGCTAATCCACGAATCCAGACAAGGCAACGAAATGTTCGTCATTTAACAAGTATTCGTTTTTGTTACAAATAACGAAAAGTTCGTGTTATGAAATTAACAGGTGTTTTTTCGTGAAATTACGAAAAAAAATCCCCTACAGTGGAGTATTCGTGAGTATTGGCGAGTGATGTGCGAGTGTTGGTGAGGAGCGAGTACTTCGCGAGTAATTTGCAAAACAAGATCGTGAGTATTGGTGAGTGATTGTGAGTATTGGTGAAAAATGCCGAGTAATATTGAGTTGGGCGCGAGTAATTTTCTTTGTGTAAGCACGAGTAACTAAGTGGTGGACCCCTCGGCGCGTACCCTCTCTGCTTCACAGTTCTTAAATGTTTACAGGTGTGCAAAGACGTGGGTAGAGTTACGAGCTCTTCATCATCTAACATTTTTACGCTTGATCAGAAACAAATAATTATTCATGTAGAATATTTGACTGGTGATTGTCCGTTACTTTACGATAAAATCCCCAACAGTGACACTGGTCCATTCATGTTGCCTAGTTGTCAAACACATTCCACTACGTTTAATTTGCGCACTGCCCCACTTCTCTGGGCATTACGGTCGCTCGCAATAACGGGCTGGGCCGGTCGTGCACGCCTGACTGACACGGCTGGGCTGGTCTGCTGCGCGATGAGGAATTTGATTAATTACTCGTGTTGTGGGGCGCGGCGGCGACGGGACGGCGCACGACGCAAAACCGCAGCAACGTCGCTACACACCACCTGGCCGCCCTAACACCTCCCCCCCCCCTCCTCCTCCACCCCCGCAGCGGCCTCATCGGGGTGTTTGCGAGAAACCACCCCGACCACTCCAAAGAGCCGAGCTACTGGCGAGGGAGAGAAAGAGGCACTGGGCCAGTGAACTGTTAACAATATTGTACCGCAGTTTAGCCAAAAAACTGTTGAAAACTGTTAGAAATTTTATCGTTATTATGATTCAAAGGCCATAAGAGTAAAATTGCCGGCTACTTTTGTCAGATAAAATCACACCCGAAGGGTGAAGGAGCTGACGCGTGCTCGTTTGTCGTGGCTTTAGTCGGCGATTATGTTAAACGACCGGAATAAGAGCAGCTAGCGAGAGATTATACTAAAATATGTTTAACGGCCTCCTTATCGCAAAAAGGCTTACATCTGCAGGCGCCAGCACCACATCAGCAGGGAGGGTTAGTGCCTAGACCTCCCCCCTCCCCCCTCTCCTCCCCCCCTCCCCCGGCCATGCCACGCCTCAACACTCTGATCGAAAACCCAATAACTAGAAGCAACAACATCTTTGATCTCCGGCTGGGTTGCACAACATAGCAGCGGCAGTCCAACAAGCCAGGCGGGGCCGGGCGAGCAGGAAGCGAAACAACCTCTCCGCAGAGATGTTCTGACAGGCGCTGGGGAGCGAGGGCTGAGCTGATGGGGAGGGAGGGAGGGGAGGGCCGTGATCGCCCTTTCCACAAAGACAAATGGACCGAGTAATGGGGTAGACGGCACGGAGGAGGGAGGAGTAAGGGAAGGGGAGAGTGGGCGGTATGAGATGGACGTTGGTGCGGTGGACGTGCAATAAAACTTTTGCTTGATCGCGCTTTCTCGATCCCCAACAGATTGTTTCTTTGTGTTACACCCCCCTCTTCCACCTTCACTGAACTCATCACGATAAAAGTCGGGAAGAGATGTGTAAGTCCGTAGGCGCGAGTCGTCGATACACACTGTAAAACTGGCGTCTTGGTTTTTAAGGTAACTTTCTTGATCGTAAAGAAGTTTTAGAAAACCCAAGATGACGCCCTGAAAACCAAGATGATTCCCAAAAGCATGCCCACTGAAAATCTACGAGTCATAATTTCTCGCCCCATACGAGTGAGAATTTGAGGGCAATTTTATTACTCTCTGGAGAGTAAGAATTTTTTTTCCTCGCCCTTTTTGAGAAAGAATTTTGAGACCTCGCCCAAATAAAGTGAGAATTCGTGCTCCAATTAAGTGAGGTTAAAAAATCCTTACTCAAATAGAGCGAGGCTCGAAAATTTCTCGCTCGAAAAGAGTGAGGTTAAAAATTCTCACTCTAATTTAGTATGGAAAAGTGTCCTCTCCCATTTTGAGTGATAAATTGGATTCCAGGGTTTGCAGTGCCCTTGGAATGTAAGACGTCTTGAACTTGAAAACCAAGAGCAATGTCTTGTAAATCGTCCTAGTCTTGTTTTTTCCAAAAAGTCTTGAAAACCAAGACGCCAGTTTTAACGCGAGCGGAGTTCTCATCTAGGGTTGCCTATCGCCTCGTGTGCCAAACAGGCCTTCTAAGGATTGCCAAGATATTGTCAGTGATTACCAGAGGTTACCAGGGATTATCGAGTGATATCCAAGGAGAATGGTGTGAAATTGTCATACCAAAATACACCTAGGACTGGCGAGTCATTACCCGAGGGGGCATGCACTCCCGTAATAGTCGGGTAACTCTATCCGTAGTAAAGGCGCAATAGTGTGCGAAATAGAAGCGTAATGGCCAAAATTATTCATAATTTACTCATTTTTAGTGTCGTTTTAGGCTGTTTTTGGCCGACTTTGGCCAAATCTGTAAATTTTCGGAGCGTAATACAGCGTAATAGACGTAATAGTCGGGTCACAGATTTTCAGAGTGAATAATGCCCTCTCGTCATTACCAGGCATTACAAGAGATGACCGGGGAGGATACCGAGTGATTACCAGTGATTAGCGTCTTTTTTATCTGCGGCGCGAGGAGCCCGACACAGCTGGACCTCCGATTTCCGAAGTCGCAGTCGCGCGACATCATACAGGGTTGTTACAGAGTCGGGAATTTTTCCATGACTTTTCCATGACTTTTCCATGAATAAATTCGAGGTTTTCGATTACTTTTCCCGAGACACATACGACTAGGGTGTTGTGTTCTGCCTTTGTTAGAACACAACACCCGATTAAATGTAATACCTAAATTAAATTCTCTTTCAAAAACTACTGGTGCTTGGGCGTGTGCGTGGGAACTGTTCCTCTGAGTCACGTAGGACTTGAGTGCTTGGTTACGCTTGACTGAGAGTACCGGAAACGCCGCTGTAACTGTGGGTAGTCACGCAACTGTCAGCCGCGTCAGTACTTAAACAGGGCGGGGTTTCCGGGAAGTATCACAGCGTATTCATGCCCTCAGTACCTACCCGCATGATTGTTGACAATGAAGTAGTAAATCTCGGAGTTACAGTTGACAACCACGCGGACCCTCAATGCAGCAGCATAGGGGCCCTGTGACGGCACATCCTTCAGGGACTTTATGAACTGGAAAATGAGGTCTTTTATATGTAACGTTTCCTGGAATCAGGGACTCATTCTAGTTCCGCTGGGTAGTTTTACGAGCAGCCCTGATTGGCCAGGACTGCCCCTGCACTTGCACCTTATTGGTTAGAAATGACCTCAGATAAAGTGAAGCTGGCCCACCATTGGTCAGAAATTTGGAGCCCTGGCCCGTATAAGCAGAGGTCGGAGCTCCATCAGTCAGTAGTAGTTCCACACCAGCAGTCGAGTAGTGTTTCACCAGTAGTCGAGTCAGTCTTGCACCAGCAGTCTGGCTGGTCCTGTTTTATCAGTCAGCACTAGCAGTCTCTTCAGTGTACTCAGTGTTCAGTCAGTTTAGTGTCAGTTCAGTAGTCAGTGTTCTTCAGTGCTTAAAAATGGACTCCCCCATGGTGGGCTTAGGTAAGATATATTTGTAATCTCGTCATGGAATTTTGTTTATGAGAATCGATTAAAAATGTAATTAATCCAATCCACATATGTTACTTCTCAAACCCTCTGATCCAGAGATATCAAGGAAAAGCTCACTAGAATGACAATATAACTCACTATTCATAGTATACTGACTATGGTTATATGTTGTGGCGTACACTCACACAACAAGGGTTTTTAAAAAGAAAACTATGTAAAGCAATAATTGCACTTGCATAATTATTTATTCATTTTAAAGCCCTTTGAGGCACTCATTCGACATAAAATAAAAGAGCAAAACCTTTGTCACGGCGCGGCAGGCAGACGACACGGGCAATATTGCAATTTAACAAACTTCAATGACTCGGAGATTGATTTCCCTGACTTTTCCATGACTTCCAGGTTTTCCATGACCTGTAACAACCCTGTCATAGCATCGACGGCCGACTTCTCAGTCCACGAGCGAGACGCAGGTCGCAGCGACCAGCGCACAGGTACGTTCCGTCGCGTCGAAGAGCGCTCCTCCTCTCGCCTTGTCTCACTCGCGCCTGTTCGGCACACACCATGAGTGCGAGAGAGACAGAGCGAGGTGAGCGCTCTTCGGAATAAGTCGGCACAGCCGGGGGGCCGATTGGAGTGAGCAAAGAGCAGCAAAGAGCGACGGACCGGACCAGAGCGGAGTGGAGCCGCGGCGCCAGCCTGCTGCTGTGAGAGGGAGTAGGGAGAGGGTTTTCAATCAACCATTGTCGACCTGGTGCGAATAAATGGTAAACCAGCAATCCACTGGAGTGGGAATGGTGTATACGCGGGGATGAATGGAGCAGAGGAAAAAAGGGAAGAGGGGTTACGCAGCACAGCATGAGAAAGTGGATGAAGAGGCAGCCGACTGATTCAGAAGATCGCTCTCGTCCTTCCGTCCTTGTTGCACCCACAGCGGTGCCCTATGCCGGCCATCATGGTCGTGCTGCATGAGTGCGACGAGGAGAGATGTATATGAAAGCGATCTCCTGAATCAGCCGGCTGGGTAGGGGCGGGGCCCGCCAGGGAGAGGGAGATTGGGCAGCCGGCATACGACACCGCCGAGCCCCGCCGGGCCGGGCCAGCAGCTCACGGCTCAGGGCGGCGGGGCGCTTCAAGGCAATTACGGCTGCTCGCTGTACCGTCTGTACCGATCCCGGGTGAAAAATAACCCCGTAGCGGCGCGGCGCTGGAGTGGACCAGGGGAGTAAGCGAACCTGTCAGATACGCCCACAGCTGCAACGCGATATTTCCCCGATACACGAAGCTGACGGCGTGGGAGGAAAGAGAGGAAAGGGGGGGGGGGGGGGGATGCGCCATTAGCGGCCCAAACTGCAGCGAGATAATGAAAGGGGCGATAAAATATCTCTTATTTCAGCGCAGCATCGTCAGCGCGACGGGCAAAAGCAAAGGGCTTCAGGAAGGGGGTAGGGTGTAGCGTGAGGAGAGATAAACAGTGTATGTTTGTATGACAAGGACTTGGCAAACGATGTGGCAATTTTGTGCACATTTAAATGTAGAAATACTTTGAGAGGGGAAAAAAGAAAACAAAAAATCCGCGCACAGAGAAATAAACGAAAATAGACGAAAAATGCAGAGCAATACTTCAAAATGCACAGATATAAGTGTGCCTTAGTACACTCAAAATAAAAATACACAAGAATACAAAAATTCACGCAGAGTGTACACAGAAATACAAGAAATTGCAGCTCTTCACACCGGGTCTTACACTTTATTTTTCCTGGGGGAACCATCGATCTCACATTTTGAACAGTGGGACACACTGTGAGAAATCCTTGTACCGGTACGGGAAAATTTTCCATGAGAGGTCTTGTACAATTACGATTCGTATTGTAAACTTTTTATAACTATGCGTATCAACTCAGAATCGATTGGTGAGCCAACAAAGTCGTAACGTGTAAAGTCGTATATGTACGAGATATGTTGTACATAGTGAATTACAAAATATATTGTACATCTACGGAAATATTTTTCACAGTGCAAGTAGTCTCACCTCTCACTTTTCACCATGGGACCACAATAGGCCTCACAGTTTTCACCGTGGGATCACTGCCTTAAACTTTATATCGTAGGGTAACTGGTCCGAGAGGCGACCGAGAGGTCCTTCACTCACAAAAAAAAAAAAAGAGAAAAACAGAGTGTACACCGGTGTACACCCTAAAACAAAATCAGAAGAAAATTTAAAAAAAAAATCAAGAAAAAATTGGCAAAAATCAGAAGGGGAAAAAAAACAAAAAAAAAAACGAAAAACCACAAGCATCGGCGAACGCTTGAATTTTCAGGAAAGGACTCCTCGCCTCGCACTGGCCACTCAGTTTATACTGCAGTACCGTACTGCACTCGACTTTGCAGAGCACCCATTCTCTCCAGTAAAGACGTGACATACACTTGCTGACGCTGCCACCACGCCGCAGCCGCGAGGCGAAACGGCAGGAAATATCTCATCGACCGTTTTGCCGCGTGCTTCCTCTTCTCAGGCCTTAAAGATGGGGCACGTTTCAATAATTCTGCGTGGAAGAACACGGCCCACAGCGCACGTAGGGGAGGGTTGAGGGGAGGTGCTTTCTCTCCTCGACAATCCCCCTCCCTGGGTCTCTCCTGCAGGTGCGCGCGGTTGGGGGATAGAGAGGAAATGTGAGGGGAAGGGAGAGGAGAAGAGCAGAGGGCTGCTCCTTCTTCTCTCTCACACACCTAACCGTTTTTGCGAGGCGGAGTGTAGAGGACATGGCGGGGCGGGGAGCGCGGCACGACCGTGCACTGTACAATTATAACTGACGAGTTAGTCTCGATAAGTGGTGCGACCACCGCTCGATAGACATCAATCTGCAAAAGGTAACCAGACATATACGAGCAGCTAAGGAACTAAATAATAATCTATAAAGCAGTTTTTAATATTTTTTGTTATTTTGATGTATAATTATTTAAATCTGGGGAAACAAAACCATGGCGTCATCACCCTACCCCAACCCCCCACCAGCAGATAAGTAACACCGATGCATATTCTTTACGGACGATTGATTTATCTCATTACATTTATCTGTTTCCAACCTGTGCGGTGTGAACTTCATTACTTCCCCGCAAGCGCCCCCCTCCCCCAACCTTTTTAATGCACTCTAAATTAGAAGGATTTTTTTTCTTTTTAATTTAGTGTATAGAGGAACTTTGTGTACAAATTGAATACTTGTTGGGAACAACAATAATTTGTTGCTATCTTTGGTTATCCTTTGCATCAATTCCTGCGATGTTTACACGAATCGCACTTTCGAGAGAGTTGTTTTATTCGCACAAATTAAGACAAAGCTGATTCGTTTCTCTGCCAAAACAAAAACTTTAAGCGTCTCGTTGACAGACACACATTTGTCTCAGGCTTTCCCATTTGGAGTGCAATTTACGCGATGCGCGCTACTGCAGCGTACCGGGTACTGTGGTGGGTCTTTTTGCGACAGGGTGCTCGGAAGGTGGGGAGCCAGTGAACGACCCCCCCCCCCTCCCCTCCCCGCCCACACGACCACACTACCGCCCGCGGACAATTCAATATACCCCCCCGCCCCCCTCCCGCACGCCCTTCTCTCTGTCTCGCTGTTAATGAATTAGTATTGGTCGAGTTTGCAAAAGGCGCGACAGGGCCGCAGAGGGTCTCATCGACCCGCGGCGTACGAGGCTCGCAGCCACTCCAAACTCCACTGCCGAGTTTTCGTTCGGATCGGGACCCGGACCCGGACCCCGCGCGTTCGAAAGAGACAGGTGCAAGCGGGACGGGGCGAATCACCCGCAGTACCTCGCTCGCACACATGCCGCGTTTTCGGACGCAGTTCGGGTCCCGCCGGCTATCCGACTGTGCTCGGGTACACTCGGCACCAGTGTCACCCAGTAATGCCCCCCTCTACTCTGCAAACCGACGTGTGTACTTAGTACACATGTATTGGCGTGTACTTGGGTAACGCGTTTACGTTGGGTAACGTACACACATTTAGGTGTGCACTATGGCAAAGTACACGTGAAATAAGTGTGTACTATGGCAAGAACACAGCAAACAAGTGAGTACTGCGGCAAGTATACAGCTATACTTGTGTGCTTGCATGTACACGCCAATATGTGTGTACTAAGTACACACTTTCATTTGCACTGTATTCGATCATAAGTTCCCTCCATTAGTAACCTTATGTATTTTTAATTTCTCTGTGAATGGGTATCGTCATATTGCGATAAAAATACTCGCGAAAAGCGTTTTCAGAAGAAATTACGAGAATCATTATTGGTCAGGTTACAGACGAACTCACAGCTGTTGAAAATTCTACGTAAGAAAAAATTTTGCAGGCAAATTAAATGGAAAATTATTAGTCAGGAGGCTTTAATCGTAATTGGTCTCATCCTGCTGTTAGGGATATATTACATGAAAAAAAATTATCAAGTGTTAATTAATTAATTAACTTGACTGACAAATTTAAGTCAAACGCGCGATTTTATATAAGTTTCAGTAAGAATGAAATAATGAAAAACAGGCTACCGAGTAGCAGTCGCGAAAGTGTCAGTAGCAGCCTCCAGGACCAGAGCCTCTCCATTTACCGAGTTGGCGCCGACCTCAGCGTGCGGGATATTATTGTGGACATCCTGGACAGGCTAATGCCGCCCGGGGCGGAGCGGGGCGAAGCGGGCTGAATAGGGAGGATGCCCCAGGCAGCCAGTGAAGCTCGCCTCCAACGAGATGGGATGACACGACGTACAGCGCTTTTTGTAACGCTAGCCCGCCCCCGCCCCGCCCGTACAGCCGCATTGGGCCTCCCCTTCCCCGCCCTCCGCCGGCGAGGGTCACGATAAGACTAAGCTCACATGCTTGCACGGCCGGGCCGCTTATTTACAATCCCACGACGATTCAGCACCTCACGGAAAATTCAGCTGTCCTGAATGTTTCTTGGGATGCGGAACAGTTTTGCGGGATTGCATACTCGCCAGCGCTGCAGGAGACACGGCGCCTTACGCGGGCGAAGGGGTAGGCAAACCCGCAACACTGTTACGCATTCAAAGAAACAGCCGGTACTAAGCCTCTTGCCCTCTTGCGCGACGCAGCCGGTTTGGGAGACGAACGTTAGGTTAGGTTGGCTTTGTGGGTCCGATGCAAATAGGCCTGCAGAGTTCCCAAAACCGAAGGCCACGGTCGAGGTCGAAGTGGCGTGCTGATGAATTTTCTGTGAGATGCTGACTGAATCGCCAAGGGATTGTAAATAAGCGGCCAGGCTCGACGTGAAGCGGAGCGGACCAAGGTCCCTTTCGTCTCCACAGCGCGCCGCGGGGAAAGGGGGAGGGGCGCACAAAGCGAGAGAGGATTGAATTGAATTCATTTCAGGGATTGCGTTAAAGTGACTAATGAATGAGTGCCATGGTGGAGTATACAACCCACTTTCTCTTCTTTAAGCTCATGGTATTAATAATTGAGCAGAACAATACTAAATTATCAGAAATATCAGAAAAGACTCGTTTTGAGTCGTTTTAGCGAACCTCTCTATTACTGAGCAGTGAAGAAATGCTTCGCTCAATACGGGCGAGAAATGTGACTTATATTTTTAGTGCTCGGTGGGTCTCTTGTTGCTCTCATGCTGGATTTAGTCTCGAGAAGCCAGTGAAGTTGATTCGACTTATTTCATTGGTTTTCTATTTTGAGATTGTCTGAAAACTGTTGAAGCCGACTTGAGGATGGTTCCAGCTAATCAGATACAGTAATTGAAAACAATTGAAAGCACTGCACTGTAAAAAAAAACATGTCGTAAATTAACAGGTAATATCTGTGAATTTTGTTAAACGAACTGACTGCGAATTTACTTTTTATTCGTGTACATTTACAAAAAAACTCTGTAACTTTACAAAAATATTCCGTCACTTTACAAAAGAATTCCGTAAGTTTACAAATTTTATGTGTTGTTTCGCGATTTTTCTTGTTAATTCACAAAATGTTTCATCAAACTACAGGAAAAATCTGTTCACCGATTTAACAGCGAAACCTGTAATATTTTTTTTTTTCGTTATTTTACAACAAATTTTTACAGTGTGGTTTGAACTTAACTTTCAGCAATTACATGAACATTTGGTTGATAAACAAATTTATCAGAGAAAGCATGGGGGGCCGGATTGATTTTGGGGGGGGGGGGAGAAAGAAAGAAAGAAAGAAAGAAAGAAAGAAAGAAAGAAAGAAAGAAAGAAAGAAAGAAAGAAAGAAAGAAAGAAAGAAAGAAAGAAAGAGGAGAAACGGAAAAGAAGGGCGAAGAGGATCAGATATATTCGGAGCACAACAGCCTTGATCGTGCGGGTTGCTAGTAGGAGGAAATTTGGCCGCAGGCCGTAGGCTGTACGCCGTCGTCCGCGGTTCTGAAAAAAATAATTAATGATCGCAGGACATTTGAGACCAGCCGAGCCCTCCTAAACTCTATTCATCCTCTGACCCGTGTTATTTCGCTCCACGCGTTATTACAGGCGCGCGCCGCAGTGATATTTTTATTTATTTACTCTTCAAGTAACACACGTCACAGCGGGGAATATGCCGCTTTTTTAATTGGAGGACTGACGAGGTCACCCGCACCACCACCACTGCGCTGTCACGCAGCCCCACCACCCGCGCCATTTGATTATCACTAAACCTGTTAAAGGGGGACGATTCGAAATGAGGCGAGACACTCTCGTAGATCTGTAGCGAGTTTTCAGCAGATGAGGTATTCAACAAGAGCAAGCTGAAAATATATTATTTACCAAAACATTTCTGATCAAATCACACCAAAAGTTTCAGGAAGGCCTTGAGATTCATTTATAAATGAGAGTGCTGTATGTCGCAGTTATTATAGATCCAATGTGAAATGATAACGTGGAACCCAAGCCCCCAAATCTGACACCCAATAGAACCAGTTTTAACAGCAAAATGGGAAAAAAAAATTCAACACGTCTTATTTTTTTTTTCTCGCCTTAAAGAAATTTGACCCTTAACATACTTTGCAATTCTTAAGTATACGACTAAAGGAAAGTAATAATCGTAAAAGGAGAAGCGAAAAATCCATTGCAACTTCTTTTGAGCTAGAGGCCAAAGTTTGAAATACACGCAAAATGTTTTTTGGAGACCCCTAACTAGTTCCAAAAAATCTGAAAAATATTTTGTTGGTTAAAACTAGCCTAGATAAGAGTAAACAAAAACTTTTTCTTCGAGTTCTGAATCCACTTGTCTCAGGGCATGTTCTCCTGTCATGGAATGCACCAGTGTCGCATACCTCTCGTCACTCTGAATTCATGAGACTCGTTGCCAGCCCCTTCTCCTTTTCGCACCGCGACAGCACCCCTTAAAGCCCCTGGTTATCACCTATGGTTGAGGATGTGCGATAGGGGTGGGGGGAGGTACAGCGCGGGGGTGGAGGAGGGCAAAGCACAGCCACTGGGGTATTGGGGAGGGGGAGCTCGCAAGCTCATGCTTTATGCAGTATGTCAACGCACAAACTTTGAATAAATGGATTACTCGAGTCACGGCCTGCCCCTGCCCCGCCCCGGAGGCTGCCGGGCACGCCCAGGTGGGGGGGCTTAACTGTTCTCGACTCGGCACTCCCAGCAATAATCGTGGCGCGGTGAATACTGCTCGTCAAATTGGGTCTTCTTCGCTTCCTCCCCGCCCCCTCCTCCTAGTCTCCATAACACGCGGCAGGTCTGGCGCCGCGCCGGCCTCAAGAGGTCGTGGCGCGGCGTGGCGAGATCGCCACCTCAGCTCATTTCACCAGCGGTGCCGGCCGGAGGGAGGGAGATCCTCTTCCCCTGCTGCCCCCCCCCCTCCCCCTCCGCCGGTCCCATTGTTTCCCCCCGCGGGACGAGACGCCTGGCGTTTGCTTTTGCATTCCTACCCCTGCTTATTTCCACGCCGGAAGTCGAGTATTCCCGCTCCTGTCCGGCTAAAATAGGGATAGATCAAAGATAGGATAGGGGAGAGGAGGTGTTGAAATCGAGGGGCGGCCAACTAGGAAAAAACGTGTACACAGAAATATACGAAAAATACAAGTAAATACTCAACAATACACAGAAATACATGGAAATATTCAACAAAAATACGAGAAAAATACCGAAAAATATATTAGAAAAACAAGGCAAGTGTACACAGAAATACATGAGTTGGCCGCCCCTTGGTTGAAATGTAATTAGCGAACGATGGGGACGAAGCGTGCCCTGGGGACCGAAGGTCTTGTAGGTGTGTAGGTGTGTTAGCTCTCACTCACAGATCTGACAATGAAAGGTGTGAATGAATCTCTCTAGCAGGACATTCGCACTAAATATTATAAGGACAGGCGCACTGAGGGGTATTCACAGTGTATATTCACCACACATCCACTCAACCGGTGTCCTGCAGCATCTCAGTTTTCTCCAAACCCCACGAGCACACCTCCTAATTCTTCCCTAACCCCTATCCCTCCACGCCCATCCCTCTCACCCTCGCGCACGCTCGCACGCATGCTCACGCATGAGCACGCGCACACGGGCTCGTCGTGCGCGGCGCTAATCCGTTGGCATGGCGCTTGGCTGGCTCGGGACGGCAGAGCGGGGAGCGGAGGGGCGGCGGGGAGGGCCGCACCCGCACCACACGCAACAAGTTTTCATTTGCCCGCCGCTTCTGCCGCCTCCTCCTCCTCCTCCTCCTCATCCTCCTCCTCCTCATCCTCCTCCTCCTCCTCCTCCTCCTCCTCCTCCTCCTCCCCCTCCTCCTCCTCCTTCTCCTTCTCCTCCCTCCATCCTCCTCCTCCTTCTCCTTCTCCTCCCTCCATCCTCCTCCTCCTCCTCCTCCACCCTCCATCCACCATCCTCCATCCTCCATCCTCCATCCTCCTCCTCCTCCTCCTCCTCCTCCTCCTCCTCCTCCTCCTCCTTTTCCTCCTCCTACACCCTCCATCCTCCTCCTCCTCACCCTCCATCCTCCTCCTCCTTTTCCTCCTCCTACACCCTCCATCCTCCTCCGCTTCTTTCCCCTCCTCTTTCCGGATGCCCTCGGCGAGGCACGAAGGACGACGTCATGCACCCCGGCCCCGGGCCCCGGCGGCGTGGCCCCGCGCGAGGACCGCGATAACAGGACACGGCGTGGCACGCTGGGTTCCGCTGCTGCGCTGCCGTGGAGGGGAGACGGACCCCAGGGGCCGCCACGCACCGCCCCCGCCCGCCTCACCTTTAAGTTCGACCCCTGCCACCCCCGCCGTGTGCACACAGCCTGGTGGATAAGGTATGAGGATGTCCAGCGGCCCGGGCCCACGCCGAACCTCTACTTTACCGCTCAAGAGCAGCAGTTCAATTGTTGAACGTCACGTTGCCAAAATTGAAAAGATCACATTTGAAACAACTTCGTACGGGCCAACAATAAATGAATAATTAATAAGTTAAAAGAGCGGGCTAGAAATGACTTTTGTAAAGTCTAGTGCATTTAATGTTCTGCGCTCGACAAACTCAAGTAAATATGCGTTCGTTTAGAGTTGTTCCAAGTGAAATGTCCTCAAAACAATCGCAACTTACTTGAAGCTTATCAAAATCGAGAACATCAAACATCGAGAGCAGGCTTACTAGGATGTTAAAAGCCCCGTATCGGGTGTTGTGATTCGTTTCGGTTTATGGAGACGATTACAGAGGGGAAGTATTACATATGAGAAAATCTGAAAAGAGTAGAAAGGCTGGTTTCCCCCTCGCGCCGCTACTGCCACCGTCCCCGTCCCCGGGCGAACACGTGGTTTATTGCTGCGACTAGATTTGGCTTTCTCTCTCGCTCCCGCGCCTCCTTCTACCAAGTTTTCTCATTTGTGGGAAATGACGTCCCTCCGGGAAGAGGAGCCGCTATGTTGGGGCTGGCGCTGGTTGGCGCAAGTCGGGTCCCCGTCCGCCCCGCCCCGCCCCGCCCCGCCCGGCCCCGCCCCGCCTTGCCGGCTGTCCTGTCACGCGCCGTGCTGCGGTGCGGCAGTGCAGCAGGAAAAGAAGGACTTCCGGAATGGCGGCGGCGCGCCGGCCCGCTAAATTTAAATCGAGATCCAGGAGGCCTGGATAGAGGTTTCAAATCTTGCGGGGGAGGGAGGGGGGCGGTGCGGAAGAGGACGCTAGGGGGAGGTAGCGCTCCACGGCAAAGACCAATGTGGCGCCCGACCCCGTCCGAGTCCGATCACAACGGTGTCAAACAGCAGCGCCAGGGCCGCCTGATTCAAGAAGATCGCCCTCGCACCTCTGTCCTTGTCGCACCTTTCGCATGGCGGTGGCGGGGGGAAGGAGAAACCAGAGAAACAGGCCGCAATGAATGAATGAATGCAGTCTAGCGATTAACTTGAACTTGTCGTTGCCCCTGGGGGGTAGGCAATCCGCGTACGTTAGCCCGTCCCTCTCGTTTGGCCTTCCCTTGTACTGTGGGCACCCTTACGCGAGCGAGGGGTCATATCCAGGTGCCCGGGGCCACTAATGAAGCGATAAATATGATGATTTCTCCAAATTTGGCAAGTTTCATGCCCCTGGAGAGTAGGCAATCCATGTCCGACGGCCTGTTTCTGTCGTTTCGGGTTCTCTTGTATTGCGGGCACCTTACTTTGTCCAGCGTGTCTGGCTGGGGTGGCCTCAACGGTCCATATACAGAAAAACCTCTCAAAAACAGACCAAAATTGGCGGTTTGTTTCCCCTGGGATATAGGCAACTGGGCTCGCAAGGTGGGCAGATTTTTTTTCCTGAAACGGCATTACCTGACGAGCAAATCAGTGTTTCGGTTTTCAAAATCGGACAAAAACTACGGTGTCAGCGATTTTCTGCATCCTTAGGTAGGGGTCAGTGCAAGTAATGTATGCAGGGTTGTTATAGTGCAATTTGTGCTAGCGATGTGTGCAGTGGCAGAGCAACCAGCAGTCAAGCCGTGTGTAGTGTAGTATACCAGTGCACTTTGTACGAGCAGCCAACTACGCATGAGTACCGAGTTTTAACGTTTTGGCATTCCCTCTTCCTGGCCACACCCGAGACGGTGCGGCGTCCCCGAGCCTCCTCCCCCAGCACTGGTGCGACAAGGACGGAGGCGCGAGGGCGATGAGACAGCAGTGCAACTGCTCTGCCGGCTCGGCCCGGCATGGCCCGCCCCCGCCCTAAGTGACCCCTTTCTCCCCGCTATCATGATGCACTCTGACTTTCCTTGCGGCGCTGCGACAGGCCGCTGGGCTGCCGACTGATTCCGAAGATCGCCCTCGTGCCTCCGTCCTTGTCGCACTCATGTGGCTGGCCTGTGTTGGGTACGGCAGTATGCCCCCCGAGTGTGATAAGGACAGAGGTGCAGATAAGCGCCATCCTCTGAATCAGTCGGCTGACTCGGTCCCGAAAGACTTGATGGGGAACACTCACCGCTTGTCGATGGCCGCGATCCACTCCGTGGCCGCCATGGCGGTGGCGAGGCTCGGCGGGCGGCAGGGTCCTCCGGGATCCGGGCGTCCTCCAGGTGTCCTCCGGTGCTTCCTCCTCCGGCTGTTCAGGGGCAGCAGGGGGCGTCCCGCGGGGGGCTCTGGAGGCCGCCGGCGGGCGACGGGCCGGGGTCCCTCCTCATCATGCTCGCCGGCGCTTCCGAAAAGCGTTTAGTAGTGTCCTCTCTCTTGCTCCTTGTGGCGTCGCCCCATGCGTGCGACAAGGACAGATAGACAAAACGTGGACGAAACCGACTGTCGTAATCCGACAGCAGACGACACCGCCACCACCACCGGCTGGGCCTCCTTGGACTTGACGCGAGCGCGTCACGGTGGCGGGAGCCTCCAGGAGCCGAACTCACACCCACACCCACACACACACACCCACACACACCACGACACGGCGCGCCACGCACGCGCACGCGAGCTCAGGTGTTGAGCACGAGCACGGGTTGTAACACCCTCCCTCGCGCGCGGCCACACAGCGACTGGCTGACTGCCTCGCCTCGCCTCCAGCGCCCGCGCGCTCGACCCGCCGCACCGCCCCGGCGTAGTAGCGTGGCGTAGCGTTGTAGCGCAGGGCCGCCCCGGCCCGGCCCGGCCCGGCCCGGCTGTGCGGGGGGTGGCATCATGAACCGTCTTTAATCGACGGCTCTCCAGACACATTCAGGTGTCGGTCCCCTATAACCCCCTCCCTCCCAAACGGGCTTTCTTTGACAACTTTTACGCCTATCGGTTCTGCCCGCGGGCGTAGACACGGTATCTGCCTCACTTTTGTGATAAGAACATAGTGTTTATGATACCTAACGGCCACGTCTAATGATAGAGAGAGCCACTTCAGTAACCCTTCCCCCGACCTGCCTCGACAATTTCGACGGGACGGAGGTGTGGGACGATGACGTCATTATAAAAGTTTGCTGCTGGGCTTCTGGACACAGGACACAGCTGACGACCTCTCGTGATTTTTTGTTAGCACTTTTACCCCCCTTTTTTTTTCTCGGAAAACTTCACAGTGAGTCTCGGGGGGAGTGTGGTACTATGAAACTAGTGAGACCAGCCTAGAAAGGTCACACTTTTCAAAGCACGGGCAGCCTAGGAGTTTACAGCCGTCCCATTCCAAGGTTCGCTCTCGTGCCACCGTCCTTGTCGCACCTACGGTGGCGGTGCCATTTGTTGAGGATGACAGCAGGGCGATTCCGCGCGTCGACTTTGTCTCTCTGTCCTTGTTGCACTCACGGGGCTGGCCGATTAGGAGTGAGAGAGAAGACACTACTGAACGATACCCTGAATCCGCCTGCAGGGCCTCACGCGAGCGACAAGGACGGAGGCGCGAGAGCGATAGTCGGAATCGGACGGCTGTAAACTCCTATGCTGACTGAGGACAAGCGTGACCGAGCGTGACCTTAGGCTGCCGTCAGATTCAGAAGAGCGCGCTTTCGTCTCTCCGTCCTTGTCACACGCATGGGTCTCGGACACTTGGGGGCGAGAGGGCACTACAAAACGATCTTCTGAATCCGGGGGTGCGTGCGGGAGGGAAAGGTGAGTGTCCTGTGGCCTGTGGCGGCGCCCGGCCCGGGGCCCTCCCTCTGCACTGCTGAGCCCCCAGCGGCCCGGCCCGGCTGTTGACCAGTATGCCCTCTAGCGGAGCAACCGCTCACTTACACCGAGGTCCTGACTGGCTGGACGGGACGCCTGGCCCAGGCCTGGCCACGGTCCTGCATCCGCCCCGCCGCCGCACACTCGCGCCGCGCCATTGTGTTGTTGTGGTCCTCCTACTCCTGGGCCGCAGGAGGCCTCGGCCCTTGGAATAAGACACCTGTTTCTCTCATCGACTTTGGAAGAAGAAGGTTCCTTGAAAAGGAAAGGTGGGCACCTGCTGCTTAACCCAGTAAATTTGACGTTTAAGACGGGGCTGTCGCCTCCAGCCGTGTAGCGTTCGGGAGAGAAGTTGTGTGCTCTTTTTGCGATGGACTCCCAAACCGGCGGCGTTTACAGTGAAACATGTGCCGAACTGGGAGGTGTCTGCGTTTCGGGCTGAGGCTGAAACCTTAAAGCATTTGTCCTGAGCTTAATCTTATTGTAAAATTGCGTTTGTGGATGTATAGCCCCCTGTTTTCATGCGAAGCTTATCCCCTGTCATTTGTATGCCTGTTTAGGTTAAATTTGCTTGTGTTTGTTTTGCCTAAGCAAATTAGGGCTTGTGCCTTTTCTTAACTAACAATGGTTAATAAGCCAGAAAGTAAAACACAATGTGCGCTGGAGGACACGCTTCACATGTAAGTCAATGCCTACCTTATAGCAGATTACCTTATGTTCTAATGGTGTCAGTAATTCACCTGTTGAATGCAGTTGACATACATGTATTTTTTTTTTGTGTGTGTTTTTTTTTTTTTTTTTTTTTTTTTTTGTGACATCTCTTACCATAGGGAACAGGGCAGGGAGAGGTAGCTTAATTTGTTGGTCGTGTAGTATGTAGATATCTTCCTGTGGGGTTTATTAATTTTTTTCTTGATTTCTTTCAGTTCCAAAAAAATGAAGAAAATGATTACTGCTATTCCCAGAGAAATATTAAATGATTTGCAATATAATTTAATTGATGTAAAATTGCATCAAAGAAATGTGCTTAATCGGTAATGTTTTAGTAATGTTTTATTGCTTTCTATTACTTGATTGTATCTATTATTTTTGTTATTCTGAAATTCCTTAAAAAATATATGAATTTCTTACTCTGTTATTTTCAGATCTGATTTTATTCTTCTGAATAGTTATTCGTCAAATGAAGAAAAAGTTGAAATGCTGATGGAACTCATGCGTAATAAAACTGAAGAGGACCATGAGAACTTCCTTGAGATTATGGAGGAAGATTATAGCTGGCTTAGAGATAAATGTGAAATCTTCTTTCAGAAAATTAGACTTGACTCACTTCTGAAAAAATCAAATTCTTGCACAGCTAGATCCCTCTCTGAGAAACCTGAGTCTCCTGAAGAGAAGGAGGTATGGATCAAAGTCATGCATCAGGAATGGTGATTGATTTAATGATTTCCTTTATTTTTCATCAATCACCATCTTTTCTGTAGCAGCCTGAAACAACTGAAGAAAGTGATAGATCCGTTCAAAGGTCCAGTTCTCCTGATAGCTGTGTCATACTGCCTGGCACTGATAAAGAAAATGTTCCTTCTCTTCATGTTCCTCCTCATAATAAGAAATCTGAAAATCAAGTTGGTCCAGACATGGAAATTTTCAACAAAAAATTGGATCAAGGTAAGTTTCTTTTCTCTGAGGTGTTGCTAAGGTCTAATTATTATTATACTTTTTATTGGAGATTTTCAATTGAAATTAATTGATAACAATTTGAATTCAGCCATAACATCAGATATGATGACCAAGGTGCGACGCAATCATCGTGTTGTTAAGAGATGGTCAACATTGGCACATGCTCTTGGAATGACACGTGTTGTCCACACTCTACGCATGCGAATTATCATCAATGGGGAAGATGTGGATGCCTGTGTGCTCCATCTCCTAGAGGAATGGAAAGGAACACACCCTAAGGAAGCAACACTTGGAAGACTTGTTTCAGCTCTTCGAGAGGATGGGTTCAATGACGTTGCAGGTAGGAAGTACTTAATCAATACGCCATTACTGACAGTTATTTTCATAAATTTTCTGAATCTCATCAAACACATTTCTGCAGATGAACTGGTGACCACCTATGCTGCCTAAATCTACTGCATGTGGGAAATATCTCAAGAAAATAAAGAAAATCGAGGAAGAATCTTATCCACACTGCATTTTTTCAAGTCTGTCTACAAATGACAAAATATCCTAAATGACATAATATTATAGTCAATATTATTAAGGTCTTTGCAAGATAGTTCTAAAGTTAACATAACTGTTTCATCTCTTCAGACTATCAAATTAATGTGACCTCTACACATTTCGTATTTCAATATTATTCTTCTATAATTAAATTTCAGGGAAAGCAGGAGTTTTAGTATTGAGTTATGAGTATTTTTACATGTTTTCATAAGGTTTTTAAGTTTGTAGGCTGTGCAAACTGACAATTCCGTAATTTCTGAAGGTCTAAAGTTGCTTAAACTCAATTCTATTGTATTGTCTAATGGATGATATTTTCATGCTTGACGAGCGATTCTTCATTATTATTATTATTATTATTGTAAAATAGGTACCATGCCGAATCACTTGCCAATGTCTTGCTGTCTCTTTAATACGTTTATGTGTTAAATTATTTTAAAACTAACTTATTTGGTTCAAAGTTCTCCAGAAAAATGTACAACAGTGGTTAGCACTTATGGGTATTTGATGTGTTTTGTTTGAGTTAAGTTGGTATGCATCTCTAAGTACAAAATGTGATTATAGTTTCACAATTTTCCTGTGTTGTAGTGGTAAATGGTATGTGATTTGCCTGCTTAAAATGTTCCCTTTACTCTGTGATAAATTTTGGAGAAATTTTACTTAAATTCATGTTTTGATTTGTTATTCCTGTATTGTGCATAATTTGTAAAGAAAAATGCAAACAGGAATTACAAACAATTTCAAGTTTTAATATCGTATTCATGTTTTTGGTTTGTTACTTTAGGGAAATCATAATGCAGTATTAAAGAATTGGTTGTGGTGTGACTGATGATAGTTCTGAGGGTGTTTCAGAACTCTCATTAACTTCAGCCCAATTATTTTTTAACATATGTTCCAGTTTTTACTAAATGTGCAATGTGTTAAATCATTTCCAAAGTTAAAAAGTTGAGCTATGATCAAAACTATAACTCCTCAGTGACTGCTCTCATGGTACTTAATTTTCCATCACATGTTCATGTAATTACGCTCTCTTATTATCTAATTGATATTTTATCTTTAATAAATAATTTTTTGAATTTTTTGTAATGTTGCTGCTAATTTTTATTCTTTTGTTATTAATTCAATCTGGTTTCATCTTTACTTTCATGCATCCTTGAGGTATCTTTCTATTTTGCTCAGAGGGCACATCTTTTTATAGTTCAATATCAGCTTTGTGGAGAAAGCGAGAAGAGAAAGATGTCATTATCTGATTGAGCGCAACATGTCAAAAGGTGACGGGTCACATTGGTCAACCAGAGCATTATCAGGGATGTTTTGAAGAATCTTCTCAAATCGTCATTGGAGGAGAGTTCATATGGTCGGAGAAATGACGATTGACCTTTCCATAGAATCGGTTTCCTTTCCTTCCTGTGGCAACTGTTGCAAAAGGCACTGAAAATTTGGCAACGCCATTTAGAACCGAACCCGCAGTGAGTCCCTCGCACTTTCTCCCCTTATCACTCTTTCGTTTGTATTTTGTTTCTCCCTATCCTGCTACTTTAATCGTAACACGCCACCCGACGCCCCCGCGAGCCACTACCACTATCGGCTTCTCCCGATAAATCCCATAAACAGGCGGGCGGCCGGGCGGCCGGGGCGCGCGGGGTCTTCCCCTCCGTATAAAGCGCCGCGCCTCCCGATGCCAGCGGCAGAGCAGGACGCTCATCGACTTCCCTAGCGCGGGACTGACTTGTGCGCGCGCGCCCACCCGAGCCGAGTGTCGTGCACCACCTGCAATCATGCCGCTGTTCCTGACCCAGGAGGATGTCGACTTCTACAAGGAGAACGGCTTCGTCAAGTTCAGGCTGTTCAGCCCCAAGGAGATGGAGCGCATCAGCAAGGAGTACGACGATCTCTTCAAGCGGAAGGAGAACCCCGGCATGGAGGCGGCGTGGGTCGGCGACGACATGAAGAAGGCCGCCAAAGCCAAGACCACGTCCGACTACTCGGTGAGTACGATAGGGGGATGGGGTCGTGTCAGTGATGAGATGAAAGAAGGAGGCAACCCACGGGTATCTCCGCCTGCCGACTAGGCAAATGGTGAATTCGTGAGTGGATTCATGCGGAGATACTCGTCTGCCTATGCCTAACACCGGTGCATTCGAGTGAATTTTGCCTACTTTCATCGCGACACTGTGCAGTGTCTGCGCCAAGCCGCCCCGCATAGCGAAGTTTCCCACCCCCGCACGCATTTAGTGATCGAGACGATTTCGCCCGCGGCCGCAGGTCCAGTCCGTGCACAACCTGCAGATGCACTCGGCCATCTTCACCCAGCTGCTCACCGACGAGCGCCTCCTGGACGCCCTGCAGGACGTGATGGGCACCGAGAACATCGCCCTGCACCACACCAAGGCCCACAACAAGCCGCCCAAGAAGGGCGCCCCGTACCTCATGCACCAGGACTACCTCTACTTCCCCTTCAAGAACGACTCGATGGTGGCGGTCTTCCTCAACATTGACGACTCTGACCCCGAGAACGGCGGCCTCTGCGTGTACCCTGGCTCCCACAAGCTGGGCTACCTCAAGGATCACGGCGTGGTGGAGAACGGCGAAGAATACCACTGGGCCGACCCCGTCAAGTACCCCATCGAGGGCGCCACCCCCATCCACGCCAAGCGCGGAGAGGTCGTCATCTTCTCGTACCTGCTGCTGCACGGCAGCTACGTCAACAACTCGGACCGCACCAGGAGAATGTTCTTGGCGCAGGTAAGCTGAACGCTAAACTTATTGGCTCACCCTGCGTAGGCTGTCACAGCTGCTCTTGCTTCCTTCTCACATGCTGGCCGATGCGTTTATGGATGTGTTTGCTTCAATTCGCAGATCATGGCTGCTGACGACGAGCAGCTGGAGGAGAAGCACAAGTCCCCGGCCCAGGGTCTCATGCTCAGGGGTCACAACCCTCGGAGAGATGCCACCATGGAGAAGCGGTTCCATCACTGAGGCTGAGGCACATCACTACGCTCAAGCAACTTCCAGTCACATTTTGATCTGTTTTCGCTTTCATGTTATCTCTAAGTACTATTGTACATACATGTATATAAACTATTATTTCTCACAGTTGAATAGAATTATCTCGTAACTTTAACTCCTTGTCTCATAAGAGGCAAAAATTGGGAAAGTAAGAAAATGTACACTGCGCAGCACAAATGCACTGAAATAGAACAGGATTTATTTTCACACAAAATGATAGTCAGGTGAATTTGGACCATATGGCTAGTAGTTTTCACTACATAACTTTCTAGAAAAGAACCTAGCAGATCTTTCCTACAATCTAAACAATTTGGCTGGGTATTCCATTCCAGAAATTTTAAGATGACTAGGTAGTTTTCATTAAGGCTGAATGAGTTCAATTCTGGGCAAAAGCACAAATTAAAACCCTAATAACATAAAAAGATCAGATAAAGAATAGAATTTCATCTGAATCATATATGAAAATATGTTTTAGACTACAAGTTGCAGTATTTGCTTTTTAAAAAATCATTTACAAAAACTTTTACAAAATGCAGCATTGTTACCTTGATAAGTAAGGGACTACAAAAAGTTTTTCCAATAAGATCAGATTTACAAATGCGACTTCTTGAACTACTGTTGAAAATGTATAATCAAATTCAAAAAATATTAGCTATTCACACAAACTTTAGTCTACCACACAAATCAAAGCAAAGCATAGCTTTACATTACTTGGTAACACAGATATGCACTAAACAGTACTGAAATTCTGGTTGTCAAAGCTTTGATTCCAAAATGGCACCATAATAGACACCTCCAAGCAATTGAGAGACAAAGTATGACAAAAGAACAGTTTAAGTCTCTTCCTGAGTGCCAGTACATGAATATTATCACAACTTAGCATTAAGTCAGTAAACAATTATTTTCAGTTCTGTGCTAACCAAGCAGGTTTTTCACACTAAATGCCATGTTCAATACAAAACGACCTTACTACTTCATTACAGGAAAGGGCCATTTAAAAAGTTTTTGTGAGCAGACTGGCTCTTCAAGAATACTTGATTTCCATCCACTAATACTGAAGCTGTATCCAGCACAAACGAATCAGCTCCAACAGAGAGCAAACCATTTCTATTTAAAAAAAAAAATTAAGACAAGACAATTTAAGATATTTTACATTACAGAAATTCGAACAAATGAACTGGGAGAAGCTAAGTAGATGAAAAGCACACTGGTGGTTTCATGACAAGGTCATTAATCATTAACTAAGGGGATAAGTCCCTCAAAAAACCAAACTACATATTTACTTGAATATAGGACGCATGTTAATCTCAATAAAAGCCATGCCTGATCTGGCGTTGAAGTCTTAATCTTCTCTTGTTAGTTCAGAGTAGGAAGCCCGGATAAGCACGGTTCACCCTCTACTCTGAGCCAACAGAAGATTAAGGCTCCAACGCCAGATTAAGCATGGCTCTTATTGAGATTGACATGCATCCTATATTCGAGTAAATACGGTAATTTAATGCCAATAGTCCACAACAATGAGTTCAGGAACTTTGTAATCAAAAAGCTTAAAAAAGTAATGAGTAGGTGAACCAAATGGTAACATAAAGCATTTTTCAGCAAAGCATGATTTTTGTTAACGATAGAATTCTTAACTACTGAGGAGCATTGGCACGGTCAAGTAACACAATTTCGTCAAAATGACATTTCTTTTTGTTTCTAAAGCTTCTCAGATTCTGATACAATATTGGAGAGAAGTAACATTTTACCTGATGAAATTCTCTAAATGGTCAAATTATTTATGGTCCATCCATATAACTGCTAATCTTAAATCAATAGTCTCAAAATATTAGTCAACAAATTGTAGGTATAGGTATATTCTAAGGAACAGTGGCATACACAATACTTAGAGGAGAAATTTAAACTGAGCCATTTTACACATCACTTTAACACCATCCATTCAGATATGAACTCTCAATATTACTGCTAACATCAACCAAAAGAAGAACTAAAAGTACTCTATCTCACATCAAATCGGGGATAGATGGTACCAAACAAACTAAGCTCTAAAGAAAATAGGTTCGAATTTGATCCTCACAAATACTTAGATTTAAATGCTTCAATAAATATTTGATTCTGACTCAATTAAAATTCTCTTCCACTTGAGAAAAAAATGACATAAAAAATACCAAAACACTATTAGCTATACACTTTGATAGAAACCTTGGTTGGGGCAAAATATCTAAATTCTATTTTATAATGCAGACTACCTTCAGCATTTTAAAAATGTCACAGACAAATATATGAGACCAGCAGGAGTATACATAACATAAATACCAAGGGCAATTTTGTGTAATACTTAATGCCTTCTATAATGATTTCAGCTTCTCATGTGACAGGATCTGATCAAACCCATTCTTCCTTTATCAGTCCATTCAGTTATTGCAAAATTTCACAAAGACAATTAGTTGTCACATCAGTTCTGGAGAAAAGGAAAACTAAAATGCAAAAGTCCCAAATGCAAAGCTTACTGTTACACTTGCAGGTATCCACTGAGCAACTTATTCCTTCCAATCTTTTTTAATTTCAAAGGACCACTCCCATTTCAGATGTTCATGTTTATCATCATCAGTAAACAGCGACTGAACAGTGTAGCTTCCTCTGGCCATCATTCCAGATGGTGCATCTTCAGCCGGTGTTGTGTAGGATTGAATTTCCAGCTTTGGCGGGTAACTTCCAACCATGTGAGTCATTTTGTCAACTGAAAGAAAAGTTAATGAAAATTATGATAGCATGACAAGATACTGTAATTGATAAGGTGCACTTGCACAACAGGATCAAAATAGTGTAGTTAACAGCATGACTGGATAAGATTTCAGATCTACAGGTGCAACAGGCTGCAAAAAAAATACAAAGATCTAGGCTCCAACACTATCACTAAACTCTGCAGAGACTCCTAAATAAACTCACCCACCTGGGACAGAGCACACTGTTCCACAGCAAGAAAAAGAAGAAAAGAAAACAACAACACCCATTAACTACTAAGAGACAAGAAAGTCTGATGAAAAAAATTGAAAGAAATTACATCCGACAACTGATGAATATCAGCAGGTGGCTCCTTAAATGCCCAAACAATTACATAATCCTTCATCTACTAACCTGGAACTCCCATCCGGTAGGTTTTCTGCACATACTTGAGTCCATGAACAATCTCGCGTTGAACTATGAAATCAATGCGAATTCTATAGGATACACCTTCTTTGATAGTGAAAACCTGAGAGACATAAGTGGATGCAAACAGGTCAGTAACTAAAATAATTCAAAAGACAAAAAATGTTGCTTGCAAAACTTAATGAGGTGTACCTGTTTCTTCAGCTGAGACAGGTCACCAGACAGATCTAGTTCCATATCAGGTCGGTCCGGTACGCAAAGAGCAAGCTTCTTAACGATCACTTTCCTCTCATCATTAGGATCTATGGAAATAAAGTAATCAGTAGAGAGTATCGACGGAACTTGAGGAAAGCTCCTCATCAATATCTCGCTTACCAAATATGACAGCTCCTGATTTAGCATCACCCAGAAGGGCTTCTTTGTATTTTCGAAGACTCTCATCCTCCTTATCAGCAGCTAAAATTTCTTCAATTGTCTTTTCAGGTGGAGGCTTGTAATTGGAATCAACTTCTTCAACATCAGGTGATTCAAGAATTTCAGCCGCTTTTTCCGTGTCTGCCATTGTCTGAAACGCACAAAATCAACTACATACAGAAAATTGTTTCCAAAGAAAGAGCAGTAGCAGAAAATAAATATTTTCAACTCAAGTTCGATTAAATAGAGCGTATTGAAGAAAAGATTGCAAACTGACAAAAATGTACAAAGGCTGATATTGAGTCTGGATGATAATTGAGGTGGAGGTGACGGTATGGAAAAGAAAATGGCACAGCCAGCAGCTAGTGATAGAAAACACATCACTTCTTGAAGTTTACAAGGTAAGGGGAGGGACGTTGCGCACAATTAAGACAAGATTTAAACAAACTTCCGATTGTATGACATGTCTTTAGGTTAGAAAGATATCGCACATCAAAAGAAGATACGCCAGACCTATCCGACGTTTGGTGCACAAAGTTACATCAAGAATAAAAAGCAATAGAGATGAAAGAAAAATCAAACCATCGATAAATGAATTACCTTAAGTAAGCGACAAAGAATACGAGTTTAAGCACCGAAATACGCCCAAACCTCCCGTGGCGAATACTCCCACTTCCAGCCTTTCCGTTCCGTCGCACTCACGAATAGATCTTTTCGCCCACAACTTGGCAACACCGCAAGTCGGATTTTATACTTGAGATAAAACGTATTTAGACTGTTTGTCATCAAATTTTCTTTTCACTACTCGATTCCTTACAAAATATACTGTGGACAAGTGTTTTTAATATTTCGAAAAGATGCTTGGATAACATTTTTACTTAAAATTGGGTTCGTGATCTGCGCTATTGCCAAGTTGTGGGCGAAAAGGTCTATGTTCCCGGGTGGCGTCCACTTCCAAAGTATCACTGTGGCGAGGCTATCAAAGGTATGAGAAACTTACAGGTACCTTTTCATGACTTCGCCGTCACCTTTCTTGACCTATCGTACTTGTTTCCCCGAACATTATTTTGCGGCGTTCAGCAACCAGTCAGGAAATTGGATCACTACCGTTTTATGGATATCCTTTCTTTGGTGCCGGATGGCGCGTATGACTTACAGAAAGAAACAATGACAGTAGTAAGTGGTAGACCAAGTTGTAGACACGGGCTTTCCCCGGTCAACAGACGCGAAAATCGATTAGACGAGGAACGGAAATGGAGCCCGCCCCATCTGCAGATGGGTCCTTTCACTCGTTCGTTCGCTCACTGATACCAGCTGATTGCAGCGATAAAGTGCACGCCGATTGGTGTTCAGTAGTGTTCACCTCGGCAGGGAGGGGCGGTCCCAGCCCAGTCTCGCCCCGCCGCCCGGCCCGGCCCCACTGCGCCCCGCCGACTGCGCTCCACCGCGCTCCGCCCCGCTCCGCCCCGCTCCGCCCCGCTCCGCCCCGCTCCGCCCCGCTCCGCCCCGCTCCGCCCCACATCGCGCGCACCCCAGGACGGTGAGTGCTGGTGCAGAGCCCGCAGACTCATGGTGCTCATGGACTAGGCCGTAGAGGTGCGAGAGAGACAGAGCGAGGTGAGCGCTCTGCTTAAGAAGTCGGCAGCGCACAGCGCACCATAGAGTTATATCAACCGATTGGGCGCCATGAAACTCGCTTAGAAAAGTCAAAAGACAACTTTCTATTTTACTGTTTTTTTTCCCCCTAAAATTTACCTTCTCTTGATCCTCGCTTTTACTTAAACGATAGCTAACATCAGATCTTCAGAAGCATAAATCGACATAATTTAAGAAAATGGAAAAAAAATAATTAAAAATGACAGTTAGTGGGCTTAACGTCTACACTCTTTAAAGCTTACGGTGAATTTCACTGTAAGCTACGGTGATTTTGGCATCATTGTAACTTGCGGAGAATTTTCACCGTAATAATAAGCTACGGTGAATGTCACCGTAGATTACGGTCATTCCCCCTGATTCACCGTAAGCTACAGTGACATTCACCGCAGGTTACGGTGAATTTCACTGTAGCCTACGGTGAAATCCACCGTAACTTACGGTGATGCCAAGTTCACCGTAGCTTACAGTGAAATTCACCGTAAGCTTTTAGTAGTGTAGAGATAGAGGCACATCCTTCTGAACCGGTAGTCCTGTCAAAACCACCTCGCTTATCGACAGTCTTCACTTACGCACATGAAACTTGGGCAAGGGATAAATTACGTTTCCGGTGTCTTTGTTTAGTAGATATTGACCTCTCTCTCCAACGCATCGTGCCTCCCTCCGACCCCTATAAGACCTATATCACACATCGCACCGCCCTCCTCCCCCAGGTCGCAAACAAACCCCATCTGTATCGCGGCGACACATGGCGCTTATGCTTATCGCTGGACGAGAGGTGAAACTGGTGCTGTATTCAATTGCAAACTCACTCTCCCCACCCCGCCAGCGAGTGAGCGAGAGGTCCTTCACTATAAATTCAAGCATACACCGATTTTTCTGATTTTTGTAGGTTTAATTTTGTAATTTTCCTTGATTTTCCTAGATTTTTTACAAAAAATTTCCAATTTAAAAAAAAAATACACCGCTATACTCCTATGTGCAGGTGGCCGTATCCCCGCCTGCCCAGGCAACTCCCCTTCCCTCGTGTAGAGATGTATACAGATACAGTCCCGTTACGCACAGGTGTATTGAGCGGTTTTTTGCCTAACTTTCTGGTGACACTGGTTTAGGGATGTTGCCTCTTGTGGCACTACTCCTCGATAAATCATATTATTTATTGTACGTCCCCGAAATCACAGTAGGCGAGTGGGCGAGTGCCAGAGTGTCTGACGTGTTTAGATAACCGCGCGCGTGTCTGTCACAGCTGAGTGGTGGAGGAGCAGGAGCCCCACCGTGGACTTCTCTGCCGTTGGATTCAGACAGCCGGTTTCGTGTTGTCTCTCTGTCCTCGTCGCACTGATGGGGGGACGCCATAAGGAGCAAGAGAGAGGACACTACTAACCGCTTTAAGCCTCCCCGAGCGCACCGCCATCCAGATGACGAGCGTCCCGCCCGTCGTGGTGGTGCTCCTGGCAGCGTGGCTGCTGGCCGCGACCGGCGGGCACCATCACGATCTTCCAACGGAGGCGCCAGGGCACGAGACCGAGAGCTCGACCATCTCGTGGGCGGTAAGACAAACCGCGCTCCGTAAAGGGACGTCTCAAAAAAGAAAAAGAAAAAAGAAGGAAAAAAAATACGATTTTACGAAATCCTAATAGGCACGAAGTACGTTAATGTTTTAGTTTCATAAAATACTTAGGCGAATGGTTTAAGCGTGGAAGCATTGACTTCAAAATTTCCAGCCTTTTGGATTATATTATTGAATTTATTTTATCTCACGGTTTGATCGCAGCGTCACTAGTATAGCGGATCAAATGCAAAAGTTGAGCTCTCTAGCTCAAACGATTTAGAAGTTAGTCTCTCAGTAAAAATTGTCCGATCAGCTTGATTTTTGAAGTAAGGGCGCGTAGTGCAACGAATATTAGAACACTGTTTTCACATTTTTGTTTGTTCTTCCAAAAGATATTTTATAGATCTACTGTACATGAGTTGAATCAACAGCCTTTCCCCAGTCACGGTCCTCCGGTCCTCCTCCCCTGCGCGCCGCGCAGAGGGGCAGCGAGGGGCCGAGCGGGCGAGTACCTGCGACAATGCCGATTCGGCTTGGCTCGCCTTCGGAACTGGCATTATTCGCAGTCAGCTGGAGGAGGCGCCGCCGCCTTATAAACAGAACCGAGCGCGTTCGAGGTGGGAGTGCGCAGTCCTCCCTTCTATGGTTCTAGGCTGGGACCTCCACTCAACAGAAGAAGGCTGAGGGAGAGGCGCCGCCCCCTTTCGACAAAACGGAGCGCGTTTGAGGTGGGAGTGCCCAGTCCTATCCCTGTCGTGGTTCTAGGCTGGCTGGGACCTGCACTCAACAAAACAAGGCCGATGGATCTGCGGCTCACGCGTCCACCTCGAGACTTAACTCGCGTCAAGGCGCCCTTAACGCACCAAGCGAATTTAACTATTCAGTTTCGCTGAATGAAATGTTACACAGCCGAAATGAATGAGAAAATAGCAGTTGTAGACCTGCAGAAATCGTTTTGTTAAGTTTCACGGAGGACGGAGGTTCAATACGAAGGAACAAAAGTTATTTACGCAAAAGATACTCGTAAATGTACACCATTTCAAGAATTCTGCTCACCAGATTGAAGTCAAACTTACCAAAACGTTATCTGCAGGTATACAACAACTATTAACGCATTCAATTCGCCTTGTAAACGTTTATCGCTAGGGCAAGATCGGCTGCGGCCAGGAGCGGGCCATCGTCAAGAAATAAAAATATAAAATTCTAACGCTAACGCGACAAACGTCCCCCTTGGTTTGAACACTTACCTCAAAGTCAAAAAGAATTTAATAATATAAAGCTGGAACTATTGGTGATAGCCAAATCATGAATTTTATTCGCCAGACATCGGGCGCACATAATGTCGCCCAGCGGGCCAGCTGTCAACAACGCGCCTTGACAACCACTGAATCGAAGCACCAGCCAAGAATTAAAGGGTTCTAGTTTCACATTTGCCACACACTTACCATTAAATGAAATAGAAATTAAAAATATTAGGTCAAAACTCTCTGTGAGAGCCCAAATCGTGAATTTTATTCGCCTCACATTTACAGCACAAACATGGCGCCGAGCGGGCCAGCTATAAACAATGCCGCCTTGGTGTCCACTCAAACCAACCCAAAATATATTTTGCTAGTTTTATATTTATTAACGACGTAAAATGATGTTTCAGGCCTTTACCAAACAATTATGGGAGCCTCTACGCATTGACAGGAAACACAGAGGCAGACTAATTTTTATCTGTGACTGAAAACATGAATTGAGGACTGACTCTGAGGTTGGCGATCTGTTATTTTTTCGGTAAAAATGAAGTAGGTTTCGAAAGGGCGGTACGGTGGTCACGTGCGAATTTCAGTCGTGTCATCTCTTTCTGGCGCAGTTAACTGAAGCAGAGCTTTGTTTGAACGCAGACTTTGGAGGTTTCTCTTTCGCTCCGCTGACGAGTCGAGCAACCAGAACTTCAAATCAAATTTCCAGAATTTCTGTAAGAGCGATTTTGATAAAACTTCGAAATTGAAATAAGAATATACAATTCTATAACTGCTGTAAATTTTATCAAAATCCCTTGGGCCAGATTTTTTTGTCCCATAGGGGTAATGTAAAACAACTGACTAACGTTTCGACTGATTTTAAAAGGCAACTTCGTTGCCTAAAAAGGGGGGAAAAGACCAGAGCTCTTAAACGAATGGGTGGGTAACGCCGGCTTCCATAAACCGAGGGGGAATTCATGTGCGTTATGCACCGTACACACCTGATCTATGTATTACGCGGTTGTATCCTTCCCACAGCACGCCAGAAATAAACAACCGTCGAAAGTTTTAATCGGATTGATGGCTTTTTGTCCTCTTCACCGAGAAAACGACGTCCTGGTTTCCAAGCAGTTTCGGGAAAACCAAGCAACTCTGATGGAGAAAATTTCACAGGGTTTCCGGGGCTGCTTGAAAACCAAGACGAAGTTTCCTCCGTGTACCGGTTACATAACTCCTTGTAAACGCTGCGGCAGACCGTAACCGGGACCGAGACCGACCCGTCGGGGACCACGTGCCCGTGCGATACCAGCACCACCAGCGCTCCAGAGGACTTCGACGTCGATGTGTCTCGAGTAAGCACGTAGAGCTCCCAGAGGCAAGGAGCAGCCCAGATACAACGGAGTAAAGTGGTCTGCATCTGCGCAGGCTCTCTATACCTAGGCATTTTGTGCTTTTTGCTGTCCCCCTGTTCCATTGTATGAAGCTAGGGGGAAACCACTCTTAATTTTAGTGTACAAAATTTGTGAATTTTTTGTTATTTTTTAAAACGTATATCGCAATTGATTAACCAATTTTTCCAAAAATTTTGTGAGTGTATATGTACCACGGACTGCGTCAATACTTATAATGGACCATTTTGACGTTATGTTGACAGTCGGGGCTGAAGTTCCTAACTGTGTTTGGGCTTCTTATAATAGCCTACTTTTCTGACATTACTGCGAGTTTAGTAGAGGCAGGGGGCAACGTGTAGTGAGTGAGATACATTAAGCACATTAAGATATATTCAGGTAAGCCACGCTTACGAGAGCGTGAGCTCGAGAGCGTGTGGCGGGTATTAAGGGGGGCGGGGGGGGGATTTCCCCCCCCCCTCTGTGGCCTCTAGACAGCCGCCTGAAAGGTAGGCAAATTGTGCTACAAAACCCCTGTATGTAGGCAACCTGGAGGGCACCGCCCCGGCGTAGAGTAGGTACGGAGGGTGGCCGAAGCCCAACGAGCCTCCCTCGCCCCCTCCCTCCCTACTCTACGCTGTCGCTCCGATCACGCTCTCGCAAGCGAGGCTTACCCGTCGACTGATACCGAAGATCGCTCTCGTGCCTCCGTCCTTGTCGCACCTGTGGCGGCACCTTATGTCAGGGGTGGCAGGGCCCCATGAGTGCGACAAGGACGGAGGTGCGAGAGCGACCTTCGGAATCAGACGGCTGATAGCTTTTGACTGAACGGTGAGCATGTGAGAGGAGAACCCTTGCGTTGTCATACTCTGCCAGCGTTACGTCTCTTGCCTGTCAGCTCACCTCGTCAGTGACCTGGTGGCACGTCAAGAGGTTGAACATCCCTGCTCCCTCTGCATTGTCACTTTGCATCTGGGCTCAAACCCTCGCCATACCGGGCGACGCTGAGAGCTTAGGTGTGAACGTATTTGGGTACGTGGTCAGTTAAGCCCAATTGCTTTGAAAGACAATAGTAAATCGCTGTGGGATTCAATTTGTTTTTGTTTTTATGTCGACAGAAGCTCCATAACCGAGTTACAGTGCACGAAGATCACCGTCTGCATGTTTGAGTGCTCCAAAGCTGGTAAGATCTTTTCCACCGTCCAAGTACCCCATGAGGAGATAAGTAGTTACAAAATCACTTCTCGATAAACCAATTTGCCTATTTCGTTTGCCGGGCAACTCGCTCTGGGTGTGGATCGGCATGGCAAACGCTTTATATAGCTGGCCCCTGATCTCATTTCCTTTGATCACCGCAACAGGAAACGATGAACCGGAATCCTTCACAATCGTGGTACTCGGCACCAACTACGAAACCTATTTAGTAGTCGGCGTCGAATGCAAGATCTCGATGAGTGAGTGTTAAAAGTGCAGGCTAAGGTAGAGCTGCGACTCTGGCCTGCGGGCGAGGGGTCCTTCCTTCACTCAAAAATAAGTAAATCAGTGTACACCCTAAAACAAATCAGAAAATAAATCAAGAAAAAAGTCAGAAATAAAATCAAGAAAAAAAAATACGGAAAAAAAATCAGGAAAAATCAGGGTAAATCAAGAAAAAACAGAAAAGTCGGTGTACGCTTGAATTTAAAGTGAAGCAGGCTCTCCGCCTGCTGGCTCCGCCTTGAAAGCCCTGCCTGAATCTTGGCCGATCTCGGCCAACTGTTTCTCTTGCCCAGACACATATGCTGCGAAGTATTGGGTCGTGTTCACCTCGTCGCCGGGTGGCCTGCGGCCGGAGGACGCCAACAAGGTCGAACGGATGCTGCTGTGGGTGACAGACACGGAGGGGAACGATGTCACCATGTCGGACGCCGGCCAGGACTGCCCGGTCCATCCGGACGTTACCGACCCGCCTTCGTCCGCCAGCTCTCCAGACACCACTACCGATCTCTCCACACCGCAGACGACAACGCCCCACATCGACCCCATTACCGCGGTGCCCGTCATCGTCCTGTGCGCCTCGAAGAGCTACATGCAGGACTTCGACATGGAGCGGGTGAGTCTCAGAGTCTCCCCTGGAGCGATAGTCTCGAACGGGTAACTTCCGGGTCGACTCTGAACGACTCTGAATGGTTCGAGTTCGAGACTCATTAGAAACTATATATATATATATATATATATATATATATATATATATGGGTTTTTGGACGCGAACCAACGAGCGTCGACCCGGAAGTTGCCCGTTCGAAACTATCGTGGGGAGCTCCCTGACCTGACCCTCCTGGAGCGTCATTACCCCAGTGGAAGGGCAGCGCCTGTAGGGCTCGAATTTTGCGCCTTCTTCAAGGCGCCCCAAAACTTCGCCAAAACAGCGCCTTTTAGGGCGCTTTTCGTGATACTTCTGGTTAGGAAAAGGCGAGGGGGTATTCACTCACAAAATCTGTGACCCGACTATTACGCGTATTACGCTCCGAAATTGTACAGATAGGGCCGAAAACAGGAAAAACAGCCCAAAAAGACACAAAAATGAGGAAAAAAGGAGAATTTAGGCCAATTCGCTCCTATTACGCTTCTATTACGCATACTATTACGCCTTTATTACGGATAGAGTGACCCGACTATTACGCGAGTGCATACCCCCTCGGGAAAAGGTGCCCCAAAAGGCGCTGTTTTGGCGAAGTTTTGGGGCGCCTTGAAGAAGGCGCAAAATTCGCGCCATACAGGCGCTGCCCTTCCACTGGGGTTGGCTGCCCCCCCCCCCGCCCGCAGCACGATAGTCTCGGGAGGGCTATTTCCGTGTCAAATCTGGACTGTTTGAGTTCGAGATCCCACGTATAGTTTCTATTGATCTCGAGAGCGAACAGTCAAGAGTCAATACGGGATTCGGCTGTATGAGACTGTCGGCGATGAGCTCTCTACTCGAGGGGCGCGAGCGAGAGGGGTCTTTTCCAAAAAATCATTGTTTGGCCCCAAAATAAACATAACTTAATTTTTAAAATAGCCATAAAAATCAACGTAAAATAATTAAAAAGAAAGATACAGAAAAATCCGTAAAATGGTGAAAAAATGAGCAAAAATACTTGGGAAAATAGTCAGAAAAAGGCGGGAAAGATAAAAATTTATCAAAAAGTGACAGAAAGTTTCCTTGAAAAATCAGAAGTCAAAAAAAATCTTTGTACACGTTTTGTACGAGTCACTCCCCCCCCCCCCCCACTCCCTCTTCTCCAATGACTGGACACTGCACCACTTTTTACACCCCACACACCACGACCTTTACCGACGCGCTCACCCTCGCCTCATCCCGGCAGTACTCCGGTAGCTGGCACGACATCATGGTCACGAAGTCGTTCAAACCTCCACCCTCGCCCTGCACGACCCACCTCTTCGCCTCGGCCAGTAACGCGATGACCTACTTCGAGAAGGACTACGACATCCGGTGAGCACCAAACTCTCCGATGAGCTTTCCGACGAGGAAAACATTACTAAACGAGTCTCGTTTCCGAGCCCGCAGAGGGCCCGCAGGCCCTGTGTCGGCGCCGCACACTCCCCTTAAATGCGCAACACTGTTAATCGAGGAGTGAGAAATCTCGCTCTCAGGAGAGCGAGATTGGTGACCCAAATTTTGTCACTCCTGGGGAGTGATATTATTAAATATCACTCCTTTTGAGTCGCTTCGATGACTCAAAACGAGCGATATCAAGTGATCTCGCTCGATTTGAGTGAGGCTCATCACTCCAAATGAGCGATATAGAATTTCCTCACTCCTTTAGGGCGACGTTATATGCCTCGCTCAATTTCAGTCAGAAAAATGACTCTCAGATTTACAGTGAATGCCGATCCATTGCACTTAGAAATACGCACAGAGAGGTGCACTCTAAATGACTATGGACATTTTTGTAACTAGCACCGAACGATTCTACACGTCACTAACTAGATACGATTGAGTGCAGTTGGTTACAAATTGTGTGGAGTGCGTTACAAACTGTAACTATCGGCACTCAATATAGCATCTTCTCTAGTGACGTACAAAATCGCTAATAGTTAGTTACAAAAAATGACCATTGACATTTAGAGTGTGACGTATTGCAGACATGAATGGTTTGTGTTTGGTTTTGCGCAGCGCCGCTTCGTACACCTTGAAACAGGGCTTTGCGGAGCCGTTGGGCCCCATCTCGCGCGGCATGTTCGCCGTCATCCTGCCCCCCCGGGGACCCCTCGTAAGTGGCAAAGTGCAGTCCAATATTCAGTTGAGGAGAGTACGGAAGGTTCCCGATGACAACCGGAGCGAAGAGCTAAGAAATTAGCTAATTTGGGGATAGATAATCACAAATTCTCTGTGGCAGCTAATACTTGGTTGCTAAAGTCAAGAGGTAGTTGCCACAGCAAAGCTATTGCTGCAGGAGCCAACCAGTCTGCTCTGACAGCGAAACACCCAAGTAGTTGTCAGGACTAACTTTTGACAGTAGCAACTAACTCTTCACTGTGGCAGCCAACTATTAGCTGCCACTGCGAATTTATTTTCTATCCCAAAATTACCTAATTTATTAGTCCTGACAACTATTTTTGTTTCCGTCAGGGAATACGGTCTATTGTTACAGCTTCAGTTGCACACATATTTGCGACCATTTTTCCCCCCCAGAAAGAGACTCGCGTAATGAAGTACTCCATCGTGGAGACGGACTACGACGAGTACGCGGTGGTCATGGACTGCCGGGAGAACCACATGATCGGCGAGCAGAAAGTGCGCGTCCTGGGCCGGCGCTACTGGCTGGGCGCTGCGGCCCACGAGCGGGTCACGAGAGTGCTGCAGGTGCTGGGCGTCAACAACCCGGGCACCATGGTGCAGATCGACACGCGGCCCTGCCTGCCAGACGTGTGCCTGAGGCGCGGGCCCGCCATGCCGGACTTTGACGCACGCCAGGTATGAGAGCCGCGGCAGCGCGACTTCACAGTGTAACTTCTCATCCCTTTTAACACAACAAGTATCAGCACTTAACAAATCAGAATGGTATTATTTTAAAGTTGTTAAATAACTTAACAAATTAAAAAAAAAAGGAAATAAATGTTAAAGTTGACTAAATGATCAGGAGGTCAGGTAGTCTTACGCGCACGCCAGATTTTAGGGCATTTGATATTTAACATTAAAATTTAACATTAAATAATACTTAAAGTTTAACTTAAAACAAGGCGGCTGGTGGTTTAAAATAAAAATTGTTTTAACTCTAACTTTTATGTCGGCTTTCATCCTCTATTTTTGATAAGTTACCGACCCCTGCGTCGGAGAAGAGCGTCTGCTGATGACAAGGAGTCATTCAGAGCTTTCATCGTACAGTGGAATATCAACAGGACTTTTAACAGTGCCTCGCCCCCCGTGCGTCAGTTTGCAGGCGCCTGGCACCTGGTGCGGTGGCTGGACGTCCCCGCGGGCCCCCTCCCGGAGTGCGTCACCTACCTGAACGCGGCGGCCGTCAACGCCAGCATATTCCTGCACGTCAGCGACGCGCACGACAGCTTCAGCCGCCGGGCGGTGCAGGAGGCGCTGCCGGTCGACAGGCTGACCGGCGAGGGCCGCTACGTGGTGCGCGGGCACCTCAGCCAGCCCACCACGCACTTCGACGTCATCCACGCCGTGTACAACAGCTGGGCGCTCGTGTCCCTCTGCACCGAGCCCGACGAGGTCTCCCCGGGCCGCACAGCGCACAGTAAGGAGGGTCATGAGGGGGGATAGGAGCTTCACCCGAGTGTGAAACAACAACTCTGAATTTTGGTGTTCAAATTTTGTGAATTTTCGGGATCTTTTATTTGTGAATTTTAATTGAATTTTTTTGAATTCTTGCTTAAATTTCACCCATATTTTTGTGATCTTTTTTGAATTTCTGTGAGTTTTTCTGAATTTCTCTGAATTTTTCTGAACTTTTCTGAATCACGGGGTGTACAAAAGTTTTAGAGTTGTTTCCCCCCTCGAAGCTATCACTGTTGTGACTCATTAGGGCCAAAAAGCACTCCGAGGTCAATATACGGTAATATCAAAACAATACTAAAATACTTTGTGCATTTGAATCCGCATGAAAGGAAACATTCGTGTATTTATGACACATTTAATGTGCTAACACACCTTTATAATTTGGTTATGCTCGTGAAAATGCTGTTCACATGTGTGTTTGTGCGTTCACTGCGCACTGCACTACATTGGCGCTTCCCTAACGCTCTCCTCGGCCGCGCAGACTCCCTGCGGATCCTGTCCCGCAGCCGCGACCCGTCCAAGTTCCCCGAGGAGGAGGTGGCCCAGACGCTGACAAAACTCGATTTGGACCTCACCAATTTCGAAAGGATTCTGTACTCCTCGAACGTTTGCGACCCCGTCAAGTGCCCTCTCGACATTCCGGCCATGGACAGGTTCGACCCAACAAAGGTGAGTGAATATAAAATTTGTCTTTTGGCATATTTATTAAAAGGCTTAACCGTTCCCACCCAATTTTCCTACTCCAGTTTTCCTAAGTCACATTTTCCAAAAACCGATTTTCCTAAAACATAAATTCCTAAAAACAACATTCCTAAATGTTCGTTTTTCCTCATCTTTTCGTTGAGGGTCTGGCCTACTGGTGGAGGGGAGGTAATTGTCCGGTGGAAGAATTTGTGGAGCAGTAATATCAGACACTTTAATCGTCCAAGTTCAATAATTGTAACTACTAGCACCGGACCTCTGTGTGCATAGCTCAACCTGATACAATATTGTTACTAGTTAAACACTATTTGATACTAGCAAGAGATGTTTTTAATTAGTTCAAACATTGCACCTGGTCTAGTTATGCACAGAGAAAGCCGTTGCCAGTTACGATTGTTCCCGAACACTTGAAGTGCAGCAATTTTTTCGAAGGCTATCACATGTCAGTAGCTTGACTTGAATATTTAAATGTTTTTCAAACTCACTTAACTCAAACTAACTTAACAATCCATATGCTTATTTGGATCCATAGGAAACTACGGGGCCGTTGGGAGATTCCAAAGAATCTTTGACAACTTGTTTCCCGATAAGTGCTTCGTGAGATACTTTTTCTATCACTCATGCAAGTTTTGCGGGTTAGGAAATAAATAGGAAACCGCACTTCTCTATACTTAGGAAAAGTGGTGTAGGAAAATTTGATAGTAGGAAGTGCAGAATTAGGACAACAGCTATTAGGAAAATTGGATTAGGAAAATTGTACGGGAATCGGCTTAACTATTTAACACAGTAAACACGCAAGAGTCAGATATCTTAACTCTTGACGCATTTCTGTGATAATTAAGGTTAACTCGGTCTGATTAGGTAAGGGTAAGAATCTCAAATATCTCTCAAATTGAGTGAAATTTAAGACCCGTTATACGCGAAAAGGGTGAAGCTTCCAAATCATCCCTCAATTATAAAGTGAGATTTTTGAAACTGTTGCTCTAATCGAGCGAAAAAGCCAAACGTCGCCCTCAGGAGAGAGAGAGAGAGAGAGAGAGAGAAAATTGACAGCACAATTCTCGCTTTCTTGAGGGCGAGAATCCTCGCTCTGGTATTTACAGTATATTGCTGCTTCTCGTGGCAGTAACCATACAATCGTGGCCCTAGTTTCAAGGTGTTTGGGTCGTGCTGGAGGAGACGGCTACAGATGTGACGACGGGTTTCTGCACGCGGCATCGCATTAAGAGGGGCCGCTTGAACCGAATGACTCTTGACGTTTTCCAATATAATTCTGAGTAAGTTGTAGCTCATCGTTTACTCATTGCCATGAGAGCTGAAGATCGACTTTTCATTCGCATAAAATTGCAGTGGTGAATCCGTGTCGAACCGGACGTATGATCTCGACTCACAGCATCCTTCGGAGGGGAGGTACATGGCCAGCGACATGCTTGAAAGTCACAGAGGTGATGACCGCTAACAGCACCCCCCCCCCTTTCCCCCCTATCAACATCAGTGCAATATGTCGCGCACACCGCCTGCTTTAAGCTCAATATTGTTCAATATTCCAGACATTTTCGAATATTATTGGGTATTGGATACGGACTACAAGGAGTTCGCCGTGGTGTACAGCTGCTCCGATCATTCAGGAGGATGGGAAAACGGTAAGCAGGAGATGATGGCCGCTCTCCGGGCTCAAGCCGAGGCTCAAGCACCATGCGTGCCGGTTGGGTTGCCGAAGCATGAGGCGTTGCCGGACGCTATACTCGCTGAAGCGGCTGGCGCGCGCTCATGCCTGGGGGTACGATTTCCGAACAAATTGGCTTTCATTTGAGCTCCAATATCCAGGTACCCACGTACTCAGTATTTTCTCGAGGGGGAAACAACTCTGAAAGTTTAGCACACCTCGTGATACAGGAAAAATAATTTAGAAAAAAACGATCAGAAAAAAAAAAGAGAAAAATTAACAAATAGTTAGGAAAATTCACAAAATATAGGTAATTGATAAAATTCAGGGAAATTCACAAATAACGAAGATTTAATTCACCAAAATTCCAAAAAAAAATCACGAAAATTCGATAAAAATTCTAGTAAATTCCCCAAAATTTACGAAATGTGTACACGAAAATTTAGAGTTGTTTTCACCCTGGTATCTTCAAGTCCCCAGGACATGATGCAAGTATATTGGGGATAATAAAAGTGTACCGTAAACGGGGGTAACTTTGGCCCATCGGGGTAACTTTGTCCACCCACTAAAACTTTGTTTAAAATGCTAAATGGCAACTGAAACAAGTTTTTAGGGATAGGCTGAAGTTACCCCCAACCTTTAAGATATGTTTAAAATGCTAGGTAGCACTTTAGACAAAGTCTTAGGGGGTGGACAAAGTTACACCCGTTACGGTATTTGGCACGATTTAAGAACACACGCTTTGTTTGAGTGCTGCTCAAGAGCGTTGGATATCAGGAAATCCATAGGAAAATTTTCCAGCACAAACCCTGTCTACTAGGCAGCCTGCCACACAGCGCTGTCCGAGTGTTACCGAGTAGGCAGGGTTTGTCTCGGAAAAATTTCCTACACTCTAAATGGGAAAGGACAATATTGTATCCAGCCAAGTTGTGCCCTTGTGCACATCTAGACAAGATGTAAATTTGTTTCCAATCTAGGGACAATTTAGCCTATTTTGTCCCTAGATTGGAAACAAATTTGTATCTTCTCTAGATGTGCACAAGGGCACAACTTGGCTGGATACAATATTGTCCTTTCCCATTTAGAGTGTAGATTTGCAAGCGGACTTAAGCAATGCCTTGTGGGCGCAGCGCGTACCTGGGTGCTGGGCCGCTCGACGGTGGGGCTGGGCCACGCGTCCACGATGCGGGTGATGGACGTGCTCGCCAACAGCTACGTGGACACGCGCCGGCTCCGGGAGGTGGACCACCAGATCGCGCCGTGCCCGCCGCACCACCTGCCCGACGACGACGGGTGGCCCGTGCCCGGGGACGGGTCGGGCGGCGGCAGCAGGCTGGCGGCGCGCGGCGGCCTCCTCGTCCTCTGCGCCGCCGCCCTGGCCTTCGCCGGCGTCCACGCCCGCCTCGGGGTCGGGCTGCGGGGCCTCGGGCTGAGCACCGCGGCGGCGCCCCCGGGGACCCCGGCCGGCAGCGACAGCTCGCCGTGCGCCTTAGCCGCCGCCGACAACGACTCACCGGCCGGCGGCGGCTGCTCCCCCAGTGCCGACTCACCGCACGATGAACCGGTAGAACGCACTGAGAAAAGTCGTTTCTTGATCCGAGCACATTCCAGAGATCGAAGTTTCAGCGCTGACCGACTGACTGGCCCGACTGGGCTCGTCTCCCAGCCAATCGGCGGAGCGACTGACTGGGAGCCAGTCAGGCCCGACTGCACTCAGCCGCAAGGGCTGAAGCGTGGAGCAGAGAGTAGAGAATAAGAATGTGCCCGGCGGGGCTCGGCAGAGAGCATTGTAGTGTCTCACTCCCACACAGTCCCAGTCCGGCCAGTCAGTCGGTCAGCGCCGAAACTTCGATCTCTGGCACATTCCCAAGATCAGGACGACACAAGCTCAAATTTGCTCTTGACACAAGGGAAAATTGCTCCCATTTGAAAGAAAATTTCTTGATCAGAGTGACATATTGCCTTGAATTAAGAGCAAAATTGAGCTTGTGTCAAGGAAGGATCTTGCGAATCTACTTGGATCAAGAAAAACGATATTTCTGCGTGCAAATGTGCCAATTTCACAAATGTGTTCCATCTATGATTCAGCACATTAATGCCGTATCGAAGAGCAAGATTTTTTCCGCTTGCCTTATTTAAGTAGAGTTCAGGAACCTTGCTGTTATTGGAAAACGTCGAGTAAGTGCAAACCACGTGATGTGCAGTTTGCCAAACGTTTGCGAAGTGTAGAAAAATATCGCACCGATTTGATGGTTATAGATCAGTTTCGACATCACGAAGATTTCATTATTTGCACATTTGGAACTGTACATCAATTGGTGCTTAACCTTCTGCATCTGTTTTACCAGTGCGGCTGCTCGGCGGGCGCCTGCTGTGCACTGGCTGACAGCCCCGCCGGCCCAGACTGCGAACCGGAGGGGCACACTGACCTAGAGCCGTATATGCTTCGCATATAGGGCTCTACACTGACCCAGTGGTGGACTTACTGGTCAGCGACCTGACAGGATTCTGATGGTTCGGGAAAAAAAAGGGGATACATCATTTACGGAGTATTAATAAGCGTATTTAATTGTAACATAATTTATGACCACATAGTTAACGACATAACATATTTACACATGTGTTACTAGTAGAATCGTACTATAATTATACTGGTATTGAGCAATTGATTGTGTTCAGGCTAGCAATGGAAATCTCTTTGATGGCGATAGCTTAGGTAAACATTTTCTCACGCCGTCAACAATTCTGGTATATACTACACTTAGAAAGTAGAAACATCAAGAGAGCAGAAACGTCCCTGGACGTATTTGGCCTCTATAAGGTGCCTTTGACGTGATGCTACCATAATAATTACGCTAAGAAGTAAAACGAACGCCAAAATAAAATAATTTGTTTAAATAAATTAGAAAATACAAAAGGACTCGGGACATGAATCCTTGTCTACACACGATAGGGACATCACAGACAGATTCGCGCCCGCGATTTGATCGCAGGCGCTGCGCTTGCGCACCGACTTGACGGCGCGCAAATAAGTTAATTACAGCCAAACCGACTGTCTTCTGCCTCCGCTCGGTCCAGCGGGGACCAGCATGCATGACTACCTCCCGTCTGACAGCCAATTCGGATCGGAACCAGTTGTCAAATGCTTTCGGCAGCGACACCTACCTCGTGGACAATATGGCAGCCATCAGCTATCTAATTAACGTAAGATCGCCACTTTGGCCTTTTCAGGGATAAATTTGAAAACACGGTTAAACCACGCACAACGTTGGGTGGGCGGGAATTCAGAAATTACTCCAATCCTAAGCCCATTCACTTGACAATACAGAAATTTGAAAAGTAAAAAACAAAAATAGTAACAAAATTGAATAACACAAAGTGATGCCAACTATAGGCACTTCCCCCCGTCTACTTAAAGGTTGAAAAAAAAAAGAACAATCTTTCTTTACGACAAGTCCAGTCGGGTGGCGTCTATCGCCACGGTGGGCAAAAAAAAAAAAAATCTTCAGGTAACTTGGATCAGTAAGAAAATGGTAACGGAGCGAGGTGGTGCGTGGCGGGGCGGGGCGGGGCGGGGCGGGGCGGGGCGGGGCGGGGCGGGGCGGGGCGGGGCGGGGAGAGCAGCCTGGGCCCGCTGGGCCGCGCCGCCCTGGACGTCCATCTCCCTCGCGTCCCGCACCGGCAGGGCCAGGTGCGCCGCTCATCTCATGGCGAACAGCTTCCAGCGCAGCAGCGGGTACACCGCCAGCCTCAGCACCAGCAGGATCACGCCCAGGACGATGAGGTCCGTGACGTACTGCTCGCCGTCCATGGCGATCTCCTTGAGGAACTTGGTCGGGTACTTGTAGTGACAGTAGTTCTGGAAATGAGCAGGCGGCGTTAGCCTGGCAGGCAAATTCGAGGGACCCTTCACAATAAAGTCAAGCGTACACCGAATTTTCTAGGTTTTCGTTGTCTTTACTGATTTTTTTTCCTCCCGATTTTTTCTCGATTTTTTTTTCTGATAAATATATATTTTTGAAGTCAACCCCCCCTCTCTCTCTCTCTCTCGATTTCGAGCGTTACTGGCGACAATTTGACAGATTAGATTGCCCTCTGGGCGCACTTACAAACTCTTTGCCGGGCTGGTCGGCGCAGCCGAGGGTCGTCCTGTTGCGCCCATAGATGGAGCCGACGTAGCCCTCCAGCCCGAAGCGCAGGTAGGACACGTACGTGCCCCACTTGAGGTAGCCGGGCATGTCGCGGAGACTGACGCCGAAGCCCGCGAACATCATCATGGGCACGGACAGCGTGGGCGCCAGGAACGTGCCGTTCTGAGGAGGAAGGCCACTGGTCGTTACACCTTGCGGTCGTCGCGCGACGGGGACGGGGACGGGCACCACGGGCTCCAAGGGGACAACTTCAGTCTTTTTTTTTCTTTTTTTTTTTTTCTAATTTTAAATTTTCCGTGAAGCTCGATACATGAGTCGAGGTAAACTTCACAACCAATCTTCCATAAACTTAGGTGAAAATTTTGCGATCCTTAGGTGATCTTCAGTGATTTTTACAAGTTCAAGAATTTAAAAAAGAATTTTTTTAAAAAAGAAAAAAGAATTTCTGTGAACTCAAGCACTAAATCCATGAAGTTCTGGATTCGTTAAATACATTTTTGCGGAGCCTATTTTCCCTTGCGGCACGGAGCGCCGGACTGGGGGGCCGGGGCAGGGCGGGGTCACGTACCACCACACTGAAGAGGGCACCGACGAGCAGGCCGACGGTCTGCGCCACCAGGACCACGAGGATGCTGATGCCCAGGAAGACGGCGAAGCGCACCCACTCCAGTGGCTGCGCGCTCATGAGGTACACGATGACGGTGAACGTGGTGCAGCACACGATCTGGGGATTCAGAGGAGAGGGAGCGAGTTAGACCGAGAGTTGGCGACAGCAGGCAACTGAGATATCTGCCTGCAGCTGAGCTACCAGCAGCTGAGCTACCGGCAGCGGGGCCGTAGCCTTACCGAGACGGGCAGCTCCAGAATGTTGATTGACATGTAATAGGACTTGAGGGAGTACCATCTGTTGAAGTGTTCTTTCCTAAGAATCTGCATTTCAGTCGGGACTGCAAGGAAAGAAAAACATGAGGTTTGCTGTTTGAAGGACTGAGAGATAATAGTGTGGAGAGCTTGCGGTCAGGTTTACACACAGGTGAGCACGGTGAGCATCATGGTGGTCATCATGTGGTGGATGAGGATGGTGAACAGCAGGTTCCAGTTGTCGAGCACCCTCGAGCCCTCGTCGCCGCTCTGCCAGAAGAGGATGCCGAGGAGAACGCCGACGATGATGTTCACGAACAGCCTCATGTGCGTCATGGTCTGGAGACATGGTGGTGCAGACAACATAGTTAGAGATACGCCATGGCACTGGGATGCGAAGAGTGTGAACGTCACACACTTGTTGGTGCGCGCACCTAAACAGCTAACGCTGGCAAGTAGTTCCCGCAAAACGTCTACTGAAGATTCAAAATGGACTTCACCATTTAAAAAAACAAGGAGAAAAGAAAACACAAAATTAATTTTGTGCTAATACTGGTACTCGTTCTTTACGCAGCCGATGTTAATTGCCATTAAACATAAACTACATGAAACTGGAAATGCTGATAGTTTTGTCACTGATGACGCTATTCTGGGTATTCCCTTCAGCAGGTCACAAGAGCATTGTTGCGAAAGTCGACACCTTCCCCACTTTCACAAAGACGCGCTTCAGTTTTCGGGTCGTAAATCAATGTGGATATGAATCTATAGCCGCCAGTAACCATAGCCATTGTTTTACAGATGGCACCGGGAAACGGGACTTAGACTCAGAAAACTTGTGAAATCTGTTAAGAGTTCTCAAAATATTACTAGTAGATTTAAACAATATTCCTTACAGCCCGTAATACTAGCAGACGAAGTTTCGAATGGTAGTATTGTCATACGCGTACGTACTTCGTGTTACGAGATGAAGATTCGTTGTGTGGCACGGCTCTATCGACTTAGAACGAAAACGGGCAAATTTTGTTAAGAGTTCTCAAAAAAGTAGTGTCAAACTTGAAAAAAGGTCCATTATTGGTCACGCCTACAGCATTCCCAGTTTCAAATGGTATAAACTTCATGAGTGTACGTATTCTGTATTGCGAGAATGACTACCGTCACGCGTGACATCGCACTGAGATCAATACTCGTTCTTCCACCACCAAGTAGGAGGTGGTGGTGGTAAAGAACGAGTAAAAAAAGTTTGAAATTCTAGAGTATAATTTCATTGAACTGAGTATAAGTAACAATTCAGGTCTCTGTCTGAAAAACGGGGATGTTATTTACAAATAAAACAAGAAGCAAAGACGTCAGCCTAAATATAACATGTTTGGAAATATCAATTTTGCACTTTGCAAAATTGATTTAAGGTGAAGGAACTCGTTCTTTACAAACAGAATGTGTATCAAAACTGGTTTTGAGAAGTGTGGAATTATGATGAAACATGAACTTGCCGAGATTTCATGATCCCAATGACACTACACTTAGGAAGAAGTCCAACAGGTGTTTGATTGTTGGCTATTGTTGGAGTTCAGCGCCGTTTCGAAATTACCGAAATATCGATTTGAATGCGTCAGCACCCACTTTCCCGATACCAGAGTTGCAGGGTCTGAAAGAACTTACATTTACAGGAAAAGTATAAATTTTATCTCATTACATCAGAGGAAAAGAAATGTTTACCAAAGCTGGAAGATAGGTTTCCAAGTGTAAATATGTTGAAGATTGAAATGTTTTTCGTGGGATATTTAAGTTACAAATATATGTTCCAACGCCGTTAAAACGGATATTTTCAAACGTGATTTACTCAATAATTAGCATTGGAACGAAAAAAATACTTCGTTTATGGATGAAAGAACGTCTTTCAAGCTTTAAAATAAGTATACAGTTATGTTATTTAGTTGTGTGGTTTGTGAGAAAAGGTAGGTCACTAACAAATCCAAGTTTTGAGCACAATACTCGTTCACTGGAAAAACAAAGGTAGGACGAAAAGGGTTTTAATGCCTTTACCGAGGCATTAAAACTTAGCACCCCTGCAAAGGCATTAAAACTGCCCAAAGGTGTTAAATTATAATGCCTTTGGACAATTTCGTGCCTTTACAAAGGCATTAAAATTTCACACCCCTAGAAAGGCATTAAGTCCTACCTTTGTTTTTCCAGTGTTCTCTTCACATTTACCTAAGATGTAGATACTGTTGTAAAGAACGAGTAAAAAAAATATATATTTTTTTTTCCCTCTGTGACAGTTTCTCAGTTTTGTTCAGACACGCCGTGGTGTAATTTTTCAAACATCCTGGCTTAAAAGATCAATTTCAGACAAATGTTTTGAAATCATCCGAACACGATTTATGGACGTAAGTCATACATTTTCAGACATTTGCCCCGAGAAAACAAAGGTGCGTTTCGACAAACTGGGGAGCAAGAATAGCGGGCATCACAAATGCGTCCTGATTGGCTAAGCGCATAACATATTACTCATTTCTCTGCTATTCTTGTTCCCTCTTCATCGGAACACACAAGTATTCAGACAGCAAATTTTTGCGGGAGTTTTCCGATTCTTTGAAACAGTGCCACGAACTTTGAGGGAGAGGGGGGAGGGGCAATTTGGATGAATAAAAATTCACACACGCACACAAGTATGCGGGGCAAAACACACACTTGGTTTTCGAGCAAAAGGAAATCGTGTCGGAGCAGGCAGGCGGATAGCCTGAATCCGGACGCGGCGGTCTGCGGACACCCGGTTTCCCACAAAATAATACAAGCTGAATCGGCAGTCGATAACGTGCTATGGGCCAATCGTACTCCCCACGCCGCCGCCAGCGGTGTCCGGCGTGACCGGCGGCTGGGGCCGGGCGGGCCGGGGCCGGTCGGGGCCGGGGGTCTCCCGGGGGGCGGCCCACGCCCGCGCCGGCACGTGGCCGTTAGAGTGGGGGGGGGGGGGGGGGGACGCGTTGACAGCTCGCTTTGCTCGCGCTCACCTGGTCCCTCTTGATCTTGATGTAGCCCCGCGTGAGCAGCACGGCGATCTGCTTGCCAAAGGACACCGCCTGCATCGACGTGTTGATCTCGGCCAGCTCCGTCATGTTGGGCAGCAGCTCCACGGAGAGGCGGCGAGCTGCGGGCAGGACAGTGAATGGGTGAGCACTGGTGAGCACAGAGCCGCAACTGCTCTCTCTCTCTCTCTCTCTCTCTCTCTCTCTCTCTCTCTCTCTCTCTCTCTCTCTTAAAACTATTGTTTTAATTTTACTTGTACCAGTGGTACTCTTGTAAGACTTTTTAGTCTTTTTGTACCTCTTTCATGAAATAAATTCAATTCAATTCAATTCTCTCTCTCTCTCTCTCTCTCTCTCTCTCTCTCTCTCTCTCTCTCTCTCTCTCTCTCTCTCTCTCGCACTGTGCGGAATCACCCTCTACAGAGCGCCGCCGGTAGAGACCTCAGACGTCACACCGCTCGGCGCGGAACGGAGCGGCAGCTCGACGCGCACGACGCTTAGCCTTCGCTTAACGACTCTGTCAGCCGAGCGATTCCGAAGATCGCTTTCATACCCCTGTCCTCGTCGCACTCATGGAGCACTACCACGGCCGGCATAGGGCACCGCTGAAGGTGCGACAAGGACGGAAGGATGAGAGCGATCATCTGAATCAGTCGGCTGTACGGACGTGGAGCTGTCGGCGTCGCGGCTCAGTCGGTCGTGTACTCGCCGGTCATTACATGGTGTCTTGCTGTTATTGTTTATCGAGACATCCGCGCCGCGTCCCGAGCGGAGCTACCATTTCTTGATCGAGACACATGGCATCAGGGTTATACCGCGGCGCCCCCGCGCCCCAGGCCGGCTCTCGGGGCGGCCAACTCGTGAATTTCTGTTTATGCTTTCTTTGTATTTCTTGTATTTCTCGCATGTATTTTTCGGCATATTTTTCAAGTACTTTTGATAAGTATCGTCACTCTGAGACTTACCTTCAGACTTGCGCCGCTCCGCCACCACTTCGGATTGGTTCTCGAACCACCGCTGGCTCTTGCCGTTGTCCGTGCCGGCCACGAGTGTGTCGATGCGGTCCTCGCCGTGCTCCCCGCAGGCAAGCTCAATCACTGCAAAACGGAAAGCGTGTCGCTGCTATTCTGCAAGTGTCTCCGCGCTCCTACAGACCCATGCTGTACACACGAAATTCTTGTCAACATTTTTTAATTCGTGCCTGATTTTTTTTTCACATGCTCCACTTATGAATGGACTTTTTAAATACACAATTATGAACAAATTGCATATTTTGTGTGCAATTGTAAAAGAATAAAATAAAAAATATTCAATTGCGTATTAAAAACGACGAGCGTCAGGTTAGGTAGGTTGGCAGCGTGGATCCTATCCAAATAGGACTCCAGAGTCTCCAAAGCCGCTGGCCGCTGCCGAGGTTGCGTACTTTTGAATTTTCCGTGGGGTGCTGAACCGTCAAGGGATTGTAAATAAAAAGCGGCCGGCCGGGCCGTGAGCCTCAAGAAGTGACGCGCTGTGTATCTCTGACTGCCGGGAGCCGGGAGATCGAGAAAAAAAAAAGGCAAAAAGAAACCAGAGCCATAGTCCTCACCGAAATCTGCCGGGTTGTGGTACCGCGGGCAGGGCACGCCCACGGCCGAGAGGTAGGGCACGAGCTGCTTGGTGGCGCCCTGGTACAGGCACTTGCCGCGTGCCAGGATGTACACGTGGTCGAACTGGTCGAACAGCGAGGCCGACGGCTGGTGGATGGTGCAGACGATCGTCCTGCCCTGCATGGCGAGCAGCTTGAGCAGGTTCACGCACTGGGAGGTCGACGACGAGTCCAGGCCGCTGCAGACACAGGCAGAGAACCCTTTACTACACGACCTTTGGACAACACTTGGAAGCACAGTTTTCGAAATATTTGCTTCCTATGGAATACTATTGAATTTTAAGACTTCTTTATTTTCGCAATAATCTATGCAAAATTCCGCTTCTAACGAGTCGACATGCGATGCGATGCGGGGTTCTGTTAAAAAATGGCATGAATTTAATGCATTTTTGACCGCTTTTTCACTTCCTTTCCATTTGCTGACCGCCTATCATAACTCTATCCATGTAGGCTCGCCCGACGAGTAATTTTGCGAGGAATGCAGCATAAGTATCCTAAAATGTCATTTGTTTGCTCGCACAGATTTTTTATAAACTGAAAATCTACACTTACTTTTGCACCCTACAATCGGGTTTAGTACACCTGTAAAGGTATTGTAACCAGCAATGTACATATTGCCTACTCTTCTCTTTTGGCGAGACAGGGTGCGCTTTCAGCCTGCAGGCGGCCCGGTAGGCAGACCCGCGGCACAGGGCTGCGCGGAATTGCCTAATCGAGCGCCTGGGGCGCTCAATTCGGCCCGGCAGGTAATACGGCAATCGCGGTTAACAAAAAATTTAAAAATAAACGGGGGAAAAAAGGCCGAGCGTTTACCGCTGAGGACTCATCGGCCGGTCACTTTGAGGCGGCCATCTGCGGCCAAGGCCAAAGATCACGACCGTAGCGACGGCCGGACGGCGCGCCTAGTGTTGCCAGCAAAGTTGGCAATAAGAAGTCCGAACACAGTGGAATGGAGCGGGCGGTATCTGCGCCTGATTACAAGGCAAAACTAACCTCATGAGTCGATTTTTTGTTTAAATTTATTTTTCTCGTGTCCCGGAGGTGCGCGGCCAAATATTCATGATTCTGAGAACGAGGCCGATCGACATCGCTGTTTTAGTCATTGCGGCGACATTTTTCGGCAACGTCAATTTTTTATTTGTATTTTGTCATGTTAGCGGACATCACTCGGCGATATATGTACCATATGTACGACTTGTCTTCACGTCCTGTCACCATAGCATCGCCGCATCGCCCTTGTTGAGATTTATAAATATTTTGTCGATGCTTATGTCACTGCACTTACGTGGTGGGCTCGTCCAGGAACATGAGGAGGGGGTTGTTGATGAGCTCCAGGGCGATAGAAAGACGCTTCTTCTGGCCGCCTGACAGGCGCCCCGTTCTGGTAGCGCGATGGTCTAGGAGGCCCAGCGTGTTCAGGATCTCGTCAATCTAGAGCACGAAGAAAACAATTCCCGTTTCACAAGACTTAACTGGGATTCTTCAGGAGGAGGGAGGAGGGGGCTGCTACTCACGATGGCCTGGTGCTCCGACTTGGGGACGGCTCTCGAGAGCTTCAGCTCGGCGGCCAGCCACATGTTCTCCTGCACGGTGAGCAGCGAGTGCAGCCGGTCGTCCTGCTGGATGTAGCAGGACATCCGCCGGAACCTGTCCAGGTTGCGCGGCCGGCCGTTCACCATCACGTCCCCGGTGACACCACTGATCCTGCGGATTGAGAGCGCGCGCGGATTTGAAAAATGGAAAACCACTAGATCGATGATGGGGAATTCCGTATTGGAGACGTGGAGGGAGGAGGTAGCGGGACCGACCGCGTCGCCTCACCTGTATCCGGACAGGATGTCCAGAAGGGTGGATTTGCCGGCTCCCGACGGACCCATGATGGCGATGAGCTGACTAGGGCAAAACCGGCCATTGACTCGGATGATTTCCTTCTGACCTGAAAAAGTCAACGATGAAAAATTAGTCTGAGAAAAGAATTATTCGTCGTCGATCAGCTAGGCGCGAGAGCACAGGCGCTGGAGATAACCAACCATCGGGCCGAGTTTTATTGCATAGCTAATGAAGCGTTAGGTCCCAAAGCGATAATGACGTCTCGCTTTAAGTGTTCTGAATTCTTAGATCAAAAGTTGACTGAAACAAGGTTGCATGTTGCATCTGGTCGCCACAAACAGAATCCCTTCTCACGAGATAGGGAAGTTTGCTTTTGGGACGACAAACACATTGCACGCACTGTCGATGGACCGCTACACACTCAAAAACTTCTATTTACCTTTTAAAAAAATAGTAAACAAACATTCTATCTTCGGAAGAGACCACACTTTTCCCGCAAACAGAAGTGCGGCGTGAGGCAACAGGTAGAGTCACACCTGCCTGGAGCGGAACAGGCTGGTGCAAAGGCCTTGCAAAGGTGTCGCTTCACCGATACTGGCGAAGACATGCCCCACCCAACCCCGCCCGCCCCGCCCCGCCCCGCCCCGCCCCGCCCTGCCCCGCCCCGCCCCGCCCCGCCCGCGGGTGTGCCCCGGAGGCTTGCAACCCCCACCACACCAGACCAGTCGTGTGGGGACAGACTAAGAGCGAGTCATTTGCTCGGTCGCTCCCTCGGCGAGCGAAGAGCCATGCGGGAAAGGAGAAGACCGACTAACCGGTGAGGGTGCACACAACCTTTCTTTCAGGTGTACGCATGTGCATGATTTCCAGGAATCGCGATTCCCATTGATGCCTCAAAGATTTTCGGCGAATTCTTCTGATTACAATAAAAATGTTTTCCGATGGATTGCGGGCGAAGGACCCTTCCCAATAATGAATTCAATCGTCTGATTTTTTTTTCTATTTTTTCTTGATTTTTCTTGATTTTTATTTTTTTCCTAAATTCTTCTTACTTTTTTTTCTTTCTGATTTTTCTTTATTTTTTTTCTGATTTTTTCTGAGCTTAAACTGATTTTCTTTTAGGGTGTACACTGATTTTTTTTCCAGTGAAGGCTCCCTCGATTACGGGTCCAAGTGTGCCGCTCATGATTCCAAGAGCTGTTTAGCCTCTCGCCGATCGACATCCCCGGCGCGGCGCGGCGAATGGGGCTTCCCTCCAGTCCCCTCCCCTGCCACGCTCAGAGCGTCCCCCCCCCCTCCCTCCCCCCACTCCCTCCCCCCACCTGTTGCTTCCAACTCAAACGAGTCTTACGTGCGGCGAAGGGGAAGGGCTGGAGAAGGGGAGAGGGGAGGGGGCACCGCCTACCGAGCAGAAGGTGAAAGTGAATCAGTCCAAGCGAGTGCCAGGGCAGGACCAGCTGGTAGCGGAGAGAGAGAGAGAGAGAGAGAGAGAGAGAGAGAGAGAGAGAGAGAGAGAGAGAGAGAGAGAGAGAGAGAGAGAGAGAGAGAGAGAAGATAGAGAGGCACCGCCCTACAAAAACTAAACAAAAATCGCTCCGGGACAAAAGCGCGCCAAGGCAAAAGGCGGCGATAAACCGTGTGAATCACAAACACGACGTTGGTCCGCCCCGCCCCGCCCCGGGCCGGGGGCCGGCACAGTGCGCCAGCCAGGCCAGCCACCGCGACCGACCAGGCTCGCCATGCCAACACTTGAAGCGTTACCAGCATTACGGGCATTATCAGGCTGGTGACCCTTGCAGCGGCATGCCCGTCTTCTTTCTCTTTGTCCCCTCACTGTTCTGTCTCTCTCTCTCTCTCTCTTCTCACTTTGGCTCTCTCACTATGACTGATTTAAAAACATATCTCTTAAAACACCTATTGCCAAATTTGTATTGAAAACCCCATATCTAATACCATGTTTGTAACCACCCGCTACAGACAAAATAAGTAAACACTGTAAATTGGTTGGCGTCTTTAGACGCCAAAATTTTGGCGTCCTCTGAGAACGCCAAATTTTGGCGTTGAAAGACGCCAAGATTTGGCGTTCTCAGAGGACGCCAATATTTTGGCGTCTAAAGACGCCAACCAGTTTACAGTGAATAAATAAAATTACTGCGCGACTCTGAACTGCAAAATAGGTCAACTATCTTTCGCATTGAACAACAATGAGACTGTCTAGTCTATTATACTACTACATTTTCATCAAATATCAAATAAAATCTCTGTCTGTCTGTCGGTCTGTCTGTCTCTTCTCTACTCGTCCGACTGAGGCACCTGCTTCGCGGCAAACGCTCTGATGAAAGCGAGTTGTCGTGTCATCGCGCGTCGATAGGAGGGAGGTGGTGGAAGGGCTTCCTTATTCGCCGAGTGACGCCACACAGGTAAAGTAATGTTACCCGGCAGTGGCGGCCAAAACTCTATGGACAGCTGCTAGCTTGGCTGCGCTCGCGATGAGTTACGGCGTTCCGCTTGCGCGCCGCACGGGTGGGGTGGGGCGGGGCGGGGCGGGGCGGGGCGGGGCCGGCGCCAAACCACGTGCGTGAGCGTGTGTCTATGAGGGGGGCGTGGGGAGCGTGACGTCATGAGCGCGCTGTCACGTCCCCCAGGGCGGAGCAGGGGAAGTACCTCCTCAACCAGTTCTCCCGCTCCTCGTCGATGTCAGCACGCGCGGCGCGCTGGCTGGGGCGGGGTGGGGCGGGGCGGGGCGGGGTGAGGTGGGGCGGGGCGGGGTGAGGTGGGGATAGGACGGACGTGACGTTGCCGTACTGCATGGGGAGGTTCCAGGCGCGCTGCAGCCTCGGCTATGCAGCTCGGCGATGGGAAGGAGTGCTCCGTCTCGCAGAGAGTACACCGGACTGCCAAGAGGAGTTCTACATTCATTGCCTTCGAGCCGCTTTCAGTCGATGTAAGGTATTACGCGAGGTGTCCATCACTCGGTTCAGGAGCGCGTACACACGTTATAACTCATTATCAGTGATTGCCGATAGGTTTTGTTAAAAAATTTCCGAAGAAACGTAGAAATGTCTATCATTTTTTTTTCCACATGTGAACTATGGAAACCCCGAAACAGCTTGAAAACGACGAAACGCGGAGTTTTGGGGGATGTTATTTCCAGTAATTATCGCACAAAGAGAGTACACAAGATTTACCAGAGTGCTGGACCCGTCGGTATTACGCGCAAGCATAGGCAACAATCGATCTTATGATTGCCTGAGTCTGTTTCAGGCAATATTAAGGCAAAACGCAATAAGCTATATAGGCAGCAGCAAGTGCGCGCTTTTGGACCCTACCCCGTCTTGTGAATATTATTGCGAGAGATATTGACCGTGAATGACTGTCAGAGTGGGAGGACGCGACGCGGGACTGCTCGGGCGGAGGCGGAGGCCCGCGCTGCCGCCACTCGTTTTAAAAGGCGAGCGCTTCGCGTGCGTGCCGTCGTGGAAAATCACCCGAACAAAAGAGTAACGATCAAGCAATGCCGAGGAGGAGGAGGAGGAGGAGGGGGAGGAGGAGGAGGAGGGGGAGGAGGAGGAGGAGGAGGAGGAGGAGGAGGAGGAGGAGGAGGAGGGGGAGGAGGAGGAGGGGGAGGAGGAGGAGGGGGAGGAGGAGGAGGAGGAGGAGGCGGAGGAACATGAGAAGTACGCGGTCCGGAATGCAGGCAGCATCTCGTGTACGGACGACCTTCTTGCCAAGAGCCTCATAGGTGCGGCACCTACGTGCCGAGCAATGGCAGCAAATGTGTAGACCGCCCCGGCCAGCCCGTAACCACGCGTCGCCTAACAATCGCAAGGCGTTCAGAGAGTGTTACAGAGCGCTGGTAACTTCCTCAACTTTTCAACTCTGCACGGCACATTTCGTCAGTCGAAGCCCTGGGCTGCCACGTGACCCTTGCGGACCCTGCGAGAGGGCTGGGCGCGGAGGTGGTGACGTGACGGGTGGGCCGGCTGCGTGTGCGAGTGCTAATGATCCGGTTCCTGTCTTGTCACCCGCATTGTGTGCAAATGGCCAAACGAGAAGGGGAACACTAGACTGTGAAGGGACTGTGAAGGTAGATACTAAGTTACAAGCAGCGTGAGCGTCACCAGGGGGGGGCGAGCGACAGCTGCAGGTGCAGCGGAATAGCGGCAAGACCCCCCCTCACACACAGCGCAGTGCTACTGAAATGAATCCTACACAAACGATCCCTACTTCTAGAGATTCTCCAAGACACGATCGGCATCAGACGTTAATTTTACAAGCAGGCGGAAGAATAGGCAATGACTTTTAAAATAAATATATTACAGTCAGGGTTTCAATAACATGACTTCTTATGCCATTACAATACAAGCCGAGATACAAGCCAAACAAAATATCGCTGTGCGAAATCTTTTTTTCCTAAGCAAGACTTGAAAAGGGATACGTCATCTTCCATAAGCGCGAGTGAAAAAAGAATCACCTATTCCGGTAAGTAGGTGACACTCGAGGGGGGAACAACTCTGAATTTTGGTGTGTAAATTTTGTGAATCTCTGCAATTTTTGTAAATTTTCCTGAGGTCTTCCAAATTTTTCTTAATTTTTTAGCATAATTTTTGACTTTCTCAGAAGTTTTCTAAATTCCCAAGAATTTTTCGGAATATTTCTGCATTGCTCTGAATTATTCTGAATAGACTCTTTCAGCAAGGTGAAGAACTACAGACCGGATACAGTTACTTTTTATCACCCAAATGTGCCCAAAACACTTAAATAAAATGTAGGTCGAATCATTTTGATATTGTTTACATTTTATTTAAGTTTTCACGAACGTTTGGGTTATGAAAAGCAACTGTTTCCGGTTTGTTGTTCTTCGCCTTTTTCTTCACTTCGCTAATGCTGAAAGAGTCTATTACGACGTGTACATAAACGGTTTTATAAGGGCAGAGTCGTTTCCCCCTCGGTGACACCCGTGGACTTATTGGATTTTCAGTGTTATCGACGTGACAATAAGGTGACGCAGCAGAGGTACTCACCCTTGCGGAAGCCTAGGCTGACGGTGTAGGCGAGGTCCTGGAACTTGACCTCGACGGGCTCCCGCTTGGGCAGGTGCGACAGGGTCTTGTTGGTGGAGACGGTGGCCGGGGCGCTGCCACCGTTGGCCTGCTGCTGCTGCAGCGGCGCGGCCGCGGCGGCCGCCTCGTGCATGACAACCGCCTCCATTCCGGTTCACTTTGAGTTTTCACTTTCACTGCGGCGGCGGGGCAGGGCAGCACGCGGCGCGCTGCGGAGCGGAGCACTGCCGGTGCGGCACGGGGGATACTGCACGCCCGTGTCCACTGCGTCCTCCTCTCCTCTCACAGCAGCTCGCCTAGCGCTCGGCGGGGCGGGGCGGGGCGCGGCGCGGCGGGGCGCGGCCGCGGCTGATGGGGCTGGTGGTGGAGGTGGTGGTGGTGCGGCGGAGGGGGCCCTCTCAGCGGCACCAGCAGCAGCAGTCGCCAGTTTCGGATGACATCATCGCTCCGGCGGCAGCACACCGACCGTCTGCGGGCCGCAGCTTCTGCAACACACGAGAGGGCGAGAAGGTGCACGTTAGTGTAATGAGTTGGTATCGCTATGACCCCCCGCAGCCCGCAGGGGCCCGGGGTGGGGAGGGGGTGGGGGATGGCTGCCCGCGCACGGACAGCGATGATAGCTCGCGTCGGGTTGAACAGCCGGGTGGTGTGAACGCACCCCCCTATCAGAAATGTAGGCAGCAAGTAGTGAGAGCGGGCGGTGTATCAGCACCTCCTTACAAGGCAGCGTGAACGCACGCTAACCATGAAAAGGTGTTGCCTCGTAGGCAATCCGCTCAGTGCCTATACTTTTCTTGCATCGCATCCAGTTACTACCCCGCCCGACGCCATTTAGCGAGTCCTCCTGCCACCGTCTGATTCAGAGGCAATCGCTCTCGTAGCTCCGTCCTAGTCGCACTTATGGCGGTGACCTATGTTCGGCATGGGCATGGCAGAGGGCCCCATGAGTGCGACAAGGACGGAGGCGCGAGAACCCGTTCTACGCGCCGATACGGCTCGTGCTGCTGCGACGCGATGACCCAGATCAGCATTCCATTCCCCGACTTATGTAAAACGATTATCACTAGAGGGTTGCTGTGTGTGTGTTCCGCTCCTCCCACTCAATGGGACCTGACCTGGAACTGCGCAGGGAGACCCCGCCCCAGCCCGACCTCGCGGTAAGAGGTGCGTGCAGCCGGGTCGGTTTGGATACCTCTTACTGCCTCTCTCTCTCTCTGTCTCTCTCTCTCTCTCCCATGGTTCCCGGTGCCGCCGGGGGCGCGGCTCGCCGGGACCGGGTCGACCACCTTATCCGCCCTGTAGACCTGCATCCGACCAAGGCGGGCCCGACAGGCGCACTGCTCCGTCTCTCCGGCCGATTGGCGGAGGGGGCGGGGCGGGGTGGGACGGGGCGGGCCCTGGGGGGCCCCCGGACCCGAGAGTGCAAGGTCACAGCGGCCGCCGCGAGGCACTATAATCTGCTCTGGAAACCACGGGCACCGGTATGCCAGCCGCGGGCGCGGGCCCCCGCCCTCGCGCGGGCCGACCCGACAGCGGTCCGACCCGACACCGGCGGGCTCGCGTTTTTCCCCAGCGCAGTGGAAGATCGCACCCGGCGGGTGTATTGTGCGCAATCACCCCCATATGAAATGGGACGCGGGCGAGCGCAGACCGACTGACGTAAAGTCCGTGGAGTGAGGCGCGTCAGAGGACTAACCACCCCGCCCTGCCCTGCTCCGCCCCAACACGCAACCCGCCCCGGCACCCCATGAGTGCTCGCTAAATCTTATGAACTTTTTGTATACGCAGCTACCGATTTCTGTAAACATGCCCTATTTATGAATAATTTTGTGCCCAGTTATGAACAAAATGAGCAAACTATGAACAATTTTATTCATAATTGCGCTCAAAATTATGCGTAAATAGAGCATGTTTACAGAAATCTGTTGTTGCGTATTGAAAAAGTTCATAAAAATTTAGTGTGATGCGACAAGAACAGAACGACGAAACCACTGAGCGGCATCACCGAGGGGGAAACAACACTGGAATTTTTACGTACACCTCGTAATTCAGGAAAATTCAGAAGAGATCTGAAAAATTACCAACATACAGGGGAATTCAAGTGGAAATTATATATATATATATATATATATATATATATATATATATACAAAAATTCTATAAAAACTTAGGAAAATTCACAGAAATTTACATTTTGAGTGTACCAAAATTCAAAGTTGTTTCCCTCGCGGGAATCACCCTCCTGGACCGGACTGGCTTACTGGACTTTCGCTTATTTCCTTCAAAACCGATGCTTACGTTTTCATTATGCCGCTCTATCGTGCTATGAGATGAGGTTGTCCAGCAAGCACCGGATACACGGACGTGTTACGCCAGCAGGAACGGAGGATTTATTTTAGAATTTAGCCGTGGTTAGCATTGACGCACTTGGTAGCCCGCCGGCTGACCCCTGTGGTGGCGACAAGAATGATGCAGCGATGGCAGTGTCGAATAACCTTTGTACCCGCGTTGTAAGTTTTATCGGTGCGATAAATCAATCACAAAGCAAACACCAAGTTTGGCGCTTGTGCGCTTAACGCCCTCGAGTGGAGAAAGAGCAACTGCGCTGCACGCCTCCTTCCCTGAGATACATTATCATTTTAGAGCGCAGCAGCTCTCAGTTTCCGGGTTGCGCACCCTGACACCCGCGTGGCACTGGCAACAGCGGGAGCGAAGAAGAGATGTGTGTAATCTGCGCGGAGCTTCTAAAATCGCAAGACTCTTCTCATCGCTCGCGAAAATAAACCTGTAATTTGCGAGTTTTAGTTCTCAGCGGATGAGAGGCGCCCGGGTGAACAAAAGGCCGCGGGGAGTGGCACGGCGTAGACACACGCGCCGCCCCGCCCCGCCCCGCCACCTCTCCCCCTTCCACTTGAATTCGACATGCGATAAGACGTCCAGAGTGTTTTGCTTTCTTGTCAACAGAGATCGCTGTGACGAAGGCAGCAGCAGCAGAAGCAGCCACCGAGAATACCAGGCGGAAAATAATAGACGCTTATTTGCCCATAATTCGCAAGGATGGTGAGGAGACATACACAAGACAGCGCTCGCGGTCGGCTGTTTGCGCTACTGGTGCGTATCGCATTGGCAGGCTCCGTGACTGCGGGGCGGGGCGGGGCGGGGCGGGGCGGGGCGGGGCGGGGCGGGGCGGGGCGGGGCGGGGCGGGGCGGGGCGGGGCGGGGCGGGGCGGGGCGGGGTGGGGCGGGGCGCCAGCCTGCCGACTTACTCCGAAGAGCGCTCTCATCACCCGATCACTCTCGCTCGCACCCATGGGCTTCGTCACATAGGTGCGAGAGAGACGGAGCGAGGAGAGCGCTCTTTCGGAATAAGTCGTCATGTGGGGCACGCGCTGCTCGGTCACTCCTGTTTGAAGATATGGTCACGTTTCGGTGGCCGTAAGGCATCATCAGCATCCGCGCTCGCAGACACAGTCTCCGCCGCTCCAGGGAAGGCGCGGCGGGGCGGGGCGCGGGGCGGGGTGGGGCGGGGCGGGGCGGGGCGCGGGGCGCGGGGCGGGGAGGGGAGGGGTGAGGCGGGCGGGGCGGGGCGGATGGGGCGGGCCACACACCGGCGCCGACTTCACACGCTCCGCTTTTGGGCAAGGTCGTCTCTCTGGTCTCTCCTCTCCTCGGCACATAGCCATGCCCAGCCCATCCAACTGGCGATGAGCCGCAACTGCCGCTAATTTTCGAATAAAGAGTGATCGAGATACACAGTACAACAATAAAATTGGAAGATTTAAAAAAAATGAAAAATGGAAAAAAGAAAAAAAAACAAAAAAAAAACGCTGCTAGTCCGAGAGTAAGGAGTGCTGTGTTGAAATTCTGGAATTCAATCATTGGAAATTAAAAAATTATAAAAAAAAAAAATTAAAAAAATCCTGCCACTAGTTTGCGAGCGAGCACTCGTGTCTTGAAAAAAAAAAAGAGCCATTAGGAAGAGATATATAAAGCTGATTGATTGCAGTACAAAATTGTGAGGCGAGACGCGATTAGCTACTCGCGGCGGCGCTGAGGCCAAGGGGGGCTACCTCTCGTAATATTCCGTGCACGACCCTGTAACACACATAGTTAAGCATTCCGGTAAAGTTAAAAAAGAAGAATGCGGGGAACAAGTAAACGGAAATCCCTATGTTAGAGTTTAGTGATTTCCCTTTACTTGTTCTTGTTCCCCGCATTCTTCTATTTTTAGCGTGACCGGAATGCTTTATTTCTACAATACATGACACGGAAAGACATAGACATAATTTTGACTTACTCTCTGCGAAAATGTTTCGCCCATGAAATATCTATAAATTTGGAGCATGATTTTCTTTTTTACGGGAAATACAGGAAACCGACCAAATACAGCATATCACTATTTTCCAAACACTGCGATATCATATTTAATTGTTTTTTTTTGGTCTAACATTCCCTTCAGACACAAAATAAACTCAATTTTTATTGCAGTCCTGTACTATGTTCTCTCCATGTAGAGAGAGCCTCGGGTGTCAGTAGACAGAGCGCATTAATGTTGCGTATCGAAATTTATCACAATAGCGTTAAATTTTGGAATCAGTATTGAAATTTGGTGATGGTATTCAATATTGGTTTTGGAAGCACTATACAATATTGAATAATGGCAGCAAAAGTCATTATTGAATGCTGGCAGTAAAATTGAAAATTAAATGCTGGCAGAAAAATTATATATTGAGCTTTAGGTTTTATGTTGAGTTTTAAGCTGAATACTCAATATTGAGTTTTGAGTGCAATGCTAGCTTATGGTCAGTACAAAATATTGATGTGCAAACTTCAAAATTCAATGAAAATAATGCACTAGCCCTCTCCGTGCCCCCCCCCCTCCCCAATCCATCCACTCCTCACCCGTGCGGGGGTCTCTGCCGGTATGTGGCCGTCGTGTGACGCAACCCGACGTGTTCACCAAAGAGAGGCAGCAACTGCTGTGAGTCTGTGAGTCCAGGTCGAGCCTGCCCCCGCCCCGCCGCGCCGGGCCGCCGGGGCCTGCTGCTGCCGGCGCGATGGTCGCTGGTCCCCGCCATGCATCCCGCGTGTAGCCTCCTCCCCTCTCCCCCGGTGCCCCTCAGCTCCCGCGCTCGGCTTGTTCGAGCCGAGACGAGCTTTCTCCTTCCGGACCAAACACCTTGTGCGACCTTCCCATGTCTTTCCCTTCCCCTCTCTCCCCTCTCTACCTCTCTCTCTCTCTCTCCTCCTCGGTCCACATTCCTGTCTGCCTCGGCAAAACTGCTTGCAATGCGTACGCATTTGTATTTTTCGTCAATTGACTGAGAGCGGGGAGCACATATTGGCGCCACCGCCTCAGAGAGAGAGAGAGAGAGAGAGAGAGAGAGAGAGTAAAGGGGGGATAAGAGGGTGGCACGTGTGTTTGTGTGTGTGCATGCGTGGCGGAGTGAGATATAAAGGTTGGACTTTAGCGGGGCATTGTTATTTGTTTGCCAACGATCATTGCTCATATTTTTGGTATTATACAATGCTATTTGTGGCAACGAAGCCTATTTCTTTTCTCGGATTGAAGCGCGTTTGTAAGTCGGGCAAAATGAATGCTACTTACTTAAATGGCACTGAGCCGGTGATACAGCCATCCGTGTGGCATATTGATCAACGCCAAATTGTGGCGATAAAACCAAAGCACTGCGGGGAGGGAGAGGGAGGGGGAGGGGGAAGGACTGTCCATCAAGCTTTTGTAGCCGCATCCAGAACACGGAAACCCTTTCCTTTTCACCTCTAGCCGGCTCGGCTCGACGGCCCGGCCTCCTGTCCTGTCTGCCCCGCACCCATCTCGTCCTTGACCGCTCGCTCGTCCGTCGTGACCCCTCGCCGTCGCCGGCTGCCATGTGAGGCGGTGAGGCGCGCAAGCCGCTGACCGCTGAGCTGACCGCTGAGCTGACTGCTCAGCTGACTGCTCAGCTGACCGCACAGCTTACCGCTGAGCTGACCGCACAGCTGACCGCTGAGCTGACCGCACAGCTGACCGCTGAGCTGACCGCTCAGCTGACTGCTCAGCTGACTGCTCAGCTGACTGCTCAGCTGACTGTCCAGCTGACTGCTCAGCTGACTGCTCAGCTGACTGTCCAGCTGACTGCTCAGCTGACTGCTCAGCTGACTGCTCAGCTGACTGCTCAGCTGACTGCTCAGCTGACTGCTCAGCTGACTGCTCAGCTGACTGCTCAGCTGACTGCTCAGCTGACTGCTCAGCTGACTGCTCAGCTGACTGCTCAGCTGACTGCTCAGCTGACTGCTCAGCTGACTGCTCAGCTGGCCGCACAGCTAACCTCACAGCTGACAGCTGTCTACGGACGCGTGTGTCATCATCCGTGAGATCAGATCAGTTAGTTCCCGGTGTGGTGCCGCCGCCGCCGGTCGACCCCCGGCAGAGAGCAAAGAGGCCGAGCCATACGGCAATTACATCTTGTACTTGGCGATAGCCGCTGTGCCCGCCCCGCCCCGCCCCGCCCCGCCCCGCCTCACCCCGCCCTGCCCTGCCCTCAGTCTTTGACCCGGGTGTCGGGGCTGAGGCGATCAGCTCTATATCGGTGGCTGGACGTGACTACCTACAATTACACGGCCATCATCCCCATCGCACGGGCTAATGCGCTCTTTGGCACCACTGCAGACACTTTGGAATCCCGGCCCCGGCGGGGGCGGGGGGCGCGCCTTCAGCTAATGTTGTCGGGAAAGGAGGCATACACAAAGGGGTCCACAACTCGTAAAGGTAGCTGACACCTTAACATTTTAAGATACTGGTGATTTTTTGTTTAAAGTAGGAGTTTTAAAGGATCATCTGCTACCGAGGGGGTATTCACTCACAAAATCTGTGACCCGACTATTACGTGTATTACGCTCCGAAATTGTATAGATTGAGACAAAACCAGGCAAAACAGCCAAAAACGACACAAAATTAAGGAAATAAGGAGAATTTTGGCTATTACGCTCCTATTACACATCTATTACGTCTACTAATGCGCCTTTATTACAGATAGAGTGACCCGACTATTACGCGAGTGCATACCCCCTCGTCTGCTACAAAGGTATACAAAGAAACCTTTTCTAAATCAGCGAAAAAAAATAGCTAATAAAAGTTCAGAACGAATCATGTAGTCAGGGCACACGACAGCAGCCCTTTCGCTTGCCAGGGGGAAACAACTCTGAAATTTTTGAACTCCTCGCAATTCGGAAAAATTAAGAAAATTTCTGAAAAATTCAGAAAAAGTCAGAAAAATAAGTAAGAAAAAATCAGAAAAAATCAGAAAAATTCCGGAAAATTCACCAAAAAAAAAAAATCACAGAATTGTAGAAAAAATTAAGTAGAATTTAACAAAAAATCACTATGAATTCACAAAACTTCAAAAAATGTGTACACCAAAATTCAGAGTTGTTTTCCCCCTCGTTCCCTTGCCTCCCATCCGGCTGCGCGTCATCGACACCTCGCGCTGCTCTGCCCGTGCGGGTCACCGGCCGGGGCGCCGCCGCCAGCGCCGGTGAACGCCGCCAATCAGCGCTGCCAGCAGCAATTACCATAGGTGAAGCGGACCAGACTAAAGCAGGCTGCCGTCTGATTCCGAAGATCGCTCTTACGCATCCGTCCTTGTCGCACTCATGGGTCCCTGCCATCCCAAACATGGAGCATTGACCATAGGTGCGACAAGGAAAGAGGCACGGGAGCGATCTTCGGAATCAGACAGCTGGTCGGTCGCGGCGCGAGGCACGGGGCGCGGCGCGCGGCGTGGCGGAGCTGTCTAATGTAGCAAAGTGTAAGGCGGAAAAAAAAGTACACGTCTGTGATGAAGGGGATCGCTGACAGGCGGGCATCATTGACGCGTGCAGCGGCGGCAGTCTCAGTGCGGTCGCAAGCTGCACGCCGGTACAGGAGTGAGTGAGGGGGTGTGGGGGAGGGAGGGGGTGCAACATATCGCTATAATCTTCTCGAGTCACGTGGGCCACTGACGTGGAGGAATGTTCACCCAGTGGCGGCAACAGCGGCGGGCCGGCAGGGTCCAACATCACACCCCTGTGCGCCGCGCCGCCCCGCCCCGCCCCGCCCCGCCCCGCCCCGCCCCCGCCCCGCCTGGTCCACATTGCCTATACGTTTGCTCGTTTGCTCATAGATAGCATCGGGTCGGGTGGGGCCGGGGCAGCGACGTGACCCCTCATCCCCGGCCTGCCTCTAGCCTCTAGCCGGGTGCCGGGTCGTGCTCGAGGCGGCGGCGCGCATAGGGACAGCGGCCCGGCTCGGGCGGGCCCGGGAGCGATCTATTAGTGGGCCGAGTTCTCTAACGAGTAGGACAGAGTCGTTCTCAGCAGACGGAACGCGTCCGAAACCGTAGGTGCGAGTGAGATGCTGTAACCGAATGTGGTATCTCTTTTCTCGCTCTCACCTGCGCTTTCAGACGCGTTCCGGGTTGCCTTATACCCATCCGTTTGAGAACTCTGGAGTAGGATAGGAAATGCTGCCCCATTACGTTTTTTTTCTTCAGGCGCGAAGCAGTAATCTCTTAAAAAAAGAAAAAAACTATTGGTTGACGCACGTGGGGCACGTGTCGGGATGAGCTAAGAGTGCGCCTCCCTCCCCTAGGCCGGCGACACTTGCAGATGACAATTAACAATGTCACAATTTTTTTTTCAAGTTTGATTTTTCTTTCTTTTTTTTTTTTTTATGACGGCAAGCTCGCCTGTCGGTTACCATCCCATTGATCCCATCACTCTGGTCCTCTCAACTTGGAGGTCTACCTAACCGTGTAATGTAGCCTAAGCTCTATTTTGAATTGATTTAATACCAGCTTGGCCATAATTTAATGAATGATCGTATGGGATTGTGATTGTTGCACCTCCCACCGGTCGTATAATTGCGAATGCTCCTGGCAACAACCCTTTTCCAGGCTCTTTGACTGCCCTTCCCCCACCCCACACCTGGCTTGTCTGCTGAGATGCTTGAAAACGAAGGAGGTAATGTCCCCAGTAAAATCCCTGTGTACGCAGGCAAGTTCACCCCCGCCTCCCCTCTGCCGGCCATCATCCTCATCCTCATCCCCCATAGTCACTCGGACCGGACCACTCGTATACTCGTCCGACATCACTGATGACGACCTTGACGGTGGCCGGCGCCCGCCCGCCCGGCGCGTGCCTCGAGTGATCCTCCTCTATACGACCGCACCGCCGGTAGCGGCTCTAGCCTGTCCCTGCAGGTGTCGTCGCTGATTTCGGCTGCAACCTTTTATCAGCTTGTCGACAATCGGATAGGCCCATATCGACAAGTAATGGGGGCCTAAGTCGCCGGGGCAGCGGGTCCGTCTCACCCAGGGAGGGCCCTCCACACTCGTGCACTCCTTTGGTTAGCAACGCGCGGCGCGGCAACGAAAACTAATCTGAGCGGTACGAGTGGGGCTCAACCGAGAGGGTGGCTAATCTGAAATTTTTGTACACCTCGTGGAAAAATTCCACAAAATTTAGGGAAAATCGGGGAAAAAATCAGTAAAAATTCAGGAAAATTCACAAAAATTTAGGTAAAATTCAAGTAAAAATTAACACAAAGTCTGTAAAAATTCAGAAAAATTAACGAAAGTTCACGAAACGTGTACATCAAAATTCAGAGTTGTTTCCCCCTCGGGCTTCACCCAACGCCTGTGGCCCCGGGCCGGTCCCGGGCTGAGATGCCCCGCGGCCAGGCTGGGCCCCGCGGGAGGTGAGGTGGGGTGGGGCGGGGCGGGGCGGGGCGGGGGCAGCGGCCGCCCGGACGGGCCTGTTAGTGTCTGCGGTGCAAGAAAAGTGCTGCTGCTCGCCATTCACAATGAGTCGGCTGATGGTGACGAGCCGAGCAGGGCCGGGGCGAGCCGAGCGAGCGCAGCCGAGCCCTGTCGTTGTCGCCCCGCCCGCCCTAACCTGTTCGGGACGAGACGGACGGCGTGCGGCACCTCCAGCGCGGTCAGAGCAGGGCTGCTTCCAGGGGGCCGGGAAACATTATGGAAATGATCGGGAATGGAGGAGTTGCATTCCCCCACGCCGCGATGAATGCTTTGCAACAGGTCGCATTGCACTTTTACGACACCCGATGTCGGGCCCACCGGCTCGGAATGAGCGAGAGCACGTGGGTACTTTTCGTGTCCAATCCTAAGTTTTTCGAAAGTTACACTTCAGCGCCGATCGTCGCCTATATCCAGCGGAGAGCTGGTGAGTTAAGCCACGAACAGACGATTGATCGAGCGGACCGCTCTCGTACCTCTGTCCTCGTCGCGCTCATGGCGCTGACCCATGTCGGCATGGCGTGGCCTCATGAGGCAGGTATGATCTGCGAGTCAGTCGCTTAGGGGCGGAGGGAGGGGCGGTATGGCATAGCCCGAGGGCCAGCCAGGCACAGGGCAAAGATGTGGGATCAGGCGTTCATACCGACCGCTCCACACAGCTGTGTGTTAAGGCTCGTTTGGTTGCCTTACTTTCCTGTCAAAAAGTCTGCCTGATGCTTCTCTCCAGGCAATACAGTGGGTCGGCAGGCCCGCGCGCCTCCAGGGCGGCCCTGCTGGCCCCGCTCTCTGCCCTGCCCTGCCTGGCGACACACTGACCACGCCGACGACGCCGACGAGACTGTACTCTACGCGTAAGCGGCTGGCCTGCCCGCCCCGGGCCCCCCGAACCCGCCCCGGGCCCACAGGGTGATTCCGCACAGTGGTTTCGTCGCTCTCTCCTTGTCGCACCCATGGTGCACGGCCACAGGGAGCAAGAGAGAGGACACTACAAAACGGTGTTCGGAATCACCTCGCCGGCGGGGCGGCGGCGGGCTAGACCTGAAAAAGAACGGCTCAAATGCCGTCTGGTTCAAAGCCAGCGTGCTCAGTGCCGCCGTGCCGACTGAATAAAACATGTTCGGAATGCGAGCGGAGCGCCTCGGCCCGACCAGGGCGTGCCCGTGCCGGACAACAACAACCACACCAGCGAGCAGGGCGACTCCGAACAGCGTTTAGTAGTGTCCTATCTCCTGCTCCTTATGGCTGAGCGCCGTGAGTGAGACAAGGACAGAGAGACGAAACCACTGTGCGGAATCACCCTGCAGGCTGCAGGTGCAGGTCGTTGCGAGCCGCAAACAGGAACAGTGAGTGGGCCGGGGCACAAGAACTAGTGAATGAGCTTGGGGAGGGGGGGGGTGTTACCTCACCTCTCACTAGCAGAACGACGACGGAGGCGTGCTGGACGACGAGTAGCCGGACAGGACCACAGGCGTCAAACGTCGGGGGTGGCAGAGGGCGCCAAATTTCACGAACACACAACACTTGTCACTCTGCTGCACTGTGGCAGGCGATCACTGGGGAGTGAAGCGGAGTGAAGCGTTGCGGGGGGGTCAGGTCGGCGAGGTCCTCCGTCGCTCCCGGTACCGTACCGCACTAGTATTGCGCACAACAAGTCCGCGGCGCGATGCACTGAGACTCTCTGTGAGGTCCGCTGGCTCGGGCGGGCAGGGTCTGCTGTGAGCGCCGGCCGGGTTCCTCGCAGACTGACTGACTGACTGGCCGCCCCGTCCCGCCCGCGTCCCGTCCGGCCCGCTCGGCAGGGCGCGCGGCGCGGCGGCGGCGGCACAGCGCGCGGGCCGCCAAGGCGGGCGGCAGGGCGGGGCGGGGCGGGGCGGGGCGGCGGGGTACGCCTCGGCCACGACGTGTGAGGTGGACGCAGCCGCCCCGCCCCGCCCCGCCCTGCTTCGTCCTTCCGTCCATGCCCCCGCGCTGGACAGGTGGGGCACCACCGGCTGCGGCCCGTCTGGCTAGACGTAGACGTCTGCAGGGCGATTCCGCGCGCCGACTTCTTCTCTCTGTCCTTGTTGCACTCACGGAGCTGGCCCATAAGGAGTGAGAGAGAAGACACTACTAAACGATACCCTGAATCCGCACGGGCACGGCGCGGCGGCAGGCCAGGCGGCACCCGCACGCAGCATCCTGCCGCGACGCAGTCTGATTCCGAAGACTCCTCTCCTCGCGTCTCCGTCCTTGTCGCACTAATGGGTCCCTGCTATCCCCAATATGAGTCAGCACCGTAGGTGCGACAAGGACGGAGGCACGAGAGTGATCTTCGGAATTGGGCAGCAGCTGGAGCCGCGGCAACAGCTCCCGCGCACCGCGCGACACCACTCCGCCGCGCAACGCCTAAATAAACACCGGGACACGGCCTTGGCGATGTGTTCGAACCAACACCAGATCGTTTTGACAGGCTGCTGAACGAAAGTGGAGGTGAATTCCGCAGAGTGGCCAGCGGTGATTTGTGACAAGAAGGCAACGAGGAGCACGACAATAGAGACCATCCCGGTAAAGTAAAACCAGAGAAGAACAAAATTAATTTTTGTACACCTCGTAATTTAGAAAAAAATCGAAAATTTTCGGAAAAATTCAGAAAAAAATAAGGAACAATTCAAGCAAATATTCCCCAATATTCACTTAAAATTCACAAAAATTCAGAAAATCTGTATACCAGAAGTCACAGCTGTTTCCCCCCCCCACCGACCACCACCTCGCTCCCATGTATCTCTGTTTCCGTTCAAGTTTTGCGGCGCTAGATGCCACACGACGAGCGCGCGCGCGCGCGGAAACCAGCCCGGAGCAGGGCGGGGCGAAGGGGGAGGGGAGGGAGACTGGCAGCCGTGCCGCTTCCGGTACAAGACAAGCGGTCAGGCCTAGTGAGTCCTGGATAGTCGCGGCGGGTGCGGCGCGCAGAGCCTCGAGGAAGGGGACGTCATCGGAGACCGGTCCGGTCCCACCCGACCCGACCCGCGGCCCCGTCACGGCCCCGTCACGGCCCCGTCACGGCCGGGGCAAACCTCCATTATACAAATGATTGGGCGCGGGACGGTCGCGGCCGCGACTTGTCGGCCTGGCCCGGCCCGCGACCCGCCTACCGCGCTCATCCTTTGCTTTCGCGTCGTATGACGACCGAGGCGGGGTACTCTTCACCCTCTCCAATCAGAGCAACACCCTGCTGAGTTTCCAATCATTTTCCAGTGGCTATCTCAGTTTTATAATTTTTCTACAAAAATCTATTTTAAGCACCTTACTACAAAAATCGAATTGGAGCCGAAAATTTATAACTTTCTTGGAAGTCAGGTCAAAGTTTTCCTTCTAATTTCAATACAACCCTCCAGTCAGTGCACGCGCACAAACTTGAAGAGTGAGAGTGAGGTACCCCTGGGTGACGACACCCTCCTCCTCGACGACCCGGCCCGGCCCGCAGCGATACCCACTCTACTCAAAGGCACCGCGGGTGGGTGGAGAGCGCGGGAAAGACTTGACGGGGTTAAGGAGGGGGCCGATACTTCTGTCGTTCACCCCGCGTACGTGTCGAAAAAGTCGGAATAATAATACCCGGCAGAAATAAACGAAACCTGTCATTTAAAAGAATCACGCGGCGGTCGCATATATGCCTGGTTTAGTTTGTTTAAGGAGTCGGTAATTTCGTTACGTATTTAAGATGGCATGCACAGTTATGATAACTGTCCCTCTCTTCCCGCTGCGCCTCCTCTCATGGCTCCATCCCGTCGGGCTGGTCGGCTCGGCATGAGGAAGGTCGTTCGTCCCGGGGAGCAGCGACCCGCCGCCCCAGCCCAGCCCAGCCCGGCCCGGCTATGGTCCCCGCCCCGCCCATCCCGGGCCGGCCGCTTATTTACAATCCCTTGGCGATTCCGCATTTTACGACAAATTCAGCCGTAGGCTGCCATTCCCGCGACCAGCCGGTTTTGGAGACGAACGTTAGGTTAGGTTGGCTTGGGTTAGGTCAGGTTAGGTGAGGTGAGGTTAGGTTAGGTGAGGTTAGGTTAGGCTAGGTTAAGCTAGGCTTGCTGCGTTGGTCTGATCCAAATAGGCGTACAGAGTCCTCAAAGCCGCTGGCCGCTGCTGAATTTTCCGATAGGTGCTGAATCGCTTTAAGGGATTGTAAATAGGTCGGCCAGCCCCTCCCACCCCAGCCACAAAAGTAAAGGTGTAAGGTCCGGCGTATAAGACAGAAAATTCATACGCGTCTTCAAGTGTACGTGTACAACATTCATACCCTGTTTTGTTCTGTCGGACTTGCACTAATTTTAACCGCAAGTAAGAGTGCGTCTCTGGATTCACTTTCGGGAGGGAAAGAAAAGTGGAGCGGCCGGTCTGGGCTGAGTCACTAGGGTGCCGGGTAGGGTGCGGGGCGGGGCGGGGCGGGGTAGGGCGAGGCTCTTGCCTTGCGCACACACTCTCGCACTCGGTGCGTTACAAGCGATAAGTACAACGTATCTCCCCGAACCGAACCGGGGCCGGCAGGCGAAACGGCAGACACAAAACAAACAAGCAGCCGATAAACAAATTAACCGTCTGAACATATGAGCGCCACGCCGCCGGGGCCGGGCCGGGCCGGGCTGCCTCTGCCTGCCTGCCTGCCTGTTGCGCGCCCCGCTCAGCACGGGTGCGCACATGTTGCCTAGTGGGAAGGGGTTGGATGCAGCTATAGCCGTGGCCCGCACCCGAATCCCTCTCTCATTTGCGACCCACACGAGAGGTGAGAGAGACAGAGAGAGACAGAAACAGCCCAGTATCCCGACCGATTGCAAACTCGTCATGCAGCCCGCTTTAGTACTGTGTTTTCGGATACTTCTGTGGCCTTCTTTTGTGGCAACATTGCGGTCGAGGGCGTGGGGGGCAGGGGGGGGGGAGAGAGTTACTCTACGCACCGACGACGTATAGCCACAACTCCAGCCGCGGGGCTCCAGAAGGCTCTGCATGGAGGCTTCTGGAGGCTCCTGGAGGCTCAGTCGTGCAATATTAGAGCGTTGTTGCGCTACTGCAGGGCCAACGTCCCCTCGCCCCCGCTCCACTGACGCCACTGACTTGCAGAGCTCGCTGAGGTCTGCACGAGGGGTCTGCAAGTACGGTCAGCCGGTGTACACATGCTGTGGGCTTCCTGGTTTTCCTAGGTTTTCCTTATGGTTTTCCCGGTCTTCTCAACTTTTTCTTGGTTTTCCTAATATCTGTTTTTCTAGGATCTTCTGAAGGCTTCCTACCGTTTTCTGTGGTTTTCTCTCACCTTCAATGGTCTTCCCCAACATTTTCCGGTCTTCCTTAGAATTTGTCGGTCTTCCCTCAAGTTTTCCGGTCTTCCCTAAAATTTTTCGGTTTTCTCTCACCTTCTATTTTATTGCTCTTCTTTGGTTTTCTTTGGTCTTCCTGGTGGTCTTCCCGGTCTTCCCAGTTTTCCGGGCGGCCGGTGTACGCGCTTAAACCTAGTTGCAGACCCCTCGGGTCTGCAAAATGTATGACGTTTGCAGTCGACAACTCTTCGCCTCAGAAAACGGAGGAATGATGCATGTCGATCACGAGTGGATGATGCGCAGTTTTTGTAAATTATTACCGAAGCAAACTTCTGTACTTTATTTTTGATGACACCATCGGATTCCTCGTAAAATTTCTGTTCGAACGAGCACACATGTCGAGGAGTTTCGAAACCTGGAATGGTCGCCAACAATAGTGATTTTATAGTATCACATGTCAGGAAACTATTGGTAGGAACCCCATGACATGTATGCTCGTTCAAATGGCATTTTTTTGAGGATTCCGATGGTGTCATCGAAAATAAAATTTAAAAGTTTCCTTGAATAATATTTCACAAAAACCGCAAAATGACACGCGTTATCCCCTTCGTGATCGACATGCCTCACCCCCCCCCCTTTCCCCTCCCCCATTTCTCTCCTGCTCGCCCTGCCGAGGCCGGGCCCGAGGCCTGCGCTGCTGCTCGGCATATTCTCCTCTCCGTCTCGGCCGGGCCGCCGGGCCGGGCCGACTTGATGTGGTTATCCAATGAAGGCCCAGCCGCCTTAGCTCTCAGGCTTCCAAAAGCAGCACGGCCTCACCCACGGCGGGCCCCTCCTCCATGCATAGAGAAATCCAGGAGCGTGAATGTCGCGTGCTTGTAGGTGTGTGAATTTTCATTTAATTATTGTGTAAGTGCACGGAAAAATATGTTTAGTGGTGAAAACTGTGTGTACATGGCGTAGCGCTGAACGGTCCATAGGTAGGGAGAGGCGGTGAGTAGAATGCTTGTTGTTGTTGTTGTTGTTGTTGTTGTTGTTGTTGTTGTTGTTGTTGTTGTTGTTGTTGTTGTTTTATATATATTGAATGAATAAAGCACAGTCTACGACAGAACACACTACACTGTTGCATGTCTTTACCCCGTCGAATGCGCTATATTGCCACTGCCTCCAAAACGGCGCCTTTATTTCTGTTCAATCCCACCCGACAACATTGGACAGCAAAAACACATGGCAGAAGAAGTCCCTGTTCCTACAGCCCGCTACTACTGGCCCGCAAACTTAAATCCCGAGTCGGCGGGGCGGGGCGGGGCCCCACCCGGGTTCGGGCCGGGCCGGGCCCGGGGCACAGGGGCATTGGGGCCCCGCCTGGGCGTGCCGGGCCGAGCGGGCCGTCCCAGACCTATGCCAACCGAGGACCGAGTAGTGAGGGCGCTAGCGGCACGCACTCGGCAACGCAGCATCAACACACGGGGAGTGTACGGAACTCGTTCTCCGATTTACCAGTTTGAATAAGGTCAAATAAAGTCAAAATGTAGTGGGCCAAAAACAAAAAGGCGCATTTTCGTCACGTTTTAGTCAGTTTGGAGTCAATTTCGTCACCTCTATTCACTTCAGTCATTCAGTCAATAAGTCACATAAAGCCTCTAAAAATGAGCATTTTACGTCCATTGTGTGACTTGTTCTTGTACTTCTGCGACAGAAAGATGCTCATTATCAACGAGTCACACCCAGTTTTTTAAAAATGCGCTTCTAGTCAAAGTTAAGTCACTTTCAATCTTGATTAGTCATCTCCAATCTCATATATATATCCACTTTAGTGGATCACACCCACGACAAAACAGACCGAATTTCGTTGTTTTGAGTCAATTCTTTTGGTAGAAAAAGTCAAAATTCAGTCAAAGTTAGTCAGTTTTAGTCAGCAAATCGATTCCAGTCAATTGAGTGTGACAAAATCCAGGTCGATCAGCGATTTTTCGGATTTCAAGCAAATCACCACTGGTAAAACTAAGGCGTAACTGTACGCTTGAATGAAGCATACAGTTACGCTTGAAGGCGTTACGCTTGAAATCAAGCGTACGAAAGAAATTCTCCCATACATTTACATAGGGCGAATAGGAGCGGATAGACCCATTACGCTTGATTTCAAGCGTAATCTCAGTACGCTTGAAAACAGGGCGTAAGGCTACGCCTTAGTTTTACCAGTGACCAGGTCGGACAAAATTAGTTTGGACAATCTAGCTGCTCCGCGCGTACGATCGTTCCCACCACTCCTCACTTTTCTGGTTGTTGGCGGCAATGGAATTCCCTCATTCACTACTTGAGGATGTGCGGCGACTTCTCTTCTCTTACACACTTGTAGAATTGTGTTAGTCATGGAACACGACACTACGTGACCGGACAGGGTTAGCAGGAGCCGCGCAGTGATGCGCGCGGCCCGACCCGACCCAACCCAACGGCCCCCCACGCCCCACACTGCCAAGCGGTTCCGAAGATCGCTTCCATACCTCTGTCCTCGTCGCACTCATGGAACACTACCATGGCCAGCACAGGGCACCACTGTAGGTGCAACAAGGACGGATGGAGGAGAGCGATCTTCTGAATCAGCCGGCTGCTCTCATGTCCGGCAGACATGAGCACGGGGCGTTTGTTGCCTCACGATGGACACGAGCGCAAAGGTCGGCCTGGATCCGGGAATACCACGGCTGCAGCAGCGCGAGGCGGCGCGGGGAGCAGAGGAGGAGAGTCTCGAGCGGGGGAAAAAAAGTAGTAGGAAAATAAAAAAAAGAGGAGGGGGGGGGGAGAGCGTTTCGACGTTTAAGGAAGGCAATTATCAGAGGTAAGTTTAACGAGCAGGTGGCAGCAGTTCACCTAAGGAGGGGACCGTCCCGTGTGTTTCTGTGTTTCCGTCCACGTACACAGTTTGCAGTGTATTTCTTGTGAACGGGTGATGTACTTCTTTTGTATATTTTGAGGCGCGAATTTCGAAGGATTTTTGTGTTTCTCTATGAATTGCCGGGTATATTTCTTTGTTTTAATTTGTGTGTAGCCCCCCGTCAGGGTCCTTTATCAGGTCTTCCGGAAGGATAAGTTTCACCCAAGCGGCAGTCCAGAAAAAAAAGGTGAACTCACCTATTATACCTTCCGACCTTCCCTGCATGTAAATCTGTCGGAACAGTATCCGGATTCTTCCCATATTTAAAATGTCAGAAAACCGCCGAGGAGATAATTCATATTTCTCTCTGTACATAGGCTCGCGGTGGAGAAGACGTGAGTGGAGACCTATTCGGTGTTTTGCTCTCGGATTTTGGTGGTCTGAAGTGCCCCACACTAGCCTGCTGTTCACACACATCTTGCGTATGGGATAAAGTATATGGGAATGACACCTCTGTTTGTATACTTACGAAAAAAGGTTTCGCGAAAAAAAAATCAGTACGCTAAAAGTGTCACTTAAAGTTAAGCAAGGTCCCAATCTGCCGTAGTTTAAGTTTACTTTTTGCATACCTTTTGTATACCTTTCACAGTCACATATTTGGGGTGCTTATTTCCATGTGGGCGTGGGCGAGCACGGGGCGGTTTCACGCCAAATGATTCAGCACGGGGACATGACGCACATTGTGCCGACCCCGTGCCCCACCCCGCGCCCCGCCCCGTGCCCTTTCGGATCAAACCTAGGCTAAGGACACTTGCTCCGTCTATAACTAACGCGTAAGGAGGCTGGTGATAACGAGGAATGATTTTGCGCCATCCGCGGAAAGAGTGATTACGAGAGAGCAAGGGGCGGGGGGTTGAGGGGTAATTCAATTGCCGCGGGTACAAAGGGTGAGGTGCGATAACGCACTTATGTGGGTGTGTGGCACCAGCAGCAGCAGCCGCCCCTCGGGCTGCTCTCGGTATAAGACAAAGTCCGGCATGACGGGCGCGAACGCGGGCGCTGCGCGCCTTATGGCCGGGGGGGGAGGGGGGGGGCAGCTAGTCGTGCAGCCGGCCCGCGGTGAGTCAGTTGGTAGCACTGGTTCGCGCTTTAGCTTCGGCTGGAAGCTCGCGCGGGCTGTGTACTGAGAAGCCCTGCTTCATTCTACGCAACACCTTCATTTCGGCAGCACAGCCCACTTCATTCCACAGCGTTTGACTTCTTATTGCATACTTTTCGCGGGCAAACTGAACGCGCGGGTCTGAGGGAACTCCCGGACCGGGCCGAAGCGAGAACTAAGTGCAAGTATCGTGATTGTAGTCCACGGCGTGTTGTAGCCCTTAACCGAGGAGTCCTTAATAATAATAATAATAATAATAAAAAAAAAGTTTGCACCCACATAAAAAATTAGAAAAATCGGAAAAACAATTTTTTTAAAAAAAATCAGTATTAATCAAGGAAAGTCTCGGAACTCCCGAAAAATCAGAAAAATCGGTGGACGCCTAAATCAGTCTCAAATTATAGTCAGAAACGTTCTCCTTCGCGCGCTTGAACGAAACGCATGCACGCAGCCGGGCTTGGACTGAGCGCCAAATTGCACTTGAGATATTCAGCTACACGCTGCTCTGTGTGTGTGTGAAAATCGTTCGGCGGCATCACGGACCCTGAATTCGAAAACCGGAATAGTAAGCGTAGCGCCGCCCTTCCTTAGGCGCCGCTCACGACGACTGTTCCTGTCCGCGGCGCCCGGCGGCGGCGGCGGCCAGATCCGTGTGAATATGCGCTCCTGGCAACAACTGCAGCAGAGCGTGGCGGGGCGTGGCGGGGCGTGGTGGGGCGGGGCGGGGCGGCCTCCTCACACTCACTTTGAGCCGTCGTGGCGCATGTACAAAGGATCACTGAGCACTGAGCAGCAGACCGCACTAACCGTCTCTGCTCGCGGTCAGAGGTCGTGAGATAGAGGAGGTGTTTCACACGTATCGTACTGTACCGGGGATCGGCTCCGCTCGGCTCGGCGTGTCGCGGGGCGCACCGGGGCAGAGGTGCGGGTGCGGGCCGCCCGTACCCCGCGGACCGGACCGGGCCCGGGCCGTGCAGGCCAGATAGCAGGTGTCAAGTGTTTGGGCGCGGGTGCGGGCCAGGGCAGAAGCGGACCAGGGGACGAGGGGACCGTAGAAGGGCAGCGCGGAGGGGACCCCCCACCCCCTCTAACCTGCTTCACGGCCGCAGAAGCCAATCGGCTTCGACGCAACAAATAGACTAATTTGAATCTCGAGTGGCACACTCTTGCTATCATTCTCATTCTGAAGAAAAAAAAATTCTCCATTCTCTTCCTAGCGATGATGTCGATACTACTTGAGTTGAAAATTCGAAGGACGACGTTATATGTTTTATCAACTTTAAAAGAAAAGAATTGAAGACAAAGTCTCATATACTGCATGCAGCACCCGACTCTTTCCGGCTAGAAACAAGGCGTCCTCCACTTTAATAAATAATAATTTAAAACCAGTATGCCCTACAACAAAATCAGTACAAAATTAAAACAAAAAATCATAAACAATCGAGAAAAAATCAGCGAAAATAATTGGCGAAAAAACTAAGAAAAATGCAGGAAAAATCAAGAAAAATCTTAGAAATCAGAAGAAGTTCGTAAAAATACAGGAAAATCGCAAAACATCAGAAAAATCAAATATCGATGTACACTTTAATTTACAGACACGGACCCCTCGGCTGGAATAAAGCAGGAAAATATTGGAGTGTTGCGTGGCTCCCGAGGCTCTCTCCAGGGCGGAGCGGACAAGACTCGTCATCATCTCACGGTAAAACACCTTCTGAACTAACGACGAAGGGCTGTCGTCACGGCCGTGACGTCACGCAGCTTCGGCTGCTCTGAGGGCCGAGAGATGCAGGGCAGGGCAGGGCAGGGCAGGGTGCACTGCAGGACACGGGACGAACCGTGCCGGGGCGGGGTAGGGCGGGGCGGGGCGTGTCACGGGCAGTGCCACGAGTCCAAGTGGAGCGTGGCGTCTCTGATAAACTGAGAAATGTCGCCTGAATCGAGAGGCACGAGAGATTAGATTGATGCAAGCAAAAAAGTCGCTGTTGAAGCCAAAGACTTCAACTCCCTATATCGGTATTTTAAAGGCGCGAAGTCGCCCGGCGAGGGCCTTTATTGCGTCTATAGGATGAAGAAATGGGTTTCTATTGGTGTGTTGTGATCGGTTCTTAATAAAAGCAATAGAAATTTAGAAGAAGAAAAAAAGAAAGAAAAAAACCGCTTTAGATGTGTCTAACAAATGTCGAATAATAAGTCTAAATATCGGTTAATTTAAAAATAGAGAAATTTGTGAGGGCTCTTAAAGCACATGTGTTTAACAAATCCCCACATTGCATATGCATTGTGCTTTACTTGCTCCTGGAGCCCGTGATAGCGCATTGGCACAACCGAGCCGTTTCGCCGTAATGCATGTGTGTATTTATGTGGTGTATCTGTCAGTCAGGAGGAGGGGGAGGGGGGAGGGGGAATGGCTGCTGGGTCACGATAACCAACCGCGTGGAGCAAGGGGACCAGCAGCAGAGACCGGGAAGCCAAGACGCGAATATACTTCCGTGAACAACAAATTCCCAAGAGAACGCCGCACCAGGCGGAGGAGGCCGAATAACTTCTGAGCTTGTAGGGCAAATGCTGTAAATCAACTATGAATTGGTTAAATTAGTCTGAGTTGAATCTTAAGTGCACTGATCTTTTAGACTGAATTGTTTGAGAATTAATGTGAGAGGATAGACTAGATCCGACCGATCCGACAGGCAGGGTCGACCAACGTCAATCTGGTCTAGCCGGATCGGGCGTTCAGGCTGTGGTCTCCTCTCTGTCCTACCATCACCTTCCTCGGTGGGTCCTTTACTAGGAATCCAAGCCTACACCAATTTTTCTGATTTTTCGTAATTTTTACAGCGATTTTTATTTTTTATTTTTTAGTAAAGGACCCCTCGACCTTCCCACGCTACACTCTTATGCATTTTATTTTGCGCATACACATGCAAAATCATGAACAACCATAATAAGTATGCTCAATTTGTATTCATTATTATGTGCGAATTGTGCACAACTATGAACAAATTGTACATAGTTATGCGTAATAATGTGTATAATCCTATATTTTTTTAAAAAAAAGATACTGCTTGCTGATGCACAACAAAATGCACAAGGACTTAGTGTGCCCCCTCCCCCCTCTCTCCCCTCCCTGTCACCCTCCCCCTGTCGCCCGCCCCTCCCTGTCACCCCGTCCACCCCCCCCCCCCCAAACTACAGCTCGCCAGCTGCAGCAGCTGCCTTTTCCAACAGCGCGCTAATAACGCCAGATTCTGCGCTGCTCTGCGTGCCGGCCGCGGGCCGGGGTCAAGAGCGAACAGTGCGAGCACGTGCCCGGCCCGGCCCGCTCTCGCTGGGGGTAGCACCGCCACGCCGGGCCGCGCCGGGCCGACCTGCCGAGACCCGCACCGGCCGTAACCTCTGCTTTTGGAACTCAAGAAAACAGTGAGGAAGATAAAACGCTTTGATCTTTGTTATCCTCGCGATAAAGCGTCCGGGCCGAGAGGGAGAAAAAAAAAATATCGACGGCTCACCACGACCGCTCACTGCGGTTGGACTCGGGGGCCAAAGGTGTCTGATCGGTGTGTGTCTCCACTACCTTCGACGGAGATAGAGAGGTGGTGAAGACGCGCAGTTGTTGCAAAGTCCTCAGCCGACTGATTCCGAAGATCGCCCCTCCGTCCTTGTCGCACTCATTGGGCCTAGCCATCCCCAACATAGGCCACCGCCATAGGTGCGACAAGGATGGAGGTACGAGAGCGATCTTCAGAATCAGCCTGCTGTGAGTGCCCCCCCCCCCCCCCCGTGAACTCCCATGCCCTCCCCTCCTCCTCTCTTCTTCCTCCTTTAATTCTAAATTCTAATTCTAAATTCCTCCTCCTCCTCCTCCTCCTCCTCCTCCTCCTCCTCCTCCTCCTCCTCCTCCTTGGGGCAGCCGATATCAACATTCCACGTGAGTGTGAGTCGTCGTCAGGTTGCAATAAGTTGTGTGTCCTTCTGGGCCGCGGGGAAAGTCATTAGGAGATAAGACACACAGGCGCAGGGCAGGGCAGGGCAGGGCAGGGCAGGGCAGGGCTTGGCAGGGCAGGGCCAGGGTCAGGCGGCCCCCCGGCCGGCCCGTGGCTAGTCGCACGTGCTGTCATCCACGCACTGCCCTCCTGCGCTGGCTTCAGCGTGCCGCCTGATGCGGTGGCCGGCACAAAAAATAAAGAAAACCTTTGACCATGCTTTGACGCATATGCCACGAGAAAGTAGCCTTGATCTATAGCCTATACAATCCCTTTCATTTACTTGAAGTGAACTTCGACTGTTTAGATGAGACGATCTAGTCCGAGCGAGGCGAGTTTGATTAGTTTGATCAAAATTTTGTTCAACTAATTGTTTCGGCTAAAATTCTTGATAAGGCACCCCCCAAAATTGTGTTATTGATTCGAGAGAGTTGCCGTTAAGTTTTAAGAACACTTTTCCTTACATAAGAAATATAAATTTGTCCAATAACGGATAAGGAAAAATACGATTTCAGGAAATCCTGGTAGGCACGAAGTAAATTTATGTTTTTGTTTCACTGAATTCCTCGGTATAAGATGGTTTATATAGAAATTTACTTAAAAAATTCTAGCCTTATGGGTCATGTTACTGAATTTCTTTTATCTCAGGGTCACATGCCAAATTCCAGCTTTCTAGCTGAAACGATTTAGAAGTTAGTCTCTCAGTAAAAATTGTCTGATCAGCTTGATTTTTGAGCTGTAGGCTCGTTGTGCAGTGGGCATTCGAACACTGCTTTCACATTTTTATTCTAAAATGTCGTTCGAAATTTTATTTTTTGAACTACTGTGCATGAGTAGAATCAACAAGTCCCCGGCCCCGCCGGTCCTCCTCCCCTGCGCGCCGCGCCGAGGGGTCGAGCAGCCTCAACAATGGCGACTCGGCTCGGCTCCCCTTTCCACGCTGTTTTCCCGAGACAAGTCGAGTATTACCATAGAAACAACGATTTTAGATCGAAATTTCTCAAAATTGGCCACCAACTTTGGGCTGGCGATTCAGCAGTGAACTAAGGAGATTGAGTTCTACCTCTCTGCCAAGTCTTATCAAAATCCTATAGAAAAATCAGGATTTAGGTAAGGGGCCGTGCTAATAAAAATCGGATCCTGAGACAAAACCATAAGGCTACTTCGTGCCTAAAAATGTTATCAAACTCTAAAGAAGCACTCTGAAAAACAGTTGTAGGCTTACGGGAAATTTTTTCACGAAGTGGAGTAGTGAAATTACGATTAGAAATCGAAAAAGTACATAAGCACTACGTATTGACTTGAAATTTAATACGAGCAAGAAAGGGTTGTCGTAAATTTGCAGCATGTAAAGCAAGGGGTCCCCCACTCACACAATCTGTGTACACGCGGAAAAACAATCCCACACAATCTGACACAATCCCACACAATCCACACAATCCCACACAATCCACAGAATCTCACACAATCCCACACAATCCACACAATCTCACACAATCCTACACAATCCCACACAATCTCTCACAATCTCACACAATCCTACACAATCCCACACAATCTCTCACAATCTCACTCTATCCGGGCACCAATCGCCTGCAGTGGATAATTTAATAAGGCGAGGAGTTCACTTTTGGACCAGCCTACTGTAATGCGAAAAACGGAAACGGTACGCGTACGCGCGCGTGGGGAAGACAGTGTATTGGTGGGGGTATGCGGGTTGGAAGGGGGGTGGGTGGGGGAATCATGAAAACTGCGTGCATCAAATTACGTTCTTTGATATTCATGCTCTATATGTACTTTTTGACTATCAAGCCACATTGATGTATTCATCAGACAAATATATGATTTTTGTTTGTGCGAGAATTGTTGCTGTGAATCCTTTTTTCCAGTCGGCATTTTCTCAAAAAAACATGCAGTGCTTGCTTGTCTTAGGGGTGGCAGTCAAAGTCGCGGGAACGTTACATCGGTCGGTGCAGACGCAAATTAAGGCAATGTAAGATACTAGAGGCAAGCAGTAATATCAATACTGAGCACAGTCATGGAAACAAACAAGTTCTACACAACTCAGTAAAAACACACCTTAGAGAGTGAAAACTGTGGGGGGAAGTGGAAGAAGTTAAAAGAACATTTTGGTTGGTGAAAATTGCTTCAGATACAAAAAACCCATGCGAGAAAAGCTTTCATAACAACTGAAGCCCACGTTCAGGGAGAGGTTAGTGCACATCTATATTTGGTTGAGCGGTACAAGTGATGCAAAGCAATACTTTACGATAAGAAACAAAATTTTTTAAAAAAAGTAAGACACTTACGCACAGTGTCCATGAAAATCTACAAATCGCGATGCTGACGACGCACGGCACAAACGCAAAGACACGACCCTCTATCCGAAAATATAAACAAACTCAGCTGGTCGCAGCGAGCAGAGAGCATGACGTCATAGCAGGGGGAGAATAAGAAAAGAATATTCACGTTAAAAAGCGCGAGGCTTCAAAACATTCGCTGAAATCGCACGGAGCAAAAGAACAACACTGAAACGTAGGCTCATAAAAGGTATGTCTGCTACGTATTGATTGAAATTAGAGACTCGCGACCACTTCAAGGCAGTTACTTGGATTTGTGCTTGAATTACAAGACATTATTTGTCTTGAAACCACGCACAAAATTCCAAGACAAAGTCGCGTCTTAAAATTCACGAAAAGACCTGGAAATACAAGAAACTATTTTAACCGTGTTGCTCCAACTTGAGACGAGGAAAGAGCTGAGGGGGCGGGCGAGGCTGCAGGGTAGCGAGGGTAGGCAGGCCCGCAACACGGGCGTCGTACGGGTTGCCTACCCTCGCGTTCTGATGCTTCTGGGGAGACAATCAATCAACAAACAATGCGGCACAATCCTAGACAATCTCACACAATCTCACACAATCCCACACAATCTCACACAATCCCACACAATCTCACACAATCTCACTCAATCTCACACAATCTCACACAATCTCACACAATCTCACACAATCTCACACAATCCGCACAATCCACACAATCTCACACAATCTCACACTCAAAACAATCTGTGTACACATTTTTTGGGAGTGGGGGACCCCTTGATGTAAAGGGTTGTTTTAAATTTACACATATTTTTCCTAAGTCGCAATCTACAAAATAAATCGTAAATCTAAAAGATATTTTCCACAGTGAGACTGCTTTTCTCGGCTTTTCTTTGCAGCAATTAAGTATTTTTCGATTTTAGGGTGCTTAAACTAAACTCTTATCGTAAAATTATTTGTCTGTGCATTGATTGAAAACTGATTGGGAGCGCACGGCGTACAGTGATTGGAGGAGGTGAGGTACCCCTCGTGATCGGTACTTACTTTGTCGTCACTAGCCTCGCGCCAGCCTGGCAGCCCACGGCCTCCTGGCATGGGAAAAAAACGGCACTTTGCCGCTCTCTCATCGGACCGGAGTAGCAATTTACTCCTGCCTAGTTGATATTTATATTTATCCTCTAATGCGCAGCCGGCTTGGCTCCGGGTCCCACCGCTCCGGTACCGGAATGAATGGAATCGGCCGTTGGGACGGAGTGCCTGGAGCCTAGGGGTTTTTCACTTGGGATTTTCGTGCGCACAGTATACACAATGAGTATATTATGTGGTATTACAGAGGTATTACTCCGGCATTTCTCGCAAAATTCTTCCATTTTATTCAATATTTTGTGATATTCGGTATTACATTGCGCGAATATAATACCTCAATCAGAAGGTGTACGCACGATCTTACGAAAGTGAAAACACACTCGCCCCCCCCCCTTTCCCCTGGCCCGGTACCTTACTATCCGTCCTATACGCACGGATACCCAGCACTGGAAAAAACTAATGTGACATGTGTGTCACATGTAGACATGCGACCAGTGTACGTCACACCACGTAATGTGACATCCATAAGGTAATTCTTACGATAAAGGGCGCCTCCGGATGTCACTCGACATAAAACGTGACCAAGAAGATATGGTCACATTACGGACTATGACATGAACTGGTCACATCAAGTGACGTGAATCATGTCACATTTGTTTTCTCCAGATATGCCGCGAATTAATATCAGCGCATGCCTCCTCGTTTCTCACTGCACATTGCGATTCAGCCTGCCCCCGCCCCTGCCCCCTGCCTCGCTCGCCCGCTGTATACCCCCCCCCCTCCCTCCAGTCGAATAGTAAATCACGTTTCCCGCTAATACTCTTCTGCAGGTTTTCTGGATGGAGTATTGAGGCACGCGCACGTGACTGGAATACGCAACGAGTCGAATTTCTCATATCACAGTTTTGGCAGGCGAGGGGCCTGGCCGCCGGGGAGCAGTGTGCCTCGGCCTGGTGAACTGGAAAACCAACTCAGCAATCCATCCGCATAGATCACAAAGCTGCTTTTTAATAACTTCGGATCTGATGAAAGTTGCTCCTTCACAACAGTGAAATTTTGCTTCAAAACTACAAAATTATTGCGATCTGCACTGCGATTTCATCCGCGGAAACAGCTAGCTTGTTGTTACTGCACTGACTTCGATGTCGTGTTTCAAAAATAATCGTTGGTAAATAATCCACGATGCTATCAAAACGTAGCAGCAACAGTTTTGTTAAATTACAACCGGTCTTTTAACAGGGCGCCGTGTAATCAGTGCTAATAGTGCTCACCACTCGCGTGCCGTCCCTATCATGTGAAGACCATGGGAAAAAGCGAGTTTTTTTCCTTTCCCATTTAAAGTGACAGAGGCACTTGTATTACTGGTGTTCCGGACACGGCGCGCGCATGCTCAGAGGAGGCCCCCCCCCCCCGCCGCAGCAGCGCGCACCGGGGGCATAACGTCACGTTGCGCTACTTTAATAGCGTTGCTCTCCACCGGCACACGAAAGAAAAGGTCGAAAAGAGATGGCTGCACCTTTGTCACTCAGCGCTGAGGACTGATGTGTTCTGCTACACACACCGCGTGACCTTGACCCCGTCTGCCCCACGAGATGGAACGACGGTGTGCCGCAGCCGCACCCGGGTGGAGGTATATGTAGGAGGGAAGGAGAGAGGCTGAGGAGAGCGAACGGGTGGAAAGGAGAGAAAGAGCGGAGAGGCTGAGTAAAAATGGACAACCGGGAGGCGAATAAAAGTCTTCGTCTGCTCTTCGGCGAGCGGCCCAGGCCCAGGTCAATCGCAGAGGGGCTATGCACCTTAGCTGAGGCCGCGACCCGGCCGGTCCAGCCGGGTGTCCAGCAGGCAGGCAGAGGAGGGACCATGACTGGAAGTGCTTTTGGGCTGCGTTTGGGTGCAGCGAGGAAGCTGCCATGGACCAGGATCACGCGTGGTGGGGCGGGGCGGGGCGGGGCGGGGCGGGGCGGGGCGGGGCGGGGCGCAGGGAGAGGGGTCTGCTTGCGCAACAACTTTCCTCCGGCTGCCAGGCCCGCCGCCGCCGCCGCCGCCTCCCTCCACTCCCTCAAGCACCTCCGGGCCTCCTCCTCTCACTCCTGGCCTCCGTTGGCAATCATGTTGCGCCGGACACTCAGCCCTGCCCCGCCCCGCCCCGCCCCGCCCCGCCCCGCCCCGCCCCGCCCCGCCCCGCCCCGCCCCGCCCCGCCCCGCCCCGCCCCGCCCTTCCCGGTCCGTCTGTGGCACGATGAGGAAACAAACCGGTGGACAGGACACACACTGTATGGGGTGAGCCTTACCTCTGCGCGGTGCAGCCGGCGCGCTGCCCGACCCGGCGGCTCACAGCACAGAACTGCCCCACTGGCAACCAAAATGTGAGAGTGCAAGTGTCGTACACTTACAAGTGTGTCAATTCCTATTCACACGCAGGGAGTAAGTGCGTAAAAGTTTCAACTCACGTCTATCGACATGCCCCTTCTCCCAGCACAGCTTTTAGTACTTCTTGTCCTTTTCTTATTCTGCGCTGTACGGGATCGTACGGGATTCGCTGACATACCCTACTCGCACATTTAAGTGTCCGACATCAGCACGATAACTTCAGCAAGAGTTCCACTTGCGGCTAGTGCACACTGCACGCGCCATCCGGATAAATGCGGCACCACTACTCCACTTCGCGATCAAAATCATGACAAATTGACGGCAAGTAGGAGAGAAATAATAGCAGTTCAGCCTACCTGCAGCCTCAGGCAGCCACTCGGTCGGATGCATATCGAGCTGTCTTGTAATAGCACGCGCCACGCTACCGGTCGTGTCAGTTCTGACGTTTTTGATGACATCGCAGACATGCAAGGTGCACTGTGAATTGCTTGCAATTAGGTTTTCTGTTGCAGACAATCTTTTTTTTTTTTTTTTGCAAGTATTAAAACAATTTTGAAGCACTTTATAAAGAAGTGTTTTTTTTTTTCTTTTTTTTCGTTTTGTTTTGCGTGCTCGCAAACTTTTTTTCCTCCAATATACAAAGATTTACTTTTCTGGGATACTAACAGATGTTTTTTTTTTTTAATACAAACATTTTTTTAATTCATTTTTTTTGCAAAAGAAAGATTGAATTGCTTTGCAACGTATAGCAATAAAGAAGTCTGTGTTAAGGGAACGTCTCCTCTCCGGCAGAGCTGCCGTTCGACATTTGGTGCGAACGAGGGGGCGAACCTCCCGTCACCTTATATCTCTGCTCGACTTAGTCAACCTTCTTTAGTTTTACTTTGAACAGAGTACTGTGTTGACGGTATGAGCACAATGTCGGAAGCTATTAGAGAAAAGAGTATGTAAAGTGCAAAAATTATCCGGCTGCATCCTCTCGACACGCGCCTAGCTAGCCGCCCGCTCCGCCCGCACTGTACGTACGCGCAACATGTCAAGAAAACGCGATTAAGTCTGAATAAGTAGCTCGAGGCGGGACGGACGCACCGCGCCAATTAAATCAATCAAGTAATCAATACGGCGGCGTTATGATTGGGTAGGATTGGGGTAATTATATTAATGTAGAACGGTTTATCAACCGAAGTCGTCTTCATCACTGCAAATGCAAAAAGTCAGTTATTCTCAAAAGAAATGCATTTCCCCTATAAATAAGAGATAATTGAGGAACATTAGTTACTCAAACACAGAGAGAGAGCAGAATTAGCAGCAATCCATACTCCCAGGAAGAGTGAGGTTTCCTGGTCGTCATTCTAAACATGTTGAGTGATGATATTTTTAAAAAATCGCTTGTACAGAGCGAGAAAATGAAATGTCTACTTACAGAGAGAAAATGTCCCATATTTGACGACTCCAATCATACATTTCAATTTACTTTTATTCAAAATGCTGATACACCACGGTATGTGCAAAATCCTCCCTTTACGAACCTATCAATTTCCTTTAACGTCTGTGAACTTGTAAGAATAAATTTGGACGTAAAAATATCAGACGGCAGGAAATAATTCCAAAACCCTGACCTGGTAAGCACCGTGCAGGTGCAGGAGACCATGCCCTGAGAAATCATTTGGCAGTGAGGGGCATGGGGATTTTCTCCGCGAGTATAGTGTACATATATATCTGTAGTATACCACGAACGTGATCCATTATGCGCATTAAGGCTGTGACGCCTTTAGTTTTATAAGCAGGAAGCACTTCTTTGAATTTAGAAAAAAAATCACAGCAAGGGGCTGTACGGTCCTGGTCGGCTGCCAACATACAACCGAGGCTTCACTTGGTATGGTACACAATCGTTAATGAGATATAAAAACATGCTTGAGCCTTTGCATAAGAGAACCAGCTTAAGCCTTTGTATTCCGATGTATGTAATTGCGTTCAAATTTAGGCGAAAATCTTGCTTTCACTCGGAGATTCTTGCTTTGTAGCTTCATGTCTGCAACCGTCATCTCGCTGATTGTAAGGTATTGCCCCCAATGATTCTCAGAATTGGCAGAGTGTCGGGCACGCATAGTCGTGACTCGATTATATATGAAACCCGCGGGGCCCGGCCGAGAGGGGCGGGGGGGAGGGGGAAGGGGGGGTCGTGGTGCGGGGCTCTACTGTAGCAGCGTGAGACAAAGTGCAGAGGCTGCCGGGGCGGGGCGGGGCGGGGGCCACGTGCAGTCACTGCCTCCCATCGCGACCGTCTTATTCGTCACCCCGCAGACACAACGAGCCCCACCTTTGTGACTCGTGCCCCGAGCGGCACCACGCCCTGGCTTGCCACGCCCCGCCACGCCCCGCCACGCCCCGCGACGCCCCGCCACGCCCCGCCACGCCCCGTGCCGAGGTCCGCGAACCGCAACAGCTCAGCTGCTCGCTTGTGTATCTGGAGGACTTTGGCACCGCAGAACAAACGGGGCGCGGCGGCGGCATGGTGACGGCCGGGAGGAGGGGGAAAGAGATGAGCGACAACACCTGTAGAGGGTGATTCCGCGCACACTTGTATCGTCACTCTCTCTCTCTCTCTCCTTGTCGCACTCATGGGGCACGGCTGTAAGGAGCAAGAGAGAGGACTGTAATCACCTGGCTTGAGCCCTGTGACCTGCCGTCCTGCCCCACCCGTCTCGCGCCCGCCCTATGCACGCGCCGCCGCCAGCCCCACGCGGGAAAAAAAAGAGGGGATCTACTGTGAAAAAAAAATAGTTCAATATATGAGGAACTTGCGCAGAGTGGCAGAGCGTAGCTGGGAACCAAAACAAAGCAAAAAGCGTTGTCTAAATAATTCACATTCCGGACGTAAAACATAGTTTTAAGTGATCCTAATGAATGTGCAACCTTAACAGACACATGCTTTTGACCAAAGCAAGACAAGAATTGAGTCTAAACCAAGATTTAAGCCAGTTCTATGCGTAGGTTATGGTGCTTTGTTTTGGTTCCCACTACACTACGCCACTCTGCGCAAATTCCTCATACAGCCAATACAGACACTTTTGCAAGAACGAAGGGTTACCCCTCTTCGCTGGACGGACCTCGTACGGCATCTGGTCCAACTAAGCACATCACTCATCTCTCCTCAACGTACCTGACATACTCTGTAGAGACACTTGAGACCTCGTTACCGGGAAGTAATTTTGCCGATTCGGAGAAAAAAAGCTAAGGACGACGCTACGCGCGACGCTAGCACCAGCAATACTAATCGCTTGTCACCGATGCCCATAGGTGCTCAGGTGGTCCTGGCTGGTCTGTGTACCTTGTCTGTAGACAATAAGCAATAACGCAATAAACTAGTTCCAGTTTTTTTTTTCTTTTTTTTTTTTCAATTCGATTTACAGTCTCGTTCCATACTAGACGTTCTAGTTGCGGATAATGTCGTTGCCGCTGTGGCTGATGCTGCTGAGGTCAATCTAAGCGCACTGATTTTTAAAAGACTAATTTCCATTGTTCCTCATGATTCTTATACCCTGTAACCTTGGGAAGCTGTGGAACCGACAACTTCTTTCAATCGGTATTGCGTAATAATTCACTTCGACGATATACTAAGAACATTTTATTTCATAAGAGACTCATCTTTCAAAATAAGTTCAAAATTACTCCAAATTTATCAGTATACCCGCTTCAAGCTGGAAAATAAAATACACCTTTCCCACGAAAAATATATAATCAGAGCTACAGCTGCTGATATCAAGGACAGCTGACCGGAATAGAATGGCACGTGCAGACAGGTCCGCCCGGACACGTTTTTCCTAAAAAAAAAATTTCGATTCTTCGCTGTCCCCGGTCTTTTCGTTTCTTTGGCGTCTCGTCATTGCCTGGTTCCGTGTGACGATCGCCTCTCGCCACGCCACGCCCTGCCCGGCTATCCGGCTGTCCTTCCTGCGCTCAGGCCGTTTAGGCCGTTTCCTTGGACGGAACAGGGTGTCTGTTTCGACCTGGCCCGGCCCGGGCCGGCCCGGCCTCTGCCGATTCAAAACATCGTTCTGGCGCCTGCGTCCTTGTCGAACTCATGGGGACCTGCCATAACAAACCTTGGGCACCACCATAGGTACGACAAGGATGGAGGTATATACGAGAGCGATCTTCGGAATCAGTCGGCTAGACCACAGATGATTCGTTAGGTTGCTGCTCGACCGCAGTACGGCGGTGTCCCTGGCGGCGTGATGAGCGTCTCTGACAGGCAATGTAGACGGGCACGTCTGCGCGGCGACGGATGGGTTGCCTACCCTAACGGCGCTGGCTTCTCCTACAGTCGGCCGCGGGCCCGGGACCACTCCCACTTATCTTCCCCCCTCCCTCCCCTTCCGCCCGAGTGCGTTGGGTTGCCTACCCGCGGGGAGAAAAATAAGGCCAAATCCACCCGCCCAATCCTCGTCATCGTCGTACACTACTGTGAAAAAAAAAATTCCCAATGTTTTTCGTAATTTGTAATTACGACACGGTTGTAAATGTGCGAGCGCAGTCTTAAATTGACGACAGCAAATTCTTACTCGTCAAAGAAAAACTAAGTCGACACGTAGTGTTAAAAAAATTATCGTGACATCACAACTGGAAGTTGTAACTTGACATTTATCGTGGTAAATTTTCCTGTAACCCTTACGAATATTTTTCACAGTGTAGGCTGAACCGGTCTTTTTTCCCTCAGTAATTATTTTCGTTCTTGTAAAGTAGGACATCTGATTTATACTACGACCTCTGTCTCACAAGGATTACCACCTCAAAATATCTGTGTAGACGCAGAAGTGCTCAGAAGTGCTCTAAGCTGATAATGTAAAATCAAAGGGTCGTCAACTCCGATATTCCTCCGTACACGATATGATATTACCCTAAAATATTAGTTTGATATTACCCATGTTACAGGTATAATTACGTTGTTATTACCCATTTTCGAAGGATTATGACGTCAGTACTGCAAAATTGGTGTAATATTACCAATAATACCTGTAATATTCCATATTCCTCCGTACACGGTCAAGCAGAGTTGACGACCCTTTGTGTAAAATACACTGTCATACATTGAAAAACACTTAAAAATGAAAAAAATACACAAACATTACACAAAAATTCAAGAAATACAGGTAAAGAGGACAGAGAAATGTAAGAGTCGGCCGCCCCCTCGGTCTCTCCTTCCCGTTCTTGCCGTTAGGCGGTACCGGAGCAGACTCGAAACACTCTGTAACGTGCCTTTGGCTTTTGTGATGTTGCATTTCGTACGGAAGCACTTTCTGCCCGGACGGGACTGGGACGGGCGAATAATGCTTTCACGACGTTTTTGGTGTTCCTTTTCGTTATTGAGACAGATGAGCCGGGCTGAGAAGGGAATGCTGGCCTTCCTCTCCCCGCGCGCGCGACAAATAAGCACTTAGGCAGCGGCCGGCGCAGGGACCAGGAGCGGGACCGGGACCGGGACCGGGACCGGGACCAGGAGCGGGACCAGGACCCAGCCGCCCACCCCTCCATCATCGTGGCGCAGCGCCCGCCACCCCTCCGGAGCGGGGCGGGGACAGGCGCGGTGGATGGGACCATTTGTCAGCACAGTGTGGAACACTTACCATTACACGACAAGCCCCGTGCTTCGTACAGCCCGTCCGCCCCCAGCCACGGCCCACTCCCCGACCAGACCAGACCCACACGGCATGCGCCCCGCCCAAGGCTCCTCCGTACACGAAAATGATATTACCCCGATATTACTTCAACATTACCGATATTACCTTTATATTACATCAATATTACCCATATTACCCATATTACCCACAATATTACAATATTACCCTAATATTACTCTGATATTACTGATAATACCAATATTCCTCCGTACACGGCTAAAGGCAGTTGACGACCCCTCAGCCCCGCCTGACCCCGCGACCCGCAACGAGCCGAAGCGTAGCCTTTCGTCGCTTCATTCCAAAGAAGTTTTTTCTTCGTATAATTCAAAGAATTCTGTTCAAACCTAATAAACAGGAAATATCTTAAAAATTTCTTTGTAATTTCTACAAAGATTTTTTCCCTTTGCATTACAAAGATTTTTTTCTTTGTATTAACTAAGATTTTTTTCTTTGGCTTACAAATATTTTTCTTGTCAGCATTCCTGCTGCGTGTAAAGCTTTAAGCTACTGACGCAACACTCTCAATCGGTTGCAGATAATTACTTATTTATGCATAACCAATGAGTCAGTGACTTAAAGAATGGATGAGTGGACATACTGCCAAGAAACGTGGATACTAATGAACTTAGGACAAAAAGTCGCAATGTAAATATGAGAGTGCATCCGATTTTACATAAAACTTCTGTTTGAACCCAGCCTCGGCTACGTTTCTGAGCTTTGAATACAAACACACTAAAAATGACATTCAAAGAAGGCGCGGACGCAAACCAGGCTATTAGTCATAGATACCAGTCACATGTACGCTGACTCCTTTGGATATTTACCTCATGATTGCTCGTTTGTTTTTCGTGGTAACATTCGTCGTTCCGGAGTTTATGGTGTTCGTTTTACGTTTCACGTGTTCTTAAAAGTATTAGGGTGAAAAATTGAACCACTGCGGGCACTGATGAAAAAACACACATTCACGGAGGCACTGTCCCTTGTATTTTGCTTTGCAGACAGGAATAATACACGCACACACAGACACACACCGCCACAAATTGGCGATCGGTCCACCATCAGTGGGGTTCACCTTTACAAAAGTTACGGGGCGAGGACGACCTACTGGCAGTCGCCTAATCTCACAGTAATATACATGTCAAAGCCCACCGGCAAAAAAGACACAGGAATAGGGGGTTTTCCAGATAATGGCTGGACCCGACCTACCAAACCGCAACTCGTGTGCCTTTATGCTTTGGGACACATCTACAAACTATCACAAATTACGATAACGTTTTACATTCGTTTTGCTAGTTAAATTTGATACCTCCAACTCGAATGCACAGAAACCTACTCTGAAAAAATTATCTACGGACTAAATGGAAATGAACGTTGCCGTACACCTCAAAACGAATATAAAAATAAATACACGATACTGAGGCTACTGTGAGAAATCCGCTGTGCCGTGCGAGAGAAAACATGATCTCTTAACAGTAAACTGTGATGCTATCTGACCTCCGCAGAGTAAGGCAAAGTGACATACAATTAATTACAATGCAATTGTGCTACTATGATCTCCAGAAAGTATTATTTTACATTTAAAACGCTAACTTTTTAAATTACATATTAGGTAAATAATACTTTAATTGTTAAAAAAGGAATACTGCACAAAAATCTTCGCAAGTGGACCCGAAATTAAGACAGTAAAAACAAAGTGAAGGGCGCTCGCATAAAAGTAAATGAGCCTATAGTTGTAAATTAATTTAAAAATACGTAGTAATACTGACAGTTAAGGCGAACAGTGGTGTGCCTCTCTCCAGCCAGCCTTGACGACCCCCACACCCACCGCTAGCCCAACACCGTTGAAAGTGGAAAGCCAATTACGGGAAAAAAACATTTTTTTTTCAATTTGTTTTTTTAAGTAAATAAAAATCCTGTTCTATATCAGAGGGACTACGTGCTGCCACTATCCGGGGCCGCCGGGGCGGGCAGGGTAGGGCCGAGGGGGGCATCCGGACCCACTGGAGCCCCCCTCGGCACACTCCCCGCCCCGCCCCGCCGCGCCGCGCCTCGCCCCGCCCCGCCCCACCCCGCCCCGCCACTGCAGCGCGAGGGTTCGCCGAGCCGCAGGGAGATGGCGCTCCGGAGGCGCTCTGGTGGTGCTGCTGGTGCTGGTGAAGGCGCCGCCGCCGACACCGCCGACACTAACCCCCACGACCTCGTCAAACGAGATGAGGATGAAATATTCAGGCACGCGTTATAACGGCCGTCGCGCGCGGCAATACCCCCGGCTGCAGCAGCAGCAGCAACAACGCGGCGGCCGGAAGAGGAGAGAGGCAGTCCACCCCGACGGTGAGGCAACGAGGGGGAAACAACTCCGAAATATTCTGTACACCTCGCCAGTCAGGAAAATTTAGAAAAATTCAGGAAAGTTTAGGAAAATTTAGGAAAATTCAAAATAAATATGTAAAATTCAAGAGAAAATAATAATAATAATAAAAACTTCGATGAAAATTCACAAAAATTCACGAAAGTTCTCAAAACTTTACGAAGTGTGTACACCAATATTCAGAGCTGCTTGTATCCCCCTCGGGAGACAAAGGGAGTTAGAGAAATAGAAGAAGAAGAAGAAGGAAAGGAAAGGAAACGGTTAGGTGGCGCTGTGCGTGGCGCTGAGGTGCGCCGCCTCACGGCTGCTCCTGCTGCTGCTGCAGGTGGTGCAGGCGCGCCAGGCCCTGGCTCAGGCTCAGGCCGTACAGGGGCCGCTCCAGGTCGTCCAGCTCGCCCACCGGGTTGTTGCGCTTCACGAAGCTGTCGAAGCCGGCGCGGTCAATCTCGTCGAAGTTCTTCTTGGTGAAGCTGTTGAAGGAGGTGCGGTCGATCTCGTCGAAGTTGCGCTTGTTGGTGCCGAACGTGCCACCGCTGCGAACACGAGGAGAGTGAGATATTGACGAAAAATAAGCGTGAAGAAGGCTAAAACAATTTTCGTTATGTGGCGAAGCCCTGCCTAGCGAGGAGGCAGGGCATGCCCGCGAGCCCAGCCGCGCTAAAAGGAAGGTAGTGTGCTTTTAATTTTTTTATTTTATTTTATTTTATTTTATTTTGATTTTTCTTTTGATTTTATTAGAAAATTTCGGTCACTTTTTGAAAAATTTAGATCTATTTCCTTCTTATATTGCTACCCTTTTTTCGATTTTTCGCAGTTTTTGTTCATTTGTTCTCGATTTTTCGGATGTTTTGTATGTTGATCTTAATACATTTGTTTTAATTTTTTCGACATTTTTAAAATGATTTTTTGCGGGCCGTACAATGATTTTTCGAAGTGAGTCCCGAGGGGTCCGCTCCGCTCCACACGCCGGCCCCCGGCTCGTCCTGCGCTCACTCGGCATGCCGGGTGCGTGAGCGTTTCACGGCGTTTCAGCCCCGGACTGCAGAGATAGCCGAGGCTGTCGGGTCGGCCCTCTCGAGGACCGCGTCCCGGCGGCCCCGCCCGGCCCGACTCCTACCCGCTCCAGCTCTTCTGCGACTGCTAGTTAGCTCTGCAGCAGCGAGGCCCAGATCTGGGTTATCACGCTCGAGCGATCGGACGGGCCTAGGCTAGGCAAGGACCCTCTCCGCCCCGCCCCGCCCCGCCCCGCCCCGCCCCGCCCCGCCCCGCCCGGCCGTACTGACTGCTCTGTAGCGCACGGGTACCTGCAGGTGCTCACACCTCCGCTTTCCCGCCCGTCCCCTGCCGCCCGTCTTTAATGTGAGAACGCAGAAAATCTCGGGACTGAGTGGGGCCCAGGGGGGCGGCCAGCCAGCGCAGCGCGACGGCACTTCTCTTCCTCTTCCCCTACCCCCCTCTGGCCACGCGACACTGCACGCTAATGGATCACGTGATCAAAGGAACCCTCGCTGCATGTCCTGTACGCCTCGAATCTCCCGTGATTTTTAACTTGAAAGAAATCATGTCCCCCACCCCCACCCCTGGGCGGCCCCTTTACCACCACCAAAAAAAAAAAAAAAAAGAGTTTACTTTCCAGCACTTACTTTAGAGAGTTGAAGCGTTTCTTAGCGCCGCCGAAGGTGACCCCCGACAGCGAGTCGAGCCCGCGGCGCTGCCTGCACGGCGGCTGCGGGACGATGCGCTGCAGCTGCGGCACCTGCTCCATCTGCTCCATGCCCCAGGTGTCCCTGAGGAGGTGTCCGCCGCCTGCAACACGTGCGCCTCTTTTCACGTACCCACACAGGAAGTACAGTCGAAGGCGTTGACGGGGTCTCTTATTTTTTCATCTGTGCTTTTTCTTTATTTTTATTTTTACGCAAAGCTGTACGCCTGGCGCGATTTTGTACAGAAAGCAGTCCAAATTCCTGGAAGAAGAAAAAGTAAAAAGGTCTGGTTAATCAAGGCACGTGCGGGAGCGGCGCGCCGCCGCGGGTCCTCTTTAATCATCCTCGGATAGACCCTTGATGGTCAGCAGCCACGCTCCCTCCCTCCCCCTCCACCCGTACACGCTCCGCCACGCCGGAGCGGACTCCTCACGCGCCGCCTTATCGCTCTACGCTGCCGGGTCTGTATACCTTACCGCGCTCTAGTAGAGGGTATTCCGGCAGAGTGCAATGAATGGGAAGCTATAAAGAAGAAAGAGCAGGACCACCTCGTGCAGCTTCCTGCTGAACTCTGATTGGGTATCGCCGGATGTCGCTTTCTCCGTCGACCAATGAGCGCTCAGGAGAAAGCAGACGTAGTGGTGGGCGTTAATTTCTTCGTATGCTTCCGGTTTCAGTTTTGCGGAATACCTTTTTCGACTTTGCATGCCTACTCACTATGGGGCGGCCCTGAACTCTGTACAATAAGAGCAGGGTGACGCGAGGCGAGGCACTCAGCGCTCTCCAATGCCAATCAAGAACAAGAAAGAAATGATAAAGTTTTCACATGTTGCTATGGTAGTTGACCGTGGCAGATATACAGGGGGTATTTTATGCCTGCCGCGCGCATCACTCAGCACTCAAATACAGCGTTTGTACACAAGCGGAAAGAGAGCCAAATCACCACAGAAAAATACAATAAAAAAGAGACGGAAAAAAATGTGGGTGGTTCTTTTTTTTACCTCCTTGTGGATAGTCTTCTTCAAAGTAGTAAACAACGTCCGGGCCGGAACCTGTGTAACATATGCCCTCGGTAAATAAATATGTTCAGAAACGCACTGAAATTTGTTTTCTTTGAGATGGTACGTCTTCTACGTAGGGCCCGGCAACTGCTGCCAGAACCGCTCGGAGGAACCGCCCCCCGACTGTCCAGATAAAAAGAGACGTCTAGACCGCGCTCAGCAGGGAGCACTACTTCATCTCAAACATTCGCCCCCTCCCCCTCCCTCGCTCTCCTCCCGGCGCAGAGCTGGGCGATTGCCTCTCCGGCTGAAACTAATAACAAAGATCTAAAACCATGCCAATATTTGAGGTTGCAGAGGGTAAGGGGGAAATTGTAAGTGACAGGGGTAGGGAGGGTTGAACTTACTTTATAACTTACCTCTTGTTCTTCAATCCTATCCCTAAAGAATTTAATACTGCACGAAATAAAACCAGAGAAACCCCCTTTTATCAATAATTTTATAATTTTATTGTGCGATTTTGTGAAACGAATACATGACATGTAATGAAACGACGAGCAGCGGTTGGCGATCGCGATAATATTTCATGTTCTCTCAGTCTTTCAAGTCTACATGGACGGGCCTAGATCTTGATGTTGGCGGTCTGGTCGCAGTCCGGGCGCATGTGGGTCTGGGCCATCCTCTGAGCCCGCGCCCCGTCGTACTGCTGGCTGAGGCCTCCGTACGAGGATGACACCCTGCTGGGAGTCCCTGACGAGTAGGTCGACTGCGAGCTCCAGGACGTGCTGTGCGCGGTGGCCGGCATCTCGTATTGTCTGCTGCTGCTGTAGGCGGATCTCGCAGCGTAGTTGCTGCCGGAAGCTCCGTAGCTGCTACCGGAAGCTCCGTAGTTGCTGCCGGAGGCTCCGTGGTCGCTGCCAGAGGCCCCGTAGTTGCTACCAGAGGCTCCGTAGTTGGTGCCGGTGGCACCGTAGCCCGTTCCCGTGCTCGACGCTCCGTACCCGCTCTCCCTGGTGGAGGAGTACCTCGTGCTGTAGCCGCTGCTCGCCTGCTGGGTGTCACCTGACACGATACCGATGTCCTTGAGGGAGACGGGACGCTGCACAGAGCTGTCGGGCTGGGGCGCGTGGCGCAGCGGCGGGTACTCGTCGTCCGCGGTCTCTGCCCACTCGGACCTGCTGACCTGCGTGGCGGAGACGGAAGAGGTCGCGGAGCCGGCGGGGCCGGCGGGGCCGCGCACGGGCACGACCACGGTGCCGGCCGGCGCGGCGGGGTTCACGCCGCTGATCCCGGAGGCGGCCCTCTGGTACGAGGAGGACCCGGAGGAGAAGTAGCTGCCGGAGCCCGCCTCGGGGATACGCCCACCCTCGGCGGCAATGAAGGCCTGGTTGCCGCTCGCGTCCTGCGCGAGGTCCGCGGGGCCGAGGACGGCGCCCGAGCTGCTGTACTTCACGACCTTCTTGTACGAGGAGCTCGACGAGGTCCTGCTGTCGGAGGCGCCGGCTATGTCCGCGGCGCCGAGGGTCGACTGGGACCCGGCCAGCCCGCTGTCCACGACGCCGGACCCGCTCGCGCCGCCCGCGCCCCCGGACGTGTAGCTGCTCGTCTGGAAGGTGGAGTAGTACTTGCTGGTGCCGCCGTAGGCCGGGGCATCGGTGTCCAGGGGGGCGGTCTTCCTGTAGCCGGGCATCTGCGCCACGCTGATCGAGTCGCTGGTCGGCAGGGGCTGTTGTGCGGAGCCGTACGCGCCGTCCGTGTCGCGGATGAGGTGGCCGCCGCCGAGCGCGTCCACGCGCCGGGTCTCCTTGTAGGAGGAGCTGCCGTACGCGCCCGCGCTGCCCTGGCCGCCCGTCTCTCGCAGCAGGTGACCGCCGCCCAGCGCATCCACGCGTCGCGTGCTCTTGATCTCTGAGCCCGAGACGGAGCCGTAGGAGGAGGACCCCACGCCTGACGCGGCGGCGCCGTAGCCGGGCGTCTCCCGCACCAGGTGTCCGCCGCCGAGGGGGTCCACAGCGCGGATTTCCTGGCCTTCCGTCCTGCTGCCGTACGAGCTGGTCGAGTTCCTGGCCAGGTGGTGAGATTGGGTGAGCAGGTTCCCGCCGCCCAGGTGGTCAACGCCAAGGGGTCGAGTGCCGGACGTCCACACGCTCTGCGTGGTCCTCGACACGCTCCGTGAGCCCTGTGAGCCCGACGTGCCGTAGCCTCCGTCCAGCCTGGTGTCCAGGCCGGTGCCGGCGAGGTCGAGGGCCGAGGCGTCGAAACCATCGCGGACGTACGTCTTCTTGGTGACGACGGGGGCGGCGCCGTTGACAGAGGAGCTCTCCACGACGGTGGTCACCGTTTTCCCGGCCTCGGTCTTCCCGCTACGCAGCTCCTCCCGGAGTCCTCGAAGAAGGTCCTCAATCTGAGACTGCCCGATGGATGTGGTCGCGAAGCCCTGACCGAGGGCGTCCGGGCCCCGCGGGAACTGCGCGATGTCCAGGCCGTCCTTGACGAACGTCTCCTGGCGCGTGACGGGGGGTGCGCCGTTCTCAGACGTGGTGGTCGTCACAGTGGTGACCGTCTTGCCGTTCTGGAAGCGGCCGGCGCGCATATCCTCGTCCAGGCGTCGGATGAGGTCCTCGATGTTGCTCGTGCCGTAGCCGAGGTCAGACAGCTGCCACGACGACTTGGTGACCTTGGTCTCCTTCCTGGAGGACGATCCTCCGGCCGCGGTCGCGTCGCCAGGCTGGGCGTACTGGCTGGCCGACGCGCCGTAGCCGCCGGCGCTGCCGCCGTAGCCCGCCGCGCCGTACTGCTGGGAGGACTGCACGAGCCGGCTGGCGGCGGTGCCGGCCGAGAGGTCCACAGGCCGCGCGCTGCCGTAGTCCTGGCCGAGGCCGAGGCCGCCCTCCGACCTGCTGCTGTAGTAGCGCGCCTGGCTGGACTCCACCTGCATGCCGCCGTGCGCCGCCCCCCCGGAAGCGGCCAGGTCGCCGCCGGCGCTGCTGCCGCCGCCGCCGATCTTCCGGATCCGCAGGCGGCAGTTGTGGCAGTTGGTCGTGATGGCCGCGAGGCCGTCGCCGCCCTCGAGCGCCTCGCCGGTGATGGTGGCGCGCACGGGCAGGCCGGCGCCGGCGCTGCCGCCGGCGTACTCGGCGTGCTTGGTGACGGACCAGGTGCCGCTGGCGCGGCCGCTGCCCGTCGCGCGCACCTGCTCCTCGACCTCGCGCCGCACCTGCTCCTCCAGCCGCCGCGCCGCGTCCGACGTCTGCTGCACGCCACCTGCGGGCGGAAGAACGAGGGTCAGAGCCGCTGGGAGGGGTGCGGACAGGTGGACAGGACACGGGCCGCATCGGCCCCCTGACAGCGCGGCGAGGGGGAGGACCACTTCCAAAACTCAATGTACGGCCCCCAAAAAATTATTATTTAGATAATCGGAAAAAAAAAGAACCATGAACCAAAAATTGATAGAAACTTAGGAAGAAATGTACAGAAAAACAAGTAAAATCGAGAACGAATGAACAGAAAAACGAAAAAAATATATGAAAAAAGTCAGCAATAGGAGGAAAAAGATCAAAACTTATCAAAGAGTAACATCTATTTTTCTCCAAAACTCCAAAGAAAATTCAATACAAAAAATAAAAAATAAGAAAATTATAAATAAAAACTGAAAAAGCAAATGAAGGGTCAATAATATCATTCCGCACATTTTGCATGAGTGATCCTCCCCCTCGCAGCGGAGTAGAAGCGGGCCGCATCGGTCCCCCGCCCCGCCTGCGAGGCGACAGCTTAGCACCGGTGCGTGCGTGTTGCCTATAGGCGGCCGGTGATGAAGCCCGCTCTCATCTCCGCACTGCGCCTATGATGAGCGCTGCTTATTGCCTCTGCTTTTTCTGGCGACACTGGTGCGGCGGAGCGCGTCGGGACCGGGCCTAACCTCTGCGCGGCCGAGGCCCTTTTGGTCCGGGCAGGACGCGCCCGCCGGCGCCCGGGAGCCGGGAGGAGCTCGGGCCCGCGGTCACCCGCCCTAGGGGCGGCGCTAAAACGGGCCGACCGCTAGACGGCACCCTCCCCTTGGACCCCAACTATCCCTCCCCCATCACCAATGCTAGAAGACCCCACTCCACCCCGGCGAACCCCCCGCCGCCCTGCGCGTGGCGCCCGCCTGTCCCGGGCCACCCCGCCCCGCCCCGCCCCGCCCCGCCCTGCCCCGCCCGTCCAGTCCCTTTCCCTTTGTAATTACGGATGACTGATCCTCAGACTGCTGTGCTGCGCGTCAGAGCTGAGTGGATTGCGGCCCGGGCCTGACCGTGGCGTGGCGTGGCGCAGCGTGAGGTAGAGGCGTTCGCCCCGCCCCGCCCCGCCCCAGCAAGGCCCGCGGCAGGGAGCGGCAGCGCGACCATGATCGACACCCGAACGACCCGAAGCGAGTGCCTCGCCCTGCCTGTGCGCGGCCCCTCCCGCCCCGCCCCGCCCCGCCCCGCCACACCCCGCACTCGACCGGAGACGAGCACGCCCAGCACGCCAAACTTGCTGCCGGAAGCGGATGAGGCAGGACGGCGCTGGCTGGCGAGACAGGGAGGGTACAGGCGCAGTGCTCCCCTCCTTTGTTGTAGTTATAAAGTCTCGAACCCGACCGGCGGCATCATGGCGTGAGCATACGCCCCACCGATTACGGCCGCGCGCTGCCGCGCTCCTCCCCGAGAATTAACACACACGCGCGCGGCATGGGTCTTATGCAGCAGCAGCAGCGCTCATTTGTTAGCCGCCATCTTCATTCACCAGAACGAACAGAGCGATAGGTGAAATGAGTTTTTATTCAGATAAATAAGGGAGGTGACCAAGACTATTACGAATGCATGAAAAAAAAAGTCACGGTGTAAGAATCTGTTTTTCATGGTTTTCTTTTTTTCCAAAAAAAAAAAAAAAAAAAAAAAAAAAAATATATGAAGGAAAATGCTGCGACCATTCTTATTCTTAAAAATAAATAGTCACAGATACTACAGGCTTTTCGAAAAAAAAATGTGGCTAGAGATCATTTCATGATTAAAAAGAAGAAAAAGACCGCTCAAATTTGCTTTTTTCTGCAGTTTCGGAAATTTTTCCTAGACGAACCCTGCCTACTGCGGGCAACATTCGGACACCGTTATGTGTGGTAGGTTGCCTAGTAGGCACGGTTTGTCGAGGAAAAATTTCCGAGATTGCTAACCCTATCTATTTGTATTTCCCCTTCCCCCGCCCCCGATTGACCTTCCTTCAACCCTTGACCCCGGCGTGCGTCTCGCTGGCTCTGTTCTGACGTTTCTCTGGCTAATAGTAGAAGCAATGCCCCCCCCCCACCCTCCCAGTGCCCATTCGGAGCCACCCCGCCGAGCCACGGCCACGGCTGAGTGTTGACTCTCGCGCGCCCTGCCTGCTACAACCCTAACAGAACTCCCCCGCTTGCTGATCCACTGCCTCCTACCTTATCTTTACCCGAGAACCCCTCCCCCTTCCCCCTACCTGCCCTATCCCCTATGAATGGATCAGATTAAAATATAATAGTCTTGCAACGTTCAACAATTGCAGTTGCTGCTGCCGTTATACTTGACGTACTTTTCGAAATCCCCGGAGGAACCTCTATCTTATTTCACTGCAGGTCTCCGTTCCTGGGATCGGCCTCCCTCTCTCCTTCCCCCCCTCCCCCTCTACCTCGGGCCTGGTTGGGCCACCCATGCTCCTCTTGTGGTTGGTTTTCCCAAGCCCAACGAACAATTCAATTAGAACAGATCGAAGTGGCTCCCCCGGCCATGGCCGAACCCCGGGCGACGGGCGCATGGCGAGGTACCTCGCGCCGAGGCTACACAGCGCTGTCTGCGATCCCATGAGAAACTCGACACGGCATGCAGCCCGCGTTACATCACACCGCAGGTCCCTTAATAATAATGTACTCGCACCCATACAACATGCATGTGTCTTTAGATGCCGAAATAAGGCGAGGGGTCCACCACTCTCATTATCTTGTGTACACTTTGCCCGATAGCTAAAGGTAATCACATCCCCAAAAATTCCTAGTTTCGTTTTAAATTTAAATTTTGTAAAAATGAAAGACATACAAGTGTTTTCGATTTTCCCCTCCGAAAATTGTCGGTAATCTCAGGTAATCAGTAATCGTGTATACACTCCTGAACCGAGTGATGGACCCCTCCCAAGAAGGACTTCACATTTGCACTGCAATTTGTATTACTCACCGTGGCTGAGCTTCCCTCTCAAGATGATGATGCGTTGAAGCGGCAGTTTTGCGAGTCGCAAGGTAAAGCTGATGATACGTTGACAAGCAGGTATTAGTACTCTTTTTTTCCAATGTTAGTTGCAGGAACGACATTTTAAGGTATAAAGCATGAATAAGGGTACTAAGATGTCTGTTCTGCTGATGAATTTCGGCTTCCTAAGACCTGCAAGACAGCCTTTGCGAGGCACTGAATCAACTTGCGCTCCAGTGATGTTTCTCACCCATCCCTGTCCCGCGATGGGTATATCTGAAGAGCGAAGTGGGTCACGGTTTGCGATGATGCCCTTCCTCAAAGGATCAAAGGACATCCAGACAGCACGTAAACTGCGAGGAGGCTAAATGTGTTTTCTCTGGGTTTTTCTCTGAAAATTCGTCGCGAATCACCCCACCGTTTCCTATTGTGCATTCAGATATAGAAATATTATTGGGTGAGATGATGGAAATTATTTCGGGTGTAATGTGTGTCTCACGCGGGGCTGAGTCGTGTATTCATGACGTTCTTTGCCAGTACGACTGGATTGAAAGAAAAGGCCTTTTTCGGAAGAATAAGGGAAAATGAATTTTTCAGAGGTTCTGTTTCCCTCTTGTACCCATAGAGGCGGGCGGCAAGGAGATCGCGCCTTTGATCGCAGAGGGGTAAGTAAACGGTTGGTTCTATACCCTCTTTGCCTCGCCCCGTGTGTGGGTCCGGGCTGGGCTGAGCGGGGCCGGGCCGGGGCATTGCTTATTTATCCCTCAATACCCCCTGGGGTGCTGCCCTGCTATGTTACCCCTCGCCTTCTGGTATCCTCACAGTGATGTAAACTTTCCGTCGTCATAACCTTCGAAGTTTTCCCAAAATATGGAAAAAATAATAGAAAAAAATTTAAAAGACAGAATTCGATAAGGAAAATCCCCCTTGCAAATATGGCGTTTTAAAATAATTAGTCTTATTTTCCCCATTCGTAAATGTATAAGCACTGCGCACCGACATAGAATCGGATGACGAAAAAGAGTGGGAAGCCTGTACATGTGCAACACATTTTGTAAATGGTAAATTACAAAATGTATAGCACCTACGAAAATTTACTTTTTTACAGTGTGAGGTTCAGCAATAGGATTACTTGACGACTACACCGCATTACCTCGACTTAATCCTCCAACCCAAATGTCTGTCAGCCAGATTACTTCAAGTCATATTGTCTCCCGCGGGGGTAGTGTCTGAGGAAACGGGAGTATGGTGGGAGAGAGGGAGAGAGGGAGAGGGAGAGGGGGAGAGAGAGAGAGAGAGAGAGAGAGAGAGAGAGAGAGAGAGAGAGAGACGGAGGGAGAGGGAGAGAGAGAGGTGCGCGAGTCAGCAGACGTGGCGTTATAAAGTTCCAGCGGTTGTCGCGGGGTACGTCGGCGTTGTCGAGGAGGGGAGGGGGACGCGGGATACCGCCCTTCCCCCGCTCCAGCCCGCATCCACGTGCGGGGGAGAAACCTCTCCAATCAACGCGCGACTTTGTTGGCATAGTTTCCCCCGCGGGGTAAAAGGGAATAAGGTCGTCCCGTCCGTCCGGTCCGCGGCCGCGAGGAGAGAAGGAGGAGGCGGGCGGCTGCATAGTTCATGGAGCTGCGCGGGGCGGGGCGGGGCGGGGCGGGGCGGGGATGTGAACTAATGTGCGGCACGCCGCGACCACTAGCCGTCGCGCCCAATCAAGTGCCATTTTACGCGGCGGCTGCTACGCGCCCGTCTCGCTGTGCGGGAAGGCAACTTTTGGGCTGCCTAGCCTACTCCGTCCCAAAGCAGTGTGGGTCATTTGTACGCCGTCCACCCTACCCTCGCCCCGCCCCGCCCCGCCGCCTCGCGGAACTTTTCAGAGAGTGCGCGCTGCGCGCCCGCCCGCCGCGGCTGTGGAGGCGCCGGGGCGGCGGGGACCGTTCCCGTGGCTCCGTGTTTCAAACGGGCAGAGAGATCTTTGAAGCGGCACGAGCGCGCGGGGGTTTAACTTTTTAGCCGGCTGCACTTCACTTACCGCTTTGCCCCATACCCCACCAACCACACCCCACCATACGCCCCGCCACACCCCACCACGCACCTCTCCACGGCCCGCCCCGCCCCGCCCCGCCCCGCCCCGCCCCGCCCCGCCCCGCCCCGCCCCGCCCCGCCCCGCCCCGCCCCGCCCCGCCCCGCCCCGCCCCGCCCCACCCCGCCCCGCCCCGCCCCGCCCCGCCCCGCCCCACCCCGCCACACCCCGCCCCGCCATCACGCCCTGTCACGCCACACTACGCCGCGCCACGCCGGGCCACGCGCTCGACGCGGCCCACTCATGCATGAAACACGCGCGTAGCATCTGGTGTGTCCCGGCGCCCGGCGCCACCCCGCGAGCGTGCGGGTCCGGCCCTGCCCGGCGCGGCACTGCTCTCGCGCCTCCGTCCTTGTCGCACTCGTGGGGTCCTCGCCATCCGCAAACATGCGTAACGCCATAGGTGCGACAAGGAGGGAGGTACGAGAGCGATCCTCGGAACCAGGCGGCTGCAGGAGGGGCCCGGCCGGCCCGGCAGGGGACGCACCCGCACCAGCGGACCACGGCGCCAGTTTGTCTTCCGCGCTCTCCTGCCACGGCCAAGTGGTCCGACCCACGCCCACTGCGCCCACTCACGAAACACTTGCTTCTTTTCTTTTTTTCCCCGAGGGAAGTAAAATTGCTTTCACTATGACGAAAACTCCCCATCATGAATTGAAAAAGACCTTTTTGATTATTAGGGTAACACCGAGTTGGGATCACTCATTTGAAATGTGCACACTAAATGGGAAAGGACAATTTTGTCCCCCATAAAAAGTTGAAATTTTGTCCACATCACCTGCTTGGGACAAGTTGAACACATTTAAGGGTACAATACGTATCTAAACTTTGACAAGTTGTCTCAGAAAATTTGAAAAATTTGTCCCAAGCTGGTGTTGTGCACAAAATCTTAACATTTCTGGAGACAAAATTGTCCTTTCCTATTTAGGGTTTGTATAATGATTTCTTTGACTCAAGATTTTTCCCAATTTTATAATTTTTTCTTTAAACTTTTCAGGGTATATTTCTGTCACTTTTCAATAGATTTTGATACTCATCGTCGTTTCTGCCTTGTCATTTTTTTCCATGTTTTTTTATTTTTTTTTCATTTTTTTTTTCGGATTATTCTGTACAATTCTTCTAGATTTTATGTTGATTTTTTTCATTTTTTTTTGGGGGGGGGGAGGGGGCTCAATGATTTTACGAAGTGAAGCCCCCTTCGACGTTGCCACCGAGTCTGGCCCGGTGCGGTCCACTCCGCCCCGCCCGCAGCCGCGCAGTTGAGACCAGGCGGGGTGGGGCCGGACCGGTCCGAGCCGGGGTCGCACGGCACGGTAGTGCATGCCGGGCATTAGACTGCTTTCGCTGAGAGTGGGTCACAGTAGGACGCCAGGAGGAGGGAAGTGCTCCAGGAAAGGCTAGGGTGAGAGGGGGTAATGGCATTGAAGGCCAGGGGCCAGAAGGGTACACGCAGGAGACTGATAAACAAACTTACCTAAGGCTCTTCGAATCATTTAGGTGCGGGCCGGTGTTGTCAGGCCAGACCGGTAGCGCCTAATACGCGTCGTTGTTCGAATTATTGTTTTCGTTGTCGTCGTCGTTTTTGTTGTTGTTGGAGGTGGTGGTGCTGGTGGCGGTGTTGTCGTTGTTTATTTCACGCTCTGTGCCGTTCTTATTCTTGTGTTTACCCTCGCGCCCGCTCCGGAGCAAAGCAGGCGGTGCGATACATTATAGGGCGTTGCGAATGGAAATGAAAAAGTTAGAGGACCCTGGTGTTCATGTGGGCTGGCTGTGCGGGGAGTTTGTTGGAGAAAAGCGTGGTACGTGGCAGCAGGGTCAGAATATTATTGCATCTGGTGTTAGTACGCGGGGTCAGCTCCGGGTTTGGTTAGGTTAGCTTGGTTAGGTTATGTTAGTTCGGCCCAACAAGACAGTGGCACGTGCAGTGCAGGCTCCTGTCGGTACCAGCGGCTGGGCGCCAGGTACCAGATACTCACCTAAGCCGTCTATATGCCTGACGTTCTTCTCCTGGACGGCGCCGTCCGCGTCATCGTGGTAAGCCTGGAGGACAGAACAGAGTGTTGAGAGAGAGCGCCTGGGAGGTAGGCAGCGGGCGCGACTGGAGGACGCGCGCGCTCACCGGGTTGCCTATAGGTAGCTTCACAGGCGGTTTCGACGGGGAGGCGAATATACAGAGAATGCTTTCTAACTGTGATTTTCACCGTGAGCCGCAGTGATCACTGTATAGCACTGTAGCTAACTGTGATTTTCACATATTCATTTTTCAAGTGGTACACACCATACTCCGCAGCGAAACATTCTCATTATTGCTATCGATATTGTGTTTGTTATCATAATTAGCGCGCTGCGAGGCCGGGCGGGGTGAGGGGGGGGGGGGGGGGGCGGGGCGCTCTTCGGCCGCGCCGACAACCCCTCGGCTCGCTGCTGCCGCCGCTCCAAATTGGCCGCACGGCGGCGACGACAAAGGGGCCCGCCGACGGCCGCCCCCGCGCCCCGCCCGCCCCAACTCGAAATAAAATACCCCTCACAGCAGCAAACGATTTACTCGAAGTGGTATACCAGTTGCGGCGGAATAATTCACTAGCACTCGCGGCACACGCGCGCACGTACACAAACACACACACACAGTCATTGCGTCGTATTTCCCCTTGTACAAAGGATTGCCGCTGCCGCGCCTGTTGAATAACAAACGATGCGGCTTGACGCGATTAACGACTTGCCCCACCTCTCTCTCTCTCTCTCTCTCTCTCTCTCTCTCTCTCTCTCTCTCTCTCTCTCTCTCTCTCTCTCTCTCTCCCTCCCTCCCATATGAAGCAGCAGCCACTCATCAATAGTCATCCATTATTTATCATCAACACTCCATCCCTCTGAGAGCGCGCGACGATTCGTTTTTCACCCGCTCCACGCCCTCCCCACCCCCCACCCCCTGCGAAGAAGGTGAGCAGACAGCAGCTATCCCCTAATCAGCAGTGCGAGCGGGGCGCGGGCGGGGCTTGGCCTGATGTATACTACAGTGAGGTAGCGAGCTCCGCGGAGAACGCGGCGGCCGCGGCCCCGTCCTCCTGGCGTCGTGGCCAAGTTCAGACGTAAGGACATGACAGTGGGGCTGACAGTGAGCCGAGCGCCAATGAGGAATTTCCGACCAGAGAGGAGGCGTGAATGGTTATGCGTGTTCCTGGAGGAAGCCGGACGGCAGGAAGCTGAGCCAGTAGGGAAACGATCCGGGTAGCGGGAAGTAAACGTAAACAGAATTCAATGCGAGCACCCTGCTCAACCTGCCAATTTTAATTACCCTCCAGAGGGTTTCATTGTGTACGTCATTTCTCTCCCAGGGACAAGTTTGCAACACATCTTGGGACAGACTGCGTCCCCTCCCCTGCCTGTCGACAGCGCTCATTACTGAGAAATGCTTTAAAGGATCACACAGAAAAATTTTCCAAAATGCATGCTTAGTATGCCACCTGTGTCAACGTCACTATGCTTTGTGTATTGCTGAGCAAATTATAAATCTATCTCAGAATGAAAAACTAAGTACGTAGCTCAGCCGCAAGGTGGACCTCCAGGCTGAGTCCAGCGTGCGGGATAGCAACCAACCCGTTGCTAGCTGAAAAACTTACAATAAAATAAATGTAAAAAAATCTTGTGACATTCAAATTCTGTCAATACAATTTCTAAACGCCACAGGCCAAGAGAGACGAACTCTTAGCTCAGCAGACCGGCACGATACCCTCGAACTTAGTCGTAAAACAGAAAATGTGCTGTCAATTCGGAGTTTATTTTCTGACAGTGGCTCAGCACTGAAAATCTACGAGTCATAATTCTCGCCCCCATACGAGTGAGAATTTGAGGGCAGTTTTATTACTCTATGGAGAGTAAGAATTTTTTTTCCTCGCCCTTTATGAGAAAGAATTTTGAGACCACGCCTAAATAAAGTGAAAATTCGTGCTCAAATTAAGTGAGTTCAAAAACTCCTTACTCAAATAGAGCGAGGCTACAAAATATCTCGCTCAAAAAGAGTGAGGTTCAAAATTCTCACTCCAATTTAGCATGGAAAAGTGTCCTCTCCCAATTTGGGTGAGAAATTGGATTCCAGGTTTTGCAGTGAGTGCAGGGCTGCAGGCCGCAGGGCGCAGGGCGCGATGCGCTGAGCGTCGTTGTCGTCCGTTCCGGTTCCGGTGCGGTCCATCGAGCGCTGACCGCGGCGGCTGGCGGCACGGCTGCTAAATCGGCCGCGAGGGCGAGAGGAGCGGAGCAGAGTGCAGTAGGCTGATTCCGGCACAGTGGTTTCGTCCCTCTGTCCTTGTCACTCCGATGGGACGAGACCATAGGGAGCAAGAGAGAGAGGATACTATTACTAGACGCTGTTCGGAATCAACTCTGCTGCAGTACTGATGTGCTGGGCCGACCGTGCCCGGCCGGGCGCGCCGAAGAGGTTTGGAACGATAAATCGGACCGTGCCATCTGTTGCGCGCTCTCTTGCTCCCACTTTACCCCGCCCCGCCCCACCCCGCCCCTCCCCGCAGTCGCTCACTGCTGCACTGCATGGCCGCACTACTGCGCTATCGCTGTCCGAGAGGGACTATGGCTGCAGCAGCGCTGGCGGAAAAAAAAAAGGCAAGCACTGTGAAAAATTGTCGTAGTTTTTCGAGAAAATGTTTCACGAAGCGAAATTGTAAAATTACAATTAGAAATCGTAATTAAAAGCACTATACCTATTAACTTGAAATTTAAATACGAGCAAGAAAGGGTTGTCGTAAATTTACAACATTTTTCATAAGTCGTCATTTACAGAAAGAGGCTGTCAGTTTGGTCAGGAGATGTGACAGTTCATTTTCCAAGGAAATGCCACAGGTTGGGAGGGGGTGGGGGCTGGCGTGGTCTGTGCCAGCAGTGTGCGGTGCGGACTGCTTTAAATCCTTTTAATTCCTGAAGCGCCACCCCCCTCCCCTCCTCTGGTCGAGCGGGACACACGCATAGGCCGTTCTGACGGGGCAAGTGAACTCGAGCGGCCGGACCGAGCGGGTCAACGGGCGGCCCGGGTCAACGGGCCTTACACTCAGTGAACATGCGCCGCACCCGAGGGGGAAACAACTCCGAATTTTTTTTTTTACACATCTTATTTTTTAAAAATATCAGATAATTTCGTAAAAAAAAAAAAATTGGAAAAAATCAGATGAATTTCCAAAATTCACTGAAATTCTCAGGATTATAGAAAAACCTGAACCAAAAGTTCGCAAAAAAAAAAAAAAAAATCACCAAGCTTCACAAATTTCTTAAATATTCACAAAATTTGTACAGAGTTGTTTCCCCCTAGGCCGCACCCCAAACCAAACCCGCGCCGCCCGCCGAACTCAGCCCCACCCAACTCCCCCCCCCTCCCCCCTGTCACACTCCGCCCCTCCCGCACCCGCCGGACCGTCATGACTCTGACTCCGCCTCGCGCCTCGCCACCGCCACGCCCCTCACACGGCACGGCCCTGCCTGCACGCCTATAACTCCATGAGTGGACCCGGGCCAGCCCTTTCGCTGTCATAAACGTGTGGCCGGCCCGGACCCGGCCCGGACCCGGGGGTCAGCACAGGACGAGCCGCCGGGCCGCACGATGCTTCTTGTGATTTGCGGCCGGTAATCCCATCAGCCATACGGCAGCGCGCACCCGCCACGCCGCGCCCCACGCCCCGCCCGCCTCGCCCCTACTGCTATCGCCCCGCCCGGCCCGCCCGACTCGCCCGTACACACATACGACGACGACGACGACGACGACGACGACGACGACGACTACGTTTCTGCCTCCCCGCCGGACCTCCCCGCTTCCAGTTCGGCCGAGACGAGACGAGTGGGTGGGGTGGATCAGATTCTCGTCACGCCCCGAGGTAAACCGACCTCCTAGTGGAGTGAGTCGTCCAGAGCAAAACGGAATCGTCGCGCGCCCCGCCCCGCCCGGCACTGGAATCACCATAGCGAGCACTGCACCCTCAAGCTAGAACAACCCTGAGATGCTGTCAGTATTGACTGCACTCTAAACCCATGTGTGTGAATGTCACACACTTGTAGGTGTGCGAGGTTTCATTCGTGCACTTGGCCACTTAAACGTATGAATTTTCCTAGAATATTCACACGTTTGAGTGGCCAAGTGTACGAATGAATCTTCGCACACCTACAAGTGTGCGACATTCGTACACTTGGATTTCCAGAGTGTTACCACTCTCTCTGCTCTCTACTGAGATGTCGTTATCGCATCTGAAAACTCATTGCACGCGAGCGGAAGCACTTTCGAGATACTTGTGGGCTCACAATTGAATAAAAAATAATAATAGAGAGAGAGAGAGAGAGAGAGAGAGAGAGAGAGAGAGAGAGAGAGAGAGAGAGAGAGAGAGAGAGAGAGAGAGAGAGAGAACTCGCTGGATATTTGCACATATTACTCGCCAATTTCTACGGACATTCACCAGAGTGCTCACAAAACTCTTGATGTATGTTTTGGGGAAAAGAAGAGGGCTCCTCGACTCTCCCCGAAAAAAAGATCTCCGTCAAATCGCTTCAAAGAAATTCTTCGCCAATGAATTCCATATAATTTGAAAGCTTGGGCAGATTGGAAAACATTTCTTTTGAAAATGCAAAACAATGATGCATTTCACGCTCGAGGTGCCTTGACTTCCATTATACGGACTGTACACAGGATTGCCGAGATACACAGGTTTCTGCAGGAAAATGCGGAAGTAAATGTCTGTACATCGCAAAAACGTATGGATTGAGATCAGAAGTATCTGAAAATTTGCTGAAAAATTTAATTCGTGCATTGCCAGGGTCGACCGTTGGTGTGCCCCGACCGTGTTTGGGGACGGGAGCTGGCATACAACCCAACCTTTCAGCATAATTACTGACAAACGGGTGGGCGAAACAATCAATATCGGGCTGAGATTACAAGGGTTTACGGGAGTAGGGCCTGCCAGGAGGTAAAACCGAGGGTAAAACGCCATACGGTCGAAGAAGGCACACCTCGACCAGCACAAGGCAAAAAAAAGGCCTGGGTTTTAAGCAGTTTTGCAAAACCAATACGCTGCAATGCATTTTCTCCGTAAGAAAACCGTAGCTGCTGATTGAAACGCAGGACGCCTTTTTTTTTTTACGAACAACGGCCATGACCCAATAGTCGATACAACCTGCTGGGGAACACTCAGCCAAAAATGAAATTTCGATATCGAAATTTTGACTCGAATCGACGGAGATATGTCCTCAATATCGATGTCGATTCACCGTCGACGAAGTCGAACCGACATCGAAACGATGATATTTCGACGATCGACATCAATTCGACATCGATATGAATGACAAATATCCATCGATTCGAGTAAAATTTCGATATCGAATCGACATTTTGCGTTTCATTTTTGGCTGGGACAGTATATGCGATCCGCAGGGTTCCGAAGGTACTGACTGAGCAGCTCGCGGTTCAGGATTCCGTTTGGTACGCGCCCAGTCGCTCGTGTGTTCTAAATGGTCGAGCACTCGCCAGATCCGGATATCGCGCGCGCCCTCATCAAACGCGAAACACGAAGCCAGTCAGGCTTACCGCTGGACCCGCGCGACAGTTAATCCTATCACCAGGATTAAGCGCCTTATCGCTCCCTCCACCTCACAGTAATTTTTAGGCAACGGAGTTGCCTTCTAAAATCGCTGGAAAACGTGCGTGTTTTGTTTCATATGGCCCCTTACGACAGAAAAAAATCTGCTGAAGGGAATTCGATAATATTAAGCATACATTTAGAATGTAATCTAGTACATTCGATTCTGAAGTCTAGTTGAAATCTGTATTGCAGAAATTTTGTAAATTTGAATTGAAATTCGAGTTTCTATGGTAATGCTCGACTCGTCAGGCAAAATGAACAGGGGAAGGGGATATTTTTTCGTGGAGGGGGTAGGCCGAGACGAGCCAACACGGAGCGAAAGAGAAACCTCTAAAGTCTGCGTTCAAACAAAGCCAGCCTTTAGTTTCGAGCGCAAGAATGAGATAACACCACTGATATTCGCACGTGACCACCGTACTGCCTTCTTTAAAACTACTTCAGTTTTACTGAAACTTGCCCCGGTTCTGCCAACTAAATGTGTGCCTCAAAGAATGAGTTCCAATCGTAACGTTATGAGAGCAGTGATTTTTTTCATTTTATTTGGTTGGCATGTTGTGTCAACAACGCGAAAGCAGGCCAAGCATGTCCGCCATTGCCGGCGGCTGATGTGCCCACCTCGCGACTTTAAATCATTTTTTAAAGTTATCGAAACGTTGACAAGGCGAACTGAATGCGTAAATAGTAGTTTTATACCTGCGGAAAACGGTTTGGTAAGTTTGACTTCGATCTGGTCAGCAGAATTCTTGAAAACGTCGCGGCCGCGGCGCGCTTGCCCGCGATGTCCTGGGCGTACCAGCGGTATTAGTTAGGGCCCCGGTTCGCCCGTTCCGTGCGCCCGGTGGAGGGAACGTTATTGTTGACGTTCCCCTTCGGCCGTGACCTCACCGCCCATTTTTTGCCGTCAGAAGGAGAGCTCTCTTCTCTCCTGCTCCTGTCGATTAAATGTCGGCCGAACTGTCGGAGAATATTCATTACTTGAAACCCGCCTTATCAATTCGAACTTAGAATTATCTAGCCACTATCTTGACTATCGTAAACTAAACAAAACCAGTCGGTTTTCTTACAGTCTTATTATACACTCACAATATTTTATTTTAGTTATAGAAACTCCGTTGTCTACCAGGATTTCGTGAAATCGTATTTTTTTTTTAAAAAAAATCAGAAATTGAATGGACCTGTCCCCCTTCTTTACATGGATCATAGAAAACCTATGTAAACGGGTACTATATGGTACGGACGTTGCTCAATTGCAGGGAAAGATGTTTTCCTCACACATGTTGGGGCTGAGCAAATGTCCCACAACTAGAAACATCATTAAAAACGATGGTGACGGTTTCTTCTCCCCCCGTTTAGGAATCCAATGTCGCATGCGCGATATCAGGGGTGAGCGCCTCGTGCCCCTCGCAGGGAGGCCGCGCTGCAGCGGTGCGGCGCGACAGTCCTGGCATACAGGCCCGGCGGCCCGGCCCAAAGTGCACAGCAGACATTTATATTACTCCTAAGATATGTGCGCCATCCGGACAGGAATGCAGCTCGGGGTGTGCCGGCCCGGTCTGGAATATGGAGGAGGCGAGGGGGCAAAAGAGAGAGAGAGAGAGAGAGAGAGAGAGAGAGAGAGAGAGAGAGAGAGAGAGAGAGAGAGAGACACACACACACCGCGACCTTCAACTTGACATCATGTGGGACCTGAAAAATAGAATAGGCTTGGTGGAGGAGGAGCTGGGGGGTTGTAGGAAGGGTTCATCCGCAGCTGACGAGAAGGGTCTGCTCACCCCCGGACCCGGGGGGTGACTGACCCCTTGGTCGTGGCCATCTCATATGTCTATACAGATTCTCACAGCAAACGGTACGAGCGGTAGGTTAGGTTAAGGTTAGGTTGGGAATTTTTTTGTCTTCGTCATTTGACAACATATTGTGTGACAAACAAGTTAGGTACAGATGCAAACAAAAATTCTGTCAACGTCAACCATAGATCAAAATTTCATCAACGAATAAATTGTAATTTGAATTTGACAAATGATCCGTCAAAATGCAACTAATTAAGTGACAATAAATGCTACCAGAGATCAGCAAGTAGAAAATTTGAATCGATTAAACCGATTGGAGAGGATTTTAATACGAGCCTTATTTTTATGGCTTCTGACAAATTGTTTTGTCTTAGGTAAATGACAAGTTTGTCACGTTCCACATTTTCCGAGTGATAGTTGTCAAAAGAGAGCTTTTTTTTCTTACAGTGCTTGCTCGCCGTTTTCATACTGCACTGAGCGGGAGAGCTGTGTTTCGTGAATGTGTGAGTACGCACAGCGCATGGTGATGGCCACACAGGAGGTGACGACACGTCAAAGGGATTGCCCCGTGACGTGCGGGGACTGGGGGGGGGGGGGGGGAGGGGGGGGAGGCGGAGGGGAGGAGGGGGGGGGAGGCGGGGGTGGAGGAGGGGGTGCAGGGGGACAGGGGGGGAGGGGGTGCAGGGGGACAGGGGGGGGAGGGGGTGCAGGGGGACAGGGGGGGGAGGGGGTGCAGGTGCAGGGGGACAGGGGGGGGAGCGGGTGCAGGGGGACAGGGGGGAGGGGGTGCAGGGGTGCAGGGGGTGCAGGGGGACAGGGGGGGAGGGGGGCAGGGGGGCAGGGGCAGGGGCAGGGAGGGGAGGAGGGGGACACGGTAGAGGAGGAGGGGGGGAGGGAGGCAGGCCGCGCGGCAGTCGCCGCCACAATAACGGCGTAATCCCAGTCGAGCTCATCCAACAGCAGCCGCAGAGCGACCCAACCCGACCCCAAACAGTTATGCACCGTACCCAGGTAGTAAAGGGTGTCGACTGTCAATGAGAGAGTGAAGGGGAAGCAAAAGAGGGAAGGAGAGAGAGAGAGAGTAGGGGGTGGTGTGGAATGGGGACGAGAGAGGAACTGATTTTTATGGTCATGCAAATTTGGCACACGTTGGGCGTTAAAGCGTATCCACACGAATCTGGTTTGAGGAAATGGGAAATGGAGCTGAGAGGGATGTGGGATGGGGATGGGAGAGAGAGGGAGAGAGAGAGAGAGGGAGAGAGAGGGAGAGAGAGAGAGAGGGAGAGAGAGAGAGAGGGAGAGAGAGAGAGAGGGGGAGAGAGAGAGAGAGGGAGAGAGAGAGAGGGAGAGAGAGAGGGAGAGAGAGGGAGGGAGAGAGAGAGAGAGAGAGAGAGAGCGAGGAGACAGGAGATGAGTGGTGGTGGAGTGCGGTGGCATGGAGGTGCGGCGCTGTGGCATGCTCCTGGCACTAACCGGCCTAGCGGGTCACCATGCAGGAGGGTCAGAAGACAGCTCCTAGCTTTCTGACTTCTGGTTCTGATTGGCTTCAAAATATCAGTGTTTTGTTTGCAAAATGTAAACGAAATCTTAATATTTTAAAGACATACATAGTATCCGAGATCAGGACCGGGAGTCAGAAAAGCTGGGAGCTCTCTAATGGCCCTCCAGTGCATGTGGGGTTGGGGGGATGGGTGGACGGCCTCCACAGCGCTCTAGTCATGAGGAAGAGGCAGGTCGCCGGCGGAGAGGCGGGGCGGCCGCGGCAGCTCGCATATTGCGCAGTTGTCTGGTGTAATGGGACCGCCGTGGTGGCCATGGGGTGGCTGCGGGCCGGGCGCGCGGCCCGCCTCAAAGGCCGCGTGGCGGGGCGAGGCGAGGCGGCGCGCTGGTCTCGCGCCCATTGAGCAGCCCCGCGCCCCCCGCCCTGCCCACCACGCCACGCCACGCCCCACCGCGACGCCACCCCGCAAGGAATGCCATCGTAACCGAGATTCATTCCCGCTCTTATCCCTCGGTGGGACCAGCAGCGCGCCGCTGCTCTCGCCGCTATAAAAGGCGGGGATGAAAGTACGTCGGGCGCGCGGCGGCGCGAGCAGTTGTCCCCCACTTACGCCAGGTGCAAGAGCCGCGGCCGCGGGGCAGGCGGGTCCCAGCCAGGTTAGACTGTAGCTTGATTCAGAAGAGAGCGCTCTCCTCCTCGCTCTGTCCCTCTCGCACCTGTGAGGCGCAACCGCAACGAGTGCAAGAGAGACAGGGCGAGAAGAGCGCTCTTCAGAATCACACGGCAAAACCGAGTTCTGGGTTTCCCAGAGGAATTTGCACATTCCCAGGAGGTATCATCTTTCCCAGGGACCAGGGGATGTCCTGGGTTTCCCAGGAAAAACTACTTTTTTTCCAGGACATTCACTGGGATTCCAACTCTTCTGGAAATCCCAGGACTCGTTTCTACTGTGCAGTCTGCGGGTGCGACGCGCCTGAAAGCAACTTCTCGCTCGCTCTTACGCATACATACACTCCACAGACAGCCCGGACGGGACGGACGGGCCGCGGGCCGGGCGTAGCCGGGCGGGGAGGCGAGTCTCAGACTGAGACTCAAGACTCCCCCTCCGAGGAGATCAGGGAGGCAGGGAACAAACAAACACGGGCCAGTGAAGCAGATCGGTAACGCGGCACTTGCCCCAAAGGGGTGGGGCGGGGCGGGCCGTCTGTTTGCCGACTCTATGCCTGGCCGCACTTCGCACAGTTCCATAGCACGCATATCCCGCGGCATATCGGCCCTGGAGGTTGACCGGCGCGCGCGCCGTTAATTCACCTTATCTCGTGACTTTCTCTGAAACCAATAAACTTTGTCACGAATACGTTAACCATACCTCCAGATTGACGTTATCATCGTTATCGCCTTCTGTCTTTTTCATTAACTTTTACAACCCTGCGAGTGAAATAAGCGGAGCGCAAAGGGAGAGATTAGCAGGGCAGGAGCAGTGCGGCCCTCACCCGGCCTGAACCATCACCATCGCCATGGCGTTCGCAGAGAGCAGAGGGCCAGGCCAGGCTGACAGTTGGCAGACTGGCAAGCTCTGGCCTGGCAGGGTCATGCCATAGGTAACCCCGAGCCCGAGCCTGCCTGATGCGTTTGCAGGCCTCGGCCACGGGCTACCAGCCAGGACTCCCCTTCACACACACGCCCGGCTGGGTCCATGGTCCATTGAGCGTAGCCACCTGCCAGGTAGAGTTCTGCTGCCCCCGGGGGACAGGCTGGCTGCAGTGCATTCAACAAGCTGGTGCGCTGCCAAGAAGCGACCGACAGGACAAGAGCCGAGGCCGACAGCAAGACGAGGAGCAGGCCGTTCTTGTTCATTCTCTCTCTCTCTCTCTCTCTCTCTCTCTCTCTCTCTCTCTCTCTCTCTCTCTCTCCCTCCCTCTCTTACTCGCTCCCTCTCAGGGGCTCGACTCTCGTCACTGCGCAGCCGTGTGGCTACTGTAAAGTGGAGTCCCGCCTACACACACTGCTCTCTCTCTCTTCTTCTCTCTCTCTGTCCCACTCACCCACCCACTCACTCTCATTCTATTTCGCTTCCTCTCCTCCAGTCAAGGCAGATTAGATGCCGCACAGCTGGCTGTTCTCTGTCAGAACGCCCGCAAATCCTGAATTGTGTTAGCTTTCCCGTTTTCCAGTAGTTTGGCCGCAGCGGGGGAGGGGGGGGGGGGACGCTGCCGGTGTGTCGTCCCATCGCGGCTGCGGCTGCCACTCTGTATCGTCTCTCCAGCCTCGTCTCCAGCACTGTGAAAAATATCTTTGTAGATTTGCGATATATTTATTTGTGAATGACGACTTATGAACAATATTTTAAATTTTCGACTGCCCTCTTTTGCTCGTATTTGATAAGTTAATACGTATAGTGCTATTATCTTTACCTCGATCTTTACCATTTGTAATACTCTGATAATGAAGTACACTGATTAATCGGTGTACATGAATGCTCACTTATCAATCAGTGCACATTGGAATGCTTGCTGATTAATCAGTGTACATTAGATCCAATGTAGCATTTTCATGTACACTGATTAATCAGTGAGCATTTTCATGTACACTGATTAATCAGTGAGCAATCATGTACACTGATTAATCAGTGTACATTGTACACTCTTTCATTATCAGAGTAGTAATATAACAACTTCGCTTCGTGGAAAATTTTCCCGTAAACCTACGACTTTGTTTTTTTTTTCTTTCCCCTACAGTGAGCCGAGCGCCTTTTCGCGCGGGACCCGCGGCCTGACTCCTTTCTGCCTAAGTCAGTCAGAGTGGAAAGAAAAGTTTGCCGGCACCTCTGGGCTGGGCTGGGCTGTCCAGCTCGGGTCCAATCCGATCCGACCACTTCCCTCCAGGCATACTCACACTCACGTACACACACTCACGCAACACAATACCACTCCGCCCACACGTTGTCCAGCAGGGCGAGTTATTCTTCAGTGGACGCGGGCGTGCATGGGAGAACTCTCAGTGTGAAAAATATTCGCATGTGTAACGGGAAAATTTCCAATAAAAAAAATCTCGTAAATGTACATTTTCCAGTTGTATTTTTACGACGATTTCTTTAAAACTATATGAAGACTTAATTTTCCTTGACGAGTAATAATTTGCAGTTGTAAATTTTTGACTGCTTTCGTTAATTTACAAGTCTATATCTTAATCACAAAATACGAAAAAAAAAGTCATAAATTTACGGCTTTACAGTCCTCCACACCAAAGTACTTGACTTGATTCTCGTCGTGCATTTTTTGTGCAACGTCCGACTTGGAGTGAAAACAAAACCCTTCTTTGTCAAAGTGACTGTTGACCTGGGAGACAATAACTCTAATTGTCAGTATTGTCAGAAATCATGATTCTCACAAATTCCCCTACGATTTTCGGTAATTTCTATTTACTTTATGGTGATCATCTCCAGGTTGCCCCCTCGTAGCGGTGACTTCATCGATTCTTTTTCTTTTCTTTTTTTTTTTTTTTAATTCAAAATAGTCGTATGTTTTCCTTTCGGCACTCTTTGCCGGATCTGTTCCATTCTTTCGGCCGGAGCATGCATCGTATTAAAGCGGTAAGGTACAGACACGGGAGGTGACAACGCCAGCAGCAACTGTGTGGTGAGCAGAGCAGGCCGCCTGGCGCCCAGGGGCAACTGGTTGAGTGCCTCTCCAACGGTCCGCTCTGGTGGTATATAGAGAGCACTGCAGAGTCACGGGCTGGGAGGAGCTGATGGCGCTGTCAATGTCTCTCTCTCTCTCTCTCTCTCTCTCTCTCTCTCTCTCTCTCTCTCTCTCTCTCTCTCTCTCTCTCTCTCTCCCATTCACTCTCCCTCTCTCTCCCTCTCTCTCGCTCTCCCTAACACACATCAATATTGATTGTCACACTAGAGTGGCGCGGCCACCACACGACGACAAGCCGCCCATCTGTCGCCCGGTTTAACGAGGACCCTGCCTGATAAGGATAAGAGAGATAAGCTCATCAGCCGTATAAGGCGCGCGCGAATGGCGGGCTGGAGTGGGGGAGCTAGTGAACTGTTCCTTTTTCTTTATTTTTTTCCCAGTTGTGGCTGCGTTGTAATTGCGAATGAATTCCTCTGTGTTGCGAACAAAATCGTGCGCAATGATGAACAAATCTCTTTGTAAGCCTACGAAGCAGCCAGATCCATTGCAATACGAACGAGCCCGTCGCAATGATGTTTATCAGCGCGAAGTGGGTAGAAGTTTTGAGTGGACGGGGAAACATTCCCTTAATGTGAATTCAGGAAACCTTGCATCCACGGTTTACTACGCATCGTATAAAGGCGTTATCGGATAGGAAAAACCGCTCACAACTGTGTCGCGGTATTTTTCCTCCTCATAAAATCCACTGCACCAACAGTTTACATGGTGGTACAAACTTGTCCCCCGCAAAATCAGTGGCAATGTCTCCCTGTGATTGATTTTCTACCCCCTATCCCTGTGGCCCGCACTGTAAAATTCTTACGAAGAAAATTCTTCGCAGCGTTGCGAAGAATTTGGCTTCTTCGTAAGGCTTCGCAATACCGCGAAGTATTTTCTTCGTAAGCCCCACCTTGTGAAGAAATTTTTTTCGCACACTGCGACGAAAACGCTTCGCAATACGAAGTAGCCAAATGCTTCGCATCAGCTTACGAACGATTTTCTTCGTGATGCGAAGCATTTCTTCGCACGGTTTTAACAGTGCGGTACGTTTACCAGCCTTTTCCCCCTGAATTCTTCTGTCGGAAGAAAGTGACACAGCTGTAATATTTTTGGCCGTTTTGCGTTGTCACGTGCTGTATATCCCGCCAGCACAGGTGTCCCGGGGGCGCCAGATCACACGGTCTCATGTTACTTTCACGGTGGTGCGAAACCTTCTTCCTGCTCTGCTCACGTAAAAAATAAATAAAATAAAAATGGCCATGCTTATGCTCTGCAATAAGACGGTCACTGCATTCGCATCGGTCATTTGTCAACAGATATATGATATAGCTTGCCTCATGACAGCCGTAGTGGTGACAAGAAAGGAAGTTGTGTTTTAGTGGCTGCTCATGGCGTTGAAGCAATTTCTGCGAAAAATTCGAGGAAATCTTTTTACGTGCCACGTTCCCACCCCACACTCTAAACTTTCCACGAAGAAATTTTTCGTAGAATACAAAGAATTCTGTGCAACCGTAATATACAATAAATTTTCTTGTATTACAAAAAGTTTGAGTTTGTATACTACAAGGAATTTTCTTTGTATTACAAAGATTTTGCTTTGTGTCACAAAGAAAATTTTGCTTTGTATTAGCTTTGTATTACGGTTGCACAGAACTCTTTGTAATACAAGGAATTTTCTTTGTGGGTAGTTAGAAGTGGCACAGTACGATTTCGCTATAGCTCTTTTTTTACTGCTACGTTTACAAAGGCGTCGGTTTGGGAAACAGTATCGGGTATAATGTTTTTCCTTCGGCAGAGGAAGAGGACGTTCCGGTGCGGGGTGAGATGCAGTGGCGAGGGCTGAAGAGCCTGGCCTTACTCTTTGAAGAGGTGCACTCGGCCGTGGGGAGAAAAGGACCGAGCGGGGGCGGAAAGGGTGGGGCAGAGCTGGGCTTTACGAGGCCCTAGTGCCAACTAGCTGAGGACTAAGGAGTGTGCTGTGCAACAAGCTCGAAAACGAAGCGGCATCCTTGTCAGAGGGGGGACTGCTCTCGTATGAGTGTGAGTGAGTGAGTGAGTGAGTGAGTGAGTGAGTGAGTGAGAGAGAGAGAGAGAGAGAGAGAGAGAGAGAGAGAGAGAGAGAGAGAGAGAGAGTGTGTGAGCAAAATCCACAACCCCTCCCGAGCCTGCGGCGTGCGGCAGAACGCTGGTACCGCCCTGCTATGCCGTCGTTGGTCTGGTCTGTAAGGCCAAGGCTAGGCAGGAAGGGGAGGAGGTGAGACAGAGTGAGAGAGAAGTGCAAGTGAGGTATGTGGGGAACAGAGACAGCGCGTGCGTGGACAGTGGGGTGGGGCAGTTCCTCCCCTCCCTCTGCTCTCCCTCCCCTCCGCCAGTCCTCCTTGCTAACTCTCATTATTCAGTGTTTTTCTTGTTCCAGGCCGAGGGGTTGTGACTTGGATTTTCAGGTGGCTCTGGTCCATGTGCGGTTCCACTGCGCAGTCTCTCTGTCTGTCTGTATGAGACCAGGAGAGAAGAGAGAGGAGGGGAAGGCACTCCCGTAACGTTGAGTACAAATGCATATGCAGAAAATAATATTCTATACTTATAAGAGTAAGTTAATTAAAATAAAATCAAAGACGGAAATTTCTGTAGCGGTCTGAGAGTGTAATGAAATCTCCAACAAATTATCAAAAAATGTCAGGAAATTCGACTTATTAATTAAAAACTAATGGTTTTCGCCCCAGAAATTTCAAAAAAATTATGCGTCATACATTCCTTTCCCACCCCCTTCAAACAAACAAACAAACAAACAAACAAACAAACAAACAAACAAACAAACAAACCAACCAACCAACCAACAAAACGTTTGTAATCACGAAATCATGTTCACCGCTATGATCGAAGAAGTCGCCCCCCTGTGGCGGGGGATGGACATATGACAAAAATATTTAACTTTGTTTGCGTATACAAGGCACTTGTGTCTCCCCAGCGCGTTCCGCCCCAACGCATCCCCGGTTGCACAGATGTGATGTTGCCCCCGCCCCGCCCCGCTGCGCCCCGCCCCACCGGCTCACTCCCGAGTGTGCCCGGCCCAGCAGATAGACGGCTCTGCTGAAAGGCTGAAGGGTACCACAGTCGGCAAATCCAGTAACGAGTTGTGCAGTGCGCGGGCGAGGCGTGTCACGGCGTGGCGTGGAGCGGCCGAGCGGAGCTGCGCGCTTTGAGTGTCAGGTCGCCTAATCAAGTCTAGTCTCCCCCCCCTCCCCTCCTTCAAGACCATCTTCCTCTTAACTTTCTCTTTTCCTCTCTCCGTCGTGCAAGTTAGTAGTTTGGCGTTGCGAGGAAACACCGAGGTAGGGCGGGCATCGTCGTGGCTCAGCGCGTGACCCCCCCCCCCCCCTCCCCCCGACCGGCTCGAGCCGAGCAAGCAGAGAACAAGTCACATTAATAACGGCTGTTTAGTGAGTGTATTTTTTTCTAGTTCCGCGCCCCCCCTTTCCCCTATGCTCCAACGTCCGCTTCCTTCAGTATTTTATTAACCGGACTGTGTGGACTGTCCGGCCGCCTCATTCCGTCTGTTTCTGTTTCTCTATGCCTCTCTTACGCTCTCCCATACTCCTCTTCCTTCCCCTTTTGGACGCCCGCGTCTGCCCTCTCTCTCCCTCTCTCTCCCCCTCTCTCCCCTAGCTACAAACTTCCCGCGTCATCTTTTTCTTTCTCCAGATAACTCCCCACAGCTACACGCGCCGCCTCCTCAACCCTTCACAACGAGCACATACTCTCTCTCTCTCTCTCTCTCTCTCTCTCTCTCTCTCTCTCTCTCTCTCTCTCTCTCTCTCTCTCTCTCTCTCTCTCTCTCTCTTACACACACACACACACACACACAATATTGTGCCACACGATTCTGCAGAATTTACTTTCTTCGCGGGGACGTTGCCACGACCCTGTCGCTGTCGGTGGAGCGTGGCGTGGCGTCAGTGACAGCATACTGTCCGCCGGAACAGTAATGTGACGTTGGAAAAGAAAGAGGAAGTCCTTCTTGTGCCCGGCCCGCACCACGACACCGCGCCGGGGACACGCCGCGACCAGCCGCGACCGAGGGGAGGATCACTTCGAAAAATCATTGTACGCCCCCAAAACGATCATTAAAAATTTTTAAAAACAACCAAGAAGAAAAATTTGGAAAAATCAGAAAAATAAAGCAAAAATAAATAAAACTCTGAAATAAAATCGGGGAAAAAATCTAAAACGGAGGTAAAACATTATCCAAATTTCTCAAAAAGTGACAGAAATTTTCCCTGAAAAATCTAAGAAATTAAACAAAATTTACAAAATCAAAAGTATTCGCATTCTGTCTGAGTGATCCCGTCCTCGGCCGCGACCAGACCGCTCATACCCTTCCCGTGAGATGGAGGGAGGATGGGAGGGTAAGAACACGGATATCGTTTTGCTTTCCGCTCTCGTCTTCCGTTCTCATCTTCACCTATTCCGTTCTTTGCCTGCTTTCCCTTCATACGAGGGAGAACATATAGAAATGACATTGCAATAAGCTCAAATGGCCTTGCTTTACAGTTATTATGCAACTCCTGTGCGACTTCGCTAATAATTGAGCTGTCCAGCTAGTTTTCAGCTTGTCCGTAAAGAAAGGCACGATTTGCGAATAATTTCACTCGGAAAGGCTCGGAAATAAGTGCTGAGAATGGCACTTTTTTGGGAGTTGATCTGTACTCTGCAATCGTAGCTTACAACAACATTTACCATAAAGTTTTTACAGAGCGTAGCATCTTTGCTTTTCCAACAAACTCAAAGCTTACCGTGCGCTTCAAAAAAAAAGAAAAATCTGAAACTTTGCTTGCATATCTAAATTATAAACGTTTGTTATAAACTAATGCATTAAATCCATCTTCGTGAGTATATTTTTTCTTTCCCCAGTACACATTTTCCTGGCACGCATGGGAGTCGGACGTGAGTGAGTGAGAGAGTGAGTGTGTGTGTGTGTGTGTGTGTGTGTGTGTGTGTGTGTGTGTGTGTGTGTGTGTGTGTGTGTGTGTGTGTATGACTATAGACGCCCCCGCGTGACCGACGCTGACCCTCTCCGCACCACTTCGTCCCTCCCCCTCCCCCTGTCCCGGCTCCTCCCACCTTCCGCCAGGCTGAAAAGAATTAATTATATTATCGCGGATAATGACGTGCTACCCCGCTGCTGTGAGCGGCACGGCCGGACGGGGGCGGAACCGCCGCGACCACCCGTCTCTCTCTGTCCCCCTTTCTCTCTCTCTCTCTCTCTCTCTCTCTCTCTCTCTCTCTCTCTCTCTCTCTCTCTCTCTCTCTCTCTCTCTCTCTCTCTCTCTCTCTCTCTCTCTCTCTCTCCCTCCCTCCCGTTACGAAGGCCCGGGCAGCAGTGCTTTCTTTTCTCAGCATGCCGGCGCCGTGCTCCTCTTAAAAAGCCCCCCCTCGTCGCCGTCAATTTGAACACGGCCGCGTCTCGTATCGCGCTAGGCGGGGCTGGGGCCGGCGGCCGGGCGCGGGCTGTTAGCGCGTCTCTAACAAAATCAGACGGCCATCAAAGTGTTGCTCGCCCCGCGGCGGGGCGCGGCGTAGTCCCAGGTAATTGGTAATTAGTGCGCTCAAATTACTCGTTATAGTTACCTTCACAACATTGCCGTAGAACGTGAGCATTCGGAGGTACTGAACACGTAGTGCAATGTCTCGCGCAATATTCTTGAATCAAGAGCTAAATACCACATAGTATCCAAACCAACGGACCTTAATTTTTTCTTCAACCATTTCCCTTATCGCTCAAATGAAAAGCATGTTCTTCTTCCAAATCTAAATGCGGTCGTAGATTTACGACTCCGTCCGTATCCTAATCGTCAGGTATGAAAAAAGAATCGTCAATTTACTAACATTTTTCTCGCACAGTAAAGCTAATAGCAGAATTTGCCAAAGGGAAAAAAAAAAGGATTGTCGCGGCTCTTCGACAGGAGACGCCAAAACTTGTCGGAAAGTATTGTGGAGGTAGTGTGCTGCGCGGTCAGTCACCCCATCTCATGGTCACCCAGCCGCGGCCGCAGCGGGGAGGCGCGCCGTGCGCCCGCTCCAGGCACAAGGCCTCCAAGGCCTCCGTCGCGACGTCTACGCGGCGCCGGGACGGCGCATCCGGGCAGACGCACCGGAAGACGAGGAAGAGTGGCGCTATGCCGGCGTCGCGAGGCGGGGCGGGGCGGGGCGGGGCGGGGCGGGGCGGGGCGGGGCGGGGCGGGGAGCGCCTGGCCCTGCAGAGTTAGCAGGCGGGCCGCACTGGGGTTGCGGCGAGGCGCGGGCGGGCCGACGATTCGAGCGTCTCAGAGAGCTGCTCTCATGAATGCAAGGCAACTAACTGCTGTTTAAGTGGGAAGAAAGAAGAGAGAAACAGATAGGAGGAGTTAGTGAGAAGAGTATAGTTCGCAAGAAACGGGGGTGAAAGGGAGAGAGGGATAGAGTAGGGTGAGAGAAAGAGAGGGAGAGGCGGGGGGGGGGGGGGGGCGAGACAGAGAAGAGTAGGAGAGGGTGCCCATTAAGACGCTCATAATCCCCGTCTGTTAATTAAGCAGCGCAAACCGCGCCGCGCCCGCCGGACGCACGCGATCGCCTCTGAATGCGCTTCTCACAGAAACGCGGCGTCCGGACCTCAAATCGGAGCGCGGCTCCGATACGACCGCCAGCTCCGGTGGAATAGAAGGCCTCTCTTCCAAGGAAAGCGCACTAGTTTCTGCCGCCCCCCAAATAAGGTGGGAGGGGAGCAGGGGAGCAGCCAGCCGCGGGCCGGTGGAGAGAGCCTGCGGGTCGCGGGGTAGGCAGCCCGCTGCGCACGCGTGTCTCACGGAGGTGGGGCTGCAGCCTCGCCAGGGGCTCCCCGCCCGGCCCCGGCCGCAGGATGCACCTGCGGACCCGCCCCACCTCACCCCACCCCACCCCACCCCACCCCACCCCACCCCACCCCACCCCACCCCACCCCACCCGGAGAGAGGTATCACTTCGAAAAGTCACTGTACGTGTACGGCCAAAGAAAAAAAATCATAGAAAAAAACGAAATAATCTAAATAAAATCAAGAACAAAGATACAGAAAAATCTGAAAAAAACGAGAAAAATTAATAAAACCCGAGATAAAATTGGAAAAAAATCAGAAATAGGGGAAAAAGATCAAAATTTGTCAAAAAGTGACAGAAATTTTCTCTGTCAAATCATAAGAAATATCATCAAAAAAATCAAGAGATAGAAAAATCATTGTAGGCATTTTGCATAAGAGACAACCCCGTCGCCATATCCCGCCCCACCCCACCCCGCCCCACCTCGCCACGCAGGCACCATATAGCCCACCCCAGACACTACGGAAAGCATGCACTGCGGGTCTCTCTGCTGCCGAGAGCTTAGAACGGCGCACAATAACTGCGATAGCGATAGCGACTTGGGTGTGCGAGGGAGAGAGGCTTTTTACTCCGCTATGCTCGCTCTGGCGCCGCACCACGCCGCGCCCCGCCGCACCACGCCGCGCCCCGCCGCGCCCCGCCGCGCCCCGCTCCGCGATCAGAGTCGCTCCCAGCCTTTATTACATAATTTCGATGATGAACACAACACACGGGACGGGCGGGGCTGGGTGGGGCGGGGTGGTGGCGCCGCATATTAAGCATACGGCGTGTTTATGAGCACATTGGGAGCCGTTGGGGGTCTGGTCTGGGGTCGGTTCGCCACATTTTATTTTTAGGCCTCTCCTTGCAACAGATCCTCTCTTTCTCACGGAACAAAAAGAAAAAAAATACTTAGTTCACACTTTATCGAAACGTCTACCTTTTTAAGGAAAAAAAATCCTAAAGCTATGTGTCTTCCCGGTGGAGTCTATCCGTCTGTGGCTTTCGCGATGTTGCGGGGCGTATAGCGGCTTAAAAATATCGGAAAGTAAAAATAACTCCCTGGTGCGAGAGAGCTGAACTCCCTCCCCCTCCTCTCTCTCTCTCTTTCTCTCTCTTTCTCTCTCTCTCTCTCTCTCTCTCTCTCTCTCTCTCTCTCTCTCTCTCTCTCTCTCTCATGGGTGCCGGGTGCTGTCCTCTTCAGCCTGAGCCGTGGCCCGGACCGCGAGCCCTGCCGCCGGGTTGCGCAACCCCGCGCAACCCCGCGAGATCGCCCTTCTAATTAGCTAGACATTACAGGGGCTTACTCGCCACCCCCTGCTAAATTGCAAAAGTTTTGAACCGCACAGGGGGAATAAAAGGGAAAAAATCCGATATATCTAGTTAGGGCGTGTTATCGCGCGTCATCTACGGCAAATGCTTATGTGCGAGGATTTTTTTATCAGTGCAACCTTTTCGTTAAAACGTCCATTTTTGTTTCGTTTCTTTTCACAAACACAAAGTTAAGGACAGGAGTCTCAGACAGCAGACGACGCGGGGGCCGCACAGGGTCGGACCTCTCGATCGCTCTTACGCATTCTCCATGGCATTTATCTCTCTCACTCTGGGCCGCTTAAGCAACACAATGTGAATTGTGGCGCGCGAGCCGCCAATCTGAGACCCCTGTGGTTAAGGATGTGGTGCGGGGGTAGCCAGCGCGCGCGAACCCGCCAGAGACAACCAGGACGAGCTCCAGAGCAGGATGTGGGTCTGGACGGGAAAGGCAAACGTGCAAATCAGCCCCCCAGATTCAGAAAGATCGTTTTGTAGCGCCCTCTCACTCACTCCCACTGGCCGAAATCCATGCGTGTCACGAGGACGGAGATACGAAAGCGCTCTTCTGAATCTGACGGCAGCGGCAGCACAGCCACACATATATACCACTTCCGCTGAGCGCTCGCTACCCCTTTTTGTCACAAACAAGATGGTGGCGCGTGGTGCCGTGCGCGTGCCGGAGCTTGCAGGGGTGGGGAGGGAGAAAAACTGGGGGGGGGGGGGGCTGAGCTGTGAACCTCGTCCCGCGTGTGTGGGTTAGGCCCCTTTGCCGCTGCCGAAAACAGATCTCTCCGCCCGAGACGCCTTCAACGCAACACCACCACCACCACCACCACCACCACCACCACGACCGTACCGCCGTACCGCCGCCGCCTGGAGACCATGACGGACACGCTGCGGACGGCGCGGGGCGGGGTGAAGCGGGGCTAGGCGGGGCGAGGCGGAGCGGTATGGGGCTGGGCAGGGCAGCCCGGGCCGGCGGGGCGGGGCGGGGCGGGGCGGGGCGCAGAGATTGAAAGTAAATAGATTTATTGTCGCGGAAAGGGCTGCGCTCGGCCCACGGCCGGGCCCGGACCCGGACCCCGCGCGGGGGCGGGGAGGGGCGCCGCCCTTGCCCTTGGCACTTGGCACACAGCGGGCGCATAGCACAGCACTCCCCGTCATGTCAGCCCTGCCGACCCAGCCCCGCCGCCGGCGTCACATCATCGCGCGTCGGATGTTCCACAAGATAAGTTGACTTGCTCCGGCGACCGAACCGGGGGGGGGGGGGGGACGTCTTTGGTGTCTGAAAAAAGAGCACGACACCGCGCCAATGTCCATACAAGGTACAGCAATTCAATAATATTTTTTTTTAAAGAGTATCCGGACTTTCTATAAAACCGAGGGAGCTTTACAAATACTACCGATGCAGTCAGCTTACTGACCAAATTATCAGATCAGCTCAAATTTATACTTCACAGAGCTATGAAAAAGGTTTGAAGTAGACATAGCCACTCACTTACCCTGTGGGGGTAGCCGGCGGCCAGCCCGAGGAGCAGGGGCGCTGCGAGGAGCAGTGCGGTCCAGGCGTTGGTCGTCATGCCGACTGTGGTGCCTGGAACACACAAAAGCACGGCCATTGTTGGCGTTTAAAGGCGAAAGGAAAGAAAGAAAAAAACAAAAACCACTCACTCGCAACACTCCCTGCTTGGGCGCCTACATGCGATACATGAGATCCTCAAGGGGTACCGCTTTTCGCAAACGCACAGCAAACGTCTCTCTCCCTCCCTCTCCCTCTCTCTCTCTCTCTCTCTCTCTCTCTCTCTCTCTCTCTCTCTCTCTCTCTCTCTCTCTCTCCCTCTCTCTCTCTCTCTCTCTCTCTCTGTCTCTCTCTCTCTCTCTCGCTTTCTCTTACACAGACTACCGGTGCCACCAACACAACCCGCGCCATTGGACCAGAGCAAATACGAGCTGCACAAGACTCACACATTCATCCTCGCCCGCAGTGGGGGGCCCGGGCCCGGGCCGGCCGCTGCCGCAAGCGTTCCGCTGGTTTCGCCTCGCGCGGGCCTCCACTGCTGTTGCTATTTGCCCAGCGCCTCGCGGCCACCGAGAGGCGGGCAAACAAAAAACACTTTTGACGGAGTTTTGGTGGTGCGCGGAGCCCGCGTCCCGTCCGCTAGGAGCCCCACCCCGCCCCGCGCCGACCGGAGATTGGCGCCGGGGTCGACCGGAGAGCCCCGAGAAAAGTCGGCCAATTATTTTTCGGAAAGCTAGCCTGAGCCCCGACAACGCCTCCCCGCGCCGTCCCGTCAGCACCACCGTAAGTCAGAGGAGCCGAGGTGGGGTGGGGTGGGGTGGGGTGGTCGGGGTGGGGCGGGTGCCGCGCCAGCCTGCCGACTGATTCAGAATATCGCTCCCGTCCCTCCGTCCTTGTCGCACCTATGGCAGTGCCCTATGTGGGGGATGGCAGGAGGGCCCCATGAGTGCGACAAGGACGGAGGAGCGAAAGCGATCTTCGGAATCAGCCTGCTGAGTCCCTCCCAGGAGGGAAGCAGCGGCGGCGCGGCGGAGGCCGGAGGCCAGTGGACACCCTGAAAACGACGGAGTGGGACGAGGGGCACCTCACTCTAAACATAGGCGGATACTGTTTTTCAGGCGTCGTCTTTCGATTACCGAAGGAAAAATTCGCATACTCATGGAAGACATATATGCTAGGTAACCGTGTGAAGCTACCTTAGCTGAGCTAGAAACTCGCCTCCCGTGGCGAGCGACGCGTCGCGGACGGATAAATACTAGGAGTACGTGCGGCAGGCACGTGGTTGCTGAGCGAATTGAGGATTAAAAGAAATATACCGAACCCAACCCAACCGCCGTTTTGGTGGGCAACTCACAAGTCAGTCAGTCTCAATGTCTTAAAAGTCCTTTCTCTGCCAACCTTCCAGAAGTGAATTTCAAATTAAACTTTTAAATATTTAAAACTCCTTTAATTCGGACAGCTTGGATGAATATTAAAGAGCTGAAATTAGAAGATTGCGTAACGCTACTGCTTTTTGCGATTACTTCTGTACTTTAAGAGGAGAACCGGCTACGACAGACTTACGGACAAGACAGACAGACAGACAGACAGACAGACAGACAGACAGACAGACAGACAGACAGACAGACAGACAGACAGACAGACAGACAGACAGACAGACTCACGACCAAGTACACTTCCGACCCCTGCAGGAGTAGGCTGCTTCGCTTCGCTCAGCGACCAAAAATCTTGACTATCAAATGGCTTATTTCCTTTGCTGTTATGAAATCTAGGTTCCCCGTGCACACGCGCGGTGCGCAGCTTCCGTATCGGGCCCGATCGGGTCCCGAGGAGAGGCTCGGCCTCGGCTCAGGGACGCAGTCCCGCGGCCCGTCCGTCCTGTGTGCTCACTTCGGGCGCTTGGCTCGTCCCGAGCGCGACTCGATGGCGCACTTGTGGACCTCTATTGGGACACACTTCTGGCGTGTGACCCTCTCGACCAGGCGCTTGACCGCCTCCGGGGCGGGACCGCACGGATGGGGGCGTGCGGTACTTCCCTCCTCCCACCCCACCACCGCCACCCCCGCCGCCGCCGGCTAGACAGCGCACATCACAACCCCATCCCATCGGACGAGGGCGAGAGGGCGTGTGTCCTTTGGTATAGAAATAGTGTTGCGAATCTATTTAAATCAGCCAGTTGGGCAGCACCCCAACCCCCCGGCCCGGCTCTACGAGCGCCAAAGAGTTACACTCTAGAAAGCTTCAGGCGAATGTCACTGCGCGGCTTCTGTGAACCGGGAGGAAACATGATCAACGTAGCTGACAGCGACGTTGCCCGCAGTTAACGGGAAAAGGTCGCCGTGAATCTCAGTAATGAATGGTTCGCCGTAGTCTATAGTATCGCTGAATGCTTCTCTATTAGTGAATAAGAGTGGTGGAAGGAGGAGGAGGTAGGGGTGGGGGTGGAGGTATAGTGTGTGTGGGGGCGGGCGTGTCGTGGGGGAGAGCAAGCGCAAACCACTCGGCAAATAAAAGCGGGCCGAGCGGAGCTATAGGCCGGCGTAGGCTGGGCTCTGGCGGACCGGAAAAGGAGGCCGCGGGGAATTGATTCGATATGGAATGTCGGGAGGTCTTATGTGTCGCGGCAGGGCGGGGCGGGGCGGGGCGGGGGGGGGCGGGGTAGGCGGCGGCGGCGGCGGCGGCGGCGGCAGAGGCGGCGATGACGACAACGAATATCTATCCATCTCGATGCCGACGCCACCGTGCCGACTTTTCTCCTCCTTGGAGATCACATTGAGACTGCACAAAGTCATCCTTTTGTCACTCGTCTCTGTCAGCCTCGTCGTTGCGTCTTATTGCCAACCCGCCTCATGTCACTAGATCCCGAGGGGGCCTCAACTCCTGAAATCATGTGTACACAATCGCTTATATCTTCGAAATCATTGTCAAAAAATGTGGACCTTTTGCCGAAAAAAATTGATTTGAGTGCGTATTTTGGGCTCATAAAGCTCAAAAATACGCTTGTATTTAATTTACGAATTATTTCTTTCAATTATAAGAGGTGTAATCATGTGAAATCAGGTGAAATCTTGAAATCATGTGTACAAATTTTCGATGAGTTGAGGCCCCCTCGCTAGATCCTCGAGCGAATACCGCGTTCATTGCAAGATTTGCATTCCTAGTACTGCTCGCTTGCCCTCCGCCTCCTTAAAAAAAATGTACACAAGAGTTTTGAAATACAAGACAAAATTATAGCTGTTAAAATTAACAATTCTTACAAAGTTACGCATTAAAAGGTTTATTTTTACCTAAGTATGTAAGAAATTTTTCTTACTTATGTAAGAAATTATACGTCAGCTACGCATGCACATAGATTTACATAGCTACGTACAAAAAAGTACATAAGCCGGGAGTGTGCGGGTACGAGGGAGAATACGTTTATTACCAATAAAATGGGTAATATATGTAATATAAAATAACAAAAAGTAATATATAGTATTATAGGGATAATAGAGAGGAAAACTTCTGGTAGTATGCAAGTAATACAGCCACCGCGTATGAAGTAATATACGAGTAGCCGAACCCTTGTTCCTGGATTAAAGATCGTTAAAGGCACCTACAATGTGAAAGATATCTTTGTAGCTGAAGATATATTTTGTAAAAGAGGATTTATGAAATATGTTGCAAATTCACAATTACACTGGTAAAACAAATGTATAGTTCTAAACATCAAATGATGTTTAACTGCTAATGTTTAATACTTAAACACTATATCATGTTTAGTTCAAACTATACATCAGGAGATGTTTACTCTCTAAACACTTTGCAAGTGTTTAGTTAGCTATACACTTGGCGCAGCCTGGTATCCCTATGCTTTTCCATGTGAAGCTTCGCCCAAGTGTATACTTCTATACATCACAAAATGTTTAACCTCTAAACATTTGCGAAGTGTATAGGTGTTAAACATCTTGTCATGTTTAGTTCCTGCTATACATCATGTCATGTATAGAATTGCCAACTATACACCATGATGTATAGAAACTAAACATTTGTTTTACCAGTGTACCTATTCTTACGCGGGATTAAATGTCATGTCGATAAAATCTTATAATAATGTACTTGCAATTTTATGATTTTGTAATTGTAATTACTCACAACACCACTTGGCGGAAAATTTCCCCGTAAACCTGTACAACTATTTTTCTCAGTGTAAGCGGTGATGGGCATCTCAGATGTACAGTGTGTAGTGTTTACGAAGGGGGCAGCCCTCACCTCACCTTGCTGCAGCGGGGGCGGGCCGGGGGCGGCGGGCCCACGCTCAGCCCACGGCGGCACCGAGCCTCACCACGGCTCAGGACTACAAGGCAATCGGCAAATGGCAGACCATAAGCCACGTCACCGATGGCCACTGCCGTCGCCTACGCTGCTGCAATTACAGCTTAAGGCCGTTGCGCAGGACATTTCTGCCGGGAGGACGGCCAGCGGCCGAGCAGTAGTGTGTGCCATATCATTTGGCTCATCCCATCGCGGGCCATTCGCTCGCCTCCGGCCGGCAGCAGCAGCCAGAGCTCCGAGCCAAAAGGCCAATGACGGTTCGATGTGCTCCCGGGCCTGGCCGGGCCGGCCCTCTGAGTGCGCGCCGTTACCCCCCGGGGAGGGGGATGGGGAAGTGAAAATAATTAGGGTATAGAGAGCACAAAAGTAGCGCTCGGCCACACATACGCACACACACACATACACACACACGCACAGCCCAGCGGCGACACATTGCGAGCCTAACGGCGGGGCGGGTGGATGGCGCAGCCTTGCGTGGCGAGGCTCGGTGGTAGAGCGTAGCATGTCGCGAGGGCTGATTTCAGAGAGAGAGAAGGGGGGGGGGCAGTCTGTCTCTTATTATATATATACACTTTTTTTTTACGGTCGCTGCGCGTCCATTTGTTGTGAAAGGCCAAAATAGGCCACATATGTGCCCCACATATTCGCGCGGCGGGGCGCCCCTCCCCCACTTTCCCCAAGCTACATCCTCTGTAAAAATTTGTTGTACAAAACCGAGAAACAAATTTACAGGTTTCGCTCTTAAATCGGTAAACAGGTTTTTCCTGTACTTTGGTAAATCATTTAGTAGATCAAGAAGAAAAATAGCGAAACAACTGATAAAGTTTGTAAAGTGACGGAATTCTTCCGTAAAGTTACAGAATTCTTTTGTAAATGAACACGAATGAAAAGTAAAGTCACAGTCAGGTTGTTAAACAAAATTCACAGATATTTCCTGTTAATTCACGAAATGATTTTTTTTTTACAGTGTTCCCGCCTATCCCACGCCTCTTCTCCACCCTGGGACAAGCCTCAACTGAAAACGACCACGCGGATGAATCAGAATCCGTGAAATGATGTTATTCCAGGTAGGTGATTCGGAGGTACAAACACAGAGAGAGGACCGCGCGAGTCGTCTGCCGGCTCGGCTCGGCCCAGCCTGGCCTGCCCCGCCCTGCCAGGGCCCAGCTGGTGACACTCGCTCCCACATGCGGGACGCGCAGGGGCGGGACGAGCCCTCAACCTCCCTCCAGCCGCTAGTGGGGGAGGAGAGAGGGGGGGGGGAGATGGACTGGGAGGGGAAAGTTTGGTTACACCGGACGGAATAAAAGTCGAGCAGCAGCTGGGATATGTGAAGGGGGTGGGGGAGAGAGGGGTCCCCCAGCCCTGAAGCAACAGCCGGCGGCGGCGGGGTGGGCCGTGCCGAGCCAGCCGGCTTGTTCTGAAGCGCGCTCTGTCTCTCTCGCACCTGTACGGTGAAGCTCATGAGTGCGAGAGAGACGGGGCGGGGAAAGCGCTCTTCGGCATAAGTCGGCAGGCGGGCCGCAGGAGCAGAGCGGCGCGCACATGAGACCGTGTGAGCGCTCTATGCGCGCCGCGACAACTCTTGGGAAATGTGATTCCCGTCAACAAGAAGGAGGAGAACAAGAAGAAAGTGGTGGGCCGAGAGTGGACCGAGCCAGGCCCGCCAGGCCCAGCGGCGTGCAACAAGCCCTGGTGGGAGTGGCTGCTGGCACCGGGACCGGGGGTCCTTCTCTAGAAATTCAAGCGTACACCCATTTTTCCGATTTTCTGGTTTTACGTGATTTTTCTTAATTTTTTCAGATTTTTTCGGTTGTATATTTTTCTTCACTTCTGATTTTCCCACCTGATTCTTTCTTGATTTTTTCCTTGATTTTTTTGTTCAGAGTTTTCTTGATATTTTCGTGTTTTTTTAATGTTTTTTTTTTATGATTTTGTTTTAGGATATACACTGATCTTTGTGAGAGAGGGGCCTGTCGGCTGGCCCCACCCCACATATAGGCGTCTTGTTCCTGTCCCAGCTCTACTTAATGTTCCGGATCCGGATCGGGTAGGTATAGCTCCACGCCAAACCCACGGCGCCTCGAGAACAAACCCGACCCGACCCGACCCGAGGTAGGCTCTGACGCCTGCAGTGTGAGAGAGATGGAAGATGTGTGCTCTCAATCGCACGTCGAGTCGTCGGGTTCGGTGCGAGATCTCCCCCCTTCCTACTCCTCTCTGTGCCAAGGGGTGCCCCTGAAAATACGCAACCATGGCTACACCACAGGCGACGAGTTCTTCGGCACGGAGTGGCACTCCTCTGGTTTAAAGCCACCGCGAGCGACTTTCCTCTCCAGCCCTCGCTCCTCCTCGGCGTAACGAAGGTGACCGCCGCCGTGCTACGACCTTTCGCAATTAGCACCGTCCCTCCGACTGCTGCCAATTATCGGAGAAGTGGAACGACACCCTTCTTAGTTCGATTTCTCCTCAGCCAGCCTCCTCATCCGGCCTTGTCGCGCGCAGGGAAAAATTTTCAGAGGAATTATGCTGAACAAGATGACTCTCAGCCCTCCGTGCACGGAGTGCCTCCTCAGCCACTGTCTCCTCAGCCAGCAATGTGTCCTCATTCGGCCTCCTCGCAAAACTGTCTCCACAGGCGGCCTCTTCAACAGCCAGCCTCCCCGCCACTACTGTCTCCTGAGCTACCTTCTCCCAAAACTGTCTCCAGAGCCGGCCTCCTCAGCAGCCAGCCTCCTTAGCTTAGCTAACCTCCTCAGCCTGCATCCTCCGGTGGCCTCTCCTCCTACTACTCTGCCGGCCACCTCAGCCAACCTCAGCCTCTGTGTCTCCTCTGTTGGTCCAGTTGGTCTCCACACCCAGTCACAGTCTTATCAGCTAACCTCATCAGCCGGTCCCCAGCTAACCTCAGGCTCTTTTAGCTACTTTCTCCTCAGCAGGCCTCCTCAGCCGGCCGCCTAGCTAGCCTCCTTAGCCAGTCCCCAGACTCACGAGACGCCCCATAAGACAGCACTATGCCTCCGTCACAGGCATCACGAAGAAACGAAAGTGACATCTCGGCGCCGAGTAAGCTGTCCTCGTGAGGGCGCCGCGTCGACACCACCACCACCACCAACAGAGAGAGAGAGAGAGAGAGAGAGAGAGAGAGAGAGAGAGAGAGAGAGAGAGAGAGAGAGAGAGGGGAGATAAAGGAGAGAAGAAGGTCCGAGGCGCTGCTGGACTTGTGGTGGTTGAGGAAGGAGAGGGAGCTCTGCCCTACATTGCTATCACACTGTCATGGATCGGAGGAAAAAGGGAGAAGCGAGAGAAATGGACCACGACATCGGGGTGGCACGTGCGGCTCGGCGACGACGGGGTGGGGTAGGGTAGGGTGGGCCGGGGTGGGCTGGGGTAGGCTGGGGTGGAGTGGAGTGGGGTAGGGCGGGGTGGGGTGGGGTGGGGTAGGCTGGGGTGGGGTGGAGTGGGGTAGGGTGGGGTGGGGTTGCGAGGCAGGGTGCTTGCGGAACTGCGGGGTGGCGGCAGCTCATTGGGAATGGTTGGATAGATAATTACCCGATGATTAAGTACTTTTTGGCGGGCCGCAACCCCTTTAGCTCACGTCACTCCTCTCTCCCCTTTTAGTGAAACTCCAGAACATACGAGTTCACATAAGAGTGCCAGATATGTCGGAACTCCATGTGGCGCAGAGATCGGAGAGGAAGGGGGGAGGGTCTGGGGCATAGCGTTGAGTGGAGCGAGAGGGGGAAGCACTGTACTACACCACAGAACTACAGAACAAATGAACAAAAAGCTGGAAGAATTTTTAAAAGGCAAAAATAAGGGTAAAAGAAAAAAATTGTCAAAAAGTGACATAAATTCACCTTCAAAAATCAAAAGAAACATTCTCGTACACATGTTTTGTATGAGTGATCTGGCCCTCGGAGTGGAGAGAAATGTGAAAGGGGCCGGGAGAGGAGGCGGATGGGCAAGAGCGCCGTGATGAGGTAGAGAGCTGAGCAGGCCTCAGTGCAGTGCGCAGGACAACCAGCGCTGGGTCCTGGAGGTCGAGGACCTTCTGCTCCGTCAGATCACTGAGGCTAGGCTCCGAGTGGTCTCCCATTATGTGCCTAAGGCCGCGCGGACGGGCCGGGCTGCGCGGGCTGCGCGCGGGGCTCAGGTCGGGGCGGGGATAAGTCCTCGAGGAGGATGGCACAAGGGGGCGGGGGCAATACGACGAGGAAGAGGACCGGGGGCGGGAGGGATTCGTGACGGACGGCCTCTGCCCCGCGGAGAGCACAAGCCTCGGTCCGGGCTGCTAATGCATTGGAAGTGAGGCGTCCAAAGAGCAGCCCCCCGCCCCTTCTCCCCGCCCGGAGCCTCTACAGGTAGGAGTGCCCTGCTGCTGCAGGGGTCAGAGTTCAACTCAGTTCAACTACCAGTTGGGTTTATTAAGTCCAGCGCCCGGAGACACTAATCCAAAAACGCAAAACGGTTCACCCAACAGGTGGCCAGAGCGCGGTCCAGCGCGGTGCGGCTCTCCATGATGGAGCGAGCGGGGTGGGGCGGCCCGAGGGGTCCTTCACTACAAATTCACGCGTACACCAATTTTTTTAATTTTATAATTTTTCTTGATTTTTTCTTTATTTTTACTGATTTTTTTTCTGATTTTTAACATTGATTTTTTAAATAGATTTTTTCCCTAATTTTTACTTGTTTTTTCTTTCTGATTTTTTTACTGATTTTGCTTTTTAGTATTACACTGATTGTTTTGAGTTTGAGAACCTCTCGGGGAAGCCGAGGCCCGAACGCAGCGAGGCTCTAGAGGCCCTTAGCGGCCGAGGTCCAGGCAGCGATTGTCAGGCCCCAGGCCCAGCAGCCCTACAGCGGCCGCCGAGGTCCTGGCAGCGAGGTCCTCCTAGCGGCCAAGGCCCTCTGACAGCGAGGCACTCGCGGCCGAGGCATGGACTCACCAAGGTCGGCGGTGGACCGTCGACTTTGTCGTCATGCCGAATGATAACTACATCTCGCGCGGCTAAATCCCGGGATTTTGTTTTTGTTTTTGTTTTTGTTTTTGTAAGTCGACCTGAACTGCCCACAATCTCCTCGGGCTGGTAAGCTTTCTTTACGGACACTGTTTTCAAAGTAGTGATGAGGCGTCACGTTCGCGAGAATGTTAATCGAGTCGCGTTCGTCGGTGGAATATTGTATCACATTTGTATGAACGTAAATCGAGTCCCAGTGGCACAGGGCTTTGTCGATTTGCATTGGAAAGAATTTGACTAGACATGCACGCCGACCCGGATTTCAGCGGCGGCGGCGTGAGGGCCAAAATCGGCCGGCGGCGGCGGCGCACGCCGGCGTCGCGCCGATGCTCTGATCGGCGGCGGCGGCGTTACCGGCGTGAGGTTACAGAAAAGGCTTACAATGCCAAGAAAATTCGGCACAATTTACTTAATAATTAGATTTATGCTAACTATACAAGGAAAATAGAACAATCAGCCGCTGTCGTTGTTACAGACACGCGGGACTAGGTGCTATGAGTCGGGGCAGCAGTTACATTACAGCTGTAGTAGTTTGGTTGCCTATTGCCACTGTGAAAAATACTCGTAAGGGTTACGGGAAAATTTTCCATGATAAAAGTCGTAAAATTACAATTTGAAATTGTAAATTTACAAGCACTCTATATCGACTTGGAATTGACCGACGAGCAAGAATGGGCCGTCGTTAATTTACGACATATTTTGTAAATCAAAATTACAAAAAATGTCGTAAATTTACGAGGATATTTTTCACAGTGTGCACAGGGGCCCGTATAGGTCAAAATGTGACAATTTTGAGCGTCCACGCCGCGCCGCCGCCGATGAATTTACCGGCGGCGGCGCGGCGGCGTTCCGCGAAATTTCTGACGGCGGCGGCGGCGGACCGAAATTGGTCGGCGGCGGCGCGACGGCGGCGCGGCGTGCATGTCTAAATTTGACTCAATATTCCAGCGAACGTGACTCGATTCACATGCCTTGAATAACAGTGGATCATTTGTCAGGGCTGTGCTAACGAGGAGGCTCAAGTTACAGCTTTTATTCGAAGCGGAAAAGGATCGAGAAATCGGTTACTCCATACCCTCGTCTGATTTTGCGGTGGCATTCTATGTTGAAACTCTTGGACTTTTGCAGTATCATGGCTAATAAGCTAAGAGGCTAATCGCTTGTTGATATAAAGAAATAGTCCCAACGTTGAATAAAGTTCTGGTAATTTTGAGTGAAGTACCGGAACTTTTACTTGAAGTTACTTCTCCCCAAAAGTGATTTACTTTGAGATGTTCGTAGGTGGCTGATTCATCCCCCGGTTATTTTTAGGCTTTACTTCAAGACTTCAAACCAAGTCAACATTTAAAAGGAAATGAGTGTCTACTGCTCTTTGTCACGAAAGGTCCGGGCAGATTTCATCCTCGAGAAGGTACCTACCCGCTGCGGTGCGTAGGGTCTCGTGTCCTGCCTTGGACTGGGCCTGGCCTGCCTGCAGTGCCCTGCGCTGCGCTGAGCTGCGCGTGTCTCGCTGAAGCTCTACAACTTGTCGCGCCCCGCGGTCGTGTTGGCTCCTGCCTATGCGCTCTTGTGACTGCTGCGTCCGCGGCTGCTGCCGCGGGGGCCGCGGGTTCAGGCTGGGCGCCGGCCGAGCTGGGGGTCAGGGGTCAGCCGGGCGGGGCAGGGCAGGGCAGGGCAGGGCGGGGCGGGGCGGGGCGGGGGCGGGGCGGGGCGGGGGCGGGGCGGGGCGGGGCGGGGCGGGGCGGGGCGGGGCGGGGCGGGGCGGGGCGGGGCGGGGCGGGGCGGGGCAGGGCGGGGCGGGGCGGGGCTGGGTGGGGCTCGGGGGCTCCGCAGGGAAAAACAACCGAGAATCACATATGAATGGCCTCGCGAGTTTAGAACAGCAGCGCAATCGTTGGAAAAGACAAGAGCTACACACACCAAGCACGCACTGTTAAAGTTCTGCGAAGTATTTGCTTCGCACGGCTACAAAGAATTCTCACTCTGCGTAAACTGCAAAGCATTGTTTGCTTTGTAGCTGAAAAAGAAAACATACATTTTGTCGGCTGCAAATAATTTCTTTGCAATCGGCGAAGCTCGAGCTTTGTAGCATACGAAGTATTTTTTATTATTTGTAAGTTACGAAGCCAAGAGAATACTTCGCAGAACTTTCACAGTGCGCACCGCACACGCGCGCCCACTAGAATCAAAAAAGGCGCGAGCAATGACCATGTCGTGTTTGTCAACTGGAAGGTGCCAATTGTCCTTTATAACTAGGATTACGTGCGGCAGGCACGTAGTTGCTGAGCGAATAATTGAGAGTTAAAAGAAATATACCCAACCCTGACTTGTTGACTGACGCACGGAATCATGGGAGGGAAGGCCAAAGCTCCTGATTGGTTGTTAGCTTTCGGTAAGATAAATATTAATGTAGTTACATATTACAGTTCACTGCAGGCTAGACCGAGACTAGTGTATGGGGAATTGAACATACCTTAACATATTTCAAACTCCTTTAATTGGAAAAGTTTGGAGAAAAATTAAAGCGTTGAAATGAGTAAATTGCGGGACACTATCGCTTTTTAATTGACCATTTCACTCGGGCGTTCCTGGTCCTACACAATGACGACACTTGAAACTTCGTACAGCGACGTCCGCAACCGTAAAAGCTACTTCAAACTACATATTACGTGAAAATGAATGTTAATTATTTAATTTCGATAGTGTGAACAGCCGAGATGTACGCCGGGCGCGCTCAGCGAAAAAAAAAGTGCCTCACTTTATACAGGGTATTTCAGAGAACACATATGACGGTATTCGGGTTTGCCTTTCCGCTCCAGCCGTAAGGGACCTGAGGAGCCCCCCCTTGGGTATGGCCAGATACCACAACACTAGCATACGTGCTCGCTCAAACGCCGGTTACAGCGACATAAGGTGCTGACAAGGCGCGCAGGGCGCATGGCTTGCATCTTGCAGGTCCCACCCGTCCGCACGAAGGTCACGTATCTCCTGGAGGTGCGTGCGGCGCTGAATGTCGATGGGGAGAGAGCGAGGTGTCCTTCACTCAAAAAAAAAATCTGTGGACACCCTCAAAAAAATCACGAAAAAATCACTAAAAATCAGAAAAAATCAGAAAACTCAGAAAAAAATCAAGGAAAATCACGGAAAACCAGAAAAATCGGAAATAAAAATCGGCAGGAAGGGGTGCTTGTCGGCCCAAACGACCTAGCCCCAGCCCAACCGATGCAAACGATTCCTTGATCCAAGGACCGTCACAAAATTTCAAGGACGGGAACAGGAGAAAACGCAAAAATAGTTCCTTGAATCCGTGTTAGTCTTTGGTAACTAAGGAATAGGTTTTACCCTGCGGCCTCCCCAGCCCTCACGGCTCCACGGTCGGTCAATAATTATGATTTCCCTTTCATATTCATCGGCGCGTCGAGTTATTGCGCGGGGCGGCGCCGCGGTGCACAGCCATAATCACATATATTCTTGGACTAAATCTTTTATTGATGTCGGCCGGGCCGCCGGCGCCGTCACGGCCGCCTTCCTGGACCACGACGACTTTCATGCACTTTCGGACATGTAATATTAATGCGACGTCCCGCCCTAACACGTACTGGGCTGCTTGCCCTTCCCTCGCCGCCGCATAAACTTTGTCCCCCCGCGCATTGCGAATCAGACGAAAACCAGCTGAGAATAAAAACTTCATATACAACATTAGAAAGTCTACTGAAACTCAGTGGAGACAATCAAGCTTCATCTCAAGCAGCAAACAGTAGTCGCGAAATACGTGAGAAATCTTTCATTACCTTGTTTTCGTTTTTATCTTCGGGCGAATTTAGAAGTGATCAATATTCACAAGAAATTATTGGTAAAACCCAGCAAGCAGGATTTGTCACCATTGGCAAAAGAAAGAAAGATAAAAAAAGTAAGTGAAAAAGCCATGCAGCCAGTCGGCCTGGCCATGGACAACAAACAGCGGCTTGGTGCTTTCTGAGAAAACGCGACGAGGTCCGCTCTTATCGATGTGACGGGGCGGGGTGGGGCGGGGTGGGGCGGCCCGGCTCGTCGAGGTACGTTCGGGCGGGCACTGTTTGATAAGGGTAGCAGAGCAAGGCAGGAGTCTCAATGCCAAACACAGCTGCAGCTTTGGCTCCGAGCTGGCCGGGTATGTACCTAACACGCGCGCACACACACACGCACATCACACACACATGCACACGCGAATACGCGATGGGAGAGGTAGGGAGTGAGAGAGATGTAGAGCGACGTGTCGCATTACCATTACCCCTCAACTTCAGACGGCGCGTGTGATTCCTGTATATCGAGTTTCACCGCAAAGTCTGCCTCCGATTCACCTTTTCCTCCTCCTCTGCCTTCTCCCTCCCCCTTTCTCCTCCTCCTCCATCTCCTCCTCCTCCTCCTCCTCCTCCTCCTCCTCCTCCTCCTCCTCCTCCTCCTCCTCCTCCTCCTCCTCCTCCTCCTCCTCCTCCTCCTCCTCCTCCTCCTCCTCCTCCACCTCCTCCTCCTCCTCCTCCTCCTCCTCCTCCTCCTCCTCCTCCTCCTCCTCCTCTTCCTCCTCCTCCTCCTCCTCCCCGAGGGGGACATCACTTCGTTCAGTCGGTGTACACGCTCTAAAAAAGTCACTTTTCAGTCACACTTCAGTCAATGTCAGTCATTCAGTCATTTCAGTCATTCGGTCATTTTCAGTCACTTTCTAGCCACTTCTGTTGATCGGCGGCGTCAAAAGATTGAGCGAGTTGCCTATCCAGCAGGCTTCATGTGTGAGAACAGGCTTCAATCATGAATTACACAAGTTTAAGTGACATTTCAGTCACTTCAGTCAACTTTCAATGGCTCCAGCCATTTTTTAGATCACTCCAGTCATTTTTAGTCATCTGTGTTATTTCGCTTCCTGTTATTTTTAGTCGAATTCTTGTCATTTTCAGTCAATCTCCCAGTGGCGTCGGAAGTGGGGTTTGGCGGGGGCAGTTCGCCCCGCCGCAAGGCGGAGGGGGCGAAGCCCCTCCCCCCCGTTTTCTGTGGCAGTTTTCACCCTGCTCTGGCCTAGCTTTGCCTCACGTTATTTATTTGTATGTTTATCCACAAGGATTTAACATTTCAGTTAGATTTAAGTGAAATTATCAGGGAATTTGTTAATAGAACCCCTGAAAGGCGGTCCACGTTTGGGCCACGCTGAACAGTGTAGCTTGTAGCCCGAGCCCTAGCCTAGCTCAATGGTCAATTCATATTATAATTAATAAAACAGGATTTTTTTAAGTATTTACTACACGTGTTATTATTGTTTTAAATTAAACGGGAAACGGAAAATGGGTGGTGGTACGTGACCGAAGCGTGTGCGAGGTTCGTGGTTTTCGCACCGCGGAGGACTTCCGACGCCACTGCAATCTCCTGAAATTTTCAGTCAAATTTCAGCCATTTTAAGTAATTTTCAGTCATTCGCAGCCATTTGTCAATCTTCAGTCAAAAGTCAGTGTACAGACAAAATCGAAGTGATCGTCCCCCTCGCTCCTCCCCCACCCCTCCTCCTCCTCCTCATCCTCCTCCTCCTCCTCCTCCCCCGCCCCTCCTCCTCCTCCTCCTCCTCCTCCTCCCCCTCCCCCTCCTTCTCCTCCCTCTCCTCCTCCTCCTCCCCCTCTGCCTCCCTCCTCCTACCCCGCCGACGCCTCTCCTGGTCGCGGCATCCCCTTCCCGTTACCGTGTTGGCGGCCGCACAGTGATCCTCTCCTCTTATCCAGACCCTGCTGCCCCGGCCCCGGGTACACTCCCCGGCCCGCATCCTCCCTGGCGGCACCGGTGGCTCAGCGACCGACCGTTTCATCATCCCCGCCAATCCCGTGCTCATAACGTGCTTTCACGCTCTTTCCCAATAACAAGGTAGACGCACTCTCACGCCCAGTAAGGCTGAACTGTTAAAACTTCGCGAAGAAAAGCGTTTGTAAGTGTCTGTAAGCTGCGAAGCATTTGGCGCTGCTTTCAATTACGAAGCACACTGTAAAAACCTTGCAAAGAAATGCTTCGCATTACGAAGAAAATCGTTCGTAAGCTGCGAAGCATTTGGCTGCTTTGTATTGCGAAGCATTTTATTCGTAGTGCGCGAAGAAATTTCTTCGCAAGGCGGGGCTTGCGAAGAAAATACTTCGTATTGCGAAGCCTTACGAAGCAGCCAAATTCTTCGCAACGCTGCGAAGAATTTTCTTCGTAAGAATTTTACAGTGCAAACACCAGCTGTCCTACCTATCCTCGTTTAAGTTGAACGTTAGATTTGAATTTAAAATGTGCTTAGCAAAATTAACACACACACACACACACACACACACACACACACACAACAAACAAACAAACAAACAAAAAAATCAAAGGCCACTCGAGCGAATTATGCCGGCGACGACATACTGTATACTATTTTCACCAGCAATGGTTTCCGTTAAAACTTTTTGACAGGTGGAAGCAGCAGGGTCCTTTTGACGCGGCGAGGCGCACGGTAAGCTTTTACGGCTGAATTAGGACGGGCATACGCATGGGGCGAGGGAAGGACTGAGGGACAGATTGCTAGGCTGGCCCTCCCACCGTCTCTCTCTCTCTCTCTCTCTCTCTCTCTCTCTCTCTCTCTCTCTCTCTCTCTCTCTCTCTCTCTCTCTCTCTCTCTCTCTCTCTCTTCTCCCTCCCTCTCTCTCTCTCTCTCTCTCTCTCGCATATACACACGTCCGCAGAGCAGCCGTGAGTGGGTTGACGGGCGGGAGCAAGGCAGAGGGGAGGGGAGGGAAGCTGGCTGACACTGAATTTGACGTGAAGGGCCGGACGGCCTACTAACCGATTGATCTCGTTGATCCTCGTTTATTTTTACGACGAGAAAAGATAACCCCTCAGTGTGTATGTGCTGTGGCTGTATGTGTCGTTGGTGTCATGAGCCGCCGCACGCCGGTCAAGGGCGGACACACAGGCCCGATGCGCCGGCTGCTGGATCCCTAACAAAACAGATAAATATCGCGAGATTTCCAAAATTTTCATTCATGTCATTTGAATGATATAAAACGCTTGACACATATGTTTAACATATTTTTACCACGATGCTTACCAAGACCTCCGCGCGACAAGCTTTTTGTTTCGAATCGAAATAACCCTCCTGTATCTCGACCCGATTCTCATATTGTACGGCTGCATTCCTCTCTTCTCGCCAATCAAAGTGCCAGTAGGTAAATACTTCAACGGAAATTAGGTTCTTACGTTAAGACTTTGGATTTGGTTTGAGAAGCGACGATCTGCCGATCCCTTCCTAGCCTATAACGCTAACCGACGCTAACCTATCCTAAACTTCCGTTATAGATAACTGCCTATACATCGCCCCGGCGGCAAGCGAGCAAAACGGCTGTGAAGTTGCGGATGGGGTCGAGATTCGGAAGGGTTTCAAAATAAGCCGCCGGCCGCCGCTTGTGGGAGCGCCGGACACAACACTCTCCCCAGTGTAAATAATGTGTCACGCCTCTGCCCACAACCATATCGATTGGATCCGGCGGCGCACCTCAGCGACCACCGACCACGCGGGGCGGGGAGGGGCGGGGCGGGGTGGGGCGGACGCCGACACGGCAGGACAGGCCGGTCTAGAATAGACCGTTAAAGCTGACCGAGGCGACCACCGCCGACTCGACTGACCAGCCAGACTGAACAAGCGGACCAGGGCGCCCCGGCTGACCAAGTTGACCTATGGCTGGCCTGATTGACCACGCTAACCAGGCAGCAGGTTCTAGGCTGACTCGCTGACCCGACTGACGTAAGGACGTAAGGTGTCCGAACGCGACCTGTTCGAAATGTAAGGTGTGACAATGTTCGTCATCGGACACAACAATTACATGCCTCGTATTTTAATCTATTTAATGCTGATAGCTATTTAATTTAAAAGGTGCGTTCGAAACTTGTTCGTTCACATTCAAACAACTTTGAGTTTGGTTCGGTTCGTTCTAGAGAAACTTTTGTTTTTCGTGTTCTGTTCGGTTCGGTTCGAATTTAAACAAAGCCTGTTCCTCTAAGCAGAGGTAGACGTAACTTTCTCTTCGTTTTCTAGTTTTTGATCAGAACGTTCTGAAATTTTTAGCTATTTGTGAAATCGATATTACATGGCATATTACATCTCATAAGATTCGTCGAATTCCCATACTTTTCTTGCCCTCCCGGTGTCAACCCGGCGTCATTCCTGGTGTACTGGGCCCTCCTCGGTTGCATTCTCCGGTCCTCTAGAGCAGGGAAACGAGCGAGCGCAGGGGCTCGCATGCGTCCGAAAACGAGAGTTGAGAGTGAGAGGAGGCTAAGTTGTAGTTCGAACGGCTCACTCTCACGTGTCGTTTTCGGACGCATACGAGTTTCTGCCCTTGCTCGTCTCCTTGCTCTGTGGTACTCCTGGAGGGGTTGATTAGACGAAAATATTTTGCTCTCTCGTCCCACACTAATCAGGAAATGAAGGGCCAGCCAGGTGAGAGAGTCACGCAGAGTGGCGTAGGTCGGGTAACCCTTGGGGTAACCCCCTGGGGCGGGCTGGGGATACTCGCCCTATGCGTGTGATGAGGAAGGTACGTGGGTGTGTGCGACTGAGAGATTAAGAGGTGTATCCTCCCTCCCTCGCTATCTCTCTCTCTCTCTCTCCCTCTCCGTCTGTCTGGCTTCAGGGGGGACGAAGAGAGACTATTGCGGCGGGAGCGCCTGCTTGGTACCGCAGGGCCCGGCAGGGCCTGCCACAGGGTCGAAAGGGTAATTGCTAAAGAGCTCGAAGGAGCAGCACGGGGGAAGTGGAGAGGGAGCGGGGGCTGTTCTAAGGCGATCAGGCACACACTGTTGCTGGGGGACTAATAGCGGAAGGGGACGGGGGGAGGGGCGGGTGAGATGGGGGAGGGGGAGAGCCGGAGTGAAATCAAAGTAGGAATGACTGAACCCTCGAGACGCTGCAAGCTATGGAGATGAGAGCGAGGCAAAGAAGATCCCTACGATGATGTTGTATCGAGTCGAATAAGTGCATCAGATCATGTAGGCAGATGGCGGTAAAGAAGCCAATCCGGATAAAATTTGAAATTGCAATCACCCGCAAAGTGATCAAACCCCCGAAAATTGAAAATTTTAACACGTCTGATACTCGTTTTAACTATGTTAGCCTGGAAAACATACATTGATTTCGGGTTCGGAAATGCGTGTTCGAGTTTGACGGACAAGGTTGTGATCCGGCGTATTTCAAAGAATGTGACAATATAATAACCAAAAGGATGCGACAGTTTTCACATGAAATAGAATATGACGTCGTCACAGTGACTGAACAACAGTGTTTCCAGTGTTGAAGTGGTGAGCTTTCCCCAGGGTGTGCCAGCTTCGCCGCAGCCGACAACAGAACACCCGGGGGACAGCGGGGACACCGCAGGGACCCATACGGCCCGGGCCGCGCCTGCCAGTCACGGGCCCCGGGCCCCAGGCGACATGGTGGCAGCCCTGCGGGACCTGCCCTGCCCTGCGGCCTGCGGTTGTTTAATGTAGGCTCTCCGGGACCCGTGAGCCCCATGGAGAATGGCTGGTGGAGAGGCATCACGCGCTCAAGCGGGCCGCACTCGCGATGACCGAAGAGCGAGAGAGAGATAGCGATCGATCGATTCTTTGACGACTGCTTATGACGCATGTGGATTGAATTAGAAGTTTAAAAACTTCAACTCGTACGTCGAGGGCACAGGAAGAACAGAATCCCTGCTACTCGGATGAAGAAATCGCCTTATCTGGGAAGCTTTGCCATCAAGTTGGTTTCCGACACTTGCTAGCTCCGGCCATAACTTTTCTTCGTATTTCAAGCTCCTCCAGGACCATTTTGATTATTTTGGACTCTACATCGTCCACCTATGGACCTTAAGGATTAGAAATCTGCAATCTAGAGATGGAAATTTTCCGGAAACTTTCAAAGTGTCCGAAAAAAACCGGGAAAATAGGAAAAAAACGGAAAAATACCGGAAAAATTGGAAAAATTGGTTTTTAAGTCCTGTAGTGGGATATGGACACAAAACCGACTACTTTCGTATTTCATTAGGCCTTTAATTCCACTGGCAGCTCTAGATGACCAACAGGAATCACAAAAAACGCACGAGAAGGAAATGTAAAAGGGTATAAATAGGATGAGTGCACTGAGAAGCGTCTTCACATAGTGATGAAGATATGCTTTTTGCCTATTTCCAGGCGAAAAGTCGTGCTTCTTGCCTATTTTGCAGGATGAATCTTTCCAATTTTTCCGAGGCTAGAGAAAAAAACCCGAAAAAAAACCAGTGTTTTTTTCCAATTTTTCCGGAAACTTTCCGGGCATTTTCATCCCTACTGCAATCCTTTTGTTTCTAAGTGAAAGGATACGCTCCTGCGAGCCATCAAGTAGAGGGCTGCGCCACCAACAGATGCCTCTTCAGCACTCTGTCCCTCTCCATGCCCCGCCCCGCCCCACCCTGACCCGCTTGTCACTGTGAAATTCCTTTCAAAAGCAAATGCTTCCCAAATTGCGAAGAATTTTGCAGTCTGAAATACTTCAAAATTCTGCTGTAAGGATTAAAGAGTGTTCCCCGCCCTACTCCGCCTTACCCCGCTCCGGTCCACTCAGACCCGCGCCACCCCACACGCATCTTTAGCAGTCCACACGTGCGCTCGTCCTTACACTTTTACTCATTTCCCTTTCATTTCGACTCCTGCCTATATGCCGCCGTTTCCGGTGATAATTCCTCCATTTCTTCGCTTTATGCGGGCGCGCCTTGATGGCGGGGTGGAGCGTGTCTCTGAACACGCGCCCAATAAGCTCACCAGTGGGCTGCGCTCGTATTTGAGAAAAATTCAGGGGGAGGAAAATCAGAAAAATTGAAAAAACAAAAAATCAGGAAAATTCAGGAAACATTCAGATAAAATTCTAGTGGAAATCAACAAAAGGTTTATGAAAATTTACAAAAATTCATAAGAATTCACGCAAATTCACAAAATATATATTCCAGAATTCAGAGTTGGTTCCCCCCTCGGCTGGGCCGCGAAGGACGCAGGCGCGAGTCCTGCCGGCCGGGCGGGCCAGCCTGCGGGGTAGGCCAGCCGAGCACTCCAACGCGGAGCGTGTTGCCTACCTTCGCAATGACAGGCGCTCGGCTCGGCTGGGGCGGGCGCGGGCGCCTCCTCCAAGCCCGTCGCGTAAAGGCAAAGCCCGCCCAAAACACGAAACGATCGCTATATTCTCACGCCCATGCCTCCCTGCCTACTAAGCCTCCTCTCTGCACATGTGTGTAAAGAAGCGGCATTGTCGACAGGCGTGAACACTGGTGAACACCGACCGCGCCAGCACACCTGTGCACTGTGAAAAATATGGATACGGAAATTTCCGGCTATTTTTTTTTTTCAGGACACTTCCGTACTTGATGAATACGAAAACGTTCGTTCAGATCTCCATAGTATAATGGTAGTTTCTGCAGTGCCGTAGGAGAAAAAGTAACTCATGGCTTCGAAAGGACTCGTCCGATGCATCATGGTACGGAACGTTTCCGTCATCGGTTCCGCAAAAGGATTCTCATTTTTTTCAGAGTAGTCTGCTGTGCGAGTTTTATCTACATCTCTGGCAGCACTGGCCTATCGGCTGAGAGTGTTCTCCCTTCTGGAAATCAGCTCACTAATGAGTGCTAATTTCACTGCAAGCCACACATAGTGAATCCTGCAGCACGGTTTTATTTTGTTGTAGTTGTTGTTGAATTATTACCGTGTCATTCGTACGCCAGGGTGTAACACGCTGCACCATAATCACTGCGCTTAAGGAGAAAATTCTCTGGGAGAAACAACGCTGCAGCTGGCCTTCCTGCAGCGTTATTCGGTGAAACTCACTGTACGCATTGTTAAGTGCGATAGCTACTGTTCTTCCTCCCCCTTTCGCGCTCGCGGCGCTAACGCCAAGATGATATGCGGCCGCTTCGAACATTGTGCGGAGGGGACGATATTACTCACTGTTTTGTGGTCGCGGTGCGGGGGTGCGTGTGGCCGTGCGCCGTCCCGCCTGCCTGCTGCCTGCCTGCTGCCTGCCTGCTGCCTGCCTGCTCTGCCTGTCCGTCCGACTGCGTGCGTGCGCGCTCCAACCACCTGTGCGCGTCTGAGGGGCGAGCCGGAGCGCACAGCCCTTATATAGCCGAGCGATGCGGACGAGGGAGGGGGGGGGGCTGGCGGGAGAGGGATGGAGCGGGGGAGGGGAGGACCATTGGGGACCTAACAGCCCCTCCAACTAGCACAGCGGCTGCATCGGTTGGGGCAAAAAAAGAAAAAAAGAAAAGAAACAGATCAAATCTCTGTTGGTCGAGGAAAACCACAAAATCTTGCAAGATCACTGTACATACATTCTTCAAAAAGGACTTGTGTGATTTATTGTTGTTCGCGACTAGCGGCAAAAAAGGGATATCTGTTTGCGAGTGGGGAAGTCCGCGCGCCTCCGCATTTCCAGTAAGGCGGCATTAAATATGGGAAGCATTTCAAAGACCATAAACCACTTGACACCTTCACTGAACATGATCGCGGAGATATTTGGGCACAAGACCTCTCCAATACCTGAAGACGCAGATCTCGAAATTATTGGGCATCAGCATATATTCTGTCCTCGCGGATTTTTATGGAGAAAGTACATCTCATCTGAATCAAGACACATTCTTTTGTTATTTGTTAGCCTGCATTAACAGTAATTGCGACTGCACATTTCAAATCTCACCGCCTGCAAAAGAAGGCAGAGTGCAACTAGTTGTGCACACTTCAGTGCGTCCCGCGCACCTTCATCGGGACGAGTCCTGCAATCATATGCACTCGAAATTCCCGTACCCTTAAAAATCCTGTCATTTTAGCACATTATTGAGCTCGGCATGATCAACATGTGGCCACACTTGAGCTCGTTGGATAGTCAAAAATACGATTTCACGAAATCCTGGTAGACAACGGAGTTTCTATAACTATGGTAAAATTATTGTGAGTGTATCATAAGACTGAAAGAAAACGCAGAAGTTTTGTTTAGTTTACGATAGTCAAGATAGTGACTAAATAATTATAAATTCGATTTGATAAGGCGGGTTTCAAGCAATGAATACTCTCCGACTGTTGGCCGTCATCTAAACGCCAGGAAAAAGAGAGAAAAGAAGCTCTCCTTCTGACAGCAAAAAATGGGCGGCGAGGTCACGGCCGGAGCGGAACGTCAACAATACCGTCCCCTCCACCGAGCGCACCGAAGGGGCGAACCGGGGCCCTAAACCTAGCGACTTTAACTATTTATTTTAGCTGAACGAAATGTTAGGCAGCCGAAATTAATGTGAAAATAGCAGTTCCAGACCTGCGGAAATCGTTTTGCAAAGTTTCATGGAGGTTCAAAACGTAGGTACACAAGTGATTTGCGAAAATGATACACGTAAATGTACACCATTTCAAGAATTCTGCTCACCAGATTGAAGTCAAACTTACCAAACCGTTTTCTGCAGGTAAAAAAGTACTATTTACGCATTCAGTTCGCCTTGTCAACGTTTCGATAACTTTATACAATGATTTAAAGTCGCGAGGTGGGAGCCTCAGCTCCCGGCCGAGGCGGCCATGGTTGAAAGACGGCCGGCGACACAGCGCACGCGCGTCCACCTCAAACAAACCTTGTTTACACAACGTGCCAACCTAGAAAACATGAAAAGGATCACTAATCCCCCTACGTTACGATTTGAAATTATTATCTTAGGTTGGCAGAAGTGCGCCGCAGTCGACTGTTAGTTCGGTAAAAATGAAGTAGGTTTCGAAAGGGCGGTATGGTGGTCACGTGCGAATTTCAGTGGTGTCATCTCTTTCTTGAGCGTTTCACTGAAGCAGAGCTTTGTTTGAACGCAGACTTTAGAGGTTTCTCTTTCGCTCCGTGTTGGCTCGACTCCGCCTAGCCCCACCACGAAAAACTATCCCCTTCTCCTGGTGATTTCAGCTGACAAGTCGAGCATTACCATAGCAACTGAAATTTCAATTCAAATTTACAGAAAATCTGTAGTTTAAATTTCTATTAAACTTTCAGAGTGAGTATACAAGTTTACATACTATAACTGTAGGTAATATTATAAAAATCGTTGGAGCGGATTTTTTCCTCCCGTAAGGGGCCATATAAAACAATTGACAGACGTTTCAAAGCGATTTTAGAAGGCAACTCCGTTGCCTAAAAATGGTGACAACGTGAAAGGAAAAGAGTTGGTTTTATCTTCGGGTATACACGCAACAGAGCAGGACGGGCCGTGGCCGCACAGGACAAGGAAAGGGTCGGTGCAAGGGTCGGCCAAGACGAAAAAAATCGGGTACTCAGAAATACACGTGCATTTCTTAGATAATACAAGAAATACGCGAAAACTGAAAGGAAATACTCTAGAATACTAGAAAATTCATCAAAATGCTCATTAAAAAATACAAGAAAAATACCGAGAAATACATGAGAAATCCAAGAAATACAAAGTAAGATAGTGCACACAGAAATAGACGAGTTGTCCGCCCCTCGGGTCGGGGTTGCCCAGGTTCTCCGGGCTCCGGGTTCGCCCTGGTTCCCCCTGGACTGGACCGGGCCACGGCGCAGTCCATACATTACTATTTTGGCACCTCCCCCGCCGTAAAACGTAATTTAAACTTTGCCCATCGCGAGTGCTTCCCCGCGCTCACATGCTCGGTTCAGTCCAAGACATGTACGAGGCTCACGGACGACCCCCTCTCCGGGCCCGTGCTCACCTATAAAGCCTATACCGGCGGCCCCGATGGGGCTGGCCGGGCCGCGCGCCCATCCACGGCAGCGCGAGGGGCACGTACATAAAAATCACGCCGTAATCAGCAATATCCATAAACTGCTTTATGCCGACGAGCGCCATCCGCTTATTGCTTTACACGATTGGCTTCACTTTATCCTTAAAGCGGTGCGGACTAGAAGAACGTTAATAATTCAAAGCGCCGCGATGCACACGGCGCCCTGCAGCAGGGAACTCCCAACTCCCTCCCAAGATACCGTTATACTTCAGTTATACTTCAGTTATTATAGCTTCTCGCGAGATGTCAGTGCCAACTACACAGTTTCGTTTTGAGTTCACATCAAGTTTATTTTCACCCTATCTATAAATAATTTTTGTTGATAAAGAAATGTTTGGAGACATTATGAAAAATTTGTGATGCCGTTTAATTCTATATATTGTCGGTATACGTCCTGCGCTTGCACAAAATTGTGGATGGCAAAAAAATGAAAACACCCTGCTTCAAGAATATGGGAGGGCGCGGTGCGCCGCGTGGTGACCACCCTCAGGTCGTATCCACTCGGCCTTAACCATCTGATCCACTCGGCGCTGACGGTACGCCGCCCCGCCCCGCCCCGCCCCGCCCCAGCCACGCTCGGGGCGCGTCACTGCTGACGCCCAGCTCGGCCATCAGCACCGCGCTGTTTGCTGTCCGAAGAGCTGCCCGCGCCCGCGCGCTGGACGGGAGACGCGGTCGGGTTTTTGGATGGAGGTGATCTCCATGGCGGCGCAAAGCGGAGCCACCGGCCTGCCTGGTCACGGATACCAACTAAATAACGCCACCAAAGGCGTGGATTGGACTCTGGCTTGGGCCGCTTGGCTGGGGCCGGGCTGAGGCTGGGCCGGGCTGGTCGGACCCAGACGGAATCCAATACGGCGCAGCCAGCGATGCACGGAATGGCAAAAGTCTGAGGGGGCCACAACTCTCCTTACGGGTGAACACACGATTGCAAAGAAGGCAGGATTGCAGAGGATTTCGGGAGGGTTGTGGGTGATTCCGGAGGGATTTCGCGTGATTCCGGAGGGATTTCGGGTGATTCCGGAGGGATTTCGGGTGATTCCGGAGGGATTTCGCGTGATTCCGGAAGGATTGCAGGATGTTTCAGTGGGATTGCGGATGGATTGCGACGCGGTGTGAACACATGATTTCAGAAGTTGTGGCCCCCTCGCAAAAGTCGCTTGACAACGAAAACTAAACAAAAACAAAAACACACAAAAAAAAATCAAATCAAATGAAATGGAAAAGTTGTAGACTGGGCCGGGGCGGCGGGGGCGAGCAGCAGGACGCCTCCGCACACGTTTGTGTGAGTCCAACGCCCCGCCCCGCCCCGCCCCGCCCCGCCCCGCCCAGCCCTGCGTCACTGCGACGGTTGGGGTGGGGCGGGCTGGCCGTCACGTTACCCCACGGGGGATTAAGACCGGCTCTACGCCTGATTGCGCCAGTTCCGACTCCATTCTACACAACAACTGCCAGGCCTGCCCAGGCGACGACACCACTGACCAGATCCGCCGATCCTTTTTTTCCCCCTCTTTTTTTCTTTTTTTTTCCCCTTCTCTCTCTGTCTCTCGTTGAGAGTCAGTGCACTTTTCAAAAAAAAAAAAAGAAAAAGAATGCTTGCACGGAACCAATGACAGAAACGTTCCGTACCACGATGGGTACGGACGAGTTCTTCCAAGACATGAGTAAGTTTTCCTCCAACACACTGTTAGAAAAAGTTGTTGCCTGACGACCATTTGTTTTACGGGAATCCTGTTTCTGAACAGCTCTTCTTTTATCAGTTAAAAACTTACTAGATATGGATTATTTCAGCAGCACTCTCAAAGAACAGTGAATGAGCATCACTGTGTATGCTGGTGCTTTACAGGAAATATGCTGTTAGTTTTGTTAACAGCCCTTACCGTTCGAAATACAACAATTTTGTAATATTACAGAAGAGAGATATAAGTGCAAAAAGAAGTCAATACATTTCGACGAAAAAATTGATTCTGAGATTTTCCCCATCCTTGTAAATTTACAGTTTTTCCTGTTTTGAAACAGGATTTACTGCTAACAAACTTAACAGTACTTTTCCTGTTAATTTACAACAAAATTTTTAACAGTGCAGTACTGGAGAAACTACCCTATAGTACCGAGATCTGAACGGACATTACCGAAGTGTCCGGGAAAAAAAATTGCCGGAAATTTCCATACATATTTGTCACAGTGTGTTGACAGAATATGCATGGAATAAGTAGCCGTAACACCTACTGTATACGGAACATGGTACTAAGTACACTCTTCCCGGAGCGTGGTTCGCTATTACAAACAGTGCATAGTGCATGTGCATGGGTACTACTGGTACTACGTTGCTAACAGGCACGCTCGAGGGGTCGTGGCCAACTATTTCTGTGAACACTTACCTCGTATTTCTTGCACCTCTCATATATTTTTCGGTATTTTTATTTTATTTTTCTCGTATTTTGCATCACTTGGTATTCTCATGTATTTCCGTGTATTTTTCGTGTATTTCTTGTATTTTCTTGGAAATACACTTGTATTTCTGTGTACACGATTTTATCGAGTTGCTCGTCCCTTGGGCACGCTCCGGGACGAGTTAGCATAAAACACAGTTGGGTTTGTAGTGCTAGGAATATACAGTAAAAACAATAAATGATTTTTTGAGGAAAGGGAAAAACTTTGAGGGACACCTTGAAAACTCAGATTTTGAAGAAGTTTCCGAAAAAGAGGGGATAAATTTCCATTATTTTGAGGGGGGGGGGAAGACTTTTCAAAATGTGAGTTCTGAAAGTCACGGAGTGCCTCAAAGTTTTCCCTTTTTATCCTTAAAAAAACAAAACAACAACGACACAGTGCTTTTACCGTATAACGCGAGCTGCATCTACGTCTGCATGCGCTGAAAGAAATTTTTTTTTCTTTTTTTTTGAGGGGGGGGGGAGGCACAGTGGGCGATTGGACCCCTTTCCGTGCGAAAAAATCGTCTTATGGTTGGTTTTGAGTCAGGACCATCTAAAATGTAGGAAAATATGTCCAAAACGTAAAGAGAGTGAAACCCGATGTATTTAAAGCGAAATCTCGCATTTTTAGAGCAAATTTAAGTACTTTAGAGGGAAATTTTGCCATAGATATTACGATTTGATAACTATTTGATATTTCTATCTCTATAGGAATAAAAAGTTGAAAAAGCAGAAAAATAAGCCTTTTTTATGAATTTTGGGGCTCAAGTTAATATGCGGTAATAATAACTTTTTTGATCAACATATATAAATTCATTAAGAGAATTAAGGATAAGTTTATTATTTCATCAGTTCATTAGTCAAATGAAATATACGAAATCAAAATGCACAACCGCTGCACAAAAGGAGGAGGCCAATAGGTACTGGCGCAACTTTCATTATATCGGTGCCATGAATATAAGGATCTAAACGGGGAAAAAACGCTTGCTTCCATATATCTTACTGGCAAATTTTCATAATCGGCCTACCGCAACTTTCACCCAAAAGAAAATATTATTTTACCCGGTCAATTCTTTTAAGTGTCGTATTTTCTTTCATTGAAAACCCGCCCATTATTTTTAGCAGATGATACATCTTAGCAAATAAATAAATAAAAAGAAACTAAAGAGAACTGATGTTTCATCGCCTTGTACTCTCGCAATATTTTTAACAACGTTTATCTAAATTCCTACATAGTGCGTGTCACGTTGTCGAACTGGAAAGACACAACTTGAAGTTGCAAGAGGCGCGAAGTGGGATGTAGGGGCTTTGGAACTTGAATGTTGGCTTCCCAGATACTGTCTGTAATATATTGTAATTTTATTTTATCTGGCTCAGCCAACTACGCACCTTGTGCATGGCATATTAAACATAGATAATAGCGGCGGTCGGTAGGGGGAGGGGAATGGGGTGACAAAGTCACCGCATTGTCACCCGGCGCGCCCCGCCCCGCCCTGCCGCCCGGCGCAGCGCGCAGCGCCCGCCCGCCCTCCATAGTCCTATGCAGTCCTACGGCTATTTTAACGTACTTATTATTTTTAATCACCTGTAGCTCGGTTTTGCGGACGAACGCGGACGAGAGGCGAATGAGAGCAGTTAGAGGACACTCATAAGTGTTCATTTATGCCCTGATGTCCGTTTAATGTCGATTTATTCGAAACTATTTTGACACTTTTCGGTAATTTTTTGTATATTTTCCGTTGTAAAAGACCGTTACGCAGGTTACGGATATCATCACCCACTACCCTCGAAAGAGGTGCCTTTTAGGCCCTGAAAACCGCTGGCAGATCACCTAGTTGCTACATACTACATCCCGATAACGGCGGACGAAGAATGTTTTTTTATGTCGTTTTTTTGCCGTTTTCTGACATAAAACCGCCCCTAGGTCCTAAACGCGGATGAGTTGGATCAAAACTATTATCGCACATTATGCGTCGATCATGCACCTATGAAAGCCCATCACCCGTTTCAGCTGATCGGCACATCGACTTGGCTGAATTTTTCGCATGGAAAGGGGTCCAATCGCCCACTGTGGGAGGTGGCGCATGGGGAGGGAGCAGGGTCATTGTGAAAAATATCTTTTGTAGTTTCACTATGTATTTTACGGCTACCGAAATTCGTAGTAAATTAACGACAACCCACTCTTGCTCGTAATTGAATTTGAAGTCGATACGTGGCGCTTCTAATGTTACGACTTGTCCTTGTCATTGTAATTTTACTACCGCTCTTCGTGAAAAATTTTCCCGTTTAAACCTAGGACTATTTTTCACAGTAGTTGAGTGGCTGTTCCAAGCTATCGAAGGGACAAGAGTGGCCCCTAATCAGCCCATTTGTAAAGCAAATCCCTGCCGTTGCGCTGACGGGGGACGGATAGCCCCACACTGCAAAAAAAAAAAAAAATTACGGCAAAATCACGGTTTGAACTGCTTATTATTTTCCGGTGGTTTCCGTTTTTGAACGGCACTGAGAACGGACTGACCGTACCTTAACGGCTCCTCCGTACCGGATTTTGTGGGAACGGTGAAGCCGTTAGACGGCTCCGAGGTTTAAAACAGAGGGCACGGTCTCTCCGTATTCTGTGCTCCGTAGCATGTTTCAATTTTGCAGGTGCGGTGCACCGTACCTGCACTGGAAATCCAAGTGTACGAATGTCGCACACTTGTAGGTGTGTGAATGTTCATTCGTACACTTGGGGGTGCAACTTTTTGACTACCACTTAAAATATAACTTCTGAGGTCAGCATCATATCCGGTGTAAAATTTTCCTTTCAAACGAGCTCGCATGTGATAGGGTTGCGATTTATAATGAAGTGGGTATCTTCATCAAATCAAATGTCTGAAGTTGTATTTAGGGGCGTGTCCATGGTAAAGTAACAACCTCAACCCTATCACATGCGAGCTCGTTTGAAAGGAAATTTTACGCCGGAGATGATGCTGACCTTAGAAGTTATATTTTAAGTGGTAGTCAAAAAGTTGCACCCCCAAGTGTACGAATGAACATTCACACACCTACAAGTGTGCGACATTCGTACACTTGGATTTCCAGTGTGGTATCGTATCCGTTTCTCCTTTTTATAGTGCACCCCGCACTCGCCAAAGGACGAGCTATACGGCGGCAGGCCGGGCAGAAAGGTCCACACCAGTCCACATCCGGTCAACGCTAAAATGGCTAATGCACTGGCGGGGTGGGGCTAGGCAGGGAGGGGCGGGGGAGTGTTATCAGCCTGGTTCGGTCCGGTACCGAAGTGAAGTGGGAGTACTGTGTCACTGCACCTGTTTCTCGACATCGAGCCGATATCAATATTGTGTTGTGCGTTGCCATCGCAAAATGGACAGCTGTCCTGTTCTGTAGAGAAAAAGGGGAGCTCTGTGGGGTGGCCGGTGTCGGGGAGGGCGTGCGGCGATGAATAAACCCCCGCCTGATAGCGGCGCATCGGCCACGCACGTGATGGTTGTGGCCCTGTGCCCCACCTGAGAAGAGTCTTTCCCTGTCGCACTAACTGCCTCGCGCCCCCACCTGAGAGGAGTCTTTCTCTGTCGCACTGCCTCGCCCCCATCTCGTCTGCCGGGGAAATAATTACTGCGCATCCTGACCCGGTTACGAATAATTGCGGGAAAGCGGCCATCCGGGCTTTGGACAAGTCAATGCGTCACCCGCCTACCACCACCAATCCCCCTCCTCCCCTGTTGCAGACAGTGCACACTACATTATGGTAGACGATAGGGGTAAAAAAGGGACCAAGACAGTACAGAGTACATATTGCACATGATATGTATTGCTTGGCGGTATCATTACTCTATAACTTTTGTATAAAATGGTTTTTAGCAGAAAGTTACAAGTAGGAAAATGACGAAAAGGACAAATGTATCAAGAGCATAAAAAGGAATGGTTCACATTCGCATGTTCATGGTACAATAACGTAATACTGTACACCCTTCAACATCTTCACACCGCTCAGGGCCCGGATTGGGACCGTCCACATATAACGTCAAGCAATTGACACTTTTTGACCATCCTTTCCCCCTCCTCCATGTCACGCACCGTTGTGACATAACACTTGCGATAGACTCCATGAATTGATTTTTCTCTATTTTTTTTAATGTCTGTTTTATAAAGTAAGTAATTGAAGGAAAAATGATATTAATTATTTTTTTGCAAGGTAAACATATAAAATATGCGTATTAGCCCTTAACATTTTAACATGATCAACTCGCATTTAAGCTTCTTAATGTGTTGGAAGTTTTAACACATCAGTTTTCAGTGAAACCATGAGGTAGGTGAAAAATCCTGGTTTTTACTCCAAAAATGTGACGTAACAGCAGCCGCGAGCCCCTCCCCACCCTTCTTCTCTTTCCCTACGTCACAGAACGAGTTTCGGTGGACCCTTTCCCCCCAAGACCGCGAGACGTAATATGTGGACGACCCCTATCTGTATAGCAAGCTGCCAAGAAACTGCAAGAACGAATTATCATGAATACAAAAGAGTCGATTTCCGAAAAAAGGGAGAAAAAAAGAAAAAGAAATAAACTGTTTTCATGAAATCACCGTGGATTGTGCAAAGACCTCTTACAAGTCACCTATATGACAGTCTTTTCAATATACACATATGAGGTAAAAAATTAGGTCCATCTACGAGTAAGTACCCATTTCCATCTAGGAGAAAATCCTTAACTTGTACACCAACAAACAAACTATTTAACAGCTAAAACATAGGACAAAATTGTGGAGAGAGGCCAACTTGAAAATAAGCAAGCACGCTAATTACTATAACTGACAATAATAAGAACCTCTTCCCCTCCCCCTCCCATCCCAGTTTTCAAAATAGAAAGTCAGAGATGGTATGCCAAAGTTTGGCATGCGAGTAACAATGTGGGCAGAAATAAGAAAAGTGCATACCAGTACAGTGAAATCTGGAGAGCAAAAAATTGCTGGGAACTCAGGTCTGAATATGTTATAGTGAGGTATTTTTTCTAACCAGCTGCTTTGCTATTTAAAAAAAAATTTAAAAAAAATTGAGTCTTTTGGAGAGTTCCTTTACAAGGAGGTATTCCTACTATCCAGGTTTCATTGTAAATGGATTTAAAACAATTTTGCATCACACAGTTCTTGAACTAAAGCTATGAAATTGATTACCTTGCAATGAGAGCAAAGTAAAAGCACGGAAAGGAATTATCATTATTGTTCATTATAAAGTATTCTCGAGAAACTGGTAACAGATCCATGGGTTCAAGTCATGCACCTTTCTTGTAACATAACAATCAGGAAAATTAATCAAACAGGTCCCAATACAAGATGCCAGTTGAGTCAGTCAGTATCTTAAGTATTTTCCAATTTAAAATTGTCTGAGGCTTATGCATTATTACAAATTGATATGTCATAGCAATATGATTGAATCAGAAGAACAAATATTGACTAGGTTATGCAACAATTCTTTTACTAAGGATAATTTGCGAATGCACTCATGTGATGAAATGAGAACTTCTACAAATAATTGTTGTCCTTAGACTAAACAAAATGAATAAAAATAGGCAGCTGAAACATTTATTCATTCAGAGAGATTAGTTAAGGGGAATAAAGTTAGTAAATATTATAGTTTTCCATTTTACAGCCAATAATTTGACTTCAGAAATGATCTGAAATATTTTAAGATTAAAAAATAAACACAAGTTCAACCGGTAATCTTTGAAGGAGATCCTTAATTGTGCTAGCTCAATTCTTGAAAATTTTTGATCAGAAGAGGACTGAATACTGTACTCACTTAACAAAGACAGAGAATATACTGAGCACTCAGTAAGAGCATAAGCCATAAAGTAAAATGAGCAAACAATGCAGATATTTCATCTTTGGTAATTCCTAGCCAAAATGTACTAGCATGGCATAGAAGGATTTAAATATCGATGAGGAAAGCCAGGTTTTTCCAAAAAACCTATTGTCTTTATATTCCTATGATGCTGACCATAAATGTCACATTTGCCACCAAAAAAATAAACTATTTATCCAATAGGGCAAGAACAGCATGACTGCTTGACAAAATGTGATGTGACATGACATCTTACAAAAGAAAAGAAAAAAGTGCATTCTTCAAAATTTCTTTGAGAAATTTAGGCTTTATGAAGAATTTTATGAGGAAATTAACAAGAAATAGAATAATTAAAATGCTATTGAAGGGAGCAAAAACTCTCTCTTTCTACAACTACTAAACATCCAAACTGAGTTTGGCAAACTCACAAATGGTACTTCAGTTAAATGCCTAAGAATGTTCAGAATGCAAATAAATAAATATGATATAATAGATAGAGTAATATATATGTAGTAATTCAAAAGTATAACATTAACAATAAATGCATCCTGAGATGCTTCAAACTTTCCAAATAGAGAATTGATCAAATTAAACTAAAATGGAATCATTTCATAAAATATATCACAATGTTGCGTAGTATCATAACACACCCTTTATCAACAAATCACACTTTAAAAAAAAATTCTCAGGGAGAAAATTCATTTTTAAGACATGTGATTTTCAAATAACAAACTCAAAGGAGCAGGTCTTGGTATTCAATAAAAATATGATGTTAACCATGCACATTTGTCAAACTTCGTGAGTTAATAATGCACTGGAATCATTCTGATAAGAACTGTGTGGTGCTGAAGTGTCACAAGGTAGAAGCCACAGCAAAGGATGAGTACGCCCACAAACTTCGGTAAGTAAAGCCATTCGTGGCTTATGAGGCCGAAATGGCCCCAGCTCCTGGGCTTGTTCAACAGCAGTTTCATCACCAAATATGGCTTGAAGTTGATCAATTAACATGGCTGCTACAAACAATCCGAATAATAAGGACTCAACTAAGACCAAGACAGTGTGTAAACTGAAATAAAAAAGGACATAGTTTAGAACACTAACAGAAATTCACATCAAAACCCATCAAACAGAGAGAAATCAGCTCTGACTTACATTCTACTTTGACGGACAGTTATATCCATCGGGCATTCAGGACATTCTTCCATCCAAGATGCCATGACCAGGGCTACTGCGTAGACAACCAATAATGCTACATATACCAAGAACTGCAGAAAGTATTTCTGATTTCTCTCACCTACACAATTATTTATCCTGCAAGATTTAAAATTGTCTGTCAGCCTCCAGCTTGCATTTTAACCACTAGGTTTTGTAGCAAACAGTTCTTTCTGTTATACTTGTTTGGGAAACTACCATGGGCAGTGATGATCCATGCGGCGAATACAACGTTTACATATTCGGCAATGGTGTGCCCGCGGAGGACGATAGGTCTCACATCTCGTACACACAGTCCAATCCTCTTGATCAGATCCACCGTTGCAGTCTAGGGCAAAAACAGATGAAATATCTTAAAATTATTAAAACGAGCAAGGCGTTAAATGTCAAATCAATATAAATACCTGAGTGAATGTCAGAAAAGTCCATTCGGCTGTGGGGTAGTGGAACTGTTCCAGGATCGGAACACATGGCTCTAAAATGAGACATGGAGGCTAAGAAGGCCACAGTGTTAAACATAACCATATGAAAAGATCCCCACAAGCTGGAAATCAAACAAACATATCAAATAGAATTTACAAAACATTGTTCACAGTAAAGTCAGCAATTCATTAAACGTGTTATTGAGAAGAAAAAGTTTTCTTCTATATTGCGAAGTTTTTATTTAAATTCCTAATTATTTAATCAAGATACAAAACAGAATGCAAGGATGAAAACAGCAGCAGAAGAAATTTAAAGTAAGGTTAGGGCTTGTCAGTTCCTGTTTTACCTGTTCTGCATTGTTTGTAAGATCACCCACTTCACAATAACATAATCGGCGTAAAAAACCGCTAAATATGTTAAAATAATACAAACGATTCCACAAGGATCTTTGACTAAGAAAAACATAATTAAAAATTCCTTTCTAAAATATAAATGTCAACACGAAATAGACAGGAGGACTGGGCTAGGCTGAGCAGACTAAATTTTCGTATTCATGTTCGGAACGCAACCATAACACAACACCGGCTGGTGGCAACCGAAAGTAAATATTTACTGAATTAAATGACATTAACAATCGAGTTAATAGTAATTTCATAAATTAATAATTTGATGACTGTTTATTTTAGTCTCGAAAAAAACAGTGAGCCTGCGCTTGATCGCACCATTGCAAAAGGCCGGTAGGCCAAGAGTGGTCAAACTGCAAAGGAATGTCAATATGTGTTAGCTTGAGAAGTGTCAGTGGAGCTAGCTCCTGCTCCTGAAGTTTTGTTTGTTGGATGTCAACCTGATCAAAGTGATACATTTCTTTATTTTTATTTTCTGTCATTTTCGTTAATCTAATGGAATAGCTGTGAAAGTATTAGTTCATCATGTTTGATAGCTTCCGGGATAAAATTCAATCAGTTCAGGAGGGGATAACAGCAAGGTCTGTCAAAGTTGACAACAATTGCTTAACCTTTAACATTTTTTATTTGCAACATCACAAGGATTCTGACCTTTGGCAACTCTGGTTTTCTGTCATACAGTTTTCAACGGATATCGTCAGGAGAATCTTCCCGTCCCCCACGAGAGTATAAGAGTGTTAACATAAATGCTGGAGCTGAACTTTTACACAAGTACCAATCAGAATGGCATGAAAATCATCAACTCGCTGAAGAAAATGCAGCGAAAGCTCAAGTGCGAATAAATTTTATGCATTCTATCTTACTTTCCTTTTGAAAGATTTTAAATCCTGGACCATTTTCCTTTCAGACGATTGATGAAATAATAGGAGGGCTATATGTCAATTTTGAAAAACAGTGGGTTAATATCTCTCAACTGACAACGTCAATGGCTGGAGTTCCTCAAATCATCTCCTCTACCCAGTCCTTAATGGAGCAATTAGGTAAGAAAGCTTGGGGAAAAAGTTTACTTTTGGCATTGGGTACCCTGCCTGTGTCATTAATTCTTGAAGACACTGAATTTCATTTATTGCATTTCAGGCAACCTTCAAGAAATATTTGATGAGGTAGAGCACAATCTCCTTCAATTAGAAGACATAATTGAAACTCAAGAGCATCAAGAGCGTCAATTAGATCATCGCTTCCAGCTGGCTCTTTATAAAGAAAAAAAGCTACAGGAACTAGAAAGAGTTCGAGGTGCAGAGGCAATTCCCTTAAACATACGTATTTATTCCTAATTGTGTATGTGACCTGAATTGTAATTTTTTTTTGCCTCAGAAAAATTGGTGAAAGAATATGCTGAAAAAATGTCAAATCATGAAAGGCATCAGAGTCAGACCTTGAAAGAAAGGCAAGAAACATTTGGTCAAGTTTTCCAAGAGGATTTAGAGCAATTTAAACAGTCAGGGAAATTGCCAGGTATGAATTTTCTCTTTCGCTGTGTGATTTTTGTCCAAGAGGCTAGTTTAAATTTATGTAACTTCTCTCTACAGTTTCTCCTGTGAAAGTCTCTCAGCCTGGGCCTTCTCTTGAGGAGGTAACTCTGGATGATGATACAGTAGCTTTGGACAACTTCTTGAGTGAGGGAGATCCATGAGCGACCAAATCTACTCCTCTCTTCTTAAACATATTGTGATGAATCATGTGATTAGCCCTTAACATTTATTGAATTTCCATACAGACGTGTCAGTAGTAGAACTGTTTCAATTTCTGTGTCCATTCTATACTCCCACAAGACTAATGTTGAATTACATTTGTTGTTGTTGTTAATACCTTAAGTAATAGTTTGTTTGTTGTTATTGTAAACATTATAATTTTTTTTTACAAAAAAGTAAATAAATAAATAAATAAAAACTAGATAAATAACTAAAAACTAGTGACATTGGAGCCATGGTTTCACCGCTTAGTTTCATCCTGTCGTCAGCCTGCTGGCTTCATCTCCCACGATGTGGCAGCCTGCCGGGTAGGCAACCAGCCCGCACGCGTGCATTGGTCGGTCCAGGTTGCCTATCTCCCGGGCGCCCGCCGATCCGCCGGGCTCCACTTCCACCTCCGCTCCGCGCGAGACGAAAGAGCGGATCATCGGAGCGCAGCCCTCTCCAGCCGACCGGCCCGGTGAGGAGAACGCTCTCCCGCCCGACAAAACCCCGCCCCATGAGTGCGATAAGGATGGAGATACGAGACGAGAGGGGATCCTCGGACTCATTCGGCAGCTTGGAGCAGCGCTGAGCGGCCCGGCCCTGGCGGCGGCGGGTGACCTCATTTGCCCTCATTTCCAGTCCCCTCCGCTCCAGAGAAAAGAAGAGGAGAAAGGCAGGCGGGGCGTGCCGTGCACTGCTGCTTGACTCGGCGCGGGTGCGCGGGAGTTAGGACGGATGTGCCGGACCTGCAGTGAGCGGGAGGCTGGGCTGGACCTACAGCTTCTTCTTCCCGGACCTGGATTGGGGGGGGGGGGGCACCACACGAGAGCCATGCCCGCGGAAGGGAGCTCCGCGCTAGGCTAGAGAGGCCCCGCCCGTCGTCGTGAAGGAGCCCCGCGCGCGCTTTGACTCATCCAGCGCGGCCTGCCCTCGTACCTCCGTCCTCGTCGCACTCATGGAGCACTACCATGCCCAGCATAGGGCACCGCTGTAGGTGCAACAAGGACGGAGAGATGAGAGCGACCTTCTGTATCAGTCGGAAGCCCTAAAAGGGATTAGCGCGCTGCGGCGGCGCTCGCTGGCCCGACAACAAGTCGCGGTGGACCACGTGTGGGAGCTGAGGCGGCGGGGGCCTCCTGAGGCGCCGCCGCCGTCAGCTTGATCCGCAGGCTGCCGTCTGATTCAGGAGATCGTTCAAGAGGGGCTCTCCTATACCTGCCCCATGAGTGCAACAAGGACGGAGCTATACGGTCGGCATAGGACAGCCCCTCTTGAACGCTCTCCTGAATCAGACGACTGATTACGCGCAGCTTTTCCTTTCTTCCATCCTTGTCGCATTCGCATTTACAGGACAAGACCGCGAATTCGGAGAGGCGAGGACTTCACCAAAACGCGGAGCGGAATCCCAATCCCCCTGCTGCTTATTGACCGCACTCCGTCGTGCTTCCACGACCCTCGCGTCGCTTTTCCTGCGCGCTTCTTGTCGCCGGTCCCTCCTGCGACGTAACGGGAGATTGTCTCCGGCAAATAAACGAGTTCGGGACGGGACGCCTCCCGCCATACCGCCTCGCCGCAGCCCGGCCCGGCCTGCCCCCTGACTTGGCCCGATACGGCGCGGCGGCCCGGCCTTAACGTGCCCCTCCCCCCTCTGTCTCCACACGCGTGGACCTGCGGGGAGCACGCGGGGAGCGAGGCGGTTGTTGGGAGGGGGTGCGGGGGGCGTAGGGGGGCCCGCCGGCCTGCCGCACCGCCGCGGTCTAAACTTCGATATCGCCTTTTAAAATTAGAAAGTCTCGGCGGCGCTGCTTCGCTTCCAGATGGCGCGAGGGCACGGCGCGGTGGCGCGGCGGCGAACGGCGGGAGGATGGCGTCGTGCCGCCGACGGAGGGCCTTGCTCCGCGGTAGGCCCACATGGCTGCAGTGGCGGGGCGGGGCGGGGCGGGGCGGGGCGGGGCGGGGCGGGGCGGGGCGGGGCGGGGGCACCAGCCTCCCGCTGAGGCGTTCGAAAACGGCGGAGCCCCGTCGGCGCCCGCGGGTCGCGTCGCGGCCGGGCGGCGCGGGGCGGGACGGCGGGCGCTGCACACCGCATTGCCTCCGCGGGGTATGCTGACTGACGTCTGATTCACAGGGAGATCGTTCTCGTACCTCCGTCCTTGTCGCACCTACGACGGCGGCCATGCTAGCAATGTTAGGGGTGGTAGGGCCGTATGCGTGCGACAAGGACGGGGCCCCCGGTACGCGATGCTGTCTTGTCCCGAGCTGGGTTACCCCCCAGTCGCCTCCTGTCCTGATATTTTCCACAGTGCAGCTGTAGCAGCTCTCTCGACTCGACTCGTCTCGGTGGCAAAGAAACGTGAGAAGCGGATCTTCGGCTTCCGGCCGATGACTTACACCGTGAGCTCTCCTCATCCTGCCATGCGTACCCCACCCCACCCCCCCCCGCCCCGCCACCCCCCGCCCCGCCTCACCCCGCCCGGTGAGCGCGGCTGGATCAAGGGGCATTGGTGATATCTGTGCAGTACGGCGTTCCCACATAAAGTAGCGCAGCCCTGATTCCGAAGATCACTCTCGCGCCTCCGTCCTTGTCGCACTCATGTAGCCCTGCCATTCCCAACATAGGGCACCGCCACAGGTGCGATAAGGACGGAGGTAGTCGAGCAGCAGCGGTCCCCATGACCGTTGGGAGCATGCGGTGGTGCAGGGCGGTGGAGAGGGGCCGCCCACATCTCTCCCGAGGCCCCCTGAGGGCCCTGCTGGCCCTGCCGGCCCTTCGTCCTTGCAGGCCACCGCTTTCCCATACGGCGGACCAGGAGGTCGAGCGGGCCGGGGCCCGGACTGGGGCTTGGCGGTCGGGCGTTGCCCAATAACGCTTTGCCTTGTGTCAGCGAGGCAGGGCGGGGCGGGGAACGGTGTGCGAGAGAGAGAGAGAGAGAGCGAGAGAGAGCGCTTCCCGGCTGCGCCGCGACCCCGCCGCGTCCCGCGTCCACCCACGCCGTCCTCGCTCACGCCCGAGTGGAGGGCGGCGGAGTGTTTATCTCGATGGCCAGCTGGCAGCGGGGCACTCTGCTCTGCTGGAATACTAAGAAACGCGCGGCAGCAGGGCGTGCGGTGGGCGCGGAGGGCAGCTGGCTGATCCCGAACAGCGTTCAGGAGTGGCCTCTCTCTCTCTCTTGCTCCTTATGGCCGCGCCCCTTAAGTGCCACAAGTACAGAGAGACGAGACCATACTGCTGCGCGCGCAGGCCGGAGCGCCGCCGCGCCGCCGCGCCGCCGGCCGGGATCGAACCTCGGCCCGCCGGCCGTGGGGGGTGATTCCGAGCAGCGTTTAAGCGGTGTCCTCTCCTCGCTCCCTCGCTCCCGCCATACGGCCGTGCCCCATGAGTGCGACAAGGACAGCGAGATGAAACCACTGTGCGGAATCACCTTACTCTCAGGGCAGCTGGTGGTGCGGGCCGGGAGAGATAACCGGCCTGAGATCAGCTCTCCATGCCCCTTGGGCCTAACTGCGCCGGAGCGGACCTGTCCGGAATGGCAGCGGCCGCTGCCGCGCCGGTCCATCCAGTCCCAGACACGCGCGTCAATCCGTCAAGGATGGGATGTGCCCGGCAGGGTCCTCCTCGCTAGCCCCTCCCCCCCCCCCAACCCATGCCTCTGCCAGCTCAGCATACCTCTCTCTGGTGTCTCAGCCCCCCCCCCCCTCTCTCTCCTCCCCCGGGGCGTACAGTGACCCGAGCGAGACGCGCTGCTGGCGGACGGGACGGCACAAGACACGTATATCATCGCCACGGACTCGTCGGTGGACGCGCTTGTCATTAGGCCCCCCCTGCCCCGTCCGCTTCTTCCCTCTCCGAGCCCCCGATCCCATCCGGGGGCCCCCGCCCCGGCCCCGACCCGGCTGCCGCTGTGGGGCTGTGGGGCCCGGCCCTCCCCCACCTTTCACTGCCGGGCGGGGAGCGCAGGCAGGCAACACCCCGGCTCCAGGCAGAAAAGCCCTACTCGTATCCCGGACCGTCCCCGCTTGGGCCCCATATAGCGCCTGCTGCTGCTTTAGGTCGCCTATCGCCACTATCTGCGAGGCGCTCTTGGACTCCGCTGCGCTAACGAAGTCCAGGCCAAAACGACACGGCCGGGCGCGCTTGCGTCTGTTCACTGACGGTGTCACCGTAAAGCGACTTTGCGGTTTCCGTGGTTGGCGCTTTCCAGTTTTCAAAGTTGCCTCGGCTGCCTCGAGGAAGTCACGGCCACCTGGGTTCTTTTTGCTCGATTGCTGCGAAGATGTCAGGCGATAATACATTAATAATACGACCTTACTAAGCTAAAAATAAAAACATTCCCAGCCGCCTACCGACGCTTAGTCATTCTATGAATGAATGGTGCGCCGGCCGAGGGCGGAAGACAAGCAGTTGAACTCAGGTAGACAGTGACATCTACAGGCCAACGGAAGAAACTCTGCGTGCCGTAATCCATTCATTGCAGTCCAGGAGGTCGTGCTCCGATATCCCGATGTATTCCTTGTCTAACAATGAGAGGTGATAGTGACAAAAAAGTTTCCCGAGTTGTCAACGAGAGGAGAAACTAGAAATAGGCTGAAACTCATGACAGAAACACAACTGTGATGGTGCAAGGAAGTACAAGAAGGCACAAGGATTATAAAAAGCAATATGTGCAGTGTTCCGCAGAAGTTTTATGAACTCTGTCGTCTTTGTTTATCCTGTGATGGTGTGAAATTGTCTATTTTCGACGATGAGGGTATACAACGCAACTTCCCTCATAAAATTATGACCTGCTTGTCAATCGTGGTAAGTGTTGGTAAAATAAGGAACATCCATCACTCTCTCTTTTAACCTTTACGATAAGATTGCAAACATTAAGTGTTTGCCTGTTGGTTTAGTGAGCGCTGTCCTACTTTAGGAGATGTAGATAAGATAAGAAAGCGATAAGCCGTCATATCACCCTTTTAAATGGGAATGCGACGCTGTATCAGTCTGTTATCGAGTTCATTCATTTCTGTACCTCTTATCATGGCTCCAGATAAGATAAATATAATTCGGCTGACTTCGCCGCTTTATCAAAGGCGATTTGTGCACACCGGACGCTTGTCCGAAGTGTGCCTGTGTGAGAGGTTATGTGTGCAGCCTGGGCTGGGGTTTACTCATGATTTCCGAGAAAGTCTAGTTGAATCGCACATGACTATTCTTAGAATGATGGTGCCATGTCGTAAGACATCTCGATATAAACGCATATGTCCAGCATAATGACAAAATATAGAAAGCAAACAGTCATTCATAACTAACTACATTTAATAACAATACTTTTTAAAGTGAAAACATTTTGATGATTGTAGTATCTTGTCAAACTTTTATCACTCCATTTGAATTTACAATTATCTGAAACAGATTTATTGGGTGGGTTTCTCTTTCCTTTTGTTATTTTTATCTCCAATTATGTTATATCATTTTGTTATGTTATTTCAAGGAGAAATTAGTGCCTTTAGCTCTCTGAATGATGCATACATTAAGTTCTCAGTTGCAATGGTCATGCTTGCTACATGATATTTTGTATGTAGTGCAAACCTACAACCTTCTTTAGGTTTATCAATACCATTTTTGTGTTTTAGGTTTCAGAGCAAGATCTCTTACCACCATTAGTTTGTCAGAGATGTGTGTATAAGTTGGATGTACTTCATGACTTCCGAGAAGGTGCAAGGAAGTCAGATACCATATTGAAACAGTACTTAAATTATGCTGAGCAAGATGGGAAGGTAGCAACCTTGTGCTTATACAGCAGACAATTGCATATTATAATCTCTATACTTATTAAATTTATTAATTACTTCAGAAGGTATCATTATTATTATTATGCTAATTTAATTTTTCAGGATCAGTCACAGGAGGAACTTCCACTGCCTAAGCCAGTTGATTTAAACTCAAAATTTGGATCAAAGCTAAATAAAAGTTTATTTGAAGAGAAAACACCATCACCCAAACCCCTGGACTTCAAAAGAAATGGATTTATTGCTTCTGTCAAGATTGAGGGTGATGGAAAGAACAAGAGTCCTTCCCCTGTGACTGAAGCAGCCAGTGACATACCAGATAGAATTAAAGACGATCATACTGAAGATGACTTTAATGATGATGAATGTAGTAATAGTTCAAGGCTGGTTGTAGCGGAGGGGGAAGAAGCAGAGGAAATTCAAGGGGATTGTGACACTGAAAATGGGACTGTTAGAACAAGTCTTGAGAATGGGGAGGATAGGAAAGATTACTCTTTTGGGATTGACATGTCAAAGAAAAGAGATGGACCTTTTGAAAAACAGGTTGACGAAGAAACTGATGATAGGCACTCGCAGGAAATGTAAGGAAGTCTTTAAGTATCATTTCAAATTTGACACTTATTTTAATATATTTTCTCCCCTCTTACTTGTAATTTCAACTTCTCAGGGAACCAGCGAGCCCAGAATCTCTTGGAAGACCTTTACTAGAGCCTGAGATTCAGTTGAAAGAAGACAATGGACGGGTTTGGACCTCTCCATCAAGAATTGATGATCAAGAAAATGCCTCTGGAAATCTTTTGCGTTCTTTAATCACAAATCGCAGTGAACGATATCAGCCTCCTTCCTCATCATCCTCTCCTACTCCTTCTCCTGTACTGTCCTCCTTACAACAATCACTCCAACAGTCTCTAAAAAACAGGAGTGAAATACTGGCCAAAGCACTTTTGCGAGGACCATCACCAAAGAATTTCCATCATGTATCATCATCTTCTCCTGCACCCCATCATTTGGATATTCTTTCTCACGCAGGAGATGGTCAGGTAAGATCCCTCTATGAGTTGCTGTGTAAGTGTTATTTTTAATGGTGTTTATATGCTTCTATTTCTTTCTCCTCTTTTTACAGCAAGTTGAACCACCCAAAGACCATATGCCGCTACTCATTCGAAACAATGTAAGTGTATTCCCAGTAACTGCAGGTCGTATGCAAGGCTGTGGCCGCCGCAAGCAAAGTTACCCCTCAAGAGCTCCAGATGCATTTGCTGTGTCCAGCCAAGCTAATAGAAGGTAAAACTCAGGTTTCCTCTGTTCTTCAGACTTTTTATATTCTGGGTGGACATCTCTTAATCTATATGAACTTTCCAGCCCGGCAAATCTTGTTCAAGAAGTAGGAGAAGAAGAGGATACTGTTGAAGGAGGTGATGCAGAGGAAGACGCCGAAGAACCCATGGAAGAAGGTGATGATGGTGAAGAAGAAGGATCAGAGGCAAACGATTCCAACACTTGGTCTAATTTTTCAGGGGCTGTTAAGTCTGGAAAGGTATATGATACATTAACTAACATTTAATATTAATATTATTTTCTGTGACAATTTATCTCACCAGAATCTATCTTATCTTTTTTAGCTTGCTGCTCGCCGTGTTGACTTGTCCTGCACCAATTGTGGAACAATGACTACTACAATATGGCGACGCAATCCTCTCGGTGAAATGGTGTGTAATGCCTGTGGCTTGTATTACAAACTTCATGGAGTTAACCGCCCTGTCACCATGCGCCGTGACACTATCCACACTAGACGCAGACGTCCTAAAGGAGAGAAATCTCCTCGTCATCGCAGTAGTATGTTTTCAGCTCAAATTCCTTGTTGTTACTACTTGCAAGACCCTAGTCTATTTCTATGGAATCTTTTTTATTTCTTTCCTCAGAAAACAAACCATCATCAGTGTCAGCAAGTGGAAATGGAGTTAGTGCGAGTCCTCAGACAGGAAACAGTGTTCCCTCTAGACCTTCTGCATTAGAAGACCATGATGAAATGTTAGCTGCATTACGCCGTCAAATCCAGCCCCATTTGATGCTTGCTGCCCTTCAACACAACAATAAGAATAATAACAGTTCTGCTGTAGCCAATTTAGCTCTACAGCGACATCAGTTGAATCTGCCTAATTTGTCTCAGCCAAATGTTGTGCGGGCTCACTCATCAGCCCCATACATTTCAGTGCCAAACTATGCAACAGTCCAAGTTAAAACAGAAGCTATGAACTCAGGTGAGAAGGACTCCTCTAAGAATTTGGCTGATGTGCCGCTCAATTTGGTTGCCTCTACTCAAAGTGATTGAGATGTATTCCAGGGATCGTTATTTCTTGTGAACCAAGATATAAGTTTAATACTCTCTCTGGGTGTAATATAAATGTATATGTGATCAGTATTGTTTTACAACCTGTAAACTTGACATTACAGCAAGTTTTAAGTTGCTAAAACTTGATTCAGTGCCTTGTGGTTTGATTGGGCGTTTCTTTTGTTTGTTTGTTTGTCCAAATATCAAGCCTGTCAATGTTCCTTTCCTTAGATTATTTTCACAATTTTTACAATCAAGTTTTTTGCCATCTGCTGAAAATCTCATGGAAGGTTCACTTGTCCTTGCCACATTTTCCCTGTACAATTGATATTTTTCTCTTAATGTTGATTATCAAGCTCTCTAAGCTTGAATCAGCTCCTGCTATCTATGTTGTAGTTTTTATCCATTTTAAAAATTTATGACACTGTGATTTCTCACAGTGCTGTCTGTTTACTTTGCTATTTTTATCAAGCAACTTGTTATTGAGTGACTCAGTCAACTCTCAAATTTAAACCAGAAACAGGGTTTTTTAATAGTAGGTATAGAAAAATATTTTCTAAATACTCACTAGAAATTTTGATCGAGAGCCGATTGCCAAGACCAAAACCGTACCTGACTCCTTTGAAGTAAGTTTATGTGTCTTAGTGACATGGTGAAGTTTTGACTCTAAAAATGTTACTACGTTCAGTATGACTTTATTTGTTTGATTGTGAAATATCTTTATTGGCATTATTTCTAATCTGTTAAATTCTAAATTGTTGCAATGTTATGTAGTTACCGAGGATTCTATATGCTAGTTTGCCTGAGAGCTTATTTACTGTCATTGCTGTCGGCTCTGCAGGTCATGCATTTGTTTCATTGTTCTTAATATAAGATAATGAACAAACATTTTGGCAATGCCATGACGGCTTCTATTTGAGATTATTAGTTGGTATAAAATTTATTTTAAGTTATATCTTTTGCTATCAGATTTGCATCATGATCTGTGTTAAAATTGATGACAAGTTTACTCAAGAAGGATGTTATTTTCTTTATACCCGCAGTATTCATCTGGTAGGATGACACCATTTGGTTTTCCTGTAACCAGAACTGACTTTTAATGATGCTCCTGTTTGATCCTTAAATTATTTTAAGTGTCCATTGAAGCATTAACTTGTCATGATCTTACATAGATAAAATATCCATTTCTAGATAGCATATATGTATACGTTTGGAAGTGTGTTTTAGATTTGACAATTTTCCTTTAACTTAGTTCCTTCATCTCTAGAGGTTTGTTTATTATCTGAAGAGGTGAATCAGTATTTGAAAGTGTATGTATGATATTACATAATGGCTATATTTGTTTAACTTTTACAGCAACAACAATTTTAAAACGCTCTCTATATTTTCCTCCTTATTGCGTGTTTTCATAACTGGAAGCTGTTTATCCCAAAAATGGCTTCTATCTTGTCTTTTTTTTTTTTTTGTATTTTAAATAAGCATGAGTAAGTTAGTGACTGAAATATCTCATAACTCAGCAATACTCTTTATAGCTCTCTTAGCTGCATAGCACTCACCTTTTATTGTGAAATGACTAGGTCTGAGCCGTATGTTGCCATCCTTTGAAATGTAAACTGTCTCAATATTGTTGATCTTAAAATGGGTAAAACCCTCACTGACCTTTCATAAGCCTTAAAGTATCTAAAAACAGTGTGATAGCTGAAAAAATTATCTTATTTTGTGGCTGGAAATTCTTCTGAATAATTTTTACAGTTTACAATATGTAAGCTCTGTAAATTATGAACTGAGTTAATTGTAACTCATTCTATGTGCAAGACAATAACATGTATTTTTATTACATATTTTCTATGTAATAGTTAAATGTGTGAGGGAAGAATAATCCTTTATGATGTGAACATAAGTTTACTTCTTGCTAATGTTTCTGAAAATTGTGGAGGGAATTGCCACCACAAGTTTCCTTAGAGTTTGTTTTTCTTTTCTTATGTGCTGCTCTCAGGGAAAGTCACAAGTCATACTTAATGTACTCCTTGCTCTCACTGTGCCAAGACTGTCAAGATCAGTTTTGACTTGCCATTATATCTAGCCTTTTGAAAAAGGCTTCTTCAAGAAAGGTGGTGTTGTTAATGTGGTGCAGTTGGACTTGAATTTGATCTGTGTCATTTTGTTGCCATATTGAACTGTGTGCTCAATGTGTCATTTTACAGTAGTATTTTCAATGAAGGTTAAAAGATTGAATCAGCCTGACTGATCACTTATTAATATTCTTTTGGCTTAAATACCTTTAAGACTAGTGCCCCTGGATTGCCAGTAGAATGATTATCATGTTATGGCGGTGTTGTTAGACTTGCCGTGAGGTTATTATTATTTTGAGAGACTGTGCTAGTTTCAGTTTTATGTTCTTTTCCCCCATGTGTCATATTATGCAGTATGCAGTATTTATGTTCACTTGAAAAAAATCTGTGTTTATTCAACTATAACTGTGAATGAATTGTAGGTGCAATTGCTGACCAATCTTCCCTCTCATTTAAGAACTTCTCTGCCTCAATTATTATTTGTTTTTTTTCAAAGCTTGGAGAAGGAATAGCTACATTCACATAGAAATCAGTCTAACAAACAAAAACATTAGTTACTTGTGTTTTTCTTCTATGGTACTAGATTCTCCTACTAGTGATTAAAGATGGCAAAAAAATTATGAACTTAATTTTCTCAGGCACCATAGTCTTTTTTCATTTTTGGCAATCAGTTTTGACAACAGCAAGTACATCTATCCTTGCCACAGTATTGCAAAATCAACCTAATTTTCATTTCAGTGTTTGGATCAGTTTACTAGTGTGCCTTATTTTTTTTGTTTTCTTTGCATAACCAGGACCTCAACTTGTGTTGTAAAGGAGTTTTGAATGGTTTTGTTACTGCTTGCCTTCTCTCTGGACTTCCTTTTGATTTCTGAAAGACAAAGGGTACTAGCTGTTTATTGGTAAATTCAAAGTGTGAATTAAGGCAAGTGCAGTTTTGAAGTTTATCTTCCCTTTTATTCTATTGAACTTGTAATTTCTGTGTCTCTACTCTTGGAATTTGATTCTCTGTGTCAAGGTTATTGCTTTGTCCTGGCGAGGTAAATTTTTTCTTGGTATTTTTGATTGTTGGACCAGTTTCTGCCATTGTATCTATTAGATCACTTGCTCCAAATTTTAATGGGGAAGTTAAAGCCATGGTGTTTCAGACTGACTAGTTATAATATTTCAGAAGCTGAAAGATTTTTTTTTTCCGTATCTCTCAACTGCAATCTTAAAATTTTACAATTGCACAATTGTATGTCTTGTATAAGTATTGGCAAACTGACCAGTCAAATCTGCTTTAAACATTTTGGTAGATAATGTTTCTTCTCACACAATGTCAGAAAGCAATTTCCAAAACACAAGAAGCAGATTTGACTGTGCTGTAATTTTACACACACTTTGGGAGAATTTTGTCCAGAATTGCTTGATTAATACTACTGTTGCCTTACTTTATTCATACAATATATATCTGTATATTGTACTTTAGAAGCATTGGATGTACATAGTACATAATTTACAGTGTTTTATCAGCACCAATACTCAACTCTGTGAATCAGTATGATGATTTTCAGAGTTCACTTTAGTTAATGTTTTCTAATGAGGCTTGCAATTAATTGCCCATTACGTGTGATTTTTTTTTTAAAGAGATTTGAGTGAGATATCTATTTATGTGTGTTTTTCTTTTTTTTTTTTAACAAATTTGTTATGTTACATTGTATAAGTTAAATTAATGCTTGTTTTCTCTACTACCTAATATTTAAAATCATTTCATTTCTTATTTATTTTTATTTTTTTGGTTTAGTAACATAAAATTAAGGCTTTTGATCGAGCAAGAAAGTTGCATGTTGAGAAACACAAAATCTTCAGGTAGGAAGAACTCAAATCATGTCTGTTATCGCGTGTTATTGAATGTTGTGATTTTTTAATGAGGCTGTTGTTCCAGATTATTTTAACAGAAGTACTGTTATGCGCTGCGTTTAATTTATTTTTTATGTGTCCATCCTAATCATGTGTACGTTACAAGTTCCTTTTTAAGAGGCAGCTGAAATCAGTATTACTATTTCATCAATTTTCATTTCATGTGTTGTTGGTTGTTGATACTGGATGCTAATATTCATTCTCACAGACGTCCTTCATTGCTTATTCATTGATGCTTTTTTGTCTGAAGTATTGTTTTGTTTTGTAAAACTCAGCAATGGTTATTTTGATCTGGAACAACACCTTTCTGTTGTTGAGCTTTTGCTCAGGTTGTGTAAAAATTGAAAAAAAAAAGAAAGAAAAAAAAAAAGAAAAATTAAGATTATTGACAACAATTAACAATTGTTGCACACCAAACTACTTAACATTATTGTTGGACCTATTGGTATTATTATTTTGTTTTTGAAACAGGGCTAGTTACAATGTACTTTAATGTTAATTTTTTTTTTACATACAAGCTGTAAGGCCATTTATGGTCATCATTGTTACTTTGTTTTCTTCAGGCCCGGTACCATTCTTTTGTGGTTTTGTTGAGTGTTAGTGCAAAAATCACCGTGTTTGCATTTGTACTTACTTTATGGCCTGGCTACTTCTTTAAAGTGCATTCGTAGCCAATGCTTATAGGAAAGTTATTTCCAAAAGTGTACACACAATGGCCTTCATGGGGAACAACAGCATAATATTCACTGTTAGCAGTGGCATTACATTGATGGTTATTACTTTTGCCATGTTTTCTCTTTTCTTTTTTTGGTAAAATATGCAATGCTCCAATAGCTAAAGTGACATAAAGATGATCAAAGATCTCGAGCCACCTCTGTATTTATTTATTTATGTATGAGTTTGTTGCATTTGATATTTGTATGAGTTACGATGATTTGTTTTAAATTATTGTGGGTTGAGTTTTTAATACCATTAAACTGGTTAACATTTTCTCTTGGTTGAAGTTTATAGACTTAATGTGGTAATAACATGGTTAACTAAAAGTGTTTAATTGATTTTTTTTTCTTTTTATAGAAGAAAATAGCTATAGTTAACTTAAAGACTCACAGGAATGTAGGACTGACGAGTAGTTATTAATAAAAAACAAACTTTTTTTTTTTTTTTACCAATAATGTGATTTTTTACCTGTAACCACCCACTTAGTGCACTAGCGCCAAAGTTAAACGCCAAGTTACAAATTCCTACATTGTACATCTACAAAATGGGATGTTGGTGAGGCACTACCTCGCAAAACGTGTGTGCGGCACTGGTCCAGAAGTTCATCGCCCTACCCACCAAAATACCCAGCTGACTTGGTGACGACCGGCGAACACTGAAAGGTCAGCAGCAATTCGTATCGGTTCGTACTTTACTATCTATAATCTTCCTCAACAAAATTCTTTCTCCGGCTTTCAAATTGGAAGAGCTGAAAAAGCGAATTTCTTCTAAACTAAGTCTGGTTTTGTGCTTCTGGCGCCTGGTATATAGTGTGTAAAGAGGGTTGTCTGTGACAGGAAAACATCCAAGGACTCTGTACCAAAGGCCTCATTCAGAAATGGGTGCCTCACTGACTTTCCTGAATCTGGTAGGCTCTGTGGCTCTAATCTCACCTGTAATAGTTCAACATCAATTAATGAACAGACTACTTGAATGTGATTCAAAAAAATTTACTCACGGCTAACACTTCACATTAGTTCAGTACACTGAAGAATTGATTAAAGGAAATTGTCAGTTAGGGCCAAAATTGGTGCTGTCCAACAGTATGCATAAACACAGAATACAGAATACATGTTCACATGATGTTTAGAATTTAAGTACCTAGTGTACTTCCACACACTTATGTGCAATTAACACATCAGTCAAAAACTTGTCAATTTTACCAGAGTCCTCTCCACTAAAATTAAAGTACAGTACTTTCACTTTTCTGAGACAACTTTGATTCACAACAAAATTAACACTCTAGTATGAAAAGAAAAAAATATAAAAAATAATGAAACATAGAAACACTAATAATGGGATGTTGCATCCTGTTCGGTATAGGATTATTCACAAAATAACAGACAAATGGGCCCATGAAAATTGTAATAAAATTGACCTACCTATCTGTATCTGAAATTGACAAAGGTAGCAATGATGTCAACATTTTTCCAATTTTAAAAGTTATATATACCTCACCAAATGTACAATTTATTAGTAAAGAAATAAGGTGAACCTTTTTTGATTTACTTTAATAAGGGACCAATGCATATGTATACGGTGAGTTAAAACATAGTTTAAAAGAGAAACACTTACCACTATATCTTAAAATGCATAACCTCATAACAAATTTACAAGTGCCTTCAAACAGTTTGCACAAAATTAATTCGAGACACCACTTTACCCTCAATTGATTCTTTCAAATGCCTCTGTAGCAGGTACAAAAATTGAAATGGATCTAATTCTTTGCAATGCACTTATGATCAAAAAGAACAGAAAAATAACAATTACAGAAAAATATAAAGCAACCCGTTATGATCACACCCTTCCCCTCCCATATTCCCTACCCAGAATTTCTTGAGTCTTTCCATAAATCTTTAAAGAACAATCAAACAGTTTTTGAAAAATACAGTTAAGTTTTTACCCTGAGAACTTCATTTAACTCACATGGAAGAAATAGCAGAGTGGTAATTAGATAACATGAATGGACTTTCACTTACCTAACTTCATTGAATTTGTACTAATGAGGTGAAGAATGAACTGAACAGAGAAGCTAATCTTCGCACATGCAGATACGAGAGACTTTGCACAACTTCATAATTTTCAGTTTAAAATAATAACCATGAAGAAAAACCTGGAAGGATAAGTTTACTTACGATATGATGAGAACTACCTCGACTTGGTGGTGTTCCAAACAATTTTCCTTCATTTTAGTAACGCATCACACTAAAAGAAGCAAGAGACCACAGAACAACAGGCCTGCAGCTTTTGGTCCTCTGCATATCTCTCCACCTAGAATTGTTGCACATCACTCAAGAAAAATATAATTAAAATGAAGGCATACATAACAATATATGTACTTTCATCTAAATTTTCAATGACAAACAAATATTGTTTCTTTTTTTAATCTTTAAATAAACTAAAGGGAAAAAAAAGAGAAAGAAAATATTGGTCAGAGTGGAGCGCTACCGCAATGTAAAGCTATATGAGAAGTATTCAGCTTTCTTATAACAGGTTTATATCACATAAAAGTAAGACAAATCAGACCCCAGAGGTATCTTCATTGGTACATGGAACATCAGCTTCCGGATCTGGGCTTGAGGTTCCATTAAGAGCAGGTTCACTAGCTGTAACATGAGCTGCTGAAGAGAGTGTTTGAAGTGGCATGAATGCTGATCCCAAGGATGGTTTGAACTGAACAGACACACATGGTTTTAGATTTCCATATGTTGTGAAGTCAATCATAGGACGCCTGAAAATAATTTTAATATTAAATTTGACACAAACTTGTTATTAGATTGACGCAGTCCATAATATACTTAAAAAAACAAAAACAAGGAGACATTCCTGACCTATTATCCTCAACAAATTTCAAGTTGACTTTTTCACAACCATCAGGTGGTTCTCTAGCAAGAAATTTGTTGATATGGGGGGATGTGCCCAGCTTTCCAGCATCACGATCTGGTGAGGAGTCTCCACTGCCAACTGCCAACAAAATACATATGATTTAAAAACATATTCTGAAATGCATATTTTTAGTGATATTAACAGCATACACAACATACCTTGCGATTCACTTGGCGGTCTAGACAATTCCATTACTCCAGCAATAAGAGGTGAAGCTGATTCACGGGATGGAGGACCTAAGAAGATAATTGATGACACAAAATACTTGAGTTATTCACAAAATATTTTTAATAAAAAAATAGAGAGAGGAGGTTAACATACCAGAGGATTGGGAACTGTGAGTCGTGAACTCTCCAGCAGCAGGTGTTTGGGTATTCACTGACCGAGATCGTGTCGATCGAAGCATATCTGCTAGGGGTGCACGATGACCTTCAGGGGTAGCTAGTTGATAAGTCTTTTCTTCTTCTCTCTCCTGATCATGTACACCACCTTTAGTACCCTTGAGAACAAGCCTCTCAATTTCTTGATTTAAACCTTCAATAGAGCTGCGCATTGGAGGTCTATTTGCAGCTGGTTGTTTCCAGGTGGGAATATTGACAGGCATAGCCTTGTGAAGAGGAGAGCCTTGAATGCAGAGGATACACAAAAGTCAAGGAGTCAAAGGCCGATATAATAGTTCATGGATATCCCCACTGAAGTGCAAAGATGTGAAATTTACCTGAGGCAGTACTAGTCTGACTTCCAGCACTTGGAGATGTAACTGTACTGTGGTCACTATGGTGTGAAGAGGCTGGAGATGGGAGATTTGGCGACATTATTAGTCCAAACGCAGCAGTCCTTTCCCGGCTACTAGTGGGTTCCTTGCTAGTCCTTTGTAATCTATCAATAAGAAATTGAGAACTACCAACAATTCTAACAAGACCAACACCATCTGTTTGCCAAACTGTCAAAATCAGGTACCTGTGCCTTATATATTTTTCCAGTTTGTCTTCATTGCAGGAATAATCATAGCGGTATTTTCTACTATCTCCCAAGAGCCAATCCTCAGTCTACAAAACAATCAACTTTCTGCATGAGTTTTGAAACTTAAAACATAGGGAATTAGGTGAATATGGTTCAATAAGGTTTAGAACATACCTGAGTTGCTTTGTCAACCTGTAGATTAAAGGAATCTCTTGGCCACTGCCCCTGAAGATAAAGTGTATCTAAAGATGCTGTGCGGCGAATTATACTGTTACTACTTCCTAATCCATGGCTCGGTCTACCACTGAGTGTCTTGGATTTGGCTGGAAAGGACATATAAGAGTTAGTCACCCATTCACGATTAAAGAATCAAATAAACTCTTCAGAGGAATTTTGTTTACTGTGCTGGTAACTCACAGCTTAAGACAGGGTACATGTAAGGTCTGGGGTTCATAACTTAAGTAATGATATAAAACTTAAATAAGTTCTTTGATTTGTAGAAAATGACAGAGCATTCAAAGAGCTCAGAAAGAAATACAACAATAGGATTCAACTGGGTAACCCTAGAGCCATGGAAACACAAAGACATGTAAACGGCTGCCTGAGGATAAGCCCTTAAGCCATGAATTGACAAGAGCTATGGTCGTCCCAACGAAAGAATGACCCAAGGCAAATAGGAAACGCGTGCAAGCCTGGGTCAATCTCTCGCTGGGAAGACTATAAATGCTAGAGAACAATAGTCCTCCCCTTCAACCCAAACTGTTCTAACGTCAAGGGTTGACGGCCGCAAAAGTTTATCTCTACAGGAAAACCAATGTACTTCACGAATTGAGCCGTCATGTCAGAAAACAGCGACGAACGATGCGAGGACGAGCGACATTCATGACAGTTTCTTGACTACACCTAGCCCAAGCAGGCCAGCCGGAACGGGGCCCTGGGCCCGGGCCCAAGACAGCCTAGGCCACCTAACCTCGCGGGTGACATTGACAGCTGTGAGCGGGCCGGGCCACCTTGCGCCTTTGTCGGGATCCTGGTCGCTGACAGGACCAGGGGCGCCGCCGCGAGGGTCTGCGGGGACGTGAGCCTCAGTGTACCTTTGTACGACAGGGTGGCTAGCGCTCCGGGAGAGCGCTGGCCCGAGAGGGCCCTCCAAGCAGCTGTGGGGGACAGGGACAGGCTGCCGCCGCCGCTGCCGCTGCCGGGGCCCAGCAGGCTGAGGCCTCCGCCGATGGGGCTGCCGTTGTCGCTCTTCCTCAGCAGCGAGGCCATGGGCAGGGTGGCCCTCATGGGCCCCGAGCCCGACGACTTGCGCCCCCTGAGGGCCTGCTGCAGCTGCAGTCCCTGCGGCGGGGGCGGGGGCGGGCCCTGGGCCTGCGCCCCCTGCCCCTGCGGGGGCTGCTGGGCCTGGGCCATCCTTGCCTTGGGACTGGCTGGCCCGCGACTGACTGCCTGCCGCCTGCCTGCCTGCCTTGCCTGGGCCGCGCCGCTGAGCGTAACCAGCGGCCCACTGCGGGCGAGCGTAGCGGCAGCGGCACCGGGCAAAGCGTGGCGCTCAGCTCGGCTCGGCTCGGCTCACTCTTCTCCACTTGAATCGCTGGCCCCGGGCCCGTCCCGCCCGCTGCGCTCCGCTCAGCTCCGCTCAGCTCCGCTCAGCTCCGCTCAGCTCCGGGCTGGCTGACACCTCCACCTCCTCGGCCTCGGCTCAGCTCAGTTGTAAGTCAGCTGGCGGCCCGCCCCCTCTCACCCCCCCCCCCCCCCCTTACCGTCCGCGAGGCGAGTACGCGCTACGCGCGGGCCGCGGGCTGGTTCAGGCTGCGTGCGGGGGAGCACTACAAGCAAGCGCCGCCTCTCTCCGTCACGCTCCGCACGCCCCTCGCCTCAGCCTCAGTGAGTGGAATGGAATGGAGGTCCGGCCGTTTTCGAACCCAGTCCCGCCCGACGTGTGGCGCAGCGGGAGCGGCCCTCCACCCCCCGCCCCTTTCCCTTTCCTTCTCCCCCCCCCCTCCCCTTCTCTCGCCAGAGATTGCGTTCGCAGCGTGTGGGTGCTTTGTCTCCACAGTATCGTAAGGCATAGGGAAGCCCAGTCTGGCCTCACTTTTGGGCAACTCCTGCCAATTTCTGTAGCGAGGAAAAAATCTATATTGCAGATTTTGATCCCACGTTAAGTGCATCCTAGGGACCCAATCATCCTGAAACTTGAGTATGCCCGCTGTCAGACCAATACTGTCCACATTCGGCAGCTTACGCTTTCTTCGATTTGGTTAAAAGTACCTTAGTTCGGGTATTGTGAATTACGTTGCACGCACTGCGCTGAAGTTAGCGTAAGCGTATAAGATACTTTTACGCAGCTTAAGGTAACTTCAGCGCAGTGCGTTGCACAAAATTACTTTTCCAAAAGTTCATTTGCAAGCTACGACACGGCATGTGGCCCCGTGCGACCTGCCGTTTGGACAGAATGACGCTCAAAAAAAAAAATAAAAAAAAAATGGCAGGTCGATTGCGGTAGAACTCGACCGGCTATCGGCTATGGAGGTCCCTAAATGAAGTTAAGAGATAAAAAAAGGTCCGGTTCATAAACTTTACCTCGTTGCCTCAATTCACTGGAACTGCGCCGTCCTTTGATTCATAGTGGGGAATTCATCCCAGTGTCCTCACAAAAGTAGGCAATAAGTCGCCCAAACCACCCAAACACAGTGGAGAGAAGCGAGAAGCGGGCTGCGTATGCACCTGCCTACTAGGCAACATACAGGCACCTGAGCCGACGTGTTGCCTAGTACGCAGGCGCGAATGAAGCCAGCTTTACTCCACTGTGTTGTTTGGGCGACTTTTTGCCTACTCTTCTGGCAGCACTGAACTTATTTTCAAACATGACAAGGGGGCTTTTTTCTCTAGTTTGCACGATCAGATATATTAACGATTGCCCCCCCCCCCCCCCTTGTTCCGGTTAACCGGTTTTTCGGTATTAACCGGTATTTTAGCCTTCACCGAATTACCGGTTACTAATTTTAAAATACCGGTTTACCGAAATCCGGTTTTTGAACGAAAATTCGTGATTTTTTTCTCTTTCAAAAACCCGTTATAAAAGATTCACCGAATGCGACCAGAGCCCCGCAACCCTAGCCTTAATGTACAAGTCTCGTGATGTGAATGTATAGTTATATGCATATAAAATGTCCCATATCTTTCATGTTTATCAGTTTTTACTTTTTCTGCACCGATCCTGACTTAAAACTTGGTTTCTATGTTTAAGAAATCGTTAATTTAAAAAATACCGACTTGTAAGATAAAAATCTTAAAAATTGTATACTGTCCCTTCGAACGAGCCTTGGCTCCTGGGACCTATTTAATCAATAAAATAAATAAATAAATAAAAAAAAAAATAAAAAAAAATCGGTTATTTTTTAAAACCCGTATTTTTGACAATACCGGTACAATACCGAAACCGGTAATTCGGTGAAAAACCGGTTAATTTCGTCACCGGAAACCGGTTAGAAAAGTCCGTCACCGAACATGCCTAACTCCCCGCGAAAGACAAACACAGACATTTTCGATACGTCCATTCCCAATATTCGGGGGTCTGTTGTTTCGGGGCTTATATTTCTTCTCTTGAAGGTGGCCTTGACTTGTGTCAGTGACATCAGTCAACAAAGTATCGAACTGCAGTTGTCCGTCGAGTCGAGCAGCCCAAAGTGGTTGTACAGCAAACAGGGTGTGGGTTCTAGTCTTGTCTCGGCCTGCACGGGGCGTATCGTATCGGAGTAGCGGGCCAGCCAGCACAGCGCCGAGCAGTGGGACCGTTTTGATAAGAGCGAGTACACTGGCCAGGCCTATTCCTCACTTGCGTTAAAAGCGACGGTTCGTGCCGTTGTCTTATAAGTACTGTTCTGCTTAAATACGAACCTACAAAGATTTTACGTTGGCGATGTTCTTAAAATATTGGTGTGATTTCGCAGTGATGGAACTGTGAGGTCTCAAGCAGATTGAACAGGGATGAGAAGTCGCCGATAAAAGCTGCAGTGCGAAAGCACTTCGAAATCTCTCAATAAGAGGATACTGTACACCAACATTTGCAAACACGTGTGGAACCGTAGCGAGACAAGGGCGCTTATCGGTGGAAGAGGGGTAGGACACAGACACAATACGGCTGTGCCAAGCTGCTATCTCCGCAGACATGACACTCCTCCGAAAGTGCAGACAACCCCAGAGTCATAATAATGATGAGGTACTGCGGCAGAGGGTGAGAGAGAGGTTACAGCACCTTCGCCAATTTGTATCGCTATAGGGATGAATATAGATAAATTTCTTAAATTAGAAGAAAAAAATAATCTACCATTGTATTTGTTTCTGAGTCGAACACGCATGCATAGTGAGAAATCCATGAGGAACACATGGGGAAACCATTAACAGGTAGAAGAGGCAGATTTATGGCATGAGAAAGCAACATTTTTACTTCCATATCTCCAAAAACTGTTTTTAAACATAAAAAATGAGAGGTAAAGTTAATTTTCATAAGTACATAAGGCCTTTGTTAAAATAAAACAAGGTTTCTCTTCAAACATATCCTGCAATCTGTAGAGAGAGGTCAACCTGGACCTCCACTGCTTGTTTTTTTTCTTTTCAATTTATAAAATCAAACTAAATCTTACCATTAAAAAAACAAGAAACAATAAATAAGTATAAAAATGCTTTGTTTCACAGGAAATACCAGAAACATTAAGGTCACTGGAAAAGGCATAAGACACAATCTGACTTTTCAAATATACCTGATGAAAAGACCATTCAGCAAATTAAGAATTAACTGAAAATAAATGAAACAGACAAAATTATTTAGAAAATAGAAAGAGTGAGCAGAGTTCTGAAAATAATAATAAAATACTGGTCTTGAAGAAGGAAACAGTTGAGCATGTGAGAAAATAATCCCTCGCTTACCTGGAGAGCAAGGTAGTTTCAGATGGCTAGTCCTATTGTTCACATTGAGACACTAGAACCTTGCGAGCTTAATGGCACAATAGTAGCCCATGGCACAAAATGCCAATCAGTAGAAGGCATTACATTTTACCATGCAAATTCTCAAAGAAAGAGTTGCTTGCCATTGTCATTACAAAAAAATACAACTAAAATCACTAATTCAAAATTATAAAACTTTGGTGAGAGCAAAATAAGGTAGTCTTAATGTATATCTTCCAGAATCTACATCAGAGATTGCTAAAAAGAAAAGTTGGTGAGTTTTAACAATCCTCTTTAAGTTCTAGTTGAAGTTGTGTGGGGTATGTATGTTGTTAAAGGACATTCTACACCAAGAGATACCTATCATTCCACCTGATCAATTCTATAAAATTCAAGCTCATAAAATCTGTCACTACTTTATCTATACAACAATCCAAAATTTGCATCATCTCTCAGTCCGATAGGCACACAAAAGTAAAATGCTTCAACAGTCTCACAACAATAACACGTCTTTCAACAATTATTAAGCAGGCCAGAGCAAACGAGGCAATCAGTGATTGACATACAATAATGTAACCAGCTGCTAGACCTTCCCCGCCCTGCGCTATAATGGCACTTCCTTTGGTTCCACGCTTGACATTTGGCGCCCCCACCACATCACCCTATGCGCCGCACAAGTAGTTGCAAATAATTAAAACCTAAAACGAAATCACATGAATGGAAACTTGAACGAGTCAATTTTGTCCGCCGCTTTCTAGCTACGCATCGCACCACACCCGGAGGGTCCAGAAACGGTGCAATATAAGCAAGTGGCTACGGACTCTCTCTGTCCCTCCTCTCCACAAAGAGCGAAGTGACCGACTAGAGATAACCACTACCATAAGCGGTAGTTGAAGATCGAGTCGTTGCCCACGTGGACCACTACCAGTGGCACTGGCGGTACTTGCTGACGGTGTCGTTGCCCACGTCGACCACGACCACTACCATTTGTGGTACTTGAAGACCGAGTCGTTGTCGACCACGACCACTACCAGTAGCGGTACTTGCTGACGGTGTCGTTGCCCAGGTCGACCACGACCACGTGCTGGTCGTTGGTGACGGCCACGCCACACGGCCTCTTGAGCGGCGCGTCGTGCGAGTCGATGGTGTTGATGACCTGGCCCTTGAGGGACAGGACCTGGACGTAAGAGCGCGCCTTGTCCACGCGCGACGCCAAGATGCGCCCCTCCGAGTCGCAGGCCAGCCCGCCCACGCGCGCTCGCCCTGCAGCAGGAGGAACAGGAGCAGGGTCAGCCAAGGCGAGGGGTCCTTCACTCAAAAAAAAAAAAAAAAAAAAAGTGTACACTTTAAGATAAAATCAGAAAAAATCAGAAGGAAAAAAAAATAAAGGAAAATCAGAAAAATTGGTGTACGCTTGAATTTATGGTGAAGGACCACTCGGGTTCAGCAGCTCGTCAAACAGCAGATGAACACGTCACGCCCGCACTGCATGCGTTGCGCAGTGAAATATCGTGTGATCTCCAATAAAATCTCGCCATACTTCGCCAGATGTGATGAGGACGAGGGGAGGCATTCTCACAAAATGAGCACAATGATTTTCTTAGACATTTGATTTTCAGGCAGTCAATAAGAGTGACTTTTACGTATGGTATGAAGCCCAAATAAAATGAAAGCCCCGTATTGATCCAGTACCCACTAAAAGCCAGCTGGTTATTGGTTCTCCTTTTTCTTTTGATTTTTCAACGAACATTTCTGTCACTCATCTTCTATAAATTGTGATCTTTCCGGCCCCCAAATTGTTCATGTTTTCTTAATTTTTCGGGTTTAAAATTTTTTTAAATGATTTTTTAGAGGGGCGGGGGCGTACAATGATTTTCCAGAGTGCCCCCCTCCCCCCCCTCCTTCCTCTCGGGATGACGACCAGGACTGGGAGCGGCGCAGCAGAGGGGGCCCCTCACGGGTAGGCACACCCGCCCAGCACGCGTGCGCAGCGGGAGGGGAGCTCGAGGGGTCCCACACTCAAAAAATCAGCGTACACCCTAATACAAAATCAGTAAGAAACAGGGACGGTCCTATTCGCAGGGAACACCAGCCCAACCTTAACTAACCTAACCTAACGGAGGTGGGCGCTATATTGTTTCCCTGCGGATAGCACTTCAGAAGAATTAGAGGCTATCCGCAGGGATCCCTTCGGGATCCCTGTCCCTGCGAATAGCATTTAAGGAGGTCATTTAAGGAGGTCATCGGGCTATTCGCAGGGACACCTGCGGCAGGGAACCCTGCGATTAGCCACTTCCAAGAAACAGAGAAAATCGGAAAAAAATGACCAAAAAAAATCACGGAAAAAATAGAAAAATTAGAAAAGTCGGTGAAGTACGCTTAAATTTGAAGTGAAAGACCCCTCTGGGTAGCTCAGGGATTTGTCTCGTTCACACTCGCCTTCACTCACCTTTACCTTCGGTTGTGAGCGCCTCGAGGAAGTCTCCCTTGGCGCTGAACACATGTATCCTGTCGTTGTCGGCCACCAGTATCTCTCCCGACGGTGCCGCCGCCACGCCTGAGATCATATTGAAGCACCCGGGGCCGTTGCCTTTCCGACCCACCTGCAGGGAGGGGGGGGGGGGGATTAACGAACCGCTTTACGAAGGCTGTCTCTAGATCCGCCACAGGGTGGCGATGCGTACCTGGAAGAGGGGCTTCCCCCCGCTGTCAAAGACGAACACGCAGCAGGCCCCATTGTCAGCCACCAGGATGTGGCCGAACGTGGGCTCGACGGCGACGGCGGTGGGCTCCTGGAAGGGCGGGTGCGTGAAGGTCCGCAGCACGTCGCCAGCCTCCGACATCTCGATCACCTGCTTGGTCCGCCAGTTGACCACGACCAGCCCCGCCGTCTTGGTGCAGGCGATGCCCGTGCACGACCTGCCCGCCAGCTCCGCCGTCTCGATGTGCCTCTGGAAGGCCAGGTCGCCGGCGGCCAGCACCTTGACGCGCGAGTTGCCCGTGTCCAGGACGTAGGCGTGCCGCCCGTCCGCGTCCACCGCCACGGCCACCGGCTGCAGGAACTCGCTCTTGCCCGAGCCCCGCGCGCCGCCGAAGGTCCTCAGCGGGTTGTTGTGCGGCGTCACCTCCACCCGCAGCGGGTAGTTCTGGATGGGGCGGTCCATGACGCTGAGCTTGAGCAGGTAGCGGCCCGAGTCCCACGGCCGGAACTTGATGGTATACGAGCCGTCATCCAGGTCCGTGACGAGGCACGGGAGCGGCGCGGGCTTGGACGGCGACGCGCCGGGGGCGGCCGCGGGGGCGGGCGTCGCGGCCGGCGGCGGCGCCGGGCTGTCCGGGTCCACGACCAGCTCGGCCGCGACGGGGTCGCCGCCCGTCTTGCGCGGGCAGCCGTGGTAGTCCACGGTCCAGAGGCGCGCCTGGGCGGGCAGGCGCGCCACGGCGGGCACGGGCTGCTCCAGCGAGGCCGACGACAGCGACGGGAAGGTGGTGCTGGTGCGCACGCGGCCCAGGCGCTGCAGCGCCGCCTCCACCTGCTGCACGCTGTCGTTGTGCTTGAGATCGCACGTGATGAACGAGTTCTCGCGCGGCTCGTGCAGCGTGCTGGCCGACTCGAGCTTCGCGCCCAGGCTGGCGATGCGCTGCGAGATGGAGCGCACCTCCACCTGGTACTGCAGGCCGTCGCACTCCTTCTCCACCTGCAACAGGATATGGGTTTGGCAAAGTTAGACTTGGTATGTCAGAAATTTGATGCACTCATTTGGGTCGATCCCTTACAAAACGAAATCATTCCGAAACTCGTCCTGGACGGTTCCAAATGTATACCGATATCCGCGGACAGCTCCGAATGTGTACTGTAGTTTTACAACTGCAGCTATGGATTGACGGTTGCGCCATAAGTAAAGCTAATAGTATATACCACATCAAAAATTAAAAAAACAAAAAGTTATAAAAGTGCATTTTTTTAAACAGTGTGTGCTGTGAAGCGATACGGGCAGCAAGGCATGTCAGGCTTGTCCTTCGAACGTGTGCGGGCCGCACTTACACGCCTGTCCGTCAGTCATGCACTGCCAGAGCCACCCGTACGGCGCATGCCCCGCCCCGCCCCGCCCCGCCCCGCCCCGCCCCGCCCCCCGCTGCGTCGCTACTCCCCGCCGCGCCCCTACGGCCCCTCTGCTATCGATAAGCCTGCGGCCTGCGGCCGCGGAGTAGCGACGCCCCATCCCCACGACGGAGGTGGAAGGGGGGAAAGAGGGGGAGGGGGAGGGGGAGGATAGCCCGGCGCGGCGGCGAGGCGCCGGTGACTCACCACCGGCTCGGCTCGACTCGACTCGACTCACCTTTTGCTTCTCGGCGGCGACCAGGGCGAGCTGCTCCTCCAGCACCTGCCGCTTGGCCTGGCTGGCCTGCGTCACCTGCTCCAGCAGCTGCGCCTTCCGCTTGTCCAGCGCGGCCGACAGCTCGGCGATGGAGCTGGAGACCTGCTCCAGGCACGCCTCGGTGGCCACGTCCAGGCGGTGCAGCTCCGCCGTCACGGCCTCCTCCGCCTGCGACAGCTGCGTGCGCCCGCGAGCGCCCGCGCCCGAAAACGTTACGTCATACCGAGGGGGGAAACAACTCAATTTTCGTGTGCAAATCATTTGAATTTTTGTGAATTTTCGTAAATTTTAGTGAATTTGCACTGATTTTTTTCCAGAATTTTTGCTTGGATTTTTCCCACTCTTGTATGAATTTTCCTCAATTATCCTAAATTTATCTGATTTTTTTTCCTGAATTTTCCTGAATAACGTGGTGAACAAAAACTTAAGCCATGAGCGTTGTTTGCCCCTCGCGTCATACCATCACCGCAGTGGAAACCCAAAGAGAGCATGCGAATGTCGCACACTGTTGCGTCTTCCGCAATTGCCATTAGCATAGGTGAAAAAAAAAGTGCGATCTTGCAGGAATTTTGCGATATACACTTAAGGGGATAAATGCGCGGACAATGGAGATTCCGAGGGGGAAGGGGGGGATAATTCATACAAAATGTATACGATGATTTATAGATTTTTTGACTTACTTAAACTATGGATTTTTCAAGAGAATAAAGAAAATTTCTATCTTTTTTCGATAATTTTTTTTCCTCATTTCATCTCTTTTTATCTGTTCACGATTTTTCGGATTACTCTGTAACTTTCTTCTTTATTTTTTATACTTAATTATTATTATTTGATTTTTAGAATGGATCTTAAGGAGGCCGGACGTACGATGATTTTTTAGAAGTGACCCCCCCCCCCCCCAATCCCTCCCCTTTTCGGGCAACGCATGCACCTACAAGAGCATGACATTCGCACACTTGGCTTTTCACCCGGGGGTGGGGCGCTCACCTTGGCTATGCACTCGTTGGCCTTGTACAGCAGGATCTCCGACATGCGCTTGATGGCGATGGAGAAGGGGATGATGGTGTGCTCGCCGGGGCCGTTGCTGTGGCTGCCGCCCGCGCACAGCGTGCAGAACACCGAGTCGCACGTCTCGCAGAAGAGCAGCTCCTGGTTGAGGTGCGTGGCGCACTTGGGGACCACCTCGCGGCGCTGGCGCGACATGAGGTCGAGCAGCTGGTTGACGAGGAAGGAGGGCGGCAGCGCGGGCACGCCGCCGCGGGGGATGGTGATGAGCTCGCGGCAGATGGGGCAGCGGAAGGTGCCCGTGTCCCGCGTCTGCGAGGCGGCGATGCGCGTGAGGCAGTGCAGGCACACCGTGTGCGAGCAGGGCAGCAGCTTGGGCGTGTGCTCGCCGCCGTCGTACATGCCTGCGCGGCAAACACAAAGGCGCGCCATTATTACCTGCGGAATGTGTCGCGGAATATATATAGGAAATTCCGCTTAACTGAAACCGGAACCGGAACCTTATGTGAAGAAAATCCGAGGAAATCACGTTTTGTCGTTTCTGCTTCCTCCAGCGTATTACGAAAAATTGACGTACATGGTCGAGGGGGGAAAACTTCTGAATTTCAGTGTACAAATTTTCGGAAATTTGTGAGAAGTTTGGTGAATTTTAGTTGAATTTTTGTGAGTTTCACCGATTTTTTTTTTTGAAATTTTTTGTATTTTCCTGAGTTTTTTCTGAATTGCGAGGTGCACAAAAATTTCAGAGTTGTTTTCTGTGAGTTAACAATGCGAACTAACTACTAACAAGTTGGCTGTCATGAGCTAAGTCCTCCTACTGTTACGTTCTCCGAGGGTTGGAGGAGGCCATCTTCAACTAACTAACGGAGGTAGTTCTCCCGCCTACCCCTTGCCCCTCCCCGACCCTTGAAGCCGCCCGAGCCCTGAGGCTTCCCCGCGACAACCCCACCCTGTCCCGGCCGGGCCCGCTGGGCCCACTGCACACTGTCCCCACTGCAGGGGTAGTTTGGCGCCAGCGGTTCGTCTAAATGCCCCACTTTAGCCTCGGCTTCCTCCGCCCGACCAGCCCCGCCCCCGCCCCGCCCCGCCCCGCCCCGCCCCGCCCCGCCCGAGGCCGGTCGATGAGATGCAGTCAGTGACGAGAGCGGGGTGGCCTCCCCCGCGCCGCATCGCACCGCACACCACTAGGGGAAAGCAGGCCGCCAGTCGGCTCAGTCAGAACATAGAGACGAAGGGGAATCAAGCTCAAACATATAGTTTATTGTTTCCGACGGGTCCACCACTCTGGTAATCTTGTGTACACTTCATCCGATAATTCCTGATAATGAGGGGGAGGGGGGGGGAGCAAGCGGGAAACAACTCTGAATTTCAGTGCATAAATGTACTTTTTATTTCTAAATTTCTATTTCTTTTTAGATGAATCTTTGGAAAATGAGGATTTGAATTTTCTAAAAATTTCTTGTCTTGTTAATTTTTTCTTCTTTTTTTAAATCCTCCAAAGACTTTCTATGTTTTTTAAGGAATTTCGAGGCGTACGAATATTGTATAGTTGTTTCCCCCATTTGGAAGAGAAGGGGGGGGGGGGTTTATAATGACCGCGACACGCCACGGGATGCCAGACGTGTTCGTTTCCCTCTCCTCCAAGCTACAGGGGCACACCTGCATCAGCCGTGTGCGCGCGCCACGCGCCTCGCCTCAAAAGGTGAACCCAGCAAAGACGACAACACCCGGCTCCACCCGGCCCGACCTAAACCGACACGCGAGACGAGACAATAATACTCCTTTGTGGCGCGGAAGTTTAACACCTGGAAGAGCCGCCGGAGCGAGCACACGTCTCGCATGAGGGGAGAGGGAGTGTTCTCTCCCATTTCGGGTGAGAATTTGGATTGAAAGGTTTGCAGTGCACACTTAAGTTACACTGGAAATCCAAGTGTGTAAATGTCGCACGCTTGTAATAGGTGTGTGAAAGTTCATTCGTACACTTGGGGGGTGCAACTTTTAGACTACCACTTAAAATATAACTTCTGAGGTCAGCATCATCTCCGGCGTAAAATTTCCTTTCAAACGAGCTCGCATGTAATAGGGTTGAGATTGTTAACTTTACCATGGACACGCCCCTAAAAACAACTTCAGACATTTGATTTGATGAACATAGCCACTTCAATATAAATCGCAACCCTCCCTATCACTTGCGAGCTCGTTTGAAAGGAAAATTAACGCCGGAGATGATGCTGACCTCAGAAGTTATATTTTAAGTGGTAGTCAAAAAGTTGCACACCCCAAGTGTACAAATGGACATCCACACACCTACAAGTGTACGACCTTCGCACACTTGGATTTCCAGTGTAGTGGTGTCTTTGTCGATACGACGGTGGGGTGATGCCCTGATTCACCGTGCCTTCCTTCCCGTAAGTTTTATACCGAAAGGTTTTTAACAGTGTGGCCGACAGCGCGGCTCGCGACGTGACGTGTACTTACACAGGCAGGTGCCGCACGTGAGGAAGCTCTCGTTGAAGTCCTCATAGTTGATGGAGACGGTCTCGACCAGCGTGGAGCTCATGTTGCTGAGTGTCACCATTCTGCACACACAAACGAACACAGGTGCCGTCAGAAAAGAAAAAGTTTTTTTTTTTCCTTAAGGATAGGAGGACGCATATACTGGAATCCAGCAGGCGTAACATAAGCATAATTCTATGAAACACGCTGCAATGTGCGTGACTGCCCTCTCTGTTAATTTTGGGGCGCTACGTTGTTGAACGCCAAGGCGCATAAGTGATCGTGCCAGGGGGCGTGCACCACGCAAAACAGTACGCTCTGCGTACGCGATGACATAGCACAGCTTCTTCAGACAATGGGGCACGACCGAGGGCACGACTGAGGCAGGGGAACGCCGCGGACGAGCTGTTTTCGTAAGCTTGGCGTACAGTTTTGCACGGTAAGCTTCCGGGGTTCGATAACTAAACGCCATGGCGTGCAATTTTCTGAACATCACACACAAATGAACAGCGTGCCTGCCCTCGCTGCTGGAATGCGCCATGGTCTCCATTTCCTAAATTAACTGGAAATATTTGAATTTTATCAAACGACCTGACTGTGAATTCACTTTTCATTCGTGTTCATTTACAGAACAATTCTGTAACTTAACGGAAAAAAAAAATCCAGAATTTTACAAACTTCATTCGTTGTTTCGCGATTTTTCTTGTTAATCTACTAAAACAGGAAATATCTGTTTACAGATTTAACCGGGAAACCTGTAAATTTGCCTCTCGATTTTTTTTACAACAATTTTTCACTGTGTCGCAGTCGGCCGTGGGAAAAGAAAGCAGCGGCTGAGAAATAGCAAAAGGGCTCTTCTGCCAACACGGCGAGGCGCGCCGCAGGTATAGAGCGCGATTGACGGGACGGGGCTGGTATTTACCCGGGGCGTTAGTGTGTTGCGCGGCCAGTTGGGCTTTAAGTCTGTTTGTCCGCAAAGAAGATGTCGGCTCAAATGTTGGCTCGGCGTCAAGAAAACCCGCGTCGGGGTGGGCCGCAGAGTCCTGCAGGGCAGAGCCGGCAGAGCCGCATGTGTGCACGTCGTCAGGACGGACACCAAATCGTTCCACAGATCGTATCCTAAAGAGAGCGCAGGCCGGAGCCAGAGGGGTGTGAACTACACTGCAAAGGGAAAACAGGAAAGCGCCATTTCCTTCCTTACATGCAAACACATGCGCGCGCGCACACACACACACACACACACACACACACACACACACACACACACACACACACACACACGCTCACCGCGACTGTTAACGGCACGGGATGTTTTGGGAGGATGGACTTTGCGACTTGCAGCAGACGCGCCGCAGGCCGCATCCCGTCCGCGCGGGCAGGACTGCACCGTCCTACCTCTCCTCTCTCACTCACTCGCACGCACTCGCACTGTCTCTCTCTCTCTCTCTCTCTCTCTCTCTCTCTCTCTCTCTCTCTCTCTCTCTCTCTCTCTCTCTCTCTCTCTCTCTCTCTCTCTCTCTCTCTCTCTCTCTCTCTCTGCCGACTGATTCAAAAGAGCGGTTTCACGCGTCCGTCCGTGTTGCACCTATGGCAGTGCCCTCCTAACTCTCATTTCTCTGGTGATTTATTTCTTACTACAATCAAAGTTGCTGAGACCTGATCATAATATTGTTGCTACGTATCCAACAAGCAAAATTTTGTGGATAGCTAAAAATGAGAATATATATCCTCGCGTAGCCTGAGAGTGTATTTTGCGGATGGCAGGGCCCCAGGAGCGCGACAAGGATGGAGATACGCGAACGATCTTCGGAATAATCAGACGATTGGTCTCCATGATCAAATGCACGCCAGCTCCTGGCCCGGCCCCGGCCCGGCCCCGGCCCGCGCGGCCTTCAGAGTGCAGAGTGCAAGCCCACGCGGCGCGCGGGCCGGGCGGGGCGGGCGACGGAAGCACTGCAAAATTCTAGCCGGAGGTCATCGTTTGTCCGACTCGATTTTGTCCGAATCGCCTAGATCCCGCATAACGCATAATTTTGTCCGAACTCGTTTTGTCCGAACCGCCCTATCCCCGAATCGAGGATTTTTTGTCCGAAAGCGTTTTGTCCGAATCCGGACCGGTACTCCGCCTAGCGGGTTGCCTATCTCCAAGGGGCACTACAGCAGGGCGCCGTAACTTAACGTAACGCTGTTACGTTACAGCAGTGTGACTTTAACGTTACTGCCCTGGTACCATTCGTTACGTTATTCATACAGTAACTGAACTTCTCACATTACGTTACACGTTACTTCAGAAATAACTCATTTCAAATATTTAATTTTTTTTTCGTTTTTTCCTTTCTTAAGGCTAGATTATCGTTATTTAATTTCAGTAACGGAGAGCATTTGTAGCAAACTCTGCTGGTTGAGGAGTAATTGATTCAATTATACCACGTTACACGTAACGTTACAGGCATATATTCTTTGTTTCAGTTACAGTTCCGTAACGTAACAAAATGTAGGTGATTTTCTAGTTTCGGTACGGTAACGTAACGAGAAAATCGGCGTTGTAACCTAACTTTGCGTTAAGTTACGGTGCCCTGCACTACAGATGCACTTGAAGTGTAGCAGCACTCACAGAGACGGTGTGAGGGCGCGTGCGGCGGGTTGCCTATCCCCCAGGGGCACTACAGATGCACTTGCAGTAGCAGCACTCACAGAGACGGTGTGAAGGCGAGTGCGGCGGGTTGCCTATCGACCAGGGGCCAAACGAGATGCACTTGCAATGCAGCCGCACTCACAGGGAGGGTGTGCGGGCGAGTGCGGCGGGTTGCCTATCCTTCTTGTGAGTGCGGCTGCATTGCAAGTGCATCTGTAGTGCCCCTGGGGGATAGGCAACCCGCCGCACGCGCCCTCACACCGTCTCTGTGAGTGCTGCTACACTTCAAGTGCATCTGTAGTGCCCCTTGGGAATAGGCAACCCGCTAGGCGGAGTACCGGTCCGGATTCGGACAAAACGCTTTCGGACAAAAAATCCTCGATTCGGTGATAGGGCGGTTCGGACAAAACGAGTTCGGACAACATTTTTCTCTTCGCGATACTTGCGCGAATTTTGGTCAGTTCGGACAAAATCAAGTCGGACAAACGATATACACCCATTCTAGCAAACAATTTGGAAGCATTCTAAGGAAGTTTGCATTGCAAACGATTTTCTTCGCAGGGCGAACAATTTTCATTTTACGTTGCAAAGAACAAGTTTGTAAGCTGACGAACTAATTCTTTGCACCGTTACATTCAATTTACTTTGCACGAGGCAAAGAATGGGTTCGCAATGCGAAGAATAAAGTTCGTAATGCGAAGGGTTTATACACAGCTTCAAAATTCTTTGCAAGCATTTAACAGAGCGCGGGGTGGAGAAATTGGGAGAGTCACGGGGGCACAAACAAACACACGCACGCAGGCAAGGGTGGGACGGAGACACAGCGACGCAACTCCGGCCGCCGGCCCACGCAGTTACGCTGTCGCGGAGCGTAGCGCCAGCAAGCGCCAGCATCCCGACCTTGGCCCCTCCCCTCCGGGCCCGCGGGGTGCAGAGAGGAGGAGGGCCTTCACGATGGCGCAGCGCGCGCAGCGCGGGGGAAGCCCCGCCAACGGCTCGCCAACGGCCCGCCCCCGCTCACTCAAGTCTTGTGGACATTTCTATTGGGAGCCTATTAGGTCTTCTTCTTCTTCTTCTTCTCCCTTTTTTGCTTTGTTTTTGAACGCGTGTTTTGAGTGTACGCAGTTTTCTGTTCATACTTGGGAATTAAGCCAAGCATGTGCTTAAAAAAAAATAGTTTAAAAAAATATATATTGGGAAAATAAAAAGGCATGAGTGACAAATATTACAAACTGTCTACAAGAATTGTCTCGGGACAAGGCTAAAGAAGAAGTCTGGCAGGGTAAGCGTAGAAACTAAGTGCGATTTGTGAAATCGGCCAGTTTTACGAGTTAAACAAAGAAACAAAAAAGTTTTAAAATTAAAAGGAAAAAAAAATTACAAAAAAAGAAATTTTAAAAAATGTTTTTTTTTTTTTTTTTTTTTTTTTTTAAAAAAAACCGCTGTTTGAGCTGTCGTGTGTAGTACAACAGTTAGATGAGCAGAGACAGCGAGCTGGGCCATTCCTCCACCCCCGTTGAAAACACCGGCAGGGCGGGCCGTCTGCGGCGCAATGTGGCGACCCTACCCGAGTCGACCCCCCCAACGCGCATGCGTCCCACCCTGGAGGGTGGCGCGGGATGGCGTAACGCGCAGCGCCGGACCGTACCGGATCACACCGGATAACAGACCTCCCGCTCCAGGAGGACCACACAGAGCGGTACAGCCGACCCTCATTCATACCTCTGTCCTCGTCGCACTCATGGAGCACTACCACGGCCAGCACAGGGCACCGCTGCAGGTACAACAAGGACGGAGGGAAGAGGGCGACCTTCTGAATCAGTCGGCAGCTGCAGAAATGGTACATAGTTCATGCACGACGGTACTCTCAAGAGAATGCGGAGAGAGGAGGAAGAGGCGGAGGGAGCGAGGGAGGGGCGAGAGGGAGGGAGAGTGAGACAGAAAGAAGGGAGAGAGAGGGAGAGGTCAGTCGCATGCACCTGCCTGATTCGCCCCGCCCCGGTCCATCTCTGAGAATCTCTTTTCTCTTTCTCCTACTCGTGCGTGGCTCTGGCTCCATCATCCAGCTGCCCACACTGTAGGTTGCCGCGGCCCCTGCGGCCCCCGCGCGGCCCCGACCTGACGCGGCCGCGGCCGAGCCTCTGCAGGTGGAGCTGGAGTTTGCGGCCCCGATGGGGCCCCCTAGAGAGGCTGGCACGGGCACGCCGGTGCAGAGCACAATGAACAGGATGAACGGCGTACAGCGTCGTGACACTCGGCTCGCGGCCCCGCCCCGCCCCGCCCCGCCCCGCCCCGCCCCGCCCCGCCCCGCCCCGCCAGGCCCCAGTACGAACCACTCTCCCCTCGTCGCGTCCGCAGCCGGCCCGGCGCCGTGCAGGCCGTGAAAGTCTCCCGTCCCGTGTACGTGGACCTCTTCATGGCTGCGAGAAGCAGAGAGGATTGGGGGGGGGGGGGGGGTATAGGCCATAAGCCACGAGTTGGACGGACTGAAGAGGGCAGGAGGAGTCGGGCCGGGAAACGTCAAAGGCAGTGCAAAGTGTGGCTCACTCATGCGCGAGGGGGATCACTCGTACAAAATATCTACAACGATTTTTTTGACTTTCGATTTTGTAAGTTTTTTGTTTGCATTTTTATTTTTAAAGGAAAATTTCTGGAACTCTTTGATACATTATTACCCCATTCCTGAATAATTGCGATTTCATTTCGTTTTTTTCTGATGTTATATATTCTACATTTTTGGTTTCATTTAGATATTCCTTTAAAATTATTTTTTTAAATGATTTTTTGGCAGGCTGAACTATACGATTTTCCGAAATGATCCCTCTCCCCCCGCACTATACCATCCTCCACATGCCTGTCCCGGCCCGCCACAACTGCATGCAGCGAGCAGCGAGGGGGATGGGCGGGGCGCGGCGCGGCGCAACGAGGTTTGATTATATTTCCGCTTTTGAACGAAACGCTGGCTGGGCGGGGCAATTACCCGCGGCTTAACCCCGCCGCTCCGCCCCGCCCCGCCCCGCCCCGCCCCGCCTCATCCCGCCCCGCCCTCGCCGCACCCACCAGCGCATTGTCACTCACTGCCGCATCCCGCCGCCGCGGGCCGTGGGGCCCGGGCCAGGCCCACCAGCCGAGTGTTTCAGAAGATCGCTTTCATACCGCTATCCTCGTCGCACTCGTGGAGCACAACCACGACCAGCATAGGGCACCCCTGGAGGTGCAACAAGGACGAAGCGATGAGAGCGATCTTCTGAATCAGTCGGCGGCCTGGGCGGCGTGTAGCGCGCAGCGTGGCGACAGCTGACATCATGGCGGGGCGGGGCGGGGCGGGGCGGGGCGGGGGACGACATCCTGCACCGCGCTCTATGCACATTCCCTTCGATTGGGCGCGGGTCGTGACGTGAGGGGCGGTGCGGGGCGGGGAGAGGCACGCCGCGGCTCGAGCGCGGAGGGAGGCACGGATTCCAGGCCGCAGGCCGCCGCTGCCACGAGAGCAATGAGCTCCCATCGTGCTCTGCTCGGCTCCACTGCGGCGCTTGAGCCTCCGCGGCGATAAGGGGAGGTCCTTAAAGCCCCAGCCGCCAGCGCAGGGGAGGGGCACGAGGACGGCGCCACCTCAGGTGATGGGGCAGGGGCAGGGCACTCCCCTAAGGCCCCAAAGCACACTCGCTTCAGGAGCGCACACCATTACCAGTGATTACCAACAGTGATGCAGAAAAGTAGGCAAATTTCCCTCGAATACACCCAGTGTGTGGCAGACGGGTATCTCCGCCTGCCTACCTGGCAAACTCTCCACACATGAGTCTACCAGTTGCCTAGTAGGCAGGCGGAAATACCGGCCTGCCACACGCTGGAGAGTTCGAGGGAAATTTGCCTACGTCTTTGACAATCGAGGGAAATTTACCTACGTATTTGACGATCGAGGGAAATTTGCCTACGTTTTTGACAAACACTGCTACCGAACACTTTTCGGTTCACTCTAGTAAACTGAATCGTGATGTGACGATAAATATTGCAGCACATTGTTCGCCACAAAGGCTGAGATGAAACAGTCGTCACAACATCATGCATCATTCGAGGAATTAAAAATTAAACTTTGTCATTTTTCGTTATTTTGCAATTTATAGACATGTCTTAAAGTTGCAGAATTTGATTTAATATGCCCTTCCACACGCCGCCCTGGGCGTCTCTGCACCCGGCTCAGGGGCCCGCCACTGCACTGTGCCCCCTGCGGACAGCCCCCTGCCCCCCCTTCCGCACCCACCACCCACCGCACAGCCTGCTGCGGCCCTGACGTCAGCGAGATATCGGTCCGGTCCGATCCAAGAAGCACAAGTCGCACAGCGCACAGCCGTCTGATTCAGAAGATCGCTCTCGCGCTTCCCTCCTTGTCGCACTTACGGGGCCCTGCCATTCCCAACACAGGGGCCCGCCATGGGTGCGACAAAGACGGAGGTACGAGAGCGATCTTCGGAACCAGACGTCAGGGCTGCAGCCCCTCCCCTCCCATCCCCTTCCTCATTTCCTTTCCTTTTTCACGACGAGAGCGATACAAGGCTATGTTGCCCCGTCCCGCCCCAGTCTCATGTTCTCACCGCTGGGTGCCGGGGCTGGAGTCCAGCTGATGCCGCAGAATGGTCTCGCGCTCCATGGCGTCGGAGGGGAGGGGAGAGAGTACTGAAAGCAAAGCAAAACACAAAAGGGGGAGGGAATAAATAAAAATAAAAAAACAACGCAAAATAATAATAATAATAATAATAATAATAATAATAATAATAATAATAATAATAATAATAATAATAATAATAATAATAATAATAATAATAATAAATAGCGAAACTAAGAAAACGTGCGTGGTGATATCGGGAAAGAGGCGTATAGAAATGCAAAATGAGAGGAGCAAGTTAGAAAAATTGAAAAGAAAGAAAAACAGATAAATAATTAAACTTGCCACACATCTACAAAAATAAAAACCAGCATAGGAGTCGCAGTGCGCAGAATGTGCAGCGTGACATTGGGTTGCGCGGGTCGATAACGGCGAGCGAGCGACCCAGAGAGATGCCGGCCCGGCCCGGCCCGGCCCCCCGCGCCCCGCATCTGCCGCAGTGGCGCGGCGAGGCTGGCGAGGCGCAGCAGTGGTGCACACAGATGGCCTATATTCCACGCTCTGTCCAAATTTGGAAGCCTTGACCGCGTTAGCGCTGCCAGTCCCGCCCGCTCCGCCACCCTCGCCCACCCTGCATGCCCTTCTTAGCGAATGCACCAAATCTCACCACCCTGCCCATAAGGGCCACTTTACTTCACTGTTAAAAATACAGTAAGGAGTTTTACGGTGTGCCCACCGTTGTTTTCGTGTACGGTCAGACCTTAACGTACCCTTACGGTATGGACTGTACTTCATTGTGGGTGGAATGTGCTCCATTGAACTTCCCCAACATACTTGCAGGCTACGGTGTGTACCGTAGGATTCAGACCGTAGTCAAAAATTACGGTCCGGGACTCAGGTAACAAATTGAAGTCGCGTACCGTCGGCATTTACCGTAGTTTTAAGCAGTGTTGACTCGACTTAGCGTGGTTTTAAGCTGCATTTAATACCATCGTTTCAGGCGGAAAATTACGATTCCATCCAGCATACATGTGATAAGGTCTTTGTTCCAAAATAGCACATAGTAAGAAGACGCAGAAATTCATCAACACTGTTGTATCTATACTACCCTTCCTCGGAACCTTATCATGCGTAAGCTATCGTTCGAACCGGAAATTTTCGGTAAAAATGACGGTGACCTCGGACTTTGAATGTAGTCGCTAAGATAGAAGATACTGAAGCAAAACAGTGTGGGCTCGGCTCAAGCGATCCTGCCTCTATTTCCATATTTATCAAGACCCGTGGTAACATATCGGGGACACCTGGGGGCCTGGTCGCCACGGCAGTTTCTCATATATCCCCGCATCGGTGGAGCGAGCCGAGACGGTCCCGCCCCGACCGGACCCGCACGGGCTTGCAGCGGGCCATGGCGGCCGTCCCGCCAGGTATCGTATAAATAGAGTGGCGACAGAAATACTTCTCTCTCGGATCCCTCTCTTTCCAACTCACTGTCGCCGGCCTGACTCGCGCGCGATGACCTCGCGACGGACGACGGGGTCCGGAACCGGAGAGGACTCGACCAGCAAGGCGATTCCGAACACCGTTTCGTAGTGCCCTCTCTCTCTTGCACCTTATGGCCAAGCCCCATGAGTGCGACAAGGAGAGAGCGACGAAACCAGTGTGCGGAATCACCCTGCAGTTGGCGGCGCGCGAGGGCCGGGGCCGCCGAGCCCCCCGCGCGGGGCAGGGCCGGCAGGGCCACGTGGTTCCGGTCGGCTAAGACCCGGCTGATGAACGGGACAGGGGCAGGCCTAGTCCTCTCAATATGACTGTCACGAATGGACTTGGCCACTGCCGCCATGTGCAGCCAAATTTAGACGACGTGGCAGCGACGCGAGGCAATCGATAGCCGTCTCTGGACTCGGCTCGGCTCGGCCTGACTCGACTCGACTCGGCTGAGCTCGAATCGGCGCTCGGCTCGAATCGGCCGGGCAGGAGCAGCAGGGCGCGTGCGATGCCGACGACCATCAGCTCCTGCGCCTACACCGCAAACAATGTTCGTCCATATCCACCTCACCACAAAAAGTACAAGCAGCGCATTGAGCGACACGGCAGTAAAAACAAATCTCAGTTTTGGGAGGGGAAAGGGAAAATTTTAAGGAATAAATGAGGGAACCTCTTACAATTTTAAGGAAAAGTCCTCAAATTTGAGTTTTTCTCAAGATCAGAGAGTTCCTCAAAGTTTTCCCACTCCCCCTCCCCTAAAAACTTCAGACATTTCTTTTGCCGAGCACCGTGCTTAAAACCACGTTCTAGCGAAATACCAAGTACACCCGCAAATATACATCATATGGTTTCAGCCCCAACAGGGGAACGACTGCCTGCCTGTGAGGGCGCGCAGGTGGACGGATAAACAGTAAACAGGGGTACCCCCTTTTGGGACGCTGGTGCTACTGAAGTTTTTCGAGTGAGCCCGCCGCACCATGCGCCGCACACTGCAGCGTGTTATCTGTAGCAGCCGGTACACACACAGACACGACAGCCTCGGCTGGGTGGTGGCCAGGCAGGCAGGCAGGCACCCAGGCAGGCAGACACGAAGCGGCCGCGCACCTGGCCCGGCCTGCTACGCTGCCAGGCTGCCAGCGCCAGCCCTCCTAGGCACGTAATAAACCGGTCATGGTGCTACCTTGGCACTCGAACAATCTTCCCATTTCCATGAGGTCAAGTTCAGCCATTGCGAAACACGCGGTAGCAGCGGTGGCGGCGCCTCAGCGCGACTCTACTCCGGCCCAGGCCAGGCGCGAGAGCGATCTCCGGAATCAGGTGGCAGGTAGGGTGATTCCGTCTCTGTCCCTCTGTCGCACTGATGGGGCACCGTGGGGCACGGCCACAAGGATGGAGCGAGAGGACACGTCGAAGCGCTGTTCAGTATCACCGAGCGCAGGGCATCGCGACACCAGCAGCGAGCGCGCTCCCGCCCCGCTCCGGCATGGGGCGTGGGAAAGTTCTCTGGCGCCATTTCAGGGAATCATTTGAGCCCAAGTTTGAGCCCCCGATTGGAGCGTTCCCGGGGAGGGGAGGGGGGCAACGAAGCCCCGACCCCACACCCTTACCCGGCCCCACCTCACCCGAGGGGGTAACAACTCAAAATTTTGGTGTATACGTCTTATTTTTGTTTTTTAAAGTTTTGCAAAATTTTCACTTTAAGTTTTGCTTATTTATTGAGAATTTTTCCTGGAATTTCTTTAGTTTTTTTGTGATTTTTCTAAATTTTTCTGAATTACGAGGTGTACAAAATTTTCAGAGTTGTTTCCCCCTCGGTCAGCTGCGCACCGATAGCTTCCTGATGGGTGGGGCGCGGCCGGTGCACGTGCCGCCATGCTGCGCACGCCCACCTCCCTTTTACGGCCAAGAGGGCGGGGGGGGGGGGGGCCTCACCTGGTGGAATGGGATGCGAGGCACGCATTGCGTGACTTTGACTGGACAGAGAGGGAGAGGGGGGGGGGGTGCTTCCTCATACCCTCTACCCTACCCATTCTCATAGCAGTTCGTGCCCGCACGTGTGTTTGTGTGTGTGTGTGTGTGGGGGGGGGGGGGGGAGGACTGGACGTACTATACACCACTACACAGCAAGGTTAAGGTTGCGATAAAAGCCCCGGGGCGGCCCGGATGAGACTCGAGCTAAACTGGTAAAACTAAAGCGTAGTTGTACGCCTTTTTGAAGCGTACCACGACACCTAACACCCTGACGCTCCAAGGCAACCCCCATGCATTAAGAGAAGGTAAAAGGATCGCATGACAACTACGCTTTAGTTTAACCAGTGCTCCCATACATTTAGATAGGATAAATTTGAGCCGATAGACCTTTAAAGCTTTACTGCAAGCGTAACCTCAGTACTGTCACTTTTCGATCAATTTTGATCTTTAACCAGCATATTTAAAATACTTCAATTTTATTTCGAATGTCTGCTTATTTTTTTCTCGCCTTTTTTTTTTAGTTTTATGTATCTTTTATCTTGATTTTGTTTTGATTATTTCGATTTTCTATTTTTATTCTTTAATTGATGTTTCGGGGGCCGCACAATGATTTTTCAAAGTGACCTACCCCTCGGCCGCGCCTAATCGGGTGCCAATGACCTGGAAATGAGTTAATGCACCGTCCTGACATGCCGTTCCCTCGCCATGTCGGGCCGGGCCGGGCCGGGCGGACCGATCCGCGGCGCACGCGATTCTCACGGCGCCCGACCGAGCAGCGCAGCGCGCGGTCCGCTCCGGTGCCTCCGAGTCCGAGGGGTCCGCCACTCTCCACGCGAGTGTGCAACGAGTTCAGCGGGTATCTACGAGTATCTGCCAATATTTGTTCTCTTCTTTTCGCGAGCTGTCGCGAGCAAGGGGTCCACCCACCGAGGGGTCCGTCGCCATAAAATCAAGCACATATACCGACTTTTCTAATTTTTCTGTCTTTTCGTGGTTTTTCTGGGTTTGTACTGATTTTTTGATGATTTTCTTCTGATTTGCTACTGATTTTGTTTAAGGGTGCACACTGATTTTTTCGGAGTGAAGGACCCCTCTTAGCTTAGCTTATGAACCTTAGGTCTCAAAAGACCTCTGGTCTTCGCGTCCGTCGTCCCTGTGAGGGGCCGACGTCGCTACCGGGCCCACCACCCTCGCGTTATCCCGCAGCGCTTGAGACTTGCAGCTTCTGTGAACTTGAGCTCTTGTCAACATAGGCGCTTGTGAATTGAGGTCCTTATTTTTTTATCAGCTCCCTCGCCGGCTTCTGGGTCCTCCTCTGCAGCGATGCAGGTTGCAGGACGCCTTAGCTGACTCGCGCTCCGCGGGCCACTATCTCCGTCGCACTCACGACGGCATCGGCGAGGGTGCGACCGAGACGGAGGGAGGTGCGCCTGGCTGCTGGCGCTGCTGGTCCTGCGGCTGAATGGCGGCGGTGCTCCTCCCTCCTCCCGCGAGACCAGCGAGACGGCACCTCGGCGGGGCGCGGGGCGGCGCGGGGCGGCGCGGGGCGGCGCGGGGCGGCGCGGGGCGGCGCGGGCCGCTCAGGTCATTGGCTCAAGACAGGCCACCACGCCGCCCCTCCTCCTTCGTTGTCTGGTTCCTGGCGCGCCGGCGCACCCGGGCCGTCCGATTCCAAAAGATCGCTCCCGTGCCTCCGTCCTTGTCGCACCTACGGCGGTGCTCTGTGACGAGGGGATGGCAGGGCCTCATGAGTGCGACAAGGATGGAGGCGAGAGAGCGATCTTCGGAATCAGACTGCAGACGACGAGTTGTCCTTGAGCAGAGGCGGGCCGGGCGGGGCCGGACCACCCGCACCGAGTTGTTTCGTACGCCAATTTGTCCGAGAAGAGGTACGTACGGGGGAGTGCGGGTACGAGAGCGGGTGAGGCAAAGCGGGCGCGTCCAGCCTCCATTACCCGGCGCCGCGCCGTGCGGGTACCGCAGCTACCCGTCTCTCTCGTCCCGACCCCTAGGGTACGAGCGTGAGGCCACACTTTCCACCAGCAGCAGACGTCTGATTCCGAAGATCGCTCTCGCACGTACCCTCCGTCCTCGTCGCACTCGAGCGCCACGCTATCCCCGACATAGGGCACCGCCATAGGTGCGACAAGGATGGGGGGTACGAGCGAGAGCGATCTTCGCAATCAGACGGTAGCGCAGCCACCCCATTACACACCAACGACGTCGTGGTTTCCTTCCACGACCCCGGGCCTGACCCCCGGTGCAACTCGCGTCTCTCGTCGTGGAGGCGAGGAGGCTAATCCACTTGGGCTCCACACGGAGCCGGGCCCGCCGGGCCGCCTCACAATCAAGAGCGCGGGGCGCGCAGTCCTCTCTTATCAATCACGCTAATGGACTGGCTGGCGCGCATTTTTCGGCCAGCAGCGTGACGACGCACTTTGACGATTCACAAGGTTGTTACTACGGAAATGGTTGAGGAGGCGGGTGTCTTGCGTCTTTCGCCCGGGCGCTGGCTGGAGAGAGACCTCGAGATATGACGATCCCCTCTATAGTGCAGCAGGAGAGCCGGGTCGACATCCGGAATATGGTGCGTGAGGGGTGGGGACCGTGGGGGTGGGGACGGGGTGAAGAGATGGCGGGGAAGATAGAAACGTTAAGGTGAAAGAGAGGGAGAGAAAAATAGAGAGGGTGGGAGAGAGAGAGAGAGAGAGAGAGAGAGAGAGAGGGGGGCGAGGAGGGGTAATAATCTGCGGGTCTTCCGGTCCATCTGAGAGGAGGCGGGGCGGGGCACGCGTTAGATCCACGTGGTCCTTTGTTCAGGCGGTCGCCGCCGCTGCGAAGTAGTCTGCGCGAGGGGGTATGCACTTGCGTAATAGTCGGGTCACACGCCCAGTAATAGATGTGTAATAATCGCGTAATACACGTAATACTTTGTAATACATGTATTACACGTAATGCCTACGTAATAGACGTAATGGCCGCGTAATAGTGTGTAATATCCACGTAATATCGGCGTAATAGTGCGTAATATCCACGTAATATCGGTGTAATAGTGCGTAATATCCACGTAATATCGGCGTAGTAGTGCGTAATATCCGAGTAATAAATAGCCGCGTAATACCGTCTCCGACACGTCTCGATGACGGAGTATTTACCGATTTGTATCTACCCCTCGCTCGACTGTTGTCCTTCCCCGTGAGGCAGTCGCAGAGGGGATGAGGGTAGGGGTAGTCTAGCCTAGCCCAAGCCAGAGTCGGTGGTACAACCAACCACAGTGGTTTTTTGTTTAGAATTTTCTTTGGACTTTTTCAAGGAAAATTTCTTTCATTTATAGGTCTAATGTTTTGCAAGTAACATTTTAGTCCATGCCGTATTAGCCATTTTGATAATAGATATAGAATAGTTTGAGTAGGTATCAGTTTCACGTACGCCTACCGAGTACTTTCCTCAAAATGTAAATGATCCAGTTTGGGTGTTTGACTACGGAAACAAAAAGTGTGAGATTTAAATAAAACTAGTGCACAAATGTTTCGAAAATGGTCACAGAAAAACATAAACAAGAAAAGAATAGAAACTGCTCCTCCAAACTTTTCTGCTATGCTAACGGTATTGGCAGTCACCCTAGGGAATGTTTGGCGTGCCCTTCTCAAGCGTAATACGCCTGTAATAGTCACGTAATATGCCTGTAATAGAAGCGTAATAGGAGTAATAGGCGTAATAGGCGCGTAATAGTCTCGTAATAAACCCGTAATACACGTAATGGAATGTAGTAGGCGTAATAGACGTAATAGAATTCTATTACAGCGTATTACCTCATTTCGTAATAGTCGGGTCACGATATTTGGGAGTGCATACCCCCTCGAGTCTGCGCCTCTGTCCTATCCCCTCCTCTCGGGCCTGCAGGGTGATTCTGGACAGCGTTCCGTAGTGCCCTCTCTCTCTTGCTCCTCATGGTCATGCCCCATGAGAGCGACAAGGGCCAAAGAGACGCAACCAGCGTGCGGAATCACCCTGGCCGGTTGGGGCCCATAAGGGCCTCTCTCCTCTCTCGGGCCTCCCTCAGCCTCAGCTCAGCGTGGCCGCGTGGTCTTTGTTGGCTCGGGACCAAAGAGGGGCCTAAGCGCTCTGGGCCGGGCGCGGCCGGGCGCCGTCTGGACTCGCCCGAGCACAGTCAGGTACGGCCCCGCCAGTTGCAGGGCAGGCGCCGCCGTCAGCCTTCTCCTCCTTTATGTGTGAAGATCCGTATCCGCGTTGTTGGCTCGACTTAGCGCTGCAGGCGAGGGGTTAATTCAAGCGTACACCGATTTTTTGGTTGTCCCCCCCCCCCCCGTTCGTGATTTTCCTTGATTTTTACTGATTAGCAGATGATAGGCATGTATCAACCTGCCTGTATTTTTTCCGATCCCCGCCCCCCTTTGATTTGATTTAAAGGTGTGCACTGATTACTTTAAGTGAAGGACCTCTCGGCTGCAGGCCCCGACAGAACAACATGGAGCCACGTGATGGAGGCGTGCATAACTAGAAACCGACGACGCCGGCCAGATATCTGGTGTAGGATGCCAGAGGGCAGGGGCGGTTTTTTTTTTTTTTGGGGGGGGGGCACTGGGGGCATTTGCGTCGCCTCCTAAAGGCAGCCTGAAATGTAGGCAACATGCAACATGAGGGGCAAACCCCTATATGTAGGCAACCCACACCACATCGCCCCTCCCGTCATCTGGACTTAAAACCGCCCCTGCCAGAGGGCGAACCTGGATGCGGTTCTGAGGCTATCTTAGAAAGAGAGAAAAACAGCCCCGCCGTTATAACCCAAGTTGAAGTTGAAGAAGTCGCGTCGCGTGCGCAGTGTTGCCAGAAAGTTAGTAAAAAATCCCGCCCAATACACCTGTGCGTAACGGGACTGTATCTCAGCCTGCCTACTAGGCAACTCCCCTGCACTCGTGCACATATGTTGCCTAGGGGGTAGGCGGAGATACAAACCCGTCAAGCACAGGTGAATCGGGCGGGATTTTTGCCTAACTTTCTAGCAAAAACGCGCGTGCGGGAAAAGCAGGCAGTCTCGAAAAAGATGACACACGTCTGAGACGCGACAAGCGACAACCTAGTGCAACGGATACGTAACAAATAGAAACGATGAGCTTTAAAGCCCGGGGTTCGCGAGTTTGCAGCGGCTCCTCTGCAACGCGCGTGCGCAGTGCGGCTGCGCCAGGCGCGGGGGGCCGTGCCGGGCGCAGCCGAGCGCGGAGCGGCAGTACAGTCACATTGTTTGTAAACAAACTGGTACAGGGCCTTTTGTTGGCGCGACGGCAATGCAGTCGGGACGGGCACGGCCGGCCGGCAGTGCAGGAAGTGCACACCGGTACACTCCTCCTCGAGCCGGGACATCTGTAGTACCTTTGCTCGACGATATCCAGTAAGGTTCGATGGTCCCCGGCCGCGCGCGCCCGGCCTGCGCTGAGCTCGGAGGTGGTGGCCGGGACCGGGTCCGCCTGCCTGGGGGCGGCGCGGGTTATCCGTCAATCACGGGGGCGCGGACTACAGCCACCGGGTGAGGCTGTGGACAGGACACAGCCCTGGCCGTCGAGCATGCCTGCCTCGCCTCGGCCAAGCGGCTCTGGCCGGGCCGCTCGCGCACGGCCAGCGCTCCGACGGGGCGCGGCCTGAGCGCGGCGAGGCGACGGGGCGCCGTGCGTGCGACCGTCCGACCGACAGAACAAAACTGAGGACTGAAGTGCGCGCGCGCGCCGCTCCCGCTCGGCTCGGGGCGCCGAGCCGAGCCGAGCCGAGCTCAGCCGAGCCGAGGAGGAGAGGGGTAAGTGGGGCGGCGGGGCGGCGGCAAACTTGTAATAACTGCCGCGACGACCTGGCCGTTGTATGCACCGAAGTTTGGAATAAGATTTCCCACAGAACCCCGAACTAACCCCTTTGAATCCGGACAGTGGTCGGGGGAAGCGCAGTTGCCTACACGGACACAGCATCGAGTCCGAAGGGGAAAACAACTCTGAATTTTGGTGTGCACATTTTGTGTTTTTTTTTTGTGAATCTTTATAGAAGTTTTGTTCTGAATGTTTGCGAATTTTCCTGATTTTTTTGTTAATTTCTCTGATTTTTCGTGAATTTTCCCGATTTTTCCTGAAATTTTCAGAATTTTCCTAAAAGACGAGGTGTACCAAGTTTTTTGATTTGTTTCCCCCTCGATCGAATTCCGCCCCTTATTCAGCCAACGCTCGGCGCAGCGCGCAAACTGTTATATACGGTTCGAGGGGGTATTCACTCACAAAATCTGTGACCCGACTATTACGTGTATTACGCTCCGAAATTGTATAGATTGAGACAAAACCAGGCAAAACAGCCAAAAACGACACAAAATTAAGGAAATAAGGAGAATTTTGGCTATTACGCTCCTATTACACTTCTATTACGTCTACTAATGCGCCTTTATTACAGATAGAGTGACCCGACTATTACGCGAGTGCATACCCCCTCGATACGGTTCTGCCGAGACGTGCCATATAGTGGTCGGGCTGCCTGGTGTGGAGCTGGTGGAGGCCGCCGCCCCTCCCCTCTCTCCCCATGGTTTGGCCGGCCGTAACCCCGCAAACCCTCCTCGCCGCGGACTTGTCCGTAGCAGAGCAACTCCATCGGGCGTACCAGGGCGTACCCGACAGCAGTATGATCCGAGTCGGAGTCGAGTCTGCTGAGCGCAGCCGAGCCACGGCGAACTGCAGTGCAGACCACAGACCACTTTTGTGGTCTGGGCAGTGTTGCCAGAAAAGTTAGCCAAAAAATCGCGCAACACACCTGTGTGCAGGTGGCGGTATCTCAGTCTGCCTACTAGATTACACCCCTGCACTCGTGCACAGATGTTGCCTAGTAGGCTGGCGGAGATACAGTCCCGTTACGCAAAGGTGTATGAGCGTGTTTTTGCCTAACTTTCTGGCAACACTCGGACTGGTTGGCACTGAGGTGGGCGGCGGCGCACTTGTCCTGCCCCGCGATGACAGCCGCAGCCGGGTCCGGGTGACAGCAGAGGCTGATTCGAGGGGTTCTTCACTCAAACAGAACATCAGTGTACACCCTTTAAAATCACTGAAATATCAGTAAAAATCAAGAGAAACCAGAAAACTTGGTGTACGCTTGCATTTACAGTAAAGGCTCAGGCTGATTCCGCCCACTGACTTCAGGTGCCCCCACAATCAACTGACGGAACGAAATTTTGGGTACCGGGAATTTAATTCCTGCTTCTCCCTGCGCTTGTGCTCTCCGGGTAGGCCGCCACCTTCACACGAGTGCTTGGCGGGTTGGCCTATCCAGTTTGTCGCAGGCGTTCCGTCTCGGTAACGGCCAATGTGGGGGCGCCATTCGTCGCTGACTTGTTGGGGCACTGTCATAAGGAGCGAGCGAGAGGACATACCCCTAGACGCTGCTCGGAATCACTGCGCGCGACACCAGAGACCAGCAGCAGACTGATCCAGAATAGCGCTTTCCTCGCGGTCTCTCTTGCACCCATGAGGGATGCGCCGCGCCCAGCCGCGCCGTGTGGCGGTGCGAGAGAGATGCAGCGAGCGGAGAGCACCCTTCTGAGTCAGTCTGCAGCTGCTGCAGCTGACGGGTGCGCTGCACCGCGCCTCCGCGCCGCTGCGCTGCTGGCGGCGAAGGCCGGGCCAATAAGGGTGGCGAGGTGAGGCCGATATCCTGAGCCCGCTATTTTTAGGAAGTGTCGCTGCGCCTCCCCCTCCGCCCCGCGCCGCGATGTTGAACGGGTGGAGCGAGCGCGATGAGATCAGCAGGGCTGAGATTTTGCGGTGTCAAGCGGAAACCCGTCCTCCCTCCTCCCTCTCCCTCGCGCTCGCCCTAGAGCCTCGCGTCTCTCTCTCTAGGCACATCGCGTTCTTCTCTAGCGAGCCTCATTGGCATACAGCCCCTTACGCGCCGCCGCCGGGGCCCCTCCCTCCCCTCCGGTCCGGTGCTTCCCTCGACCGAGAGATGACCAGTCGACTGATTCAGAAGATCGCTCTCCTCGCTCTGTCTCTCTCGCACCTGTGCTACGCTCCCCCTAAGTGCGAGAGAGACAGGGCGAGGAGAGCGCTCTTCTGAATCAGTCGGCAGAAAAGACTTTTCGGAGTCCCGTGTCCCGAGCGACGGGAGTGTGTTCTGCGAAGCGAAGTGGCGAGAATCACTCGTGTGAGCCTGCTTACAACTGCCGGGTAGTTACCAGTGGAGATGATGATACGTTCACTTCATAGAACTATACTGAATACAGAGATGAACACTCTGCCCGTAGGAACAGCAAATGAATGAAATAACAAATGTCATTCAGATAGATGAGGGAGATTGGGAGGGGCTGACTATAGTTGCTCAGGCTGTCAATGCATACAAGATAATGCTTTGATTTTTTTTTTTATATATATAAACATCTGAATTAAACAAAAGTTAATGGGTAAGATCTACCACATCAAACAATGAGGGCTCTCATCTACCTACATAAAACAATCTTAAATTATTAATAGAGTTTAATAGCTGGTACTGAAAAAATAAAATAAACCGTTTTAACTGTACATTAGAAAATATAACATTGCAAAATGGCATGAACATTGTATTAAAAAGCAGTCTGTGCTGTCAGCACAAATATTGAAGGAAAGTATGACTCTGTTAATCACAACAGTTTGGTGCTGGCAGGAACTAAGCAACATATGCACATTTCAGAGTCAACAGAGTCTTATCACAAAGTGCTTCACAGAGATGAAAATTCAAGGAGAAGTTCTCAATCTTTGAAGATAATTTGTGCATGAATGATTCTTATACAGAGAGGAGTAACCTGTGCACAACCTCTTCGAGTTCCTTCAAACTATGAAGCAACTATATTTGCTCAAATAGCAAAATGTGCTCAGAAAAGTGCACTTAGGCAAGTCTACAATAGAATAATAAAAATTTAAATTCCATTTCAGCGGAACATCAAAGAGAAAAAGCAACACAAAAGTCAAATGGCAAGAAAATTATTCAAGAATAACAGTAAATAAAACCAAGATAATTACTGTGTAAACAGAATGGATGGCAAGACCTATTTTCACAAGTAAAAATGTAAATAAATAGGGCTTTGTCAGCAGCAGCATTTTGAACAAAAATAATATAAAAAACAAACTGAAACTTCAAAAGTGTCTAACGGATATGCTAAGATTCAACACAAACGTCAATATCATGCCAACAAGCATGTGGGTTTCAAACAGATAAAAATTAAAAACTATGTAGAACAGAACCATACAGGCTAACCAACTCCTCTTCCCTTCTGCCCAACACAGGGGGAAAAGAGAAAACAAACTAAAGGGAAAAAAAAGTAAAAACAGAAAAAGATCCTTGAGATTTCAAGACTGGAGCAGAAATAAAATACTGATAAGTAACAAGTGTGCCACAAACAAATCACAACCAGTTTCTAAATAAATGAGGAAAAAGAAAACACAGCAACACCACCACTCACATACACAAAACAGCAGGCACTGTCAACTCTATTTGGATATAAAAGTTCTTTCCTTAAACCAGGGGTTGCAAACAGAATTGAGCTAAACGTGGAGCATGATGTTTCAGAGAAAATATGTCTGGGGAAAAATAAAGAACTTGCAAAATGGGAAACATGAGATGAAAAGCTGAGCCATCCACCAACGAGATGAGTGTAAACTCATGACCACAATGAGAGCTTAGGGCACACATAATTGTGCAATTCTTGTTTTGCAGGTTCATTTTTCAAGCTCTACAGTGAAAAACCAAGAAAAGCCATGCCACAGAGTAATATTACTCAAAGGAATGAAAACCCTGGGAAAAGTTTAAGTGGCAAAGTGGTATTAAAGTGGATTTCGACATTTTAAGTGGAAAGTTGCCACTTAAAATGTCAAAATCAACTTTAATGCCACTTTGCCACTTAAAATTTTTCCCAGGGAAGTCTCGTTCATGTTTCAAGTCATCAGGGGAAAAAATAGCAGTTGATTGTAAAGATACTTCTATCATTAGACTGAACAAATACAGCACAAGAACGCCAATGAGAGAGGAAAAAAAAATACATTTTCATCCCTGACAGCCCATATATGCATTTGTTTGCTTAAAACCACAAAACTTAAAAACCACTTTGCAACAATAGCATCTAATACATATTTTGCATTAAATAAACACTAAAAATGTGATGTAACTAAACTAAGCACTACCAGTGCTCAACCTGAAAAGAAATAAAATTAAAGAAAAAAACACATTCCTCTTCCCAGCTCAGTGAGATTTTAAAAACTTTCAGTTGGATATGGTAACCATCATTAGCTTCCTTATTTTATCTTTGTTATATAAATTAACTACAAGATCACTTAGACTAAGAATTTTCATTAGTTAATCAGGAATAAAACCTAGAGTCCACAAACACATAGGTATAAAACTGAAAACACTGATTTTGAAGTCATTCAAATAAATAGATTTATGCAAATGTATGACAGCAAAGTTCTTGACAGTTTCTGTTATCTATTGGACACAAGGTACAATTGCAAAAGACAACAAACCACTAAATGAGAGAATGAATAAGCATAATTTGTTTGAGTTTGCATAAAAATAAATTATTTTTAAAAAAAAAAGCACTAAATTTATGAACAGATGCACAAAGAATTAAGAACGGCTTGGAAAGCATGTCTTATCCTAAATAGGAAGCAATATGCTTCACAGTCAGATCACAGACTCTTTTGAACATGACACCTATGTGCAAACTTCTACAGTTACAATCTTACTCCTCAAAGTAAAGATAAGAAGAAAAAAAATTAAAAATAGTTAAAAAAGAAAATAGCTTTTGAAGTCATAGTTGCATGAAAGTGATCATAAATCCGGCCTTTTCCAAAAACACACATAAAAAGGGGGTAGAGTTCCAAAGATCACAAAAAGTGGTACTCATGGCTTATCACTAACCACAACCTGCATTGTCACAACATGTCACTACAAACTGAAGAGGAATCCTCTTCATCCAAAGAGAGTTTTGACTCATATGGTGTCACATTAAAATAAATGCTGGCAAAAGAAGAACGTAAAGAAGGTGTTATCTCTTCACCACTTGCCAAAGGAGCTATACCAGGACCAGAGTTTATTGATGGAGGTCTTCTGAAATTTGTCATCGAAACCTTACGTTGCCTTCGTAGGTTTCGGTATCCAGAAGCCTTTCCCACGCTGCTGCATCGTCCCAGTATGCTGAAACAGAAGCCCCTTTGTATCAATATGCAGATAGATATATGCCAATGAAATTTCTTGGTCCAGCACTTTACCAAGACTCTCACCAAGATACCCTATTCAGTCTCTTGCCCTGACAATCATGTCCTCACAGGTAGCATGAAGTATTACAGAAAAAAGAAAAAAAAATATGTAGTAAAACCCACATATATCGAATTTCACAGGACCGGCCGAAAAATTCGATATATGCTGGTTCGACCCGCATGTACTAAATTTCACCGAACCGGCCGAAAAATTCGATATAAGCGGAAATTCGAAAAATGCTGGTTCAATATATGAGGATTTTACTGTACTTTTAACTTACAAATTGTTAAAAGAAAATACTTTACCTCTTTCGTCTTGCTAGGCTTCCTCAACCTTACTGAGGGGGCGGAGTACAATCCTCGGATCTGGTTCCAACATGCGCTCATTCTCCTCATTGCTGTGTGACGCAAACATACAAGAAACCCCATGCATTTTTGTTAGTATGTTATAAAAAAACAACTATTTCTAAAATTACTGATTATGAACAGCAAACAAAATAATAAGCTATAATAAAAGCAGACCAAAAAGCTGGTGACTGATTAGCAGCTTTATATAAAAAAACAATATAACTAAACATAAAAATTTGCAGTAACACAATATATTAACTAACCAGTCCTTATTATCACTGCCCATGAGTTTGCGTCGTTCCTCCTCATCTGCGACAAGGTTCGGGGGTTGATATGCGACCTCCGACACCGGGGCATACTGCGCAGTGACCAGCAGGTCGGTAGATGGGTTCAGCGTCAGAATCTGGAACGGTGTATTATACTGAGAATGGCCATTTGTTGCACACAATTGTTACAAAGTCTAATGTAAAACAAAATTATCCATGCTGCAAAAAAAATAAATATGAAATGAACAAAAATAAGGGTTTCTTGAGGAACAACCTAAACTCAAAACCTATGAAGCACAAAGTGAACTAACTACTTTATAAAATAGGCGAAGGAGCCACAAACAATTTCTACACTTTCATAAAATTCCTATTCCCACTACAATATTCTACTCACAATAAATGTATCTCAGAGGGGTTGTCAATGTAAAAGTTACTTGCAAAAGCCTCAGGTATCTAGCTATACTGTAAAGAAGCAATTACAGCAAACACCTAAAATATGTAACAAAAGTGTGCAACACATGTACCCCTCACAAGTGTTAGCCATTGCACTGTAGAAGTAATGAAAGAATTGGTATAGCTGGACCTCACCAACTTTATGCTAAACTTCAAAACAAAAACCAACAATTTAACAAGTGATTACGGCTCTGTCTTTGTTGGTTTATGGATGAAATGCTGTCTTAATCTGAGCTCAAGAACATGCATGGTGCTGTTCATGGTGCCGCTGTCCATAGGATGTCATGATCTCATTGATCCAAGGCCCCACCTGTCCATTTCCCGCTTGGTTCTCTCGCAGCTGTCGGGCCATTCGCTGTTCTTTTGATGGGAAGCAGGGACAATTCTTGCGTCGACGCTCAGCTCGCACATAATATGACAGCATCAGAAGACCAATCACCATCAGAATAGCACCAATGATCAGTATGACCAAGTCTGGAACCATTTCAAAAAATAAGTTATAAATAAATCCTTGAAATAAGCAAGGATAAGATCAGAAACAAAAATCTGTTTTTAAGAAATTACCAGTGGATTCGCCTTGAGGCATGTTATCATTGTTTGGTTCCACCTCATGTTGATGTTTGTTTCCTATGTCAACAGCACCCTCAATTACCATTATCAGGCCAACAGCTAATGAAAATAATCCTAAGATAAGGAGGAGCCATTGAGTGCATCTTGCCCCACTGGAACATAAAAATATGATTTAAATGGTATACAGGAAGGCTGCACTGAGTACTGAAAGAGCATAATTTAAAGAAGAGGGTTACTGACCGTAGACCCTGACTAACAGTCTGGCTAAGGTAGCCAGCTGGTCCATGCTGTTCATAACTAACAGTAGTTGGCTGGTACACTGGTCCACTAGCAGGCATCTGGGAAACAAACAATACTTGAAAATTCTGAATGTGGAAAACTTAAATGTCCAATGTACGATCTAATCTTCAATTACAAAAACTGAACATATGTTTCTCTCATGTGACCTTTAAAAGTAATCTTGGACATTAAGTGAACAAGGGAACAAATTTGAAATTAGATCATACCTTGACACTAAATAGTATGAGTTTTGGCGAAAGAGACAAGAGGCATCTGTTATTATCGACACAAGGACACAAACCACCATAACCTCCACAACAATTGAGGCTTAAATATTAACGAAGACGAAATTAAATCGTGCGGTCAAGATAAAAGAGAAAGAATGGGAAAAGGGAGGAAGACAGTTAAACAAAGAAGTGTTAGAGTTCTAAATTCGGTGCGTTAAGAGGATGGTGCTATTTGCTAGATATGAAGTTTCAATCTGAGTATTTTTATTTTTAATCCTAACAAGAAACTCACCGTCACGAAACAAATGCAGACACTTTATAAGTAGATAAATTTATCTACCAACCGTAAGGTTGAAAATATAAACAGATCTAACGTTGTCACTGTTTCATCACAAAACTATGCAGTGAAGACAGAAGTGCATTTTGATGTCATGACAGGGACAAGAAGCCAACACCAGCTCGGGCCAACCTCGATGCTCGATGTGCGGAGACAAGGATAGAGAGATATTTAGAGAGCGAGCGAGACTTTCTCAGTTTGCGGCTTTCCAGCGCTGGAGGGTCATTAGAGAGCTTCCAGCTTATTGATTTTCGGTTCTGATTGGTTACAAAATATTTTCAAAATAACAGTGTTTTGTGAGCAAAAGGTAAACAAAATATTAATATTTTAAAGACAGTATCCGAGATCAGAACCGGAAATCAGAAAAGCTGGGCGGGAGCGGGAGCACTCGGAGGTTTCTTATGAACAGAGACAACCACATGAACATTCCTAAATAACTTGCTAATACTTAACGCAGGAATGTAGATTTGAAGACATCTGAGTTAAGGAATTCACATGCAACATATATTACACGGTCCTCGGTCTCCCTATTGAAAAAAGAGAGACCGCAGTATAGCGGTGGTCGCCTGGGAGGTAGGCAGCCGATCGTACTCGGCGGCTGGATCGGTAGCGGCGATCCGCGGCGTGACGCTGCGCGCGCGAGCCGAGCGCTTTGCGCGTGCTGCGTGACGCGACGACGCGACGCGACGGCTGGTTCGAGGGGTGTATCCAGCGACATACAACCTACAACCTAACCGAGGTCCCTGATTGGTCAATTCGCCCCAAACAAATGACTCGCGGGGCGAATCGGCCAATGAGGGACCTCCATTAGGTTGTAGGTTGTATGCCCCTGATTGGTCAATTCGCCCCAAACAAATGACTCGCGGGGCGAATCGGCCAATGAGGGACCTCCATTAGGTTGTAGGTTGTATGCCGCTGGATACAACCGAGGTTTGGTGGTTTGGCCGCGCTGCAGTAGGGTGATTCCGCACACTTTCACTCTCCGGCCAGGGTTGTTGTACGTACGATAATTGTCCTACGCCTACGCCTACGCGTATGACAATCAAGTGTCCCGCACGACCCAAACTTTGAAAATTTTGGCTATGTACGAAAATTTTGACGACTTCGCTCCCATAAGCGTTGAACACCAAACGGCAATTTCTACTAAAGTTAAGAAATACCGTGCGATAATTTTGGGTAGGTTGGTACGATTGTTCCCTCCCACCTATCTCGCATCCCTGGACCCTGCTGGACCACCCTGGACCGGAACGTCAGCGTCAAGGTCAGCGTCAACCTGTTATTTCCAGGAGGCTATCTCTTTAAGAGGTGTTCGAACGAACGAACGGCGGGTCGCGTGAATGGCCGTAATAGAGCTATATTTAAGCAAAGGATTGTAATTATGGTTAAATATTGATACTTTTGAAGTCGAAAGCCAGTCTTGGTCGAAATGAAATACATTAAATGATGCCGCAAAGGTAAAACGGGAAGTCGCGGTGGAGAAACAAAAAAGTAGTATCCGGGTTCCGTGCTTTTGAATTTCATTTCGAAATCTGTCTTTTGACTTTAAAAAGTATCAATATTTAACGATAATTACAATCCCTTGCGTAAATATAACTTTATTGCGGTCATTCACGAGTCTCGCCATTCGTTCGTTCGTTCGTTTGTTCGAACACCTCTTAAAGAGATAGCCTCCTGACCACCCCTGCGTGATGAGTTCTGTCAGTTCTGTTCACTTTATCCGTCTACAGGCTGCACATCGGGACATCGGATCGGGCCACTGAGAAAATCATTCATTGTGTCGCTAGCGTCATCTTTATACCCATCCTTGCCTGATGTTTCGATCTGGAATCAAAATTAAGGTTGGTTTGACTTGATAACTTGTTGTACTCACGTGCCATGGTGTTCCACCTTTGTGGCCTCCGGGCCTCCGCGAAAGTAATTGCAACTGGCTGAACTTTCACGTTTGTAGACGGAGCTCTTCGCGTATGGGATTGCTACCGACATGAGGTGAAAATCAAGTTGATCGCGTTTCGTCGCCATGAGGCCGAGCCGGCCGTGCGGAGGTTATGGACAAGGTGGATTAATCCACGTTGGTTATGGAGCGTGGAGAGGAGCTGCTTGCAGTTACGTATATGCTGGACGCTGGTCGCAGAGGATGAGTTACTGATTTCAATTTCTTTTATCTCTCATTGGACGTGAAATGGCTAGTACTGCATCGCTCCAATGGTCGAGTGGGATCGTGTCTCACAGTGGGGACCACTCTACTGTCACCGCGTGATCTTCTCTTGCATTTGAAGTATTTATCTTGCTGACTGTTGCCTCTTGCTCCATCTGTCCTTTGAGACAACATTATTATATTTTATAGTACACATGAACTCTTGAATTTGACGTAAGTTATTGTTAGGAATATTAACTTGCTGACTGTTGCCTCTTGCTCCATCTGTCCTTTGAGACAACATTATTATATTTTACAGTACACATGAACACTTGCATATTCACCCTTTATCTCATTTCCTCCAAAATTCCACTGCTTTTCCTTAAAAAATATATTTCTGATACCTTGGTTTTCTTCCGCGCCCGAAATTCTTATTTTTATCGCGCTCGAGCTCCAAGTTGTATTTTTATCGCGCTCGAAATTCGAATTTTTGTCGCGTCCGAAATTCGTTTTTCTATAAAAACTCGAATTAATACTACCGCGCGCGCACAACTCGTATTATTACCGCGCCGGAAATTCTTATAGTATTAATATTACCACACGTTAAACTATTTTGTTAATTCCTTATCTTATGAAATTTAAGATCAAGATAAATTATTAAAGACATGAGGTAAGGTGCATGGCATTTTGATTCCTATTTTGAAACAGACCGGTCTTGTAATTCTGAATTTCTTTTCTAGGTGTATTGGAATTTGCTCATGGTACCAGATATAACTTTTCAAGGTCGAAAGTTAATCACTCGTGACGACTGGTTACGGTATACTTAATGAACTCGAGTCATAAGAATTTACAAGGAAGGCGGGATGCTGAGCTCATTCAACATTCAGGAGGTGAAGCTGACAGCCCAGGGGGAGGTAGGTGAGGGTGAGGATGGGGGAGGGGCGGGGGGCTGGAGGTAGGATGGGCGCGAGTTTCTGTCCTATTTAGGTTCCTCGCCAATCCAGTGCGACCATGAGGGCTGATCCATCATGCCGACCTCAGGAGGGAAGGACTTCGACTTTCGTCTGCGGCGGCGAGTCCTCATCTCCAGGTTTATCCCATCAGTTACTCATATCTCTCCTCCTCCTCCTCACTAGTATGTGCGCGCTCAGAACAGTTCCTTTGCCCTTAGATTCTCCTGGTGCCCCGGCGACTTCACGGGGCTCACGGGGCTCACGGTGCTCGGGCGGCTTCAGCACGTCGACCACGACGCGGACTCCAGCCACGTCGACGGTGGTGCCGACCTCTATGGGAGCATTGCGTCTGCAGCGTCTCCGTCTACCAGCGGTGAGTCCCCCGCCTGCATGGCGATTCCACACGTCGTCTTCGTCTCTGTCCTTGTCGCACTCACGGGGCAGGGGCCCAAGAATGCTGTCTCTCTCGCACTCCAGGAGCGCCGACGAGTGCTGGCAGCGGGGTCGCTGTCGCTCTGCTGATCTCAAAGTTTCTCCCTTTAGTTCCTCTTCTCGTTCGACTTTGTTAGTCTGTGAGCACTCAGAACAGCTCCTTTGTCCTCAGATCCCGATCCTGACCGGGCAGCTTCAGCTCGGCGACCTAGGCTCGGACTCCAGCCACATTCGAACCGACTGACACCGGCTCGCCGCGCCGCACGACAACTGGCTGCCCGCGGCAGCGGCCATGGCTCTCACTGGCTAGTTCGGACCCAGCTCAGTGCGCAGCCAGCCAGCAGTGACCAGCACAAGAGGTCTGTAAAGCGAACGAACCGGGCAAGCGAGCGAGCACTGCAATGCTCTTTGAATGCTCGCTCGCGCTGTTCGTTCGCTCGCTCGCGCTGTTCGTTCGCTCGCTCGCGCTGTTCGTTCGCTCGCCCGTGCTGTTCGCTCGCTCGGCTCGGTACCCGCGGTTCGCTCGCTACTCTGCTCGCGGGAAGCCCTCCAGAAATGTGTGGCTTGACCTATTTGGGTGAAATATCGGGTCAGAAAGAGGATTTATCTGTACAACTGCGCGCCGGACCCCGTGCGTGACGTACGTACGTACGTACGTATGTGCATCGCTAACTTTACAGACCGAAGCGGGGCCACCGGCCACCTAGTGGGCCACCCCACGAGAAAGTCACTTGACTCAAGTCATCAACTCTGGGCTTTTTGGAAGTAGTTGAAGATTTCTTCAAGGTGAGGTTCTTCCAGTAGAATTTAATACTTTTTTAATACTTCATCAGAATCTGCTAAGAGTGATTGTTTTCATTTTTATAGCACTGCGGGTCAACCAACTTGCAGCTCTGCTGTCAAATCTCTCCGGGTGAAGCGGCGTGGCGAGGAAAGGCTTCTCTGCAGAAGGGCGGCTGTCGACCAGCAACCTTCCACCAGGGCCTGCGTGGAGCGGCGGCGCTAGGGCAGGGCGTTGTGGACTTTGCTGAATTCGAATCTCCATTATCCATTTAGGTATCTATTCTTATTTCCCTGTGTCTTTATTTTCATGGAGGGCTGAAGCGTAATATAAACAAGCACGAAGACAGGCCAGGAACACACCAAAATGGCATATTTTATGAGCTATTATCGGTCGAGAGCTGATGAATAGTTCAAGACATTTGCCACTTTTATGTTCCTGGTCTTGTTTTTCCTTACGCTTCAGTCCTCCACTATCATGGTCTACTTATGGTCTGATTCTGATATCAGGGTTTTGACGTTGACTCCCCACGAGAAAGTCACATGACTCCAGTTATCAACTCTGGGTGTTTTGGAAGTAGTTGAAGATTTCTTGAAGGTGAGGTTTTTCCAGTAGAATTCAATACTTTTTTTAATAATGTTCCATCAGAATCTGCTAAGAGTGATTGTTTTTATTTGTATAGCACTGGGCTGTATTCTGCTGTGCTGTCGTCATGCTGTCACAACTGAAGCTGTTGCATTTTTATTGGAAACGGAGCAGTAACTGAGGGGGAATCAACTCTGAATTTTAGTCTGTAGATTATGCGAACTTTTCTGAATTGAACTCAATGTTTTTACAATTTATTTTGCATTCCTCTGACCTTTTCCTAGCTAAGAAGTGTACAAAATTTTCAGAGTTGTTTCACCCTCAGCAGTATCTAAGAGCATTGTAATGTCTTGTAAAATTGTGTTAAATGTTATATTTTTAAACTTCTGACATTCACTGACTTGAACTGATGACTAACTCATCTTCATCTTCTCTTGTAAGACTTTGGTTTGTTCCTGTGCTTGTGTGGATTCTGGTTCTTACTGATTTGGTGGTTTTTGGGCTTTAACATGGTGTTAGCATTGTGGTGCTTCTGCTTCTTGGGTTCGATTTGGATTCCCAAGTAACAGAGATTGATCATTTTACATCAAAATGATAAAATTTTGACATCATTTTGCCACTAGTCACGGTGACATATTTCAGTTTACAAAAAAATGAGCTCAAAATGACGTCATTCTGACCTCAATATGACATCAAATTTTAGTAATTTGAAAAACGTCACAGTGACTAGTGTCTAAGTGACAATTCTCTGTTACTTGAGTTTGTGTGTTTTTGGAGAAATTAGCTGCTCTCATGGCTTGACTTGATTGACGTGACTGACCTGACGATATGAATATGATATGAATAATGTAAAAATACTTCCAAGTTAATTTTTAATGTAAACAGGAAAAATTTGTCTAGAGATCCTGAAAGTTTTCAATGAAACACAAAAAAAGTTCATAATTTTAATTGAGACCAGCAGCATTTCTGCTGGACAATGGTACTACCGTTATTTCTGTAGGAGTCATGAGCTCTGAGATGAAATTGGGGACAGAACACGAGCAGCATTGTACTGAACATTACTTGTTCCCTCTACCACATGAAAGCGAGGCAGTAAATAGCTCAATTAAGGAATTTTCAAAACTCAAAGAATATAACAAGGACATCAGTTTCTGTAAAGTAATCAATTTAAAAAAAAAAATACAATTTACATTGTAAAATGTAAAATTCTTACAACTTGCACGGGTTTCTACGGCTTTGGGGTGCCAGAGGAGCCCAAGTATGAAGGTTACAACAGGCCTCGATCAAAGTTTTAAGGCACGCACGCACCCCTCCGTTCATAACAACATTAATTCCTGAGGCTAACTGCCAGCCAGTACTAACGACGCATACATCCTACGTGCAGGAATTTCCCAACCCCCGGTCACGGCCAGCTAAACCGAGAAACGCTTCGAGCCCAACAACAACAACAAGAGGTCTCCACTCTGACAACCTAACAGAGGGACAGAAGAGGGAAATTTCCCGTCCTATGGTGCTGTGATGGTGGTACTACAGTTTTGAACTACATAACCTCAAACTGTCAGATTTCGGCCCGTTCATAAAAATGTTCCACGGATTACTACTGAGCTGGAACCATGCCTCTACTATTCCCAATTGTTCGAAATGCCCGTAGAGCACAGGTTTACATCCAATCACACATTTATTGACAAAGTTGTAACCTTCCATATATTGACACTTTGGCTCTGTGTCATGGCGACTGCTGCTGCTGCTGGGACCAATACGTCACCATTGACGCACCAACATAAATAAAAAAAACAATTTTGTTTTCACTGTCAGTATCCCCCTCACTATTCTCAGCAGCCAAGCAGTTTTAAAAGGATTTGAATCAGATTTGAAAACACGTCGATAAATGCTCAGCATGACTTGTATTTTCATGAATAGCTGCGTCTGGCTTTGCTGTCGTTGTAGTGCCGGTGTGGAGATTAAGTTAAGTTTTGAATTTCCTGCCCTTTCTAAGAAAACGGAACCAGTCTATCTCGTGGCCAGGGGTTGGAATTTCCAACTGATTTGCTCGTTCGACGTTCGACAACTGAACTGACACGTACGCGTTGTCAGGCAGAGAAGCAGAGCAAAAGCTTCCTGCCCCCTCCCCCTCCCCCCGCAAAGATAGTCGAGGATAGTCGATTCTCGTCTGCTCTGCTCAAGTTCAAAATCTACAGGAATCGGCTATGCCGACAGAACTGTCAAAAGATCCAGCTTTTTGACAAACTCAGTCGTTTCATGCCTTTTATAATTAGAAATGAAGGCAGATATTGTTTGGATTTTAATTGTTCTCCTAGGTTTCTATGAATGCCTGGCTGGTAAAGAGGAGGAGGAAGGAGTAAAATTTGCAAACAAATGCGAAGGTAAAGTGAGGTTGGGCACTCATGCTGAACTTAAACAAATAAAACTTAAATTTACTTATTAAAAAATGGATTGGAAAATGACATCCTCACATTGAGTGTGTGTGTTTATCATTTAACTATTTCAGTATGCAAAATACTAGCTATAGAATTGGAAAATAGACTAGAAGAAACTGGAAAGTCACAGGATGTTATTGAAATTGGGTATTCCTTGGATGACACTGGATTGAAAAAGAAAAGAACAAAGTACAAGAAATCGTAAGTCTGTCGTCCAAATTATCAACGTTGTTTAAGTTTTACTGTAGTTCTCACTCGGAGCTTTCATAAAACATTTTTACTCCATTTTTACACAGAGAATTACGTCTCGTTGAGTCATTAGATGGAATTTGTGAAAGAGTTTTGCAGTACAATATCCACAAGGAAAGAACTGATAGTACTAGGTTTGCTAAAGGGATGAGTCAGACTTTCCGTACTCTTCATGGCTTAGTGTAAGTAGAAAACCATTTCTTCTGAAATAATTTTATATTTGGCTGAATGCAAAATATACGAAACAGTACTGGTGGTTTGCAGTACTCTACCATAACCCAAAGCTGATATTAGGTTCAAAAATTTGTCAATAGGTTGCTTTGCTGCATACCCATTAAATATCAAATGACATGCCTTAGCAGATTCATTTTTGAAATTTCATTTCCTTTTCAATTAGAAAGCAAATAAAGTTTTGAAATGCACTCAGCCTAAAATACACAGCTTTCTCCTTCTTTAAAACTGAAATTGATAATTTTGTAGACAGTGTAATACTTGGAATATTTAATTAATATTTCTAGGAACAAAGGTGTGAAAGTTGAGCTTGGTATTCCGGAGGAACTGTGGGACAAACCATCCGTGGAAATAACTAATATGAAAACACAGGTAGGCAGGACAGCAATGGAAGCTTGGGAGCCTTTCTATTGTTTCTATTCTGTCTTGTTCTTATCAGCAGTTTTATTTTGCAGTGTGAAATGCTATTGGAAGAGCATGAATCGGATATAGAGGAATGGTACTTTAAATCACAGGGAGAAGTTCCTCTCAAATCTTATCTATGCTCTCAGCTTGTGCTGCGTGACAGTGATGATTCATGCCTTTTAGAGGATGAAAAAGGAACAGAAAATCAAGTGCAGGAGCAGACTAAACCTAATAAAATTAAGAAAGATGAACTGTAGAAGTTTTAAAATAAACTAATTTTTATAAAGTTTAACGCTGATTTTCATTACAAGTTCAAATTTGAATCAAACATCAAATCAATACCTTATAGAGTTCTGAACAGATGCATAACACTACTTCAATTTGAGAGAAGCAAATTTGGTAGGTCTGTCAGGATTAGGCTTAAACCAAGATACTTCTCGAATCTTTCCTCTTAGCTTTCGCAGACGTTTCATTTCATCTTTAAAGTCAGCATGTTCATCCCTAAAGAGACCATAGTTTCGAAGAAAAACAAACAAGTAATAACTCTCTGGTAGACGATGATAATAATCAATTGTATCAGGGTCCTTGTGAACGGGTAGCACGCTAAGCCTGTCTGCAATCTAGTTCAAATAAAGAGAGAGAAAAAAAAAACAATAATTAATAGGGGGGAAAAGAGTTTAAGAAAGAAAAGTTTCGGTCAACTGAGTTACTTTTAGCATGTGGAACGATGTTGGACGAGTGACTTCTCCAAATATTCGATTACTCAATAAGTTCATCTTTTGAGCATACACTGTGCCAGTTTCCGCCAGCTGTAGATACTTCTTAACAGTTGCCATCCTAAATTACAAAGAAACAAAAAATTTCTTCAGTGAAATTTAGGTAATAATATGCATACTAACCAAGCATTGGCGAAGTGTGGACAGTCAGTGGAGTTGTCTAAAGATTTTTGCACTTCGAACTAATAACAACTTAACAGACTTTTAAAACAGAAAATTTTGCCGTATTATTCTACGCTAAATATCCTTTACATACCTTCACCCTTACGCTTTGATCTAACTACTTTACTTTGCTTGAAATTCGTAGTACTGTGTACTGTTATGAAATGATTCTTAATAGCAGCAGAAGACATGGCACGCCTTCTAGACATGTATTTTTCAGTTATTTTGCTTCCTGTTCTTCTTTTTAGTACGTAAGATTAAGTGATTAAACACGGCTTCATGTTATTGGAAACATTTGCAAACCACAAAAGTCTTATTTTTTTATTCAAGCACTCAAGAAACAGAGAAACACTAGGTAGCAACTACGCTACATAATTTCAGCCATCCACCGAATCACAGCCTGTTCAACTACGAAACACCCAAAACGAAGCGTCATCCATAGAACTCATTCCGACAAGCCGAGCCGAACGCCGACCCGACCCGAGCCGAGCGCTTGCGAGCGCTCAGACACCAAGAAAAGGTATGAAACGTTTTCGCACTTATCCCGTCAAACGAATTTTGGCAAGCCCAACCGACTCTTGAAAAGTGATTTCGCCCGCACATCGGCTTGTCTCTATTGTGGCCTCATGGTAGGGTGGTCAGGGCCCTGACCGCTCGCTTTTGCCGTTCCAGATTTTGACAAGAAGTCGGGTTACCCCTTTCCGTTGTGCCGTTGTGACACTAGGCTCAGGGCACTTTGTTGTTGTACGAAGTGTCGAAAGGGCAAGGGCTCTGGCCTGCAGGGCAGGTATGGGGCGGTGAGCAGGGAAGGGCCAGGGCAGGAGGGCCCCATCATGAGGTCCAAAGCAGCTAGGAGAGCAAAAGCCGTGATGTTGGTTGAAAGGGATGTGCTGACCGGTGGTGTCTGTGTTGAGCAAGCCAAGCAGTCTCCTTGGTCCACAAACATTGGTTGCTGTTGAGGCGCCACAAACATGTCTACAAGTAGTGTTGAAAGAAATAAAAGGCAAGCCAAAGTGTTGGAAGAGAACTACTGGGACTGCAGCGTGTGTACATACCGCAACACTGCGGAAGCCTTCAAGTGCCTAATGTGTGACGTACGAAAGGGAACTTCCACTCGCAAACCGCGCATAAATCCTCAGTTGGTTGCGCAGCAATATAATCCAACTCCACCCAAAACTCATCGTCGTGACGGAAAAGACAAATCAGATAAAAAAGATTTCGACAAGTCTGAGAAAAAGAATAGGAGACCACCAAGGCTGAAAAATGTGGATCGCAGTACGGCACAAACTGAAAGAGTGACTGTTAATAATGTTACGGTGATGATAACAGAGTACAAGCCTAAGGTACCAGTTGACCAGTCGGGAGCCTCAAGTAGTGTATCATCAGAGAAAGATAGTCAATCCGAGACAAGCTCAGAACCAAGAAGCCCTATGGGTACAGATTCACGCAGTTCTTAGAATTTGTATCTTGAATTCAGCATACTCGATTTGTGCGGTCACATACTCTTGATGTGAAAACCTATATTGTATCTTATTACTATAACTAAGAATGGATTAATTTTCTTATTTGCATATTTTTTAAATAAGTTTTATTCCTTTTATTTATGTTTCTTTCCTCTTCTTGTTATATGAATCTCTTTTAATGCATGTTCATGTAACTATGTCATGTAATTCAACGATGTCACAATGCTGTCTGTATAAAACATTATTTTAATCAATTTTAAATTGTGATTTGTAAACATATGTGTATCATAAAAGGAAAAGATTTTATTAAGAGCAGGAGCATAATATTTTTAAGGATTAGGGTTTCTTTCTTTGAAAATTATATGTTGTATTGTAAAATTTAATAGGCTTCACTGATTTCATTATTTTTAATTCAAAAATCAAAGTTTACGTACTGGTTTACTGTATTCACAGTCTTTCTTGAGCTGAGTCTTAGGGAGTTGCTTCCCCATCTGAATATTTGGTAATTTTGATTTACCTAATCGATGATGTTACAAAGTATTCAGCCCCTCATTTTCATTGCCCCTGTTACCCAAATAACAGTATTTAAAAGTGGTAAAACTTGGATCTGAAGCATTGTGCATGATTTCAAAAACATTAAGACTGAACACTTTTCCCCGCTGGTTCATTGCTACCAGCATTGGAATGGTTTTGCACTTGTATTCTGAAATCAATCAATTTTTATTTTTGGAATATATTTCATCCATTGTCTTTCCCTGTGTTCCGTTTATGGTAGTTTTCACCTAATGTGAGTTTTATCTGTCCTTTAATAAATGTGGGCTGTACTCATTAATCAAACTGCAGGTTGTTTGTAATGTTAACTTCCTTTTCTTCTTTTATAACACTTAAAAGTGTGATGTTTCTCAATAATATAAGATTTTGAGTTTTCTTTTACATATGTGAAACGTAATTGTTTTAAAGTTAATACATTCATGTAATGTACAGTTGCTGGTGGTAGTTGTATTTCACCATATAATGTTGAAATTGTTTGCACTCTTATTACTCAACTAACTGTCAGGATAAAAATTTTCTACAAGATGTCATTAACTGAAACCATCAAACCCTTCTTATTTTGTAAAGCTACTTCAACTCAGGACTGGCATTTTTGTGATGCTGCATCCATGAGTGTTAAGTGCTTTCCTGACACTTTAGGCTTTCTTTATGGCCTTCTTAAGATAAAATTTTTCTCCTGTTTTCCTCAAAACAATCTTGTCAAATTTGTAATCAATAGCTGGATTGGTATCAATGCACCAAACCGGGAAAATTTGTGTAGGTAAAGTTGGGGAAAGTGTCATCTTATCAATTCTATTTACTGCCTTACATATTAATTAGTATGTATTGTATGTTAGGTGCTTATTTTCTTTACTTTTCTGTTTACATAAGAGGAAACAATGCTACAGGCTATCATGTCATTAATATGAAGAGAAAAACTTGTCAAATTTGAAAAGAACCAAAGAAACATTGGTGTAACTGTGTTAACTGTTCCTCTTGAAGTACTTATGAACTTTGATGAATTGAATAAACTAAGCTTGTGTCTCCAATTTTGTGTTTCATTTATTTTCCAAGCAATCAGAATAAGTCATTGAAAGGAGTTGGTTGCATCCCTTTCAACTGATGTTTTATAACTGGGAAGCTCTTTTGTAAGTACTATTTTGTGTAGCATAATGCTCTAACATTTTATTTTTGGTGGTTCATTTGATTTACAGTTTGCCTGTTTGTGATGGCTGCAAACTTGCTATGCGTTCTCAACACTGGTCAGCAGATGCCTATGGTTGGATGTAAGACATCTAAGTTAATTACTATCTTATTCATTTATCTGAAACCACTTCGATATTTAAAAGAGAAAATGATGGCGAGAACTAAATGCACATAAGTATTTTTTACATTGATTAGTCATTTTCTGTTTGATGATTTGTGGGTACTTAACAATAAAGTATCATGGATTATCATACATGGAATCAAAGTGAAATTACTTTTAATTTTGGACAAGAAACTTATTTAGATCTGTGCTTATCATTACCAGTATTTTGAAATGTCTATCCTTTTCATCTGCTCTGAACAGTGGGAACATTCAGGGTCCGGGGAAGAAGTGTGATTTACAACGTGGTTGAAACCGCCTTGCAGACAGGGTACCGATCAATTGGTATGTATTACCTCAATAAACAATAAAATTACCCACTGTATTTTATTTAGTTCTGAAATCATATTTAGATACTGCAGCAGTATACCAGAACGAGGCAGATATTGGGGCAGCTTTGAAGGAGCTACTACCAAGATATGGTTTAAGGCGTGAAGACATTTTCCTTACCAGCAAACTAGGTACATCTTTTCATCAGAACAAAAGTTGTAACCATCAACATATTTGTCTAAACATTGTTTGCTTGTGTAGCTCCAGAGGATCACCACCCTGATCGTGTAGAACGAGCTGTTTCCAAGAGTCTGGCTCAACTTCAGACCTCATACTTGGATTTGTTTCTTGTGCATTGGCCTGGTACAGCTGGTATACCAGCGGGGGATTCTAACAATCGTAGACTTCGGCGTGCAGCCTGGCAGCAATTAGTTGCTCTTCATAAAAAGGGTGTGTTGAAGGCTATTGGTGTGTCCAACTTCACAATCAGGCACATTGACGAGCTTCTAGAAGACTGTGAAGGTGTGAAACCAGCAGTAAATCAAGTAAGTTTTATGGTTAATTCTTCTACTTTTTTTTTTCTTTCTTTTCTTTTCTTTTATAATATCTTGATTCCATTGAAAGGTTGAACTCCACCCCCACTTTCCTCAAAGAGATCTACTATCTCATTGCAAGCAAGCAGAAATATTTGTCCAAGCTTACAGCTCATTTGGTGGGACAAATAACACAAGTCTCCTCCGTGACCCAATCATTTTACAAGTTGCAAAGGACTGTGGACGACAACCTGCTCAAGTTTTACTACGCTGGGCACTCCAGCAAAACATAGGTAAATCCGAACTTCCAATTTTTGTTATTTGAATGATTTTTTTCATTTAGAAGTCTTTTTTTTTTCTTTTCTTGGTTTATCTTTCGATTACCCGCCCATTCCTTGAACCCACTGATCCCTTTCTTTCCTCCATTTAGGAGTGATTCCCAAGGCTGTTACTCCTCAACACATCCAAAATAATTTTGAATTGGGTTTTATATTATCTGACCATCAGATCGCTCAGATAAATTCAATCAAAACTGTCCAAAAGTATGCCTGGAATCCAGATGTTGTTGCCTGAAGATTTTCAATATATGTTTTCATAATTTAATAATTTTTAAATAATATTTTAGAGTAGGGGTGAAGGGTTGTTTTAGTTATAATAGAAAGATAAGTGTGGTACAACTAAGTAAAAAAACTCATATGTAGCATAGTTGAAGGATAAATATGAGTGCAGGGAAATCTTATTGTAAGTGCTGTAATCCAGTGGAGGTGACTCCAATTGAACTAGAAACTTGTTTTGCTGATCGCATCGCAGAAATCAGCCATAGTGCCTACAATTCTTTACCTAAAACAGGCAAACCTCAGCCTGGTTTGGAATGGACATTACTTGCCTCAATAGTTCAGGTAATTCACCTCTCCTTTTACTCTTTTCTGTAAACTGGATATGAAATGATCTTATGTTTCAATGTTTTCATTAAGGTAAATGCAAGCAATAATCTCAACCTGAAAGTTGTTGCTCTTGGAACAGGAACAAAATGCATCGGGCAAGGGAAGTTAAGTACATGTGGAGACATAGTGAATGATAGTCATGCAGAAGTAATTGCAAGGAGGGCGTTTTTAAGATACTTATACTCCCAGGTAACTAGGTAATGAGTTGGAAATTTTTTTTTTTTTTCAGGTTTGCAATTGTTTAAAAAAATTATTATTATATTTCTAGGTTCTTCTTGCTCTTAGAGACGACAAGTCAAGTATATTTGATGTTCAATCTGAGTGTAGGCACTTGAACCTGAAAATAGGTATCTCTTTTCACTTTTACACAAGCCACACTCCCTGTGGAGATGCTTCAATTTTCTCCAAAAATGAAGATATTACTGAAATTGATCTTGATAATTGTGTTGCCTTGATGCCAAAATATTTTACCAACTCATCTGAGAATGTTTCAGTAAAAACAGGGACAGATGTAGAACATTTAAAAAGATCTCATGACAGCTCTCAAGAAACAAGCAGGGGATCTGAATCTGATTTAGTTCCACCCAAAAGATTTAAAAGTGACATTCACCGAACGGGGGCCAAATGTTTAGCGACAGAATATAGGCAAGATTCTAAACTTCCTGGTTGTGATTTTCATGTACTTGGCGCAATACGATCAAAGCCTGGGAGAGGTGATCCTACACTCTCTGTTTCGTGTAGTGACAAGTTAATGCGGTGGAATTGTGTCGGAATTCAGGTACACAGGAGATTTTTATTTTAAGCTTTCTTGCCACATATATTCTCCAACTTTTATTAACTGAAATTTTAAAATCTGCAGGGTGCTCTTCTTTCAAGGCTGCTTGGAACTCCAATTTATTTGCAATCTATAACAATTGGAGGAGGATGCCCTTTTTCTGAGTCTGCTCTGAGAAGAGCAATTATGGAAAGAGTAAGCATATTTCTGAAATTTATTTTCCCATTTTCTCATTCGAATTTCTTTAGTGTATTCAATATTTCAGGCTGGAGATGGAAAATTTGATCTTCCACCTGGCTATCTAATACATAAGCCAAATTTATTCCAATCTACTTTGCCATTCCCAGACAGAAGAAAAGACAACACTCAGAGACCGTGTCCATCCAGTATTGTATGGTCAGCTACCCCTGAAAGGTCAAGGGCTCATTGCTGTGTATAACCATGCTTGTTTTGGGGAGGGAGGGGGAGAATTAGCAATTTTAACATGTTGTGTTTTTTCCTTTTTAGACCTCTTGAAATTGCAGTAGAAGGACGACGGCTTGGTGTGACTAAGAAAAAGCAGGGTACTGCTGCTGGCCGGCTACAAATTTGCAAAAAGAATCTGTTCAAACAGTTTTTGACTTGCTGGTCTTTGAAAGAAATGTTTAGGAACCAGGTAGAGCCTTCGTCCTCTGTTTATAATGATCTGTCCTACTTGGAATGTAAATCAGATGCTGTGGTATATCGAAACGCCTGGAAATGTGTATTGAAAGAAACAAACCTTCCATGGACAATGAAACCCTCTAATCTTTTCTTATTTGGGAGTGAGGATTGACAACTGTAACAGTTCTTAACATCTAAAAAAAAATCTGTTTATTTCTGAGGAAAATAACTCATCTTTGGTGGTCTTCAAGCACGTAACAAGTATATTAATGCAGAAAGCAGTAGTTAAATAGTATCTTAAAAACTAATCATCATCAAGAATATAAAATATCTGGATCCATTTATTATATCAATTAGTGGTTGTATTTATAAGAGAGATAATTATATTTGTCATGTCAAAGAAAGTAAAAACGCTTCTTTTCAGTTGATGTGTTTTGGCCTATCACCTGTCACCAGGCTTCTCTTTGAAAACATTTTCCTTTATCAGGAATTCCTCAACTGTACGTATTATTTTCAGATTATCACAGCCATCTTGTACTCTTTTAAAAACATATATCTTGTAAAATGGTAGATCCATACTGTTGAAGGGAAAGAAAATCATGTGAACAGGGAAATTCTTTACAAGGGTTTCCAGATAGGTGTCATTAGAAATACTCACACAATGGATGGAGTGTTTTTACCAACAATTTCATCACTTCCATGCTTTGCAAAAAATTTCATATTTCTCATGGGCTCATAAAACTTTCCTTGATTTACACAGACTTGACTTATTGCACATTTCTTTTCTAGTTTCTCCTCCAACTCCAAAAGTTTTTTCTTTTTTAAACCAGCTGGGGGTCTATTATTTCTCTTCTCCTCTTCAGACTGCTCCACCTAAAAATAGACAGCTGCACTAACTGCTTACACATGATGAGATGATGCAGACAATAGCAACAGGAAAGGTCAACTTACATCCAGAACCCATTCCTTAACTGTTTCATACAGTTTTCTTTTTAGGATTCTTTCCAAAATTGCCCTTGCATTTGCGAGAGATTCCTCATCACTGTTCAGAATATTTTCTTGTATTGAGTCAGTCAATCTTACAAAAAGTCGAGGGCTGTTCTGCACGTGACACAATTTGCAGCCCCTGTAGATGAATTCATATTTATAACATGTATACAAAAAATGCATAATTTCTACAGTGTGTTAAGCTTTGATGCTGAACCTACCCAACTTTATAGTCATTGTCACTTGCAGATTTTAATGCATCCACAAGCCTGTCAAGAGCAAAGCAGTTTCCTCAAAAGTTTTCATCAAACTTATTGCATGCTTTAAGTTATACATAGGTCAATCAACAAATTAACTTACATGGCCTCAAGGCATTTAGCAACTCTATGTTGGTAGGCTTTCACATGGAGATCAGCACGTGTTCTGAACAGCCCCTTCAAGCTGTAGCTCTCACAGTCACGGAAAGCAATGTAGCTAATTCCATCCTCGAGTATTTCAATCCTACACAAATTCATCAATCTTTGGTAATTAAAGGGGAGGCCTATGTTCAGATGTTGTGCATCTCTTAAAAAGTAGTCAAACTTGTCCACATCTACATCATTTATCTTGTTTGCCACCACCTGCCGGAAATAAAAAGAAAGTTACTAAAAAAAGAAAGTTACTATAAAAAGAAAGTTCTATGGTAGTAGGAAATTGTTATCTATTTAGAAACTTGGAAATCTGTTTCATCTTTACCTGGTAGAGAAATGCCCTTTTTTTTTCAGAATCACTACTCTCTTTACTCATAATATAATTAATTTTATCACCTCTGATAAGGTCTTTAATGAACTCCACATATTTTTTCACATCTCCAAACTCTTCCTTAAAAGCCTCTCCAACTTCAGTAAGTTCTTCTCTTTCATCATTCTTCCAGATGATGATGTCAATAATGGAGCATGAGGTGTCCTCATGCTAAGGTTGGAAGCAAGTTAGTGTTATTGATTTAATAGCAAGTACTACTTTAAAGGAAACTAAGGGAGAAAGGTAAGCATACTTACATCCCACTCTATGCCACATGAATGCACAAATTTTTCCCATGTGTGCGAAAAAGGTCCGTGGCCAACATCGTGAAGGAGACCTGCTAGCTGAACTGCTAGTTTAACATGTTTAATTCTGTAATTAAAAGAATTGAGTAGTACTCTTGCAAAAACTTTAATGGGATTTCCTATGCTTTTGAAACTTACTCTTTTTCCGAATCAAATATCGACTTCCAAACAGTTGGGGAGTTCCGCTCCAGGTGGGCTAGAAGCTCACCAGCCAAGAAACATACACTGCAATTTTTAAGTTCAAATTAAAAAAAAAAAATGTAAAGATATAAATTAAAAATAATAATACAAATTTAGCTTAGCATTTTCCAAATACCAAAAGTAGTATGAATTAATACTCACCCAAGGCAGTGTTCAAAGCGGTTGTGAGCTGCAGCTGGGTACACTAAGTAAGTTGTTGATAGCTGCTTTATGTTTCGCAGCCTTTGAAATTCCCTTGTATCTATGAACTTTACAAGAAGATGGTGGAAGCGCATAACATTATGCACTGAGTCTTGAAAAAGTTTCATGCCTTTATTTTCTAAAATACAGAGAAAAATTTGTTTAGTTTCCCACATTTTTTTTCTCACCTTAGTATGGAGATTTGACAGCTCTAGATACCTTGATCATCCATGTCTCCTGGAAAAGAAACAAATTTATTAAAATTCACGAATAAAGGAAGTTAAGCCTGCAAAGGAAAAGGTAAAAGGTGATACAATAGCTATTCTTAGCGCACCACTCTGAGCTGAATCCAAATTCATCCAGAGTTCATCCGTCCATATCCATCCATCTATCCATCCGTATCCACCCATCCACCCATCCGTCCGTCCATCCATCCTTCCATCCATCCATCCATCCATCCATCCATCCATCCACCCATCCATCCATCCATCCATCCCTTCCATCCATCCCTTCCATTCATCCCTTCCATTCATCCCTTCCATTCATCCCTTCCATTCATCCCTTCCCTTCATCCATCTATCCATTCATCCATCTATCCATCCATCCATCCATCCATTCATCCCTTCCATCCATCCATCCATCCACTGTTTATTTATCGCATCGCGTTATGATATTAGGGTGGCAAGTGTTTGTGTCAGGCACGAGGATGAGGAAATAGATGACGACACGGCGCGGGCGCGACGCGCGGCCCCTCGTCGTACAGCAGCTTGGCCCCCGCAACAGTGTGTGGTCAACCCCCCCCCCCCCCGCCCCCCGCTGTCAACTCCCTGCGCCCCTGTAGCTCCTGCCACCCCTTGACGTCCTGGTGGCTATAGGCGCGCTGTCTCCGAGGGGTCCTTCTCTAAATAAACTCAAGCGTACACCGATTTTTCTATTTTTTTCTGTTTTTTCGTGATTTTCCTCGATTTTTTCTGTTTTTTTTTCCCCCAGATTTTTTAAAAAATGATGTTTTATTAATTTTGTTTTAGGGTGTTCACTGATTTTGTTTTTTAAGTGAAGGACCCCTCGGCTGTCTCCGCTGGAGTGGGACGCGGGGTGGGAGCGTGTCCCTGCTGCAGACTAATTCAGGAGAGCGCTCTCCTCGCGCTCTCGCGCTTTCTCTCTCGCGCCTATGTGGCGCTCCCCTTGCGTGCGAGAGAGACAGGGTGAGGAGAGCGCCATGTCCAGTACCCCTCGGCCCGCGCCACCCCGCGCGCCCACCCCCGCGCGTCGCCCCTCTCCTTATCTCTCCTCCGCCTGTTTGTTTGACCGGCCCGGGTCACGGCCGTCAGAGGCGCTTGTCAAACTCAAGATTACCCTCTCCATCCTGCTCCCTCCCTCCCTCCGGGTCGCCCCGCCCTGCCCCGCCCCGCCCTGCCCCGCCCCGCCCCGCCCCGCCCCGCCCTGCCCCGCCCTGCCCCGCCCTGCCCCGCCCCGCCCGAGCTGTTACCGTGGCAGTAGCAGCCGAGACGTTTGACCCGCGCGTCGTGTACCCCGCACGGTGCATCCCTCGACTCGCCTCGCCGCTCCACGGTGGAAGGATTAGTCGCGCCCGCCCTGCCTGTCGAGCCGTGTAAGTTTACCACTATCAGCCTACCTAAATCTGCAGCCCAAGAACGAAGGTGACTTTATAGGACGCCCATTTACTGGACACCTTGTCTCGAATGTTGGGTTTTCCCTTGAACACATATGGGAGGAATTTGAAATTTTCCTCAAAATTTTAGGGAAAACTATTGGTAACCACTGGTAATGAATAATCAAATGTACCGATACCGGGTGTTTCTTTGAATGCGTAACATATTGCGGGTTTGCCTACCCTATTCCCACGTAAGGCGCCATGGTCCCCTGTAGCGCTGGCGAGTACGCTATGCAATTCCGCAACTCTGTTACGCATTCAAAAAGACACCCTGTACGCGCCTGTACGCTCCTGAACCGAGTGTTGGGCCCCTACGGCAGTCCGCATCAGATACCCTTCTTAAAAGGGAGACGACCGAAAGAAAATTGGCGGGAAAATTTCCGTGATGTCCCCACAGTTTTATTTACTTAGACAGGGTACACCAAGAAAAATAGATACTTGCAGCAACCATCTTGTGGTAGGCCAAGGACAACACTACACAAATTGTGGTTGCGGCAATAACTCGTTTATGGTTGTGCCAACTACAAAGACAGCTAGCCGAAACAGTTTCGTTGTTGATGTAATCATCTGAGTTGGATCAACAATATTTCTTATGGTTGCCCCTGGCATGGTTGTTGGGACCCGAATCAATTGTATTTTTCCGTGTGCGAAACGGCAATATTTCCTTACAGAGTAGATTTATTATTATGGATTGGGCGTTAGTGACTATGCCAACCTTGTGCTGCCCCGTTCGTGCTCACTGAACGAATAACCATGGGGAGTGAGAGGGAATACCTGCCCGGTGACGACAACTTTCAAGGAGTGTGCTTCTTACGAGTCTTAGGTCACTCTGCAAAATCTAGTGTCGTACAGTACTGCACGTGTCTGTTTATCCAGCAGCCGAGATAACAAATTACGCAGTCTCCAAGTGTGCATGTGCATCAAACTGCAAAAGGCACGAGCGCATAGGCCACTTCAGTCCGATCCGAACGAACTATCAAACAAAATTAGCTTAAAAATCTTCGAACCGAGCCCTGCTTTATATTTTCGTGCCTTCAGCGCCTTGCCATAAAATGTAGCTAGACGCAGTTTAGGTCAGGTACATGGACCCTGCTCGGAGACCAGCCGTCGAGGGCGAGAGGGACCGCCGGCGAAAGCTATTCATGGGTACTTTTGGCGATTTTTTTCAAGTTTTGGGGCTTCTCTTGTGCTCTGTATAAATTTTAATGTTGGCGCCGAAAACACAGGCCCGGATTGGCGATTTTTGTGGCGATTCTAGCGCCACTGTGGCGATTTCTGGCGATTAGGGCCCGTGGCGGTTTTTGGCGATTTGAGCGCCACACCGTGGTGACTCGGGGTGCGTCCCAATTCTCGGTCGGAAAGGCCGGAATGGCCGGAGAGAGAGAGAGAGACAGCGTCCATTTGGATTGTACGCATTTGTCTCTCTCGCACCGGCCGCTCCGGCTGTTCCGGCCATACTGGCCATACCAACCGAGAATTGGGACGCACCCTCGGCGCTCCGGCGTCTGGCAACACAGGCAACACTGACCCGGCGTGCTATCGGCGCCTCGCTCGCTCTTAGGGCTCTTAGGTCAGGTCAGTCGCCAGTCGTCGCCAGGCCGGGCCAGCGCCAGCCTCCAGCCAGCAGCAGCGGTCATAGTTAGGATCATCCCCAGCCCAACCCCACGTGCTTCTCCATTCTCAAAGGTAGGCCATAGCCTCAAGCCGCATGTGCAGAGTGTCCTCTTGGGGACATCCCGAAAATTATGTTCTTTATTTCTCTAAGGACTGAAATTTTTGAGCAGTAAATTTGTTCTTGATTTAAGCTGAAACACTTGTTATTAGGGCAAATTTATCCTAGTATCAAGTATTTTGGCCACCAATCTTTTTTTTTTTCTTCACAAGTTCATAAAAACAAAAGAAAATATTTTTCCATATTTTCCCAGGAAATTTATGGCTTGGAAAAATTTCCAATTTTTCCGGAAATTTTTCCAATTTTTCCGGAAATTTTTCCATTTTTCCGGAAATTCTTCCGACCTTTCAATTCCTAGACAGGACCAGCTGCAGGCGGAAAATCCAAACCGAGGCAGGGGGAAGCAGGCGGGGGCGGGGGGCATGGCCGGGAAGCGGAACCCACTGGAGCAGTGGCTGAATCTGGCAACCCTGCTCCAGAGGGGAAAACCTTTAACGTTTTTAAGTATTTAAGTTTTTGAGTTTCGTTTTCATTCCGTTATATAAACAAGCTCAAAATTGCAGAAAGTACGGCGTCTTGGTTTCCAAGCAGTTTTGGAAAAAAAAAACAAGCAGCCCTTTTTCTTATGGAGAAAATACTCAGGGTTTTCGGGGCGGTTGAAAACCAAGACGAAGTTTTTTCCGTGCACTCGGCAAGCAGTTAAAACCCTTCCTACTGGATCGTGTCGTGACTGCCAAAAAGCTAGCACATGTTTTTTTTCCACATTTGCCGTAGTTGCCGACCTCTCGGGCTTGACTTGGTTCTGGGAAGACCCAAGACCCTGCGGTCGAAGGGAAGGAGACCGAAAGGAGACAGGCCCATGCCCCTGCAGGGGCGTATTAAGAAGGTCCGACCTCCCCTAAATACGCGTATGGACAGGACAGGACAGCAGCCAGTCGCCGGGCCGACCCTTCACGGAGAAAACGTCGTCCTGGTTTTTAAGCACTGCGTATTTTCTCCGTAAGGGCTGCTTGTTTGTGTTGCCCCAAAACTGCTTGGAAATCAAGACGTTGTTTTCTCCGTGTTCTCCGGAACCAAACGCTCAGAGAGAGAACAACACCGCGGGAAGGTTGCACGAAAGGCATAATCATTAATCATGCAGCAACGGGGGTCTTCCTCTTCCAGCCTCTTAGACCTTGTATGACTATATAGGTACTCACGGGCGCGAGCAAAGACTTCACCGCGGTCTTCCATGGTGTATTCGTGGTGTCGGATGTCGGGTCGGGGCGTGGGGCGGGCTGGGGCGAGGAACCTGCAATCGCTTCAAGCTTATTGCCGTGCCAACGATGCAAATGCATCTTGCTTATCGGCGAGCGCGCTTTTATACCGCTGCGCTGAGGTGCAGACTGCAGAGAGTGACGCTCAGGACGCTCAGCAACACAACCGGCTAAGCAAACAGGGTGGGGGGTGGAGGGGGGTGGGGGCTGCGCATGCCGAGCTCAACTTGCACACGGGCCGGTATTGCAGAGTTCTCAAACGGGTGGGTCCGGCTACCCAGGACGCGTCCGAATGAGCAGGCGAGAGCGAGAGGGAAACGCTATACGGTTACGGCATCTCACTTGCACCTACGGTTGCGGACGCGTCCCGGGTATCCGAACCCATCCGTTTGAGAACTCTGCGGTATGGGGCGACCGGGGCGGGGCCTTGAGACGAGGGAAGTCCAAAGCCAGGCTCACCTGAAGTGGTTCTCGCCGCGCGGGGTGGGGGGGAGCCGGGCCGGGCGGGGGGCCGGACAGCAGGGCGATTCCGAACACCGTTTTATCGTGCCCTCTCTCTTGCTCCCTATGGCCATGCCCCGTGAGAGCGACAAGGAAAGAGCGATGAAACTAGTGTGCGGAATCACCCAACTGGTCTCGGGGCCGGCTTGGGCCGTGAGACGAGGGAAGTCCAAAGCCAAGCTCGCCAAGTGAGACCCTCTTAATTAAAAGGGTCTCGCCCTGCGGGTAGGCTTGTTCCGTTTAACCGGTTTTTCGGTAGTAACCGGTATTTTAGCCTTCACCGAATTAGAGGTGTGCGAATCACCTTTTTTCAGGCCGAATCGAATCGAATTTTTAATTTTATTCCCCGAATCGAATCGAATTTGTGCTGATTCGATTCGATTCGGTTCGGATTCGAATCAAATTCTGATTAAATTAGTGAAATAGTGACGTATTTTCCCGAAAAATGCTGTATTGTAGCGGTATTAATTCGAATTCGAGATTTTAGAAATTTAATTCGGATTCGAATCGAATCGAATCTACCTTGCTTCGATTCGATTCGGTTTCGAACTATTCGCATACCACTACACCGAATTACCGGTTACTAATTTTAAAATACCGGTTTACCAAAATCCGGTTTTTCAACGAAAATTCGTGTTTTTTTTTCTCTTTTAAAAACCCGTTATAAAAGATTCACCGAATGCGACCAGAGCCCCGCAACCCTAGCCTTAATGTACAAATCTCGTGATGTGAATGTATAGTTATATGCATATAAAATGTCCCATATCTTTCATGTTTATCAGTTTTTACTTTTTCTGTACCGATCCTGACTTAAAACATTGTTTCTATGTTTAAGAAATCGTTAATTTAAAAAAATACCGACTTGTAAGATAAAAATCGATTATTTTCTAAAACCCGAATTTTTGACAATACCGGTACAATTCCGAAAACCGGTAATTCGGTGAAAAACCGGTTAATTTCGTCACCGGAAACCGGTTAGAAAAGTCCGTCACCGAACATGCCTACCTGCGGGGCCGGGCGGGGCGGCGCGGAGCCGGGCGGGGCGGGGCGGAGCCGGGCGGGGCGGGGCGGGGTGGGGGCGGCGGGGGCCGGACGCGGACGGGTCGGGGCCGGGCCGTGAGACGAGGGAAGTCCAAAGCCAAGCTCGCCTCCAGAGGGTCTCGCCGGGGGGCTGGACAGGATGCATTTAAATTAACTCTGCCGTTAAGAAAAAAAGAAAAAAAAGTATGGAACTTTTTCGATGCAGTGTGAGTGTTTTGTTCCGGGAAAAGAAGCAAAATGTGCCTCATGTGCAAGGGGCAAGGGGATATTTACTCCGAGAAAACTTGAACAAAGTACCCCGTATTACACTGTAATACGCGGTATATTGCATAGAAAATTTTGCAATTTTAGAGCATTTTTCGATATTTTTTTTGGAATTACATTACGCGTAATACCGTGTAATACCCAGTCAGGTGTATAGGGTATTACAGAAGTGAAAACCCTCTCGGCAAGGGGTCCCTGTCCGTAACAACTTTCAATTCAAAACGACCAACCAAACGAACAACTTTGACCATTACCGCAGTAAATAAAAATGGAGTATTTTTTCTTTCTAAATTTCTCCCTTGATTTTTGAAAAAGAAGTTGTCCTGATTTTTATTTTAAGGTGTAGACAATTTTAGGTGTGTGAAAGACTCCCCCCCACCCCCCCCTCCACGGGCACCATGAACAGCTGTGCCTAGGCAGGCTGAAATGTTTACGAGCGTGTCAGTCAAGTGGCCTGGCCGCAGCAGATTGTCTACACACACACACAGCTTAGGCAGCATTTCTCTCACACCACGGCGGCTGGAATTCGTAAAAGGAGATGCAAGAGAACCACGCTTCGGGTCGTTTGGAGTTTGGGGGCGGCCGGAGTAGGGATCGCAGACGACCGGGAAGGAGGGCTGGAGGTGCAGTGCTCAAAATGATTCCGGAATTCTTCAGCTCAAATTGTTCACTGCTTCACTCCGCGCCGTCTTGTTGTCAGGGGTCCGCTGTGCCAGAGCTATAAAGGTCGTACTCAGTAAAACAAAATCCATCTGAAGATTGGCAGGTCAGGGCTGTCCTTCAAGGCCGGGAAATAAGACTCATGCGGTTTAACTCGCGGTTCGATGCATCGCGCTGCAAAGTGCAACCCGGCCTGGGTGGCTTTCTCTGGCACCGCCTCTGGTCGGGAATGCAACCTCTCCGCCGAGGTCGATACATACGCCCCTCCCCCACCACAAGTTAGGTTAGCTCTCGCACTTTACAGGTCCAAGAGCAAATCCAAGAGTGACCCTTCACTATCCTATCACTTCAGGAACGCTAGGCACTCCTCGAGTCGCGTTATGAAAATCTTCAAGCTAGGACCCTTCTACTCACCAGTAGAAGCTCCGGGCGGAAAGATGCACTCCGAAGAATAACAGTATTTTCCTCGAGTATGTCAGGCCAATTCGTTGTAGAACTCAATCCCAGAATGCAGAGACGTTTGACGAACTTCCTTGACAGTGGTGCGATTAGTGCATTGTTATGTTGAACCGATACGAGGGGATTCAGCACTAGTTGTATCCATGACAACAAAGTGAATAGCAGACACACAGCAGACAACACAAGCAGAAAGCTGAATCGATTGCAGCGTGGGTAGATCGATCAGAATTGATAGATATCGACCTTTGGGCTAAAATCATGCGCACCACGCTAGGGGCTTAAAAAGGCTTCCGACTCAACAATGAGAGAGAGCTGAATTTTAATGACAGTTTTCTTATCCGTAACTTGAATTATGGAAGCATGTATAGAAAAGTCGCCTGTAACTGAAAAGCTACGGGCCCTGTGCTGTACTCATGGTCCAAAGTGGATGAACATTCAACTGTTGCCTGCCCTGAGCGAGCCCGTCATGGCGGGGGACCTTGGGTTATTTGATGCTTTGATGCGGAGGTCATGCGTTGTTGAGGTTAGACTTGATTGGCGTGCGTCTTTGTCGGTGATGTAATCAAATCTCTTCATCAGAACTGTCCGCCGTTCGCTCTCCTTCGTTCTACGAGGGTCTGTGTCGTCCGGTTTCAAAGTTTGAATCAACTTTTACCCAGTACATTCAGTTTGTGTGTGCCATGCTCAACAAGTGTTTTTGTTGTTCGTTTGGTCACTTTTTACATTTCTATTATGTAACTTGTCGATATGAGTTGGTTTGTTTCTGTTGAGTGCTGCTTACATGCTCCCGTTCCCTTCATTATTGCTACGCCATACTCAGCCCAATTAGGTCCTCAGATTTTGTGTTGTCTGTTTTGATTAGGGCCACTTTTCAGGACAACACATTAGTTATTTACTCTTTACTCACATGTTTTTTTATTTGTCTGTTGCAGACTCACAATCATGTCTCAAAACGTTCTGGTGATTGGAAGCGGGGGCCGAGAGCATGCTTTAAGCTGGAAGTTGGCTCAGTCTCCAGAGGTAAATTTTATTTTAAAAATTAATTCCCTTTTTTCCAGTATATCTTCATTCTGCCACTGTTGTACATTTTATGTAGCTTTGGCTGAATAGGGTATGTAAATTTAAGCTTGTATTAATATACCTACTTGAATTTCTTTCAGGTCAAGCAAGTTTTCATTTCTCCTGGAAATGTTGGAATTGTTGGTGATAAAATTAAATCAGTGGATGTGAATGTTGCTGATCATTCAGTACGTTCAGATAAAGTGAAAATTCCTTTCTAATAGACTCTTTCTCAGGTGATTGATGATCATTTTCTGATTTTTTTATTCTAGGTCCTGGTGAAGTGGTGCACTGCAAATTCTGTGAGTTTGGTAGTCGTTGGGCCTGAGAATGTGTTAGTCACTGGTGTTGCTAATGCTCTACAAGCAGCCAATATACATTGCTTTGGACCCAGCAAAGAGGCTGTTCAGATTGAAAGCAACAAAGAATGGGCAAAACTTTTTATGGATCGTTACAATATACCTACTGCTCGTTGGGGCTCTTTTACTGATGCAGATCATGCCAAAAAATTCATTAATAAGTATGTTTTGTAGTTCTCTGAATTATTTCTGTCATTTGCTGTATGCAAGATGTGACCGTGGCCTTTTTTCTATTTCATAGTTCCACATTCCCAGCTCTTGTAGTGAAAGCTAGTGGCCTTGCTGCTGGTAAAGGTGTTGTAGTTGCATCCAATACTGAAGAGGCCTGCGCAGCAGTGGATGAGATGCTCACTGATCAGAAATTTGGTTCTGCTGGTAACACCGTTGTTGTAGAAGAGATTCTTGAAGGAGAGGAAGTATCTGTAAGAACAATATTTTTTTTTTTCAATCTAACTCAATTATATAATTTAATACAATGTAGCGTTTGTACTCATCAACCATTTTTTTCAGGTTCTTGGATTTTGTGATGGTAAAACAGTGAAAGCTATGTTACCAGCTCAAGATCACAAACGACTTCTTGATGGTGACAAGGGACCCAACACTGGGGGAATGGGGGCATACTGTCCCTGTCCGCTGCTAAACGAAAAGCAGCTAAAAGATGTGGAAGAGAGCATCTTACAAAAAACTGTTGATGGTCTGAACAAGGAAGGCAAAAAAGGAATTCCATTTATTGGTAAGTATGAAACTTTTGTGCCTTGTTATCTTTGATAAATATTGCTTCTTATTTTTACCTCTCTCTTTCAAGGTGTACTTTATGCTGGATTGATGATAACAAAGGATGGACCAAAAGTTCTTGAGTTTAATGCTCGGTTCGGCGATCCAGAAACTCAAGTTCTCCTTCCACTTTTGGACTCCGATCTTTACAAGATAATGAAAGTATGCAGCTGTTTCATTTTGTATTATATTTAAACAAAGTTTTTGTTCAGTGAGCTAAACTTGATATGTTTTAAACAGGCTTGTTGTAAGGGAGAATTGAAGAACGAAACTATCAATTGGAAAAATAATATGTATGCAGTTGGTGTCATCATGGCAAGTCGCGGTTACCCTGAGACATCTACTAAAGGATGTGTAATCTCAGGTGTGGATAACTGCATCTGTTTTCTTCTTCCACTCTCTCCCAATTTTTAATGTCATTAAGATATCTGAACTTTTCTTTTTCCCAGGTATTGATGAGGTCTCCAAGTTACCTGATCACATTGTCTTCCACAGTGGTACATCACAAAATGAAAAGGGTGCAATTGTAACAAATGGTGGAAGAGTTTTGATGCCAGTGGCCTTAGCTTCAAGTTTACCCCTTGCTGTTGCGCAGGCAACTAAAGCTTGTGGAATAATCAAATTTGAAGGCGCGCAATACAGGAGAGATATTGCACATAAAGGAATTTCAAGGTTGGGCTCCTAATTACTCATTGCAGTCTTTTATGCTTGCTTTTTCTGAATATTGACAACCTTTTTGGATTATTCATACATAGAAAAAATAATAAATAATGTTCAACATGAATTTTTTATTTCCATTGATTCATTTACCTTTTAAGTCAAACACATTGATTCTATTAAAAGATAATGGTTTTAATTCAATAAAATGGCCATTCAATCTGAGCTTTTTTTAATAAATTATCTTAATCTGAATACATACGTTTACTTTCAGATCAATTTTATCATATGGCAAAATGACTTACAAAGCCAGTGGAGTAGATATTACTGCTGGTGACAATCTAGTGTCACGTATCAAACCATTGGTGGCCAGAACAAAACGAAGCGGAATGATTGGTTCCATCGGTGGTTTTGGGGGTCTTTTTGATGTTGCAGCTGCAGGATACAAAGACCCTCTGCTTGTCTCTGGCTCTGATGGTGTGGGCACCAAGTTAAAGGTTCGTTATATCCTTAATTTTCTTCAAATCCTTTATTGTTATTGAAAAGAAGTTAAACTCAATGTATTTTGTGAATTTGTGCGAGCCAGGTTGCTCAGGCTTGTGGACTTCATTCAACGATTGGAATAGATCTTGTTGCTATGTGTGTGAATGACATTTTGGCCCATGGAGCAGAACCCTTGTTTTTCCTGGATTACTATGCCTGCAGTGCTCTGGATGTGTCAGTAGCATCACAAGTTATCTCAGGAATAAGTGAAGGTTGCCACGCTGCTGACTGTGCCCTCATAGGTAAGAACCTTTGTTGCTAAAGAAGGGTGCTGACAAATTGTAGTGCAGTGGTTTATTTAACTGCAATATTAATAATTACTTTTGTGTTGAAGGTGGAGAAACAGCAGAGATGCCAGGCTTATATGCCCCTGGTGATTATGACTTGGCTGGATTTGCTGTTGGTGCTGTGGAAAAGTCAAGTCTCATGCCACGCACAAATGAGATCAACCCTGGCGATGTCGTCATTGCCCTTCCATCCAGTGGTGTTCACAGTAATGGATACAGTTTAGTGAGAAAAATTGTTGAAATGTCGGGACTTAAATATTCTGACCCTGCTCCTTTTACCAACTCTGGCAAATCTCTTGGTGAATATCTAATCTAATCTCTTCCATCTGTAGTTTCTGTAATAAACATGTTTAATTTTTTAACTGTAACTAAATCTTTGTGTTTTGCAGGAGAGGAACTTCTTGCACCTACTAAAATTTATGTGAGGAGCGTGCTAGCTGCCCTTCAGAGTGGTCGTGTCAAGGCTCTTGCACACATTACAGGAGGCGGTCTAACAGAAAACATCCCCAGAGTTCTTCCCCCTGGTGTCAGAGTTAGAATTGATGCTTCTGCCTGGAACATTCTTCCTGTATTTGCTTGGCTTGCAGCAGCAGGTATGCTGCCAAAGAATTTTATCTTGCATTTTATCTGACATAACATCCTTCAAAATATCCTCTCTCACTTATATTTCAGGTGGTGTCAATGAGTATGAGATGCTGAGAACATTTAACTGTGGTGTTGGCCTTGTCTTAGTTGTGAGTCCAAGTAATGTGGACGAAGTAATGAGCCTGATTGTTGGTGAGAGAGCAACAATTATTGGAGAAGTCGAAAAACTTCCAGCTGGTGGTAAGTTAAAAATCAATTCAAATTAAGCTGTGGTTTAAGACAGGTTTGTCAGAGTTAATTCTTTCTGCATGTATGATTATAACAACAACATTGGATTTTCTTGTAGATGATCAAAGAGTGGTTGTTGAGCACTTTGCCAAGGCAATGGATGTTGTCATGAGACCCCTCCTTACTCCTGTAATAGAAAGACTGGCCAAACCCAAAAGGCGTGTTGGTGTTCTAATTTCTGGGAGTGGTACTAATTTACAGGTATATCATGATGATGTTTATTTCCCTGAATACAGTAGCGATTTGCAACACATGTATGACAGTTAGCTCATTTTTCAGGCTTTGATTGATTCAACACAAAACCCAGCAGCTAATATGGGCTGTGAAATAGTAGTTGTCATTTCAAACAAAAAAGATGTTGAGGGTCTAAGAAGGGCTGAGCGTGCTGGGATACCTACCAAGGTTTGCTGAATTTGATGAATTTTACTATCTAATTTCATTTGATCGTGAGGCACATTTCTCAACATTTTATTTTTATCCCAATAGGTTGTGAATCATACTGACTTTAAATCCCGTGAAGAATTTGACATGGCATGTCATGCTATTCTTCAAGAAAGCAGAGTTGACATTGTGTGTCTGGCAGGATTTATGCGCATCCTCTCTGCACCATTTGTTCGTTTGTGGAGAGGACGCATGCTGAACATTCACCCTGCCCTCCTTCCGCTCTTCAAAGGAACTCATGCTCAAAAGCAAGCCCTTGAGGCTGGTGTCAGAATATCAGGCTGCACAGTTCATTTTGTTGAGGTAAAACCTTTTCTGATACAGTTTACTTGTTATTTTAACACTTAAAACATACTCTTGTGTTAATATTTTTGTATTCTCTGATGTTAGGAGGATGTAGATGCAGGAGCAATCCTTGTGCAAAAGGCTGTTCCAATTGAGATTGGAGATACTGAGGAAACTTTGCAAGAAAGAATCAAAACTGTTGAGCGTGAAGCATTTCCTGAGGCACTCAAACTAATTGCACATGGCCATGTGTACTTAAATACAAATACCAATCGTCTTGTGTGGAGTAGATAAAAAAGAAATATGAAAAGGGACTAACAACAGCCTAGGAAAGTACTAAGGTTCCTGTAAAGTAAAGTATGTGACACCCGTGACACTGTGTATTTGAATAACTTAAGAGATCTGCCAGAATCACCATTATTTCACCCCCCCCCCCCTCCCCCCAAAAGATAGATTCTTCTTAGATTGTGTTAACTACCATTAATTGTTGTATACATTTTATAATTTACCATTTATATTGAATTTATTCTTTAAGGTTTAGGTTTACTGCAAAGAGTTATATTAAAACATTTTTACCATAAATCAATGTCTCTTTTAGTGTCTCAAGGGGAATTAAGAAGAAATACATCAAAGAACAAAGCTAAACACAATTTTTTTTTTCCAATTAAACATTTTAATTGTTTGCGTACAGAAGACTCGGGGCAACACTCGTATATTCAAACGTCGCTCATGTAAAACAGCTTGAAGAAAAACAACAATGTACACTTGTATCAACTTGAAAGCATATTTATATGCGAATAGCGGTATGATCTAGGATGCAGCTGAGATATCTGATGAAAAGACTTGATAAAGAGGAGCAAAACATCGACTGTCCACAAACACAAACCGCAAGGCTGAAGAAAATCTTTCCTCTCGAATACGAAGCATTTCTATCCTCATATACCGGCTCAGACTCACATCTAGCCGGTATGAGATGAAACTTCTCGGCAAACTCCACTTACTAACCGCGTCTGACGCATTTTGTTTTGTATCCCCCCTCCCCTGCCGCTGAAGCTATCCAGTGCATCTTGCAGTGACACTTGGCCTCACCCAAGGCACGTCTAGAAGACCTGCACGCGGTGATTCTCGCGGTCGCACACCAGGATCTTGCCGTCGCTCATGACGGCCACGCCCTCCAGGCCCTTGAACTCTGCGGGCCCCGCACCCCAGCAGCCGAAGGCGCGCAGGAACGCGCCGTCCGGGTGGAAGATCTGGATGCGGTTGTTGCCGGAATCACCGACGAAGATGTAGCCCTGGTCATCCACGGCTACGCCCCTGCAACAACGGATGGATGGCCATAGTTGCAGTCGAGAGGTGGGGTGGAGGGAGGAGCTGCGGGGGCTGAGCGCCCGGCGGGTGGGCAACGCGCTTACGGCTGTGAGTGCGTGTTGCCTACCCGGCCGGTGACAGGCGCTCCACGGTGGGGAAAAAAAGTTCGTCAATTTGCGACGTTTTTTGGCTTACAGGACGGACATGTAAAACTATATTAATGCTAACAAGTAATGTTGCGACAAATCTCAAAACTACAAAGGATCTTCGGGTACGATTTTTTTTTTAACGTCACGAAAAATGTCTTAAAGTTGCGTCATTCACCCACTCGCTTATCCACCCACCCACCTCGGAAACTTGAACTGTCCCTCTTCAGATCCTTCCGAGCCGAATGACGTAATTACGCGGCCGTTGACGTCGAAGATCTGGATGCGGTGGTTGTTGGAGTCGGACACGATGACCCGGTTGGTGGACGACACGGCGATGTAGTGCGGGTGCTCCAGCTGGCCCGGGCCCCGGCCGCACGACCCGAACTTGCCCACAAACGTGCCGTCCGACTGGAACACCTGCAGGGAAGAAATGCGCGAGGGGGGAATCACTCATAATGTACACAGGAATTTTTTTTTTTTTTTTTTTTTTTTTTTTTTTTACTTTTGATTAAAAAAAAATTCTTTTGATTTTTCAATGAAACCTCCACTTTCTGATTAATGCTGATGTTTTCCCCCTATTTCTGACTTTTTCATCGTTTATTTCAGTTTTTTGTCCAATTTGTTCTCGATTTTCTTGATTTTTCTGTATCTTCCTTCTTGATTATTTCTTCTGATTTTTTAATGAATATTTTGTGACAATAATTTTTCGAAGAGAGCCCCTCTCGGAAAAACGCCGTTCCGGTAGTAGGCGCTGCCGGGGCGCTGCTGAGAAAGACTCGCCGCCCATGGCGCTTTCGACGACGCTCAGGCTCAGCTCACCTGCACCCGATGGTTCTCCTTGTCGCACACGTAGATGAAGCCGAGGGCGTCGGTGGTGATGCCCCACGGGTAGTTGAACCTGCCGTCCGCCGTGCCCTGGGAGCCAAACGCTCGCAAGAAGCGCCCGGACGGGTCCATCACCTGCAAAAGCGCGCGCGCGCGCACGGCAGCGCCACCGCCCGGTCAGCCTCATCAGCCCTAGAACTCTAGGACTAGAGCCCTGGTTACGCTTTCCCATATCGAAGCTTATAAGTGAACATATCAAAAGGCAAAATTGCCGTTTGTTTTTTGTGATTTTGAGTACGGGAGTTGTTCCGTGAAATATGTCCTGATGCCCTTCGTTTCTTCAATTTACGGAGTTTACTACTGTGAAGGAGAGCCATGGGGAGGGAGCGAGGGAGTCGTTAGCGGTTCACTGCAAACTCGAAACCACACGCTTTATCGCTGACCACTACGTGAATTTTAGTGGGCGCAAAGCTTCGGATTATTACGGGTGTGTGGAAGTAAGTTCGCACATGATTTTTGAAAGGAAATGCAATATTATTTTCGTCTTTGCTTGGGCCAAAGTGCTTCGAATAGTTGCTTTCTGCTGTTTCTTTTTCTCTCTTATTGTTATTAGTTCTTATATCAGCTATATAAGCCATGCCACGATAGCACTTTTACCAAACAAGAGTAAAACTTCTTCAAAATGGCAACATTTTAACCGTTATCACATTTGGTTTCCTTAATAAGCTCGGAAAGAAAGCGGGGTCGGAGTATTGTCTCTAAAATGTAAAATATTTCTAAAAATTGTAACCTTGTTTTTAAACGAAAATTTTGAGATAGCTTATTTTGGCATATTTTTGACATCCATACATGGATAACTTAGCCGACCATTCAAGATACAAAAGAGTGTTTGGTGCGGGGTGGGGCGGGGTGTGGGGCGGGTGACACTCGCCTGGATGCGGTGATTGTAGCGGTCAGCAATGATGAACTGACCAATGCGATTGACTGCGACGCCGGCGAGGCAGTCAAACTCGCCTTCTCCGTTGCCGTAGCTACCGAACTCTTTGACAAAGATGCCGTTAGAATCGAACACCTGGAACAGGAGAGCCGGGAACATTTCCCGGATGACATTAAAGAATTTGTTGTGTATTGTTGTGATTCATCCAAACCTACACTCGGAAAAAAAGAAAAAAAAGGTTCGTTGTCCTGCCTTTTTAGGAGTGCCAAACCCGTTTAAGGGCTGCTAAGGTGTATATTTTCAGTTTTTTTCCCAATATATTTTCTTTCTGAGCAGACCAGTGACATTTTAGGATACACTGTCGCATTCCTCGCAAAATTCCACGTCAAACGACCTTACATGTGACTGCAAGTTACGATAAATGCTATTAATTTACGCCATTTTTGAACAGAACCCCATCACATGCAGGCTCGTTTGAAGCGGAATTTTGCGTAGATTACAACAATAATTCCGGACGAAGGGGAGCAAACGTGGCGGACTATTCTGATGAAGAGTTCCCAGCCATGCTGTGAGCTGTAACTTGCCTGAATTCGATGGTTGGACGAGTCCGCGATCACGATGGTGTTGTCCGGGCCCACGGCTATGCCGCGCGGCCAGGTAAAAGCTCCGGGCTCGCTCCCCCGACTCCCGATTTGAAACAGCTGACGTCGTTTCTGCAGGTACTGACTCCTAGGGGAGGTAGCGCCCACTGCGAAACCTGGACGGCGGGGCGGGGAAGGGAACAGGCCTCGAATAGAAATCGGTGGCATCAAGAGGAAAACGTTTTCCGCCGCAGAACCCATTAGTGAGAAAGGGGAAACAACTCGGAAATTTTTGTACACCTCAGAAAAATTCAGACAAATTCAGAAATAATTTTAAAACAGAAATCGGGAAAATTTACAAAAATTCACAAAAGTTAGGTCACATTCATGAAAAACAAAATCAAAGAAAATCACAAAAACTCACAAAATTTGTACACCTAAATTCAGAGTTGTTTCTCCCTTGGTGAGAAGGGGGTGCTCGAACTCGATGTGTTGAAAAATGGTTGTTAAACGTGATATGCCTTGAAACCGGCGAATTTTTGTCCTAGCTGTTCTTGTGACTCTCATGATGCTTGCAAACTATGTTAAGCATATATTTAGTTGGTTTAGGCGGGATTCTGCACGTACCGGCTGCTGCTGCTGTAGGGGAGGTGGGGGAGCCGACCGGGTTTTTTTGGTCGTCGTCAGAAGAGTCGATGGAGGCGGAGTTGTGCCTGCTGAGGGGCAGGCCGAGCGACAGGCGGCGCGCCGCCGCCGCGCTGGTGGAGCTGCCGCTGCCCGTGGACGAGCCGCCCGTCGCCGTCGAGCCGCCGCCGTCCTTGCCCTCCTTGCGGGGGCCGTACTTGTTCTTGAGGTACCTGCGCGGGGGCGCCGGCCCGGGGAGGACAGGACAGGGTGTTAGGCTCGGCTCAAGTGCCAGCCGGACCGGGGCTCGCGGCGCGGCGAGGGGTCCCTCACTGTATATTCCAGCGTGCACCAATTTTTCTGATTTTTCAGAATATTTTTGTTTTCTTTCTAATCTTTTTACTGATTTTGGTTTAGGGTGTACACTTTTTTTTTAAAAAGAGTGAAGGACCCCTCGGGGTGCAGCGCTGTCCGAAAGTGAGGCCCTCGGACCGAGCAAAGCAACCGAGCGGCACTGGAAACCCGCAACGTGTGTGAATGTTGCACACGTGTATGCGCGCTAATGGCCAATTGTTGCACACATACGTGTTATTCTATGACTTAACACATTGCATGATGTCGACGTTAAGTAGACATTACATAACGTTTAGTTAATAAACACTTGACAAGTGTAGCATTTTTGCCTTGATTTTTGCACACCAAGTGATGCGCTGTCGAGAGGGAATGAACTCGCGTAGTAGTCGTGTCACTCTATCCGTAATAAAGGCGTGATAGCACGCGTACTAGACGCGTAATAGACAAAATTCTCCATTTTTTACTCATTTCTGGGTCGTTTTGGGCTGTTTTTATCTGTTTTGGTCAAATCTATGAAATTTCGGAGCCTAATACAGCGTAATGGACGGGTCACAGATATTAAGAGTATATTTGCAGTTTACTAGACGTTTGCGAAGCGTAGAAGAATTCCACACTTATTGCTGTTTAGTACACTTCGACACCACGAAGTGTTCATAATTTGCTCATTTGGTGTAAAACTATATACATTTGTTTTACCAGTGAGGTGTTAAGACTGCGAATGAAAATTCACACACCTACAAGTGTGCGGCACTCACACATTCGGGTTTCCAGTGCGGGCACGACACAGATGAAAAATTGCAAATGTTCGATATGAAAATGGAAGTGATGTGATGTTCTGCGTGTGAGGTGAGGCGGGCGTGTGGCGTGGCGTGCTGCGGTGGGTAGAGAGTTTGGTTCATAGACAGGAGCAGACTATGGGAGCGGGCCCGCCTACCTCGCCCACGAACTGAGCGCCGGACTATTGGCGTCCTTTTCGGCGCCCCTTTCAGGGGAGGTCTCCCTGGACTTGAGCGCCGCCTGCCTCGCTCGCGACCTGAAGAAGAAGCAGAAGTAGACAGAGAGGAGCTGGCCGGGGGCCGGGAGAGACAGTGAGGAGGAGAGAGATGGGGTGATAGGGAGAGGAGAGGAGCAGGCCGTGGCCGGGAGAGACAGTGAGGAGGAGAGAGACGGCGTGATGGGAGAGGAGAGGAGCAGGCCGGGGCCGGGAGAGACAGTGAGGAGGAGAGAGATGGCGTGATGGGAGAGAACCCGCGGAAAAATGGTCATATATGTGCCATATATGATCCATATATGACCATATATGGATCATATATGGACCATATATGATGAGCTGCGCATCATATATGAAAATCCTAACTCCATATATGTAACATATATGTACATCAACCTTCATATATGGAGAAAAAATTTCCATATAAGTCACATATATGGGTGTCCTTTTTCATATATGATTTTTCTGGCCGCATATATGAATTTTTTACTGTCATGTATGTTCAGTCTTCCTTCATATATGGTGTTCTCAGTCACATATATGAATGGTCGAGCTCCATATATGGTGATACTGGATCCATATATGACCAGTTTGGCTTCATATATTGTGTTCCTTGACACATATATGAATGGTCCACCTTCATATATGGTGTCACTGGATGCATATATGACCAGTTTAGTTTCATATATGGTGTTTTTTGACACATATATAAATGTTCCATCTTCATATATGGTGTCACTGGACTCATATTTGGTTCCTATATGATGATGTGCTCTCCATATATGGAAGAAACTTCTTTCATATATGTAATCTTACTTCATATTTAACACGTATATGGAAGAACCAGTTACATATATGTGACATATATGAGTTTCTTACTGTCATATATGATATTTACAGGAACATATATGCAGAGTTCTTAATCATATATGCAGTGTGATAATGTGCTGAGTTCCGCAGACGCCCACATATATGTATCATATATGAATCATATATGACGTCTTACGTTGCTTAAGGAGTCACTCACACTTGTAGTAAACAGCTATGGGCCGATAGCCGAGCGGTCAACGCCACAGGTTAGTAATGCAGAGGTCCTGGGTTCGAATCTCCATATCAACATCCACGAAACGGAACAAGTGATGTGAGTTAAGACGAGTAAGAGGATTGAAGTACTCATTAGGGATGTGTCATAAGACGACTGAGTTCAAATAGTACGTTTGATCTGGATTTTTTTTTTTTACACATGTTCTTCATATATGAACATGACCATATATGGCTCATATAAGAAGCGCGGCTCATATATGTGAAAGTACATATATGAATCTATATATGGTTCATATTAATTCGTCATATATGTGACATATATGTGACATATATGTGACATATATGTCACATATATGACGAATTAATATGAACCATATATGGACTGTCATATATGGCACATATATGACCATTTTTCCGCGGGAAGAGGAGCAGGCCGAGGCCGGGAGAGACAGTGAGGAGGAGAGAGACGGCGTGATGGGAGAGGAGAGGAGCAGGCCGGGGCCGGGAGAGACAGTGAGGAGGAGAGAGACGGCGTGATGGGAGAGGAGAGGAGCAGGCCGGGGCCGGGAGAGACAGTGAGGAGGAGAGAGACGGCGTGATGGAAGAGGAGCAGGCCGGGGCCGGGAGAGACAGTGAGGAGGAGAGAGACGGCGTGATGGGAGAGGAGAGGAGCAGGCCGGGGCCGGGAGAGACAGTGAGGAGGAGAGAGACGGCGTGATGGAAGAGGAGCAGGCCGGGGCCGGGAGAGACAGTGAGGAGGAGAGAGACGGCGTGATGGGAGAGGAAAGGAGCAGGCCGGGGCTGGGGTCGGGAGAGACAGAGAAGATAGGTGGACTAGGTGGACGGGACGGGGAGGCAGATAACTTGTGGAGGAACAGGGGAGGGAGGAAGGTCCTTCCTGGAAGGAGATGAATCTAATTCGGTGGCGGACAAAAAAGCTAAATGATTGGGAAAAAAATCCTCAGTCACCATTTAGAAAATGGAGTATTTTGTTTCTAATTAAGCTTGTTCACCGAAAAAAAATTGACTACTAACTACTAAGCTAGCTGTACTGAAGAATTCTATTTTTAAGCTATTTGCCTAACTTAAGCTAACTCTATACAAAAAAGCAAAGTTTATTTCAAAAAGTGCTGAAAAGATGTTTTTTTCTGCTGCAGCATGCTGCTACTTGCTGAGGCTGGCTTGGTGGACTGGCCCTGCCCGGCCCTGCCCGGCCCACCTGTAGGCGCTGATGTTGGCTTGGGACGGGGTGGTGGTGGGGTTGTCCCTGTCGCCTCGCTCGGGGGAGTTGTCCCTACTGGACCTCAGGGCGTGTATGGATCGTGCCCTAGACCTACATCCGGCGCGGGACAGGACAAGATGACAAGGCCGGTGAGAGGGGCGGGCAGACAGACAGACAGACAGACAGGTGGCAGGCGGTCAGACGCATGCGTGGAGAGCCATGAGGATGAGCTGGTCCATGACGGTGGTGACGATGGTGAGCATGCTGGGGGAGTGGCTGCGCAGCATGCGGGGCGGCGGGGGATGATGACCAGGGTGACGAGGATGACCTGGGCCTGGGTACGCCCATCACCTTCACCCCCTCTCCACTTCCGTGCTGCACCCGAGATGAGACTGAGCCAATGTTGCCAGAACCAGAAAAGTAGGCGATGCACATTCGAAACCAAACACCAATTGGTGAAAATTTTCTACATTTGTTTTACCAGTGCCTGGAACCTCTCTCTGGCATTCACAGTGTTTGCTGTGATTTGGGCGACTTATTGCCGATACTCTGCTGACAGTACTGACTCCACAGCAAACATTTTCCCGGGAAGTTTCCGGTTGAATCCGGGAAGTAAATTTTCCGGATGCTGGAGATACAAATTAAAATGCAGAGATGAAAACGAGAAATCGCATCCGGATAATTACTTTCCGCGGATTCAAACGGGAACTTCCCGAGAAAAGGCGAGGAGGGGATCACTTCGAAAAATCATTGTACGGGCCCCCAAATATCATTTAAAAATTATTAAATATATACAAAATGACAACAAAATCAAGCAGAAAAATATAGAAAAATCCGTGATAAAAGACAAAAAATCGAAATAAAATCGAAAAAAAAAAAAACAGAAATGGGGATAAAAGATCAAAATTTATTAAAAATTGACAGAAACTATTCTTGAAAAAAAATCAAAAGTCACAAACAAAATTGTACGCATTTTGTATTAGTGATCCCCTCATCGGAAAAAGGTGTTCTGTGGTGTGGCGTCCCTCCCGCAGCTCACTCCAGCCCGGACTGACCTGGCCCACGAGCTGAGCGCCGTGCCGTCGCGCTCGCCGCCGCGCTCGGGCGACGTGTCCTTGAGCGCGTGGGTGGAGCGCGAGCGCGCGAGCTCCGAGCCGCCGGCGCCGTAGCCCCGCGAGGCGAGGTAGGCCGACGGGCTGGTCGTCGCGCTGTAGTCCTCGGCGTCGTCGCCGTCCTCGCCGGCGCCCATGTTGTGCGAGCTGCGCGACCGGTTGAGCCGCGAGCGGCGCTCCTTGAGGGCCGCGTAGCGCGACCGGCCGCTGGGGTACCTGCGGCACGGTAGCTCGTAACGTCACTGTGAAAAATACTCGTAAGGGTTACGGGAAAATTTTCCATGATAAAAGTCGTAAAATTACAAATTGAAATTGTTAATTTACAAGCACTCCCTATCGACTTGGAATTGACCGACGAGCAGGAATGGGCAGTCGTAAATTTACGACATATTTTGTAAACCAAAATTACAAAAAATGTCGTAAATTTACGAGGATATTTTTCACAGTGGTGGGGCTTCGAAATCCTTTGGCAGCTTGCTAAGATTCTTTGCATCTTTCAAAGAGAGTACACACTCCCGGCTTATGTACTTTTTTGTACGTAGCTATGTGAATCTATGTGCATGCGTTAACTTACGTAAAAATTTCTTACATAGTTACGCATAAAAAGGCTCACTTTTTACGTAATTACGTAAGAATTTTTGCATAATTATGTAAAAAATTTTACGTAAGCTACGCATGCACATAGATTTACATAGCTACGTACAAAAAAGTACATAAGCCGGTAGTGTGTAGTTGGCAGTTCGAATCAATTCTTCACAGGCATTGTACAGTGCGCTCTTCCCCGCGTTCATGTAGGGCAACCGCTAAGTTGTGTGAGTCGGGTCCACTCCCCCTCCCTCCTCCCCGTGCCTCAGATCCTCGCGAACAACTTGCAAACTTCCCTCCACGACATCTCGTTCCGCACACGCTAAAATAAGTCTTAAGACATTTCCTAGAGACTGTTTTGTACTCAGTTTCAGTAATAATTAAATTGTTACTAAAAGTGTTGTCTACAATTTTTTTGACGACTAAGAACAAATTTGTTCGTAGTTGGTCACAAAATTTCCTTATGGGCATAATAACAATTTTTCAGACAGTCTGTAGACATTTTTAACCGTTAACAACAATGGACAAATTAAAATTGCGTCCAATTGTTCCCAAAATTTGTCCATAACTGTGGACATAGTGTCCACATATCAAGGGGTCCCCCACTCCCAAAAAATGTGTACACAGATTGTTTTGAGTGTGAGATTGTGTGAGATTGTGTGGATTGTGCGGATTGTGTGAGATTGTGTGAGATTGTGTGAGATTGTGTGAGATTTTGTGAGATTGTGTGAGATTGTGTGGGATTGTGTGAGATTGTGTGGGATTGTGTGAGATTGTGTGAGATTGTCTAGGATTGTGCCGCATTGTTTGTTGATTGTCTCCCCACGGTAAAAATAGTTTCTTGTATTTCAAGATCTTTCTTGAATCTTATGGAGAATTATAATGGACATCCAAGACAGATCTTGAAATACCAGAAACTATTTTTACCGTGCCCAGAAGCATCAGAACGCGAGGGTAGGCAACCCGTACGACGCCCGTATTGCGGGCCTGCCTATACCCTCGCTACCCTGCAGCCTCGCCCGCCCCCTCAGCTCTTTCCTCGTCTCAAGTTGGAGCAACGCGGTTAAAATAGTTTCTTGTATTTCCAGGTCTTTTCGTGAATTTTAAGACGCGACTTTGTCTTGGAACTTTGTGCGTGGTTTCAAGACAAATAATGTCTTGTAATTCAAGCACAAATCCAAGTAACTGCCTTGAAGTGGTCGCGAGTCTCTAATTTCAATCAATACGTAGCAGACATACCTTTTATGAGCCTGCGTTTCAGTGTTGTTCTTTTGCTCCGTGCGATTTCAGCGAATGTTTTGAAGCCTCGCGCTTTTTAACGTGAATATTCTTTTCTTATTCTCCCCCTGCTATGACGTCATGCTCTCTGCTCGCTGCGACCAGCTGAGTTTGTTTATATTTTCGGATAGAGGGTCGTGTCTTTGCGTTTGCAAACATGTGCCGTGCACACTAAATGTTTATGTAGATTTTTTGTGCACATTTATGCACTGAACTACACATGCATAATTATGTACAAATTTGTGCGCAATTATGCATAAATAGTACATAATTGTGCACAAAGATTTCTACAAATCGTTTTTGGTACAAAGTTGTTCATAATTAAGAATACATTCATACAAAACTATGTACGAATTTGTGCAGAATTGTGTATGTGTAGTTCTGTGCATTTGAATGCACAAAAAAGTACATTTACATTTAGTGTGTGCGTCGTCAGCATCGCGATTTGTAGATTTTCATGGACACTGTGCGTAAGTGTCTTACTTTTTTTAAAATTTTTGTTTCTTATCGTAAAGTATTGCTTTGCATCACTTGTACCGCTCAACCAAATATAGATGTGCACTAACCTCTCCCTGAACGTGGGCTTGAGTTGTTATGAAAGCTTTTCTCGCATGGGGTTTTTTGTATCTGAAGCAATTTTCACCAACCAAAATGTTCTTTTAACTTCTTCCACTCCCCCCCCCCCCCCCACACACAGTTTTCACTCTCTAAGGTGCGTTTTTACTGAGTTGTGTAGAACTTGTTTGTTTCCATGACTGTGCTCAGTATTGATATTACTGCTTGCCTCTAGTATCTTACATTGCCTTTATTTGCGTCTGCACCGACCGATGTAATGTTCCCGCGACTTTGACTGCCACCCCTAAGACAAGCAAGGACTGCATGTTTTTTTTGAGAAAATGCCAACAGGAAAAAAGGATTCACAGCAACAATTCTCGCACAGACAAAAATCATATATTTGTCTGATGAATACATCAATGTGGCTTGATAGTCAAAAAGTACATATAGAGCATGAATATCAAAGAACGTAATTTTGATGCACGCAGTTTTCATGATTCCCCCACCCACCCCCCTTCCAACCCGCATACCCCCACCAATAGACTGTCTTCCCCACGCGCGCGTACGCGTACCGTTTCCGTTTTTCGCATTACAGTAGGCTGGTCCAAAAGTGAACTCCTCGCCTTATTAAATTATCCACTGCAGGCGATTGGTGCCCGGATAGAGTGAGATTGTGAGAGATTGTGTGGGATTGTGTAGGATTGTGAGAGATTGTGTGGGATTGTGTAGGATTGTGTGAGATTGTGTGAGATTGTGTGGATTGTGTGGGATTGTGTGAGATTCTGTGGATTGTGTGGGATTGTGTCAGATTGTGTCAGATTGTGTGGGATTGTTTTTCCGCGTGTACACAGATTGTGTGAGTGGGGGACCCCTTGCCACATATGAACGCATTTTTTTTTTTATCATCAGCTCTGCGGTCATGCTCAAAATTGTCCGTAGAAAAGCCCATAGACATTTCGCGTACACTCGCGCGTCCTACCTGGTGGACTCGTCGGGCACGCTGCTGGTCTTGGTGCGCGTCACGGGGTCGTCGTCGTCCACCGCCGCCGTGCTCTTGGACTTGTTGAGGAAGCGGGACGTGTAGGACGACGGCGTGGAGGCGGCCGAGGCGGCCGAGGCCGTGGCGCTGCTGCCGTAGCGCGATGACGCGGGGGTGGAGGCCGCCGCGTCCGACTCGTCCCGGCTGGCGCGCTGCGACCGGTAGCTGGAGCCGCTGTCCTCGCGGCTCAGCGGGGACCGGTACGCCGAGGCCGAGGCCGAGGCGCTGCTGGAGCTCTGCGCGCCACTGCGGCCGAGACCTGCCAGTAACGCCTTTGCTTATCCGTTTGTTTGTTTGTTTGTTTGTTTGTTTGTTTGTTTGTTTGTTTGTTTGTTTGTTTGTTTGTTTGTTCGTTCGTTCGTTCGTTTGTTTGAAGGTTTGTCTGTCCGTTTGTTAGTGTTTTTGTTTGTTTTGTTTGTTTTCGTTGGTTTCTTTGTGTGTTTACTTTAGAGTGTGCACCCTTTGAGTCCTCACTCCGAACTCGAGCTGCCGAAATGCTTCACCTCATTGAATGTACGCTCTACACACTCAAAAGATTTTACTAGGAAATTTGGGTAGTAGCTAAAAGGCGTTTTGTGCTGTCGTGTCGTGGCTTGTCACAAAAAAATTCTTTAGTATTACTAAAAGAATCCTTAGTGTTACTAAACGTAATTAATAAATTTTAAATAATACCAGGTGGCTGACGGACGCCGTGCACTTTTTGTACTATGCAACCCGCCCGCACCGCTCCATCCGGGACTGCATACCCATCAGGCGCTGGGGACCGGCTCCAAGCGCGGACGCTCCGCTCCGCCACTGTTGTTGCAGCCATCGTGCCGAAAGGGCCCTCTCGCGGTTCGCGCGGTCTACGGTGGGGCGTTACCGGAGGGAGGTTCACGGTCTCTCGGGAGTAACAGTAACCCGCGAGTCCGGTCTGCGAGTCGCTCCGTGGGGGTATCTCGCGAACTGCGGATCCTCCGCGGGGGAAGGTCGAGGTCCGCGGATCCTTCTTGTGGGTTGCTCCCAGTCCGCGAGGGACCCACAGAGGATCTGCGGTACCCGAGATTCCTGCGCGGCAGGACGCGCGGACCGCGAGCTTTCCCGGCGGACTCGCTGCACTGCAAACCCTGGAATCCAATTTCTCACTCAAAATGGGAGAGGACACTTTTCCATACTAAATTAGAGTGAGAATTTTCAACCTCACTCTTTTCGAGCGAGATATTTTTGAGCCTCGCTCTATTTGAGTAAGAATTTTTTAACCTCACTTAATTTGAGCACGAATTCTCACTTTATTTGGGCGAGGTCTCAAAATTCTTTCTCATAAAGGGCGAGGAAAAAAATTCTTACTCTCCAGAGAGTAATAAAATTGCCCTCAAATTCTCACTCGTATGGGGCGAGAAATTATGACTCGTAGATTTTCAGTGTGGTTACGCCCGCGAAACCGCGAACCTCCCTCCTGTAAGGTCCTACCGTAGACCGCGCGAACCGCGAGAGGGCCCTTTCGGGGCAACAACAGTGGCGGAGCGGAGCGTCCGCGCTTGAAGCCGGTCCCCAGCGCCTGATGGGTATGCAGTCCCGGATGGAGCGGTGCGGGCGGGTTGCATAGTACAAAAAGTGCACGGCGTCCGTCAGCCACCTGGTATATAGTAATAAATTTTATTTCCCTTTAGTTATACTCTAGGAAAAACGTTCAATATCTCAAATATTTTTTAAAATAAGTTATATGACAGCACAAAATGCCTCGAAGTTACTACGCAAATTTCGTAGAAAAAACTTTAGAGTGTTCTTGCACGCGGCTTTGAGTCGTCATTAGAGCAGTGTTGTCAACAGAAAAGTAGGCAAAACTTCCCACAATTACACAAATGCGGAGCAGTCACCTGCGAGGTCACCTGCATACGAGGCAAACTCTCAGCACATGAGACTACCTTTTGCCTCGCAGGTGTACAGATACCCGTCTGCCTCACACCGGTGTATTCGTGGTACTTAAGGTGGCCCCACACTCAGCGCACCAACCGTAGCTGGCCGGGCTGGCCTGGCCGGCCTGGCTGGCCTGGCTGGCTGGTAAGACAGGGCCGGGTGTAAGCAGTAAAGAAATTGACAAAATAAACGTCCAGGCACTGCAGAGAGTCAAAAGTCTGACATATTTCAAAAGGGGACTGCTGAGTGTGGGGCCACCTTTATCTGTCAGCACTGGATGAGAGACAAGACATACGGTGTTGGAGCCCGCCCCCACATTATAACCGTGAAAGTGAGAAAACACATTATTTCAGCCGTGAAATAATTTTTAGTAAATAAATGTCCCTTGTCTTTCAAAAACGCTTGAGTGAAGTTGGAGGTGATCGCAGGCTATTATTGATGAGTGGGTCTGAAGGGAGAGCGCACAAACACGTTTGAAAGAAGACGTTCGCAGGCGAGACGAGACGCGGAGGAGTCTTCGTCATGCAATGAAAGAGACTGATCAGGCAAACAATCGACATGCTTTCCACCACGATAGATCGGCAAGAGGGATGGTACGAAACATGCAACACACTAGGAGGTAAAGAGGATTGTAAACGGCTATTCAAACGTGTTTGGCGCTTGTGTTTAAATGAGAGAAAGAGAAGTGGAATCCACATAGAAGAGTTGCAGCGTTTCTTGCTCTTTATTTCAAACTCAAAAAAATATACACAATAGAGTGACATTACCTTCCATATAAATAAGACATCTGCTATCATGAAACTAAGCATACAATCCTCGCCACTAACAACTTTGAACATTACTTACACATATAGTGCCTATTTACAAAGTGATATGTGTAACTCAACGTACCCCACCTAAACTTTCTCGAAAATTTCCCCAGCTTTTCTAGGAAGGCATCTGATGCTCTATAACTTACTAAATGTTAGCGCACAGCAAGCGGCATAAAGAGGTATTTTTACTGATGCGCGAGATCAATAAATGCAATTCCACTTTTTAAAAAAAATATATAGAATTTTTTTTTTTTTTAAAAAAAAAAGCTCAACGTTAAAGCCCAAAACCGAGTCAATGCAAAAACTACGATACGAAAAAAAAAATTATATTCGTTGCCTGGATGCCGTGCTCGGATAAAGTGGATATATAGAAGAGGCTTTCTCAATTGACGAAATAGAAGTGAGACCTTGATGGCTTCAATCTCATCCAAGTGGATTCCATCTCCTCAGGGCAACGAAATGGGATAGGTAAACGAGGTCGTTGGATGTGGCAAAGCGCAAGCACAGACTAGATGACCAAGCAATCTTTTCTCGAGTTTCCATCATAGTTAAAGGGAGGAAAGGGTAAAATTAAGTAATTGAGCGGCGGTATGAGCTTGAACAAAATGTTCAGCCAACGTCACATATTTACAATTAACATAAACCAAGCGTAAAATTTTAAATGATCTGAATTCTGATATCGACTTCTATCTCTTAAATAGACAGAGTGAGGTAGTGTACTGGACGGGACGTTTAAGCGCCTAATGCTAGTAGGGGCCGCCACGTGAGCGCCGGAGGAACCTGTTGACGGACTGCTTGGTCTGCTCCAGGGTGGGGAGGGCCTTGCTCAGGAGGTTGGTCGGGGAGGGCCCGCGGGGGGACGTCGACTCGGGGAGGTCCAGGATCTCCTCCGGGCTCAGGGGCGCTATCGGGGGTGGGGCGGGCTTGGGCGGCTGCTGGGCCAGCCAGGGGCGGCTCTGCCTCCAGGGGCGGGACGGGGCGGCGGGGGCGGCGGGGGCGTCTGAGGACGTTGGTGGAGATGGTGCTTGTTGTTGATTTTGTTGTTGTTGTTGTTGTTGTTGTTGGCTCTGCTGCGCCTGCTGTTGGTTCGGGCGTGCCGTAGAGGAAGAAGAAGAAGTAGAAGTGGTGGCTGTAAATACACACACAGGCAGAGATGACGACTTTGTGATGCCCTTTGTGCGTTTGTCTGAGTGTTTGCGAGGAGGGTCGGGAAGAGGTTAGAGCACGAGGGGGAAGGGGGAGGGGGGTCACGTGCTTTCATTGCCCCCCCTCCCCCTCCCAAAAAAAGGGTGAAAAAAGGGTGAAAAAAGGGTGAAAAACTAGAGGTAAGCGAAGAATTCGAGGCATGACCGAAAATGTGGTAAATATGGCTGAACCATCTTGCAGGGTACGTATCGCGCTCGGTTCTTACTACTACTATGGAAAGAAGGAATGCAGAAAAGATACAAAAAATAAATAAAATAAAAAAATAGCATACTCTACGAGGAAAAAAAATACCGGAAAACTGCAGATGTCATGCAGATGCAGAAGGGAAACTAAAGTTCAGCTAATGTTCAAAACAGTGACATGCAAAAAGAGTTCTAGATGGTGGGAAAAAACATGGTCGTGGGCAAAATGGAAAAGGCCGTCCGTACGAACGAATCGTTCCAGTGCCGTATCAGGTGCGATTGCACCGAATCGGACTTACCGGTGTCGTCCCGGCTGCCGCGCCGCATCGCCGTGTCCCGGGCGTTGGCGCTCCTCGCGAGCAGCGGTCCGATGTCCATGCGGTTCACCTCATCTGATGGACAGGGCAGGAGAGAAGTGCAGTTAGCCGGAAAAGGCCGCACACCGCGTTGTAAACGTTGCCTTCAATAGGACTGGGTGATTAATCGAATAATCGACATTGATTTTCGATTATTTTAGTAATCAATTTGTCCGCGCTAACTTGTTGAAAATACATAAACTGAGCATGTTAAAAATAAACAAATTAAAGAAATTAGGAGTCACGAATGAAAATGTCGAGGAATCTCTCACTTTGCAATTCCTCCAGACTATTTGGCGCTCTACCCAAGCTCAGTTCAACCTTGCATCAAGGGCATGAGTGTGGTTACAGCGCAAACGGGAACAAAAAGTTCGATTGAGCATTTTCGTCGCATGTGTATGTGTATATGTGACTGTGTGTCCTGCTGTCGCACTAACCTTTCTTGGTCTTGTCCTCCTCCTCCTCGGAGTCCGTCTCCTCCTCGGAGCTGCTCTCGGTGCTCTCGTCCTCATCCTCGTCCTTGGCCTTGTCGGCCTGCGCCGTGGGGCGGGTGCCGCCGAGGAATCTGCTCTGGACACGCGGCGGCGTAGCCTCCTGCTTGGCGGCGGTCGTGGTGCTGCCGGTGGTGCTGCCGGCGGTGCTGCCACCGCCGCCACGAGCCAGATACTTCTGCTTCACCTGCACGCACAGCGGACCCGTGTCAACCGACCCGGTGCACAGCTGAGGGGCCCTTCACTATTGATTCAAGCGTAGACCGGTTTTTCTGATTTTTCCCTGGATTTTCGTGATTTTCCTTCGTATTTACTTATTTTCCTAGATTTTAGCTGCTTTTTTTTGCTGATTTTTTCTTGATTTTTTCTCGAGGGGGCAACCACTCCCTATCCTAGTGTACACAGAATTTCTAATGAAATGGGATTTCTATGGATTGCGTAAAGATTTCTCCGGATTTTGTAAAGATTTCATCACTGCAAATCCTGGAATCCAATTTCTCACCCAAAATGGGAGAGGACACTTTTCCATACTAAATTAGAGTGAGAATTTTTAACCTTACTCTTTTCGAGCGAGACATTTTTGAGCCTCGCTCTATTTGAGTAAGGATTTTTTAACCTCACTTAATTTGAGCACGAATTCTCACTTTATTTGGGCGAGGTCTCAAAATTCTTTCTCATAAAGGGCGAGGAAGAAAATTCTTACTCTCCAGAGAGTAATAAAATTGCCCTCAAATTCTCACTCGTATGGGGGCGAGAATTATGACTCGTAGATTTTCAGTGATAAGGTACATTCGGGTACATTTCACAAATATATACCAAATTCCACAAAATTCTAAAAGATTTCACGATTTTTCATGGGATTCCTCAAGGTTTCATGAGATTTCACTGATTTCTGTGAGAATTTTATGATATTTCTTGAGATTTCTCAGTTCGCTTTCGTGGGATTTCATCGAGATTTCAGATAATTTCATCGAAATTTCCGAGGGTTTGTGCACAGGATTTCACGAGTGGTTGCCCCCTCGTTTTTTCTGATATTTTTTTTTTGGCTGATTTTTTCTTGACTTTTTTTTGTTTTTTCTTTCTTCTGATTTTTACACATTTGTTTTAGAGTGTACACTTTTTTCTCTTTTTTTAAAATAGAAAAGGACCCCTTGGCTGCAGCCAGGATGGTCGTCGGAGTGCTCTCCGCGCGAGAGTCTCGAACGGGTCGAATCTTGACGGTTCGAGGCCGAGACAAAAATGGAAACTACCCCAGAGAAGGCACGGCAGCGTTGCGGGATTGTATACTGGGCAAGGGTTCAGAGATCATGGCGTCTTACGGCCGAAGTGGGTAGGCAGACCCGCAACCCTGCCGTGTGTTCTGTGAGTCACCCGGTGTATGGCATTTCGAACTCGAACAGTCAAGAGCCGACCCGGAAGTAGCCCGTTCGCGACTATCGCGGAAAGCTCTCCGATGACTCTCCTGGGGAGGGCAGCGTCACTCCTATTTTTGCCGATGCGGTGAAATTTTTTTGTTTGAATTTTTCCCTTATCTGCTGTACATTGTAATTTAACTTGATTTTCCCCCCGGAAAAAATCGAATTGTACTTTAACTTTAAAAAAAATTCTTTTAAAAAAATCATTTCAAATCTAAAAAATATACAGGAAAACAAGTAAATTACGTTATGTTGTTAGTCGTCGTACAAGGTGGATTATAAAAACACACGATGCCTGCTCAGCCCTCACAGGGTGGGGTGGGGCAGGTGTTACAGCCTGCTTCCTTACTGTTCTACTACGAGATCCGAACCTGCTTGGACCCAGCGTCGGTTCTGTACGACCATACTGGGGCGCTCGGCCGACCTCGCAAACGCCTTGACTGCGGGGATGGGAGGTGCATGATCAAAGGAGTCGTGCATCATGCTTGACGAATGAATGAAAAAATGTACAAAATGCTCGTTTAGGTGCCACTACATTCATGAAAGATGCATGAGTAACGATGGCCGGATCTAAAACCCAAGTGTGAGAACGTCACACGACTCATAGGTGTGCGGATTTCTACACACGGCAAGAACGACTGCTAGGTCTGAAAGCAGCAGTCTTAAGGTGGCATTACATTCAGAGTTTTCGTCATGTCCGCCTATGCCCGTTTTGCATTTGTGGACAATTTTGTTGTCACTCAAGTCCCAAAGGTCGTGTTATAATGTACACCAGTACACGTTTTCTACACTATCAGACAAAATATCAACGAAAATCGACGAACAGACATTGGTGGATGCATCGAAAATGTTGAGTGTGAGGCCACTTTTATGCGGGCTGATCAAAGGAACTATTTGAAAGTCAAGCAGCCGCTATAGCCATGTACCTGCATGAATACATTTCTAAGACAAGACAATCCTCACTTTTACTCTTTCTCTACTATCAAAGACAATTCCAACTCTTGGGTTTCCAGAGCTCGCGTTATCTGTCGGGACGCTAATTGTCTCGCGTTGCAAGTCACTCGCAGAGGCGACTCATGCCAGGCAGATGTTCTCCCCTCCCCCCTCCCCCGCCCAAACAGCCTTTCCTGTCTCTCAATCTGTCTGCGGATCACCTCTTCCGTCGTGAAGGCGGCTCCGGTGTTGCGGCTCCGGGAGGACTCGGACGACGTGCCGGAGTCGCTGGAGCCGGAGCGCGGCTTGGCGGCCGGGGTGGTGTCGCACCCTGGGGCCCCCAGGACCCCCTGCCGCGCGCGCGCCAGGGACGGTGACCCGAGGCCCTTGCGCTGTCGGCACCCACACCCGCGGGTGTCTCGTTATAGGAACGGGCTTCAAGAGCGAGGGCGGCGAGGGGGGAACAAGAAGTCTGAATATTGGTGCACAAATTTTGTGAATTTTGGTGCATTTTCGTAAGTTTCTTTTGAAGTTTTGTTATTTTTGATTAATTTTTATTGAATTTTTCTGAATTTTTGTTAGAATTTCACCCATTTTTTATTTGTTTTTCTTGGTTTTTCTGAATTTTCCTGAATTATACGAGGTGTATACAAATTTAATAGTTGTTTCCCCCTCGAAGGGTGGGCAGACGAGAAAGGCATAGAGAGAGAGAGAGAGAGAGAGAGAGAGAGAGAGAGAGAGAGAGAGAGAGAGAGAGAGAGGGGGGGGGGGTAGGGGCACGCTGTAGCAAGCTCACGGCGACTGTCTCTGTAAGCTACGGTGAACCGTTGCTGCTCTGTAACTTATCGGGAATGTTCGCCGTAAGCTGCAGAGAAATTTCACCGGAGGCTACGAAGGCGAATGTCACTGTCAGCTGCAGTGAATCGGGGTCCATCACCATACAGCTTTACAGTTACATTCGCCGTTAGCTTAAGGTGTAAATTCACCATATAAGGTACTCTATCGTCAGATCTTAATAGAGTGGGTTGGTGGAAGGGGGAAGGAGGGATGGGAGAAGGTAACGATTGAAACCGCTGACCTTAACGTGAGAGAACGGAACTATAGTCAGTCAGAAATTCAGGGATTCACTTGAGTCCGTTGTGCCTTTGTCGGCCACAGCGCAGCGACCGAAAATGCACAACATTTGATAGGTGTACTGTCAGTTGATGAAACAAGGGATGATAATGAAAGCGTGGAATATTTACAACAAATCAAAAACACGGTCATGAACCGTCACAAATCTACTGGGGGAAAGCGAGTAAATGTACTGATCATTACGGCACAACTAAGCAGGTTTGAGAAAATAAAGCTACTAATTGCGATCGAGGCGCTAATCTGCAAATAAATTCACTCTGGGTGGCGAAAAAGCCGCATGACCTACCTGCATGGAGGACGCGCTGGAACCGTCATCCGATTCGTTGTCGCTGGACCCCTGCAAAACCCAATTTTATCAAAAGAAAAATCAGTAGGATCAAGAAAAATCAGTAAAATCAAGAAAAATCACAGGGGGAAAAAAAAATTTGTGTACGCCTGAAATTCTAGTGAAGGACTCTTCGTGGACCATAAGGCCGGTGTGTACATACCTCATGGCTGCTGCCGCGTCGTCTCTCCTCCTCGGCCTTCTTGAGGGAGGCGACGCGCTCGGCCGCCGGGCGGGCAGGGGTCCCGCCGGCGGGCTCCCTGGCCTCGGGCACAGTCGAGGGCGCGTCGCTGGAGGACGCGCCACTCTTGTTCTGCCTCTTGATCTTGGCGATCTCGTCCTCCTCGCTGACCTGAGGAAAGAAAATAGAAAGCATGTTGAAGAATCCCACTGGCGGACCCAAGGACAGGCGTGTGCTTCTTGAGTAGTGGTAACCTGTCGGACTTCTTTAAAACATGTAGTTCGATTTCCTCCCGGAGACGCATAGCACAATTTCTACATTGTTTTCCTTTGGGTGTATTTAAAGTCCCGTGAGGGTGAGGCAAACACTTCGAGGACGAAGTACTTTTTAAGGATGTTTTACAGGCTCTAGAGTGTGCCCAACCATTCAATTGTTTGCCTCATCCTCATGAGACCAAAAATCCTTCTCTTGCCTTTTTTTAATGAAACCTCAAAATCTGGTCGCAGTTGTAGAATAACTGCGGTTTAATTGAGACCCTTTTTAATCTAGGCTGAATGACATGAGTTAGTGGTTAGTGAAGCCTCTGTGCCATTATGACGAATTATCAAAACCTGCAAAAAGTTTCTACTTCGAGTCGTTCGCGGGAGTCTCGAATTCGTTAATAGTTTTACAACAATGACACACCGTGATCATCCTGAAGCACAAGTAGTGGCGCCACGCGGTGAAAGAGGAGAGGGATGATTTTAAAAGAAAAAAATGACGCAAAGCCGTTTGATATTCTAAAAATAAATTTATTGCGGTTCTGTTATCACAATGAACAATGACATGAGCTGCACCGCGCACAAAAACGAGAAGAGCCTGGAGAGGCCGGTAACCAGCTTGTCGATACAAGAAGGATAAAGAGTAAAACATTAAAAAAATAAACTATTCCATGTTGAGCAAATGTTTTCATGGCGTTTGGTACAGTCAATGAGGTAGACTACAACCAGAGCTTAACGGAGTGTAAAACACATAGACATAGGTCCCACAATATAAAAACTCACTCATCGTCTCACCTGGAGTGATTGAAGAAAACTGTTTGCACAGTGCGTCCCACCCACTCCATATTAAAAGTTAAAAACGGTGGACTCGACGTTCAACACAAGACGAGTTAGTTTACATTCAAGTTCAATGATTTCTCGCATAGTTAAAGATTTTTACACGCTAACTCGAAAATGTATTGTCGAGTTTCTTTGTGGGCTGGAGATTGTCTAAGTCTACAAAAAAAGTTAGTAGAAGTAAGCCCCGGAGACGTGTTTCAGGGCCTCTTGTAGGGAGCAAGCGAGCCCGGAGGGAGTAGGCGGCAAGGGGCGGGGTTGTTGCGGAAGAGATGGAGGCAGGACAACCCCCCCCCCCCTGCAAAAGCTGTACAGCAAGTTTGCAGGGAGTAATGGCGCCCCCGCAATCGCCGTTACCGAGGCGGAACGCCTGCGACAAACTGGATAGGCCAACCCGCCAAGCACTCGTGTGAAGGTGGCGGCCTACCCGGAGAGCACAAGCTCAGGGGGAAGCAGGAAAGAGAGAGACAGAGATTTCTTCTTCTTTTTTCAAATTTATAAAACACGTACCATTGTTGCGGGGCTGCCTACTCTGAGGGTCACGGCTTCTGACACCCAGAAAATGGTTCAATTAAATTAATAAGTTATACCTCAGATCAATTGAAATTTTATCAATGCAGACTACTGTAGGATATTTACGTTGACCAAAGGGATTCTTCTTTACTCCATCGGAATTTTTCCTTTGACTCGATGGAATATTCCATAAAGGCCAGAGAAAAAAAATTATATGATATTTTCATTGCATCAAATCAACGGAACCGTTTTCTCTGCGTACGGGGAAGACTTGTAGGCTACACCCACACAACGAGGTATTTTATGTTACCGCCGGCACAGGGGCAGAATGAAACGAGAGTATAAGCGGCGTTGCACAACTCTCTCTGCAGTCGCGAAACGGGAAATATTTCGTTTGTTTAGATAATAAGGATTTATATAATCCACGACGTCCTAAACAAGGCTGTGTTGAAATGGCTGACTAATCTGAATCCGTTTCCTCCTCCTCCTCCTCCTCCTCCTCCTCATCGTCCTCCTCCTCCTCATCCTGCCCCGACTGCTGCGCCTGCTGCCGCGGTACGCCTCGGCTCTCCTCCTCCGCCTCCTCCTCCTCCTCGTCCGTCTCCGTCTCCTCCTCCTCCGTCTCCGTCTCCCCCGCGTCCTGGCCGCCCTTCTCCGCCTCCTGGCCCCCATCCCTGATCACTACCCCGTCATCGCCCCCCTCCCCCTCCCCGTCCTTGGCCTCCTCCCCCTCGCTCTGTACCTGGCGCTGAGTCACGGTCTTCTTTTGCTGCGCCGGCGTGGGCTGCGCGGGCGCGGGCGGCGCGGGCGCGGGCGGGGCCTTGTCCTTGTTCTTCTCCTTGAGCTCCGACTCCTGCAGGCGCTTCATGACCCGCGGCACGTCGTACAGGCGGGTGATACCGGACAACGGGCCTGCCAGACCGGGGGAAGGAGAGAGTCTGTCGTCAGCTGACCGATTCCTAATATCGCTCTCGCGGCGCCGTCCTTGTCGCACTCATGGGGCCCTGCCCCTCCCCTCGCCATAGGTGCGACAAGGACGGAGGTAACTGACTCGTCAGAGGCTACTACCCTTGGAGACGTCCTCGGTGTCGAGCACGCGCTCCCGCTCGCGTTGCTGCTGCTCCTGGAACCGCACGGCGCGCCCGGCGTCCTGCTCGGGCTCGGCGGCGTCCTGGGCGTCGCGCCGGAACCTCGACCGGTACTTGGAGCGCACCGGCCGGCTGCCCGAGTCAGCGTCGTAGTCGCCGTAGTCGCCGCCATAGCCGCCGGCGTCTCGGCCGTAGCGGCCTTCGTACCTGCGGGGCATCCGAGTCAGGTGTCAGTGTATGTCAACTGGGAATTTCTTTTTCTTGAGACGGTGTTAGGAGCCGTGTTAAGGTGGTTTTCAAACTGCAAGTCAGTCGTTAGGGTATCTAGTCCCTGCTGTTCGAACAGCATCTAATGATCATTAGAAGGAAAGAGGATGATCTCTAGAGTACTCATGTCTATTGTAAAACTGCTTCTTTTTACCCTCTACACCCCCCACACCGACACCGACTACGACACTATACACCTAGAAACGTGCTCGACCGCACTAACTGTGATCAAAGATCACTCACTACGTAGGTCAGTGGACACAGTGGACAGTCACAAAGTCAGTTTTTAGCACATCCGACGGGAAATCATGACCTTTCGTATTTCCGTTGGTTTACTGGCCTGTCTGCTTGTTTGGATCAATAACTAGCCCATCTTTTCCAAACATATCTGTCCCGTCTGCTTACTTCCTCCACCAGCGTCTGAAAGCAGCACAATCATCGGCAGAAGCGTTACAAAAGCATCACGCTGACATCACGCCAAACAAAAAGGGTTGGTGTGGTGACATACCGGAGTACTCGTTCGTTCAAATTTCTCAAAAATGCTCTGGAAATCTAAGAGTGTGAATGTTGCACTTTAGTTGGCGTGCGAGGATTCATTCAAACACAAAGCCACTCAAACGTGAAAAGAATTTTTTTTTTTTTTAAATAGACATTGTGTTGATGATTTTATATTCCTAGATGAAAGCCATTTACAATTTTAAAAGCAGGCCACGAATGGGTATTCCTTCGATTTCATGTGAGTGGAAAAACAACAAAAACGGTGTGAGCGAAATGCAAACACTTGTATACAAGGGGGAAAAACTCTGAAATTTTTGTGCAACTCGAAAATCAGCAAAAAATCAAATAAAATTGAAAATACACGAAAATTCAAGAAAATTTATGTAAAATTCAAGAAAAAATTCACAATAATTCAAAATCCTATAAGCATTTTCAAAAATTCTCAAAAATTACAAAAATTCTCAAAATGTATTCACCAAACCTCAGAGTTGTTTCCCCCTCGCTTGTATATGTGTGGCGAGCACTCCTGGTGGCCCGCGTCCACCCACCCCGCCCATGCCACACCCCGCCCCGCCCCGCCCCGCCTCACCTGTCGGTGGCCGCGGGCTTGGGCGGCGGCCTCTCGCCGAACTTGCGGCCCGCGAGCGGCGACAGGCGGCCGCCGCGGGCGTCCTCGTCGAAGCCGCGCTCCTCCTGCTGCCGGAACTGCGTGGCCAGGCGGTGGTCCGACTTGGAGCGCATGAGGCCGGGCGCCGGGGTCTGCAGCAGCCCCATGGACGCGCTGCCCGTGAGCCCGGGCGCGGTCGCGTGCGGCTGGTTGATGTTGAGGTCGCCGTAGCCCGCCACGTGGTGCACCAGCTGGTTGGGCTCGTGCGCCATGGTGAAGCGCACGCGCCGCTGGTAGTCGCCCGTCTCCGTCTCAAAGTTGCGGATGAACTCCACCGTCTTGAGGAAGATCTCTTTGGCGTCCATGAGCTCGCAGTCGTCCCAGTCGACCGCCTCCGTCATGTGTTTGTCGGCCAGGTCGCAGTTCGAGGTGATGTTGGAGATCTCGAGCTGAACGCGCGGAATAACGTTGAGAAACGAACAGGAACAGGGTTATCAGAAAAGTTAAGCCGAAAGGGAAGGATAAACTCGAAAGAGTGTGTGATGTTCACGTTTACTTTTCAGAACGCAGCAGACGGCATTCTGAGTGCGTAGAATACAGTGGTGCGCCGCAGAGGCTTTGCTGTGACTATGTGTGACGCGGCGTCGCTTCGCTCTTCTTCCACTCACCTCGAGGTTCTCCTTGAGCTGCGTCAGGTTGCGGACCTCGGTGCTGAGGTAGCGGTCCAGCTCCTGGCGCAGGTGCTCGGTGCGGTCCTTGAGGGCCTTGGCCAGCCGCCGGTCGATCTCGTCGACCTCTTCGGCGACCGAGCCGCAGTTTTGCTGCAGCAGGATCAGGTTCTTGTCCACCAGGGCCAGCATGTCCTGCAGTCTATGCAGCGCGCGCCGCACCTGAGGGACACATAGGCACGCAGCTGCACCTTACCCTGCGTCATTCGTAACACTCGCGGATCCAGGAGGGGGAGGGGGGGGGGAGGGGCGAGGGGTCCTTCACTCAAAAATACCAATGTACACCTTTAAAAAATCAATAAAAATAATCAGGGGGAAAATCAGAGATAAAGCAAGAAGAAAATCAAAAAGAAAAATCTGGAAAAATAAAACAAAAAAGAGAAAAATCAGAAAAAATCGGTGTACGCTTGACTTTACAGAGAAGGACACATTGGGGAGGAGGGGGAAGGGTGACGGGGCTATTCCCCGCCCCCACTGGAGCACAACCTCCAATGTTACAATTATGGAAAATAGAAAAGGAAAAGGGGAGGAAAGAGGGAGGGAGAGAAAATTCAAAGGGGTAAAAGGGAAGGGGAAGGGAGAGAAGAAGAGGGACAGGATGTGGAAGGAAAGAGAATAAATAAAAAAAAGGTGAAGTTTGGGTAACCTATAGGCTGCCGCCGTGCCCTGGACCCCGCACAACGCACCTGGTTGTTGATCCTAGCGATCTCCCGACGCAGGATATCCATGTGTGCGCCCTTGCAGTCCTCGCAGATCTTCTTGTCGCAGTGGCCGCACAGCGAGCAGTAGGCCTTCTCGGAGCAGACGCCGCACCGCTCCATGATCTGTCCCGCGGTGGGGTCGGGCAGCTCGCCCGTGATCTCGATGTGCAGCTCCAGGAAGCGCTGCAGGGTGACGTTGGTCGGGTAGCCCTGCACGCCCTGGTAGGGGATGCGGTGCTCCGCGCGGCACTCGGGGCACTTGACCTGCCGGCGGACATAGTCCACGAGCCCGTCCATGCAGGGCTCCATGCAGAACGAGTGCTGGCATGGCAGCAGCTTGGGGTTCCGGTACCGGTCCAAGCAGATGGCGCAGGTCAGCAGCTGCTCGAACTGCTCCATGGTCCTGTGGAGACAGAGAGGAAAAGCATCTTTAGCAGCCACTTATTGGAGTACATCGCCTTGGCTCCGTGTGAAGCTGCCCTTGCACGACGCCCTGCCCAGACACAGGACCTGGAGTTTTGACTACTGCGATTCGACATACGACCGGCCCGCTCCGGCCCGCCCTCAAACACCAAGCAGATCCCTTGTTACGAGTTTACTTTTGTAAAGATCTGCCACGCGCCTGCGTAGAATAGTTTGACTCCATTTTAAAAAGTTTTATTTCCTGCTGGGCGCTGGGTGTGTTTGCGTGGGGGCTGCTGTTTATGCTGAGGCCGGCAGGCAGGGGCGCTCCGCTCAGGCCGCACCACCCGTCTGTCTCTCTTTCTCCCTCTCTCTCTCTCTCTCTCTCTCTCTCTCTCTCTCTCTCTCTCTCTCTCTCTCTCCCTCTCTCTCTCTCTCACACACACACACACTCCCCCCTCCCCCCCCCCTTCCCTGTCCCCCTGCGGGGTGCAAAAGTCTGACGTCATTCGCTCGTCACCAGAGTCGCTCTGACGCGCCCCAGCTTTGCTACCAACCACGATGTAACGCACCTCATATCCTCTCGAGTCTCCCAGCACCGCCCGCCCAACCAGTTAAAGGAAATGTAAAATATCCGGAACCACTGTGAAAAAATATACTCGGAGGGTAACGGGAAAATTTTCCGCGAAGTGGAGTTACGCAAATCGTAAAATTACAAGCACTGTGTATCAACTTAAAATATAATCACGAGCAAGAATGGGTTGTCGTAAATTTACAATATATTTCGTAAATCGTAACTTAGAAATTTATCGTAAATCTACAAGGATATTTTTCACAGTGACGAAACGTTGACGTGGAAGATACATTTCGTGCAAGAATGTTTTATTTATAAGATTGGTGCTAGTTTCAATAGACTGTGCGGAGTCCTGGCCTCTGTTCATGTTTACCAATGACGCTTCTCAGCTAGGCAACATAGAGATCAAGCACTGTAGAAACCTTGGGAATAATTGTGGATGCTTTGTAATTTCGCAAACAAATTGCGAACCGTTCTCTTCTTATGAGCTCTGTTCGCGGCCGGCACTGTTAATAGTCCGCGAAGCATTGCTTCGCAGTCCTACAAAGAATATTGAGTCTTCGCAGCCTGCGAAACGAAGCATGCACTTCGTAAGCTGCAAAGCGTATGCTTCGTAGTTACGAAGAAATGCTTTGTAGGCTAAGAAGACGAAAAATTCTTTGTAGGACTGCTAAGCAATACTTAGAAGACTTTACCAGTGAGGGTATTCAATAAGTACAATAACAACTGCGACTCTGGACTCTTGAAGAAATCCTATTTCAATTTCAAATTTAAAACTTGTTCTAAAACTAATGGATGGTTTAAAAAATGTTGCGTGCACCAGGAAACGTCCAAAGATACTGAGTAGACCTCACATGAAACATGACCGGGGTTCACTTTTCTGTTTTGTTGTGTTGGACGAGCCAAATAGGCCGCCGCCGGACGGGCCTTGGCCGCGTTCATCGTGAGGGAAAGTGGCCCGCCCCCCACCCTTCCTACATCCTTCCACAGCAGCGCACGCATGTGTGAGTCCGGCGAGAGGGAAGCAACTCTGAATTTTGTCGTCCATATTTTGAAGTAAATTTTCGTGAATTTTTATGAGATGTTATTGAAGTTTTGCTTGAATTTCACATATTTCTGTGAATTTTTCAAATATCTCTGAATTTTTATGAATTTTCCTGAATTTTTTTGAATTGCGAGGTATTAAAATTTCAGAGTTGTTTCCCTCTCGGAGTGTGCGGCTTTGCCTGCCGTTCGGCGGACGAGCGGGCTGCTCTGACATCTCGTTGGCTGTACACCTTGCAGCGCCCCGCCCCGCCCCGCCGCGCCCCGCGCCGCTGCGCTGGCCTAGGGTACAGGCAGTCTGGCCCGTCTGGCCCTAGGGTAGGTCAGTAGGCAGCCTCGCCTTGCCTCGCCGCCCCGCCCCGCCCCACCCCACCCCACCACCACTACAGGCACTACAGCACCGCCTAACCGCGCCTTTACGGCCGCTGGTATCGGTCAAGTGGGGCTGGTGCGAGGGGTCGTTTTCTTTTAAAAAATCAACAAAATCGTTAAAAAAAAAAAAAGAAAATTAGAAAAAAATCCGTATTTTTTTTAGAAAAATTACGAAAAGCGAGAGAAATTAGAAAAAATCGGGGTACGCTAGAATTTATAGTTAGGGGCCCGTCGGGCTGGTGTGCTGTGCGAGCTCGGTAAGCAGCTAGCCTCGTCCCACCCCACCTTCAAATTACTGCAACCTTTTCTCTTAGACTTGATAACAGGGTTGCAAGATCTATTACATTTCAGGCAAGGTTGTGAAAATTAAGAACACTGTTGAAATGTGAAAAGATGTTATGACATATTTGGATAATGTTGTTGATGCAGTAAAATTTATGGAAATCAAGAACAACATTGTTAGATGTGTGACCTTCACAAAAATTCTTACATTTTGAACAATAGATTGAATTTGAACCTCGAAATTTTGAGTTCGACTTGAATCAAAGTGGTCAAAATCTAGGTTGGTCCGGTGCTACGTTTCTTCTTTATGGGTTGCCTGTCGTATGTCCGCACTAAACCCCTCCCCACCCCGCCCCGCCCCGATGGGGTGACTACTGCGAGCGTGTGCACCTTCACGCCGCCCTGGATCTACTTTAAGCTCGACTCGAGCTCTGGCCTACACCTGCTGGCCTGATTCGCTCATCGCTACACGAAGTGCTTTGAGTTCGGTCCCAAAAGTTTTTGAAAGGTGCTTTCCTTGGGATCCTGTCAAGTTCGCGTGCGGAGGGTGACTGCGGTTGGCTGCCCCGCGCCGCCCCGGCCCGCCCCGGCCCGCCCCGCTCGCGTCCTGTCCCCGACCCGGCACCGTGTCAGGCAGGGCGCGGCGTGTCGGACGAGTGGGCAGAACCGCGTCACCCGGGGCCTGGGCCTGGGACTCTGGCCCGCACCACCCAGCATGTACCAAGAAAAGTCAGCATTTGAATCTAGAAAAAGATGCCCTCGCGGTTGAAAGTCACGATCAATTTTTCTTCTCCGAAGTGGTGCTCGACTGTAAGTGATTGGAAACGAAAGTGGCATTATAAAGGGAATAAAATTACCTTGGAATTAGTAAAATATTCCAGTGCATAATCTAAAAAAGACATCAGTTCTCGGGGAATAGCACTGCCATAGCTTAACTCTCTTCCTAACGGCACTACAGTCTATAATGGCAGTATGACAGTTAAACCACTGATAAAATCGATTTATACCCAGCGCGAGTGAGATGCTTGCGGGGAACGCGTGCACGACGCTTGAACTGGAAACCCAAGTGAGTGAGTATCACAAACTTCACGGAAAAAAATGAATTCATTGTGAGGATCAATTTTTGTCGATAGGCAAAATTCGATGAGAACTAACCCGCGTAAAATACTTCAGCTTGTTTTGCTCGCATACCCGTCGTTTTCTTGGAGTCAGAAAACGACTAGCATAGTACGAAAATACGACGAAATACCCAGGTTATTCGACGTATTCCGTTCGTTTGACGTAGAACCGCGGTCCTACCGGGGTCGTTTATCTGGTAAAAATCACGACGAGAGGGCGACGAGAAAACGGCGACCCGCTCAGCGCAGGTGCCGCCTTATTCTCGTCGTTTTTCGGTCGCATTCTGGTAGCAGCAGAAAGAGGAAGAGGCAAAACGGTCGGCCGCCGGGAGGCGGGCTCGAACCAGTGACCGAGTAGTCGCCAGGTTGGGACGGTATCCACCTGGCCAGGGTGAATGCTCGACATCAGCGCGGCCGGAACCCCATCCAATGCTGACCCGCACTCCTCTCGACTCAGTCCACTCTGAGCGTTGTAGAACTGGACTGCGTGCTTTCAAGCACTGATTTTTCAGCAGGGTTTCGACACATCTGTCCTGCTCATGACGCAGTCTCCACGCAGTCCAGTTCTACAACGCTCAGCGTGGACTGAGTCGAGAGGAGTGCGGGTCAGCATTGGATGGGGTTCCGGCCGCGCTGATGTCGAGCATTCACCCTGGCCAGGTGGATACCGTCCCAACCTGGCGACTACTCGGTCACTGGTTCGAGCCCGCCTCCCGGCGGCCGACCGTTTTGCCTCTTCCTCTTTCTGCTGCTACCAGAATGCGACCGAAAAACGACGAGAATAAGGCGGCACCTGCGCTGAGCGGGTCGCCGTTTTCTCGTCGCCCTCTCGTCGTGATTTTTACCAGATAAACGACCCCGGTAGGACCGCGGTTCTACGTCAAACGAACGGAATACGTCGAATAACCTGGGTATTTCGTCGTATTTTCGTACTATGCTAGTCGTTTTCTGACTCCAAGAAAACGACGAGTATGCGAGCAAAACAAGCTGAAGTATTTTACGCGGGAAGCTGGAGTTTGTTCCATTCGTACAAGTGCCCCGTCGTGACAACCAGCTCCTGGCTGTGGGTATCGGGTATCGGATTGTCGATTTCAGCTATCGACTTTTGCCTATTGACAAAAATTGATCCTTACAACAAAGTCATTTTTTTCCGTGTTGTAGGTGTGCGACATTCACGCACTTGGATTTCCATAGAGCACAAGGTTTCGCGGAGAAAACGGCGTCCTGGTTTCTAAGCAGGTTTGGAAAAACCAGGCAGCTCTTACAGAGAAAATACATTGGGTTTCCGGACCTGTTTGAAAACCAAGACGGTGTTTTTTCCGTGTTCTGTACGCAAAGCTGCATGTCACGCAGGAAGTCGGTGTACACAGCCGAAAGTTACTGAATCTATCTCTAGAGCTCGGTCTATAGTCGAGGGGTAAACAACTCTGAATTCGGTGTACAGATTTCGTGAATTTGAATTGAATTTGTCTGAATTAAACTGAATTCGTTTTGAATTAGCTTTGATTTTTTTGAATTTATTGCGAAGTTTTTTGAAATTATTGTGAATTTACGTGAGTTCGTTTTGAATTCGCTTGAATTAGTTTTGAATTCGCGTGAAATAGTTTTTAATTCGCGTGAATTAGTTTTGAATTCGCGTGAATTAGTTTGAATTAGTGTGAATTTTGAATTAGTGGTGTACATCAAAATTCGGAGTTATTTACCCCTCGTCTATAGTGCACCAAGAAAAATAAATCAGTTTTTCGATCAAGACAAAGGTTTTTTGTGGTTGTCAAAGTCACAGGAATAATTTTAATTCGACCGTTAGCTGTCGTCCCTGAGGAACATCAGTTAAATAATAATATTAATGTCGTTAGTTACCACAGGATAACATACTTTATTTATCAGAATAACTGTCAAATTTTGTAACTCATCCGAAATTTTAGCCGACACAACAGAAAAATTTGGCGGGCCGCAATAGAACCAACGGTTTAGCTTTCACAACTGATTCTTATATTTGCGATGCAAAACCTAGATTTTTCCCAGGTACATATATTTTGCCAACTTTTCGGGCAGCATAGACTGGAACGTGCCTTATGCACGGTCCCTGTGCTGCAGGAGCGCCGCCGGGGGGCAACGGAGTGAGGCGGGGCGCGGCGGGGCGCGGCGGGGCGCGGCGGGGCGCGGCGGGGTACTCTCACCAATATAAACAGGCAGAAATAGACCGGGCGCCAAGGGGCTGCTAGGACCATCGGTGTGACCGCCGCGGGGTGCGGCGGGGTGCGGCGTGGTGCGGCGGGGTGCGGTAGTGCAGGGCGATGCAGTAGCGATTGGCTGGGCGCAGCGGGGTGGACCGTGAATTATAGCCAGGCAGGATGGGGGTCTTCTTCTCATCCCCTGGCCTCACTGTTAAACCAAGTGTGCCAACGTGCAGCACTTGAAAGTGAACAACTCCCCGTTTATTACATTCAAACGTTCAACTCAACAGCTGTGCAGCTGCAATAGTTCAACTGACCGGCTTTGCACTGGTACCGGTTGTTTCTATGAATGCGTAACAGTGTTGCGGGATTGCATACTCGCCAGCGCTGCAGGGGCCATGGCGCCTTACGGGCGAGTGGGGTAGGCAAACCTGCAACACTGTTACGCATTCAAAGAAACAGCCGGCACGTTGTTCAACATGGTAGTTGTGCTCTTGCATGAACCGGGTGTCCCAGAGAACACACGGCAGTGTTGCGGGTCTGCCTACCCACTCCGGCCGTAAGGCGCCATAGCCCCTGCAGCTCTGGCGAGTATGCAATCCCGCAACACTGCAGTGTGTTCTCTGGGACACCCGGTATATAACTGTGCAGTACAACGCTTCCCTTGATGAACACTTGCAAGAGTATAAAAGTCGATTTGAACATTTACCGGGTGTACCGGCGAATACACGACAGTGTTGCGGGTCTGCCTAATCACTTTCGCCGTAAGGCGCCATGGCCCCTTGGGTAGGCATACCCGCAACACTGTCATGTATTTGCCGGGACACCCGGTAAAAGAGTTAAATCTAGCAAGCTTACTCTGTCAACACAAATGTGTACATTGTACACTTTGATTAATGTATACCTGCCATGTACACTTTAATAAAAGTATACATTACCATGTACGCTTTGATAAATGTATACATGTCTATGTATACTTCAATAAATGTATACATGCCCATGTATACATTTTTTCAAAGTGTACATGGTATGTAAACTGAGGGCAAAATGTGTATTCTTTACAAAGAATACATGGGTATGTATACATTTATAAATGCACACATCGGCATGTACACATTTATAAATGCATACATGGTATGTATACATTATTTGAAGTATACATGCCATGTACACTTTATTTAAAGTATACAATGTATACATTTGAATTGACAGAGTAGCACTTGCAATCGCCCAACTGCTGGGTTTCAGACTTGTACGTGTAATTCGAAGTTGAACACTAGGTATTTAGCAGTTTCCCACTTGGTTTTACAGTGTTGTCGGGGTCAGGCGGTCGACATGTAAAAATTGCGGGCAAGGGTATCGTTGATGCTAGACAAGGCTGAGGAAGTTCTCATCTCCTGCACGGACGCAATAGCTGCGGGTCCCACATTGTCAAACCATGCGTCATGCATATTTCAGTGAAGTTCTGAGTGTGATGTCAGTGTTCACACATGAAAACAAAAAGGAATGGTGGATTCATGCAAAAGGTTGATGATGGATGCTTGAAATGGTTTTGTTTATTGTTCTATAAATAAAGTAAAATTATTTCGAAGAATGTTTATGTTTATGGAGAAGGTTAGGTGTAGAATGATTATTATGTTAGTCTCATTCATGATATTTATTTTTCTCGAAATGTAGGCACACCGATATAAACACACACAATTCGCTCCGCTCAGTACTCACACGTGTCAAGGTTAACACTCTACGCGCTACTCGTAAGTATCCAGTGGGTGTAGAAGAACGCCTCCCGCGACACGCATAGTCGCCCACCTTGCCACACACTAAACACTCTCACACAAACACACTTACAGACACTTTGTTTCCTACTTTAACACAGCAATATTATCACAGCACCTTTTCCCCCTTCATCACATCTATTTTCTACTAGGCGTTATAGATTCGTGTTTTCGTTTTCCCCTTGAAGAACCGTCGTAATGCGTTTCGGACAGGACGTGCGGCAGTGGCATGTGACACCTCTAGTCCTGCGGGCGCGAGGGCAGCGCATTGGGAGGCAGGCACCGCCGCCTGAACCAAACCAACGCGCACTGGCCGCAGGGGCCGCAGGGGCCCAGGCGGCAGGGGCCCAGGCAGGCAGGCCCAGGGGCGGCCCCGCGAGGCCCAGCAGATGGCCGGCCCGAGCTGTTCTCCGCCGCGTCCCCCCCGCGAGAGGGCGCGTCGAGCGCGGCGTCAATGACTTATTCGAGACGTCTTCGTTGTCGTTGTCGTCGTCGCTACCAGCAGAGCGGCCAGAGCGGCGCGAAGGTGTTGGCGGCGGAGAGGTCGCGGACGTACGTGGGCGAGACGGGGGTTGGAGGACGGGTTCGGGTGTGACGGGGTGGAGCGGGGCGGGGCGGGGTGGTGGAGTGGGCCGTGCGGGCACGCGTCGAGCCCTCTAATTTGACTCGTTCTTTATAGCGCCTGAGGACGCGGCGCGTCACAGGCAGAACCGCTTATTCATATTTCTTAAAGCGTCAGGGGGCTTAAAGAGGGGGTGATTGTCGCAGCCTAGGTTTTACCGGGGCTACCCATTCGTTCAGACTCAAGGGGGATAATCAATCAGATAAATGCAAGAACGATTACGTCTGTTAGCACGCATGATTATGATTAGCGATTAGCCCTAATTTTCCGTTATTTTGGGGGATTTTCCATCAAAATATACAACTCAAGATTATTACGTTCCTTATTTTACCGCGAACGGGTCCTGATTATAGTTTTTTAGGCCTTGATGACTGGGCTTTACGCATTGATTGATCACACATCAAGGAGCACGAATGATCACGCGAGTACCTTCCCCCTAGTTTTGAGCGTCAGACGCAGTTAGGGCCGAGGGGTGCTTCACTGTCTCCAATAATCAGTGTACGCCCTTAGCTACAGTCTTTTACCAATCACAATACAATCACTCCGTTTTGAGTCAAAAAGCTCTATTTTAACCGCGATTTTAACGTTAAATTCCACTACATATAGTGTTTTGATTTTTAAAAAGCGAAAGAACACTTTTGAGAATGGTGACCCTAATCATGCTCCATGCTCGAAATCTCCAATCAGTTTACACTCATCCGAGAAGTGAGGTACCCCTCGGTTAGGGCACTCTTACCCTTGTCGGCGCGGCAGTGTTGCCAGAAAAGCTAGGCCAAATTCGGCTAAATACACCCGTGTGCTGCGGGCGGCATCTCCGCCTGCCTACTAGGCAAACCGCATGTACGCGTGCGCTGTTGTTGCCTAGTGGACAGGCGGAGATACAAGCCCGTTGCACACGGGTGTATTCAGCCGAATTTCGCCTAGCTTTCTGGCAACACTGCGGCGCGGTGAGCGATTGTACATCCTAAACTAGAGACGGATCGATTCGCACCACCGCACCGATGATCACTCAGAGACAAGCGGTCGTCAACTTCGATTCCTCCCTACACAGGATGATAATACCTCCAATATTACAAGAATATTACATTACATTCCTGGTAATATTACATAAAGATTACTCTGTCAATTCAAATGTATACATTGTATACTTTAAATAAAGTGTACATGGCATGTATACTTCAAATAATGTATACATACCATGTATGCATTTATAAATGTGTACATGCCGATGTGTGCATTTATAAATGTATACATACCCATGTATTCTTTGTAAAGAATACACATTTTGCCCTCAGTTTACATACCATGTACACTTTGAAAAAATGTATACATGGGCATGTATACATTTATTGAAGTATACATAGACATGTATACATTTATCAAAGCGTACATGGTAATGTATACTTTTATTAAAGTGTACATGGCAGGTATACATTAATCAAAGTGTACAATGTACACATTTGTGTTGACAGAGTACACATCTTCCTGGGTTTCTGCTTCAAAATTACCAATATTACTAGTAATATTTAATATTACACCGTACACGGACAAAATTAGTTAACGACCCCCTGCTCAGAGATAGTCCTCTCAGGCTGACTTGCAAACTCACTTCGCGCCCCTCCTTCTCCCGGCTCTTTCTCCCTCTCATCCAACCGTACCGCTTTACGCCAACTTTCTATTCTTGGTTTTCAAGGGTATCGGGGCAGTTTGTCGAGAAAGACAGTGAGAAGGCGAGAGGAGGGCGTGGAAGCCGGCCCGGCTGTGGATGGGGGGAGGAGGGGCGCAGCGGCTCGGGGTGGGGGGCGGGGGGGGGGCGGAGCGAGGTGAGGCGGGGCAAAGGTAGTCGTCCGCAGGTGACTGCTGGGCTGGGACGTTGCCTGATGGAACAGCCAGATCAGTGCTTCGACAAAACGCTCTTCAACCTAAAGTGTCGTACAGTAACTGACAGTGCTGCATTTTAGAAAAAATGGCCTGCAGTAAAAATGGCCTGCAGTAAAAATGGCGAGACTTTCTTTTCTACGAGCGCATCTCGTATACGCCATTGGTGTGTGAGCCTGCTTCACTCGTTACACATATATGCTCCTCTTTTGAAAGGTGTGAAAACGCTTATCAGTATCACACAGTACATCATTATCACACTTACATGACGGTCCGAAAGGTTCACATGTCTTTCTGCATAGCCAGCGGGCTGCAGTCGCTACCGAGGGGTCCTTCACTACAAATTCAAGCGTACTCCGATTTTTGTGATTTTTCTGGATTTTCTTGACTCTCCTTATTTTTTTCTGATTTTTCTTGATTTTTCAGTTTTGCCCCCAGATTTTTGACTGATTTTGTTTAAGGGTGTACGCACTGATTTTTTTTTTTTTTAGTGAAGGACCCCTCTGCCGCTACCCGCCCGCCGTTGGCAGCAGACGCCGTTGGCGCCTTTGTCTTTTGCTAACCGGGTAACCCAAACATCCGCGGGGAAGTGACATGTGACATTGTCATTTCTTTCGTTCATGCCCCGCCCCGCCGCGCCCCAACCCAACCCGCCCTGTTGGCGCGCGGCGGGGTCTCTCCAGGTCCACGGCATGCATGTGGTCTAACACGGTAGGGTGGATTTCTTACCTTGAGGTGCCTCAGAGGGCGTAGAGGTGACAGGGGATCAGAAGAATATGAAGAAGAGGGTGAGGCTGGAGGCGCTTTGGCGCCCTGAGTGTCCCGAGGCCCGCGAGGGGCGGCCTGTGTCACTACCCAGACGAGTCGCTTCTGCAACACACAAGCAAAGTCGGTCAGCATATAACTATATGCTCAAACATTCTTAGGACCACTGTCAGCAATGAGTGAGAGACCAGAGATGTGATCCAGTTTTCTCCATTTGTGACCCAGTCGTAAACGTAAATTTATTCAGTTAGGCGTAATCTGACGCTCTTTTTCAAGCGTTGAGATTACGCTTGAAATCAAGTGTAACAGGGCTATCTGCTCCTATCGTTTTTTCCAAAGGTATGGGAGACTTTCTTTCCTAAGCTCCATATCAAGCGTAACCTCTTCAGCTGCGAGAGCGAAGCGTTCCCTACAATAATAGCCAACCCGTTAGTTCTTGTGGCTACGTAGGGGGTTTTGTTTTCAGAACGAACGGATTGGTTACTGCCAAGAAGACTTCGCTGTAGCAGGAAGTGTCCCTTTAGAGTTGTAAATCTAGGAATTTTTTCCTAGATAAACCCTGCCTACTAGGCAACCTGCCACACAGTGGTGTCCGAATGTTGCCTAGTAGGCAGGGTTTGTCTAGGATAAAAACTTTCCTAGATTTGCAAATCCCTTCGCTGTGGCAACTATAACTATTGATTGTCACAGCAAAATTGGCTGTCTCACAACCAACTGATCTCTTAGCTCTGAGGACTAATCTTTTTTTTTGTGCGCGACAATGAGGCGTATAATGCCCGGTGCAGTGCCCTCTCCCGATCCCCCGGGGGCCGACCACGCGCAGGGAGGGACGGTCCCCGCAGGAGCCGGGCCAGCCAGGCGGGGCGGGGGGCGGCGGGGGGCGGCGGGGGGCGGCGGGGCTCAGTCATCCCAGGAATAGCGGGGCCTTAAAAATACCGCGACCACCTTCATCCGTTCTGCCTGCCGTCTCGTCTGCACGCGCGCCGCGCGCTCTCTCTTCCTCTTTGCCCCTGCCTGGTCCTGGTCCTGGTCCGGCCACCGGCTTCCGCCACCTTTGTCTACGCCAGCCACAAGTCGTGTCTGCTCGCTTGGACCGTGAGCCTGCGGCCTCCCGGGAGGGTAGGCAGCCCAGCCCGCAGCCCTGCTCGATGGTTGGCCTACCCGTGCCCCCTCGCGTGCCCGCCGCGCCGCAGGGGCGCGGGGCACTCGCTACTCAATAAAAATACCACACCGGTATAGTCGTCCCAGTATGACTTTAGGCTTCGGGTCACAGCCCGAAGCACGCTCTTTTATGGCACCCGAAGCCTAAAGTCATGCTGGGACGACTTCAAGTTTCGCCTACTGCGGATTTAACCTCATTTAAAAATGGCGATTTTCCTACCCGGGCGGGCAGAGAAGGTGAACGTCACCCTGCGGTGGCAATCCAAACCCGTCATCCGCATTGAATTCTCAAATCAAAATGCTGACACGGTCTTAGAAACGACATAACAGTGTTTAATTGTCTGCGTCCAGCCAAGAAAGCGGGTTGCGGCGCGCCGCTCGGCACCGAATGATAAATATCCTTCTTGTGCTTCCAGATTCGATTGCTCGTTGGCGTGTCGCCGCACTACTTGTGGTTCGAGGACACTCACATGGTGTTCGTCGGGCGGCGGTTACACATGCCGGGTGGCGCGCCCAGTATGGTCGTTGGCGCCCTCGCCGCGCCGGGCGGGGCGGGTCCTCTGGACTTCAACTTCAACTTCGGAGCTCTATATATCGTGTCGATCCTCGCGGTGCTCCCTCTGCAGCACACGCCGCCCGGGTGTCGCCGGACCGGGGATTCACACTGACGATTAATTGTTCCCAGTAACACTCGCGTGCCTGCACGTCGGGTCACGTGACAGGACGGGGCGCGCGTGTTTTGGCGCGCACTCGCGCACCTGGACTGGACCCGCACTGCACCGCGGCGCGCGGACGGCCCTCGCCTCGCCTCGTCCCGGGTGAACCTCGGCGGCGTAGCAGCCCGACGATGACTGCACGGCCAGCACTGAGAACACCGCCTCCCCCGCGCCACGGCAGCGCCCGCCCTGCGCCCGCCCGCGCGGCGTACCTCCTCGTCACCGCCGCACCCGACCCGACCCCGCCCCACCCAGCTGCGGTTAAAATTAAAAAAAGAAAAGAAGTGAGTGAACGAATGGGGGACAGTGAGGGACAGAAAGCAGCAGCAGCAGCAGCATCCTGCTACCCGCGGGCGCAGAGGGAGTCATGCATGTATTCGATGTAAAGCAGTGGGGAGTGGGGCTGGGTGGAGCCGGGTGGGGCAGGGTGGGGCGGAGGGGCGGGCACACCTGAACGTGAGCGTGGGTCGCAATATTGGCAGAGCTGGTCCAGCCGTCGCCCCGCCCGCCAACTACGAGTACAGCAGGGATAACATCTCACTGGCGCGCACCACTCGCTTTAAACGAGGCGACTAACGGTCACCGTTTACGTCGTCTCAAAAACCGGCACTCGTGAAATGCGAATATGAGGAAGGGGTTGCCTTTCTTCTTTCTCGTTACTTTGCAAGGTTTTAACCAGTTTGAACTTTCTCTCGTGTGTGAGCGGGGAGAAAGAGTATTGCCTATTCCGAGAGCAAATTTGGCCGGAAAGCTATGTGCATGTTTATATGGCTTTCTCGAACATTTCAACCTTGCAGTGGCGGATCTCGGGGTGGGAGGGGGGGGGGAGTAGCACTTTTTGCCTACGTTCACGGACAAATAATGTTTTTTTGCCAACCTTTCGGGCCCCTGGCTTTCCATGAGTAAAGACGTCAGCAAGACGCAGAAAACATAAGCTGGCGGGGAGGAGGACCTGGCGAGCGGCCCAGACCGCGGCGGTATGCACTTGGGGAGGCGTGGAGAACATACTAGTGGAGTAGCTATGGCTCCCGAACGCACGCCCCTCTACTTGATAACTTATGACACTTATCAAAACGAAACTGTTCCGGATCGATATTGGCATATCCACCACAGATTGACAATTAGCATTCGAAAAAGTCTAAAATGTACAGGGCCTCATGGACAAAATCGGTTTTTGATTTATTTTTTTTTAAATTTGGGATCTGACCGAGACCTGTCAGATTTTTTTTTGGCAAACTTTAAATATAATTAAACGTATAATGCGAAAAATTTCAAAATTCTAGGTCAACTTCCTATTTAAAAAAATGAAAAAAATAAAAAAAAAACGATTTTGCTCATAAGGCCCCTGTACATTCTGGGTAACCAAGATGGCGGCTAAGAAATGAGAGCTACGGGCTGCTGCATAGGGTAGTACGGGTACGGGGCTCGGTCAGCCCAGGAGTAGAAGAACTTCGGGCACGGGGAGGCTCACGATCGTGGTGGTGCCCAACCCTCCAGGCGCTTGAGGACTCTCTGCGTAACATTGGGGTTCTGGTTCTATGCACACACCGCTGAGCGGGTTGCTTACCTTCCAGGCTCACCGAGCCACTCCACGCTGACAACAGCTCTGCCTCGCCTCCTCCGATAGCAAACAGCTGCGAACAGCGAATGAGCCAGGCGTGGTTTAAGGTCCGACAATGGGGGGGTACTCCAGATTGCCAAAATACAGGGGTTTTGTCGCGCTTTTTGCCTACTTTCCAGGCGGCTATCTACTGACGACAGAAATCGCCACCCCTTCCCCCCTTAAATTGCGCCTGGAATAGGCGTGGGACTTCCCTGACTTCCCCGCCACAACGGTTTTGGACGACGTCCTCTGGTCTTCGCAATCTCAGTGCAAAAGGTGCAACTATCTCTGCATCCCGGGGAACTATCCCCCATGTGCTGACATGATTGTCCTAGTATGTCGTCACTTGTTAATGAAGTTTTTTACTTAAAATAATGCTACTGCTCTCTCTTAAAATAACCCGCCATCTCTTTCCGTGTTCGACTTCCTCCCGTCTATCGAACATGCCTGGCATACTTCCTCCCGTAAGTCGAACCAGCAGAACGGCCACGGCCGAACGGGGCCGGACCTATCCGATGTGTTGCTAGGTTAGGTTCTCCTCTACCAAATAAACCTAATGCAAAATTGAGCAGTGAAAATGACGGTCATGTGCTGTTTCGCTCGGAGACACATTTCTCGAGGAAATACCAGATATCTAGCTTCCTACATGTTTCAGCGACACAATTCAGGTTTACCTGATCCCCATATACCCGCTTTCCCTCAGACTTACATTGGTAAGGACCCTGTAGAATGAAAGTTCAAGTTTGTTTATTGGTTGAATGAAGTTCTGGAACCTACCTTGCATTTCTGTTTAAAGAATATATTTATGTTTAATGAATATATATTTTTTTTTTTTACATAACTTAGTAAATAAGAAAAGGTTGTTGTGGGTCTGCACCCTTGTATGTTGTATCTTTTCTGTTCTTTTTTTTTTTTTTTGTCTCTCTCGAAAGTTTTACTAAAATTCTGTTGTCATAAAAACTCTGACTTTATGTTAATTTATTTTCAGTGTCTCAGAAGCATTCAAGCAAAAATGTGTCTTCTTCACAGAGGAACAAATATCAATCTTACCCAGACATGCTGCAAATTAGGAGAGAAGAAGCAAAAAGAACAATTCTAGTAGAAATTGAGGGATTAAAAGACTCAGCTGGCGTAAAAACATTCTGTGAAAAATTTGGTCGTGTTAAAAAATACTATCTTTACAGAGCATTGGAAAAGGTAACTAGTACATAAATTACTATATCAATTCTTTGATTGTTTTCAATTTTTGCTCAAATAAAATATTAATATTTCGTTTTTCAATTTTTATGTTAATTTTTTACAGAACTTTGTTTTAGTAGAGTTTGAGAATGGAAATGCAAAAAATTCTATCATGAACTCCTCCTTTCATTCGAAAGATCCACAGTCCATACCTGTTACATCACCATTTCTGTATTATTATCACTCAGAAAAATTTTCTGGCAGCGTCCTTCCTGACAGTACAAAAGATCTCCAATGTAATGAGAAAGAAATACTGAAAGAACTCCAGAATCTGCAATGCAATGAAAAAGTAAGCAACAACTCCTTGCAATGACCCTTAGGGGAATGGACCTAACGTCTTTCACTTTACTGTTTGTCTTTATAGACTCGCCTCCAAACTGAGATAAACCACTTACACCAGAAATCACAAATATCTGATTTGAGTATAAGGCTTCGCTTCTTTACTTGTCACCAACTGGACTTAGCTCTTAGTGGCCTATTTGCCAGAGTCAGCGCTCTTCCGTTTGGTTCATCATTATGTGGATTTGGGCGTAACACTGGAGATCTTGATATTTTCCTGCATTTTAGAAAAAATTTAAATGTTCAGGTATGTTCCACTCCATTATTTCATGGCTGTTTTGAAGAAACAGATGTAAATTTTTCTGTGATGCTCCATATTTTATGCTTTTTCAGAACACTACTAAAAAGTCTCAGCTGTACTTTCTCACCAAAGCATCTATTAGAGACAAGAACTTACAGCTAAAGCTTATTGGTGACTTGATAAGTGTTATGTTGCCCGGTTGCTCTGGAGTCATGAGTATTTTGTCTGCCAGAGTACCTATAATAAAATACCGACATTCATTTTCAAATCTGGAATGTGATGTAAATAATACTGCAGCGTACGTATTATTTTGTAATTCAGATCGTGATTGCCAGAAGCATGAAGCAAAAACCGCTGGAGCAGTGCCTTCAGTGGATTTTGTGCAGCTTCAATGGCATCCCAGTTTCAGATAGATTGAACAGTTCCTTTAGTTTATATATATTATTCCTAGGCATTATTTAGGTTTAGTTATTTTTTTTTTGATATTTATTTTTATTTTGATATAATAATAACAACTCTATTTAAAATAACTATTTATATGTCTGTGTCTGATGTGTTAATGTTTTTTGTGGATTTTTTTTTGTTAGATCAGGAATAGATCTTACCCACATTTTGTGGCTTATGAATCACTGGGATTCAAGAGTTGCACCCCTTGTATTTGCCATCAGAATGTGGGCTCAACAAACCAAAATCTGTGTCAAAAAACCTGGTCCACAACTTACTAACTTCGGATTGACAATTATGATCATATTTTTCCTGCAAAGCCAGAATATTTTACCAAGCTTGCACTCACTTCAAAACATTAAAGGTGATGGAAGGTTTTTTAAAAATTGATTACAAGTGCCTTGTCCTCTAATTAGAATTTTGATCTTATTTTGTAGGTGCATCAGCAAGTTTGGACTCACAATCAGATTTAGTTTTCCCTGACATTACAAGAATACCAAAGACAACTAGTTCAACAAATGTTGGTGTTGACACATTGTTATGTAATTTCTTTGATTTCTATTCAAAGTTTGATTTTGATAAGCAAAAAATATCTATCTATCATGGAAAACAGATTCCTAAGGGAATTGATAAACCTCTAGAAATTGAGAATCCTGTCGACCCATCTCTGAATATTTCTCAAAATGTAAGTAGCTTTTCACTGAAAGTTTGCATTGTATACTACTGTGTAATACCTTAAGCCCACACTTGGTTTAGGTTTCACGAGATGGCCTTAAGGTTTTTAAGAAAGGACTACAAGATGCAATATCTGCCTTGGGAGAGGATTATGAATCAAAAAGTATCAAAGTTATTTTTCCAGATGCCCATTTACCACAAGGGGTACCACTAAATGAGTTAAGGTAATTCATGCTGTAGTTATTAATTAGTTAGATCTTCATTCAATCTACTAGTAAATTAAATGCTCTTTTCAGACCACAATCTCTCAAAAGAAAAAATACATCTTAATTCTCAATGTCAAATAGACTTTTATTTTGTGTTTCCCTGTCCATCCATGAGTTGACAAGAGTCACCATTTAAACAGGAATGATTTACACAATGAAGTTTATGATAATGTACAGACCAATAATGCTTGTTAAAAATCAGAAAGGAATTATATTACACTCAGCTAGTCTTATTTGCTTTAAATGCTTTACACATCTGACACGAGGTCACTGGGCATCCTTTAGTGGCTCTCTCCTTTCTTCCCTGCCACTCTTTTAAAGTCTGTCATATTTGTTGTCTCAATTGGTGATCCGATGAAGGAAAGATGTTGAATCCTTGTAGTTTCTTCATTTCCCTGATTATTCCGTATAAACAATTGAACATTCTGTACGTTTTGGAATTTAACGTAACGTAAATTAATTGGAGTACCACTCAAATCATCAGGCTTCAGACTGGTGGGAAAGAGAAAAAGGATTCAGATTAACTATGAATCTGTTAGGGATAAATGCAATGACATGCAATGAAACAAGTGCCACGTACTCCAGTTCTTGCACAGGCTGATTTGAATCAGCTGAATCAAAATCCAGGGTTCTTGGCTGGTTGATAAAAATCTTCAAATTTTTGGGCCCTTTGTCAGTAGGTGCCTTGATTCTGAGAGAGTGCAATTTAATTGCTTGATTGAATGCAACAGATATGATGAGCTAAGGTGAAGGACAAGGCCATTATTAAAAACCTATTAAGATATCTCATTCAAATTGGAGGAGAGCTGTAAAAATAAGTCTATAATAACTTAGTATGTTTCCACATACTAACCTGCTCATCACAGTCAGACTCGAGGAAGGTAGGACTGTTATTCATACAATTGGTGAATGGATGATCATCAGCCTCATTCAGGCATTCACATTGGTTTTTGGAGATAAAAGGACTGAGATCCATCTGAAACAAGAGACAACCTTTAGAATACACAACAGCGGAACAAAGAGGTGAAACTTCTTCAATATATGAAGAAACATGACTTACGTGCCCGGCTACACCATCTTCTTCCTCATCTTCAGCGTCACCCGAACCATACAGTTGTTGAATTTTGCTTTCCAGTCCACTTGGATTGGCTCCCTGCATACGATCTACCTTGGTCTAAGAAATAAATTTGAAAACTTAATAATTGTAAGTTAATCATCTTCAAAATTGATAGAGGACAAAACTTGTAAAACATACTTTGTTCCTGTAAAAGATAAAGGTAGGCATTGCTGAGACTCCCTGCGCAGCTGCTGTTTCTTGACATTTGTCAACGTCTACCTTCAAAAAGACAGCTCTGGGATATTTTGAAGCAAGCTGCTCAAAAACGGGAGCAATCATCTGGCAGGGTCCACACCTGAAATAACACTGAGTTCAGAAATGACAGTAAAACAATCATTAACATGATTGATTATGGAGCAGAAATATATCAGCTGTAAACCACAGGTTAGGAATCGGTAAACTTGTCAAAAAGATATAGAACAATTACATATCTTTAGTTAGAGGGAGAAATCTTACCGCGAGTGTTTCAATTGCTCTGGCCACAATGTGACCGAAATGTTATTCATTGAGGAAACTTACCAAGTGGCTGTGAAATCGACAACAACTAGCTTAGAGCCAGAAGCCGACAATTCTCCTTGAAAATGACTATCGTCATTAATAACTCGCACAGCCATTGTTGCGCGTTTCTCTGCAAAATATAGGTGACAAACGACAGCAAGAAATTTCCGATATCCTAAGTGAATTAAGAGTTCGAGCCTCTGATCCACGGGTTGATGATGACTGGCAGGTCACTGTTGTGTGTCACTTCCACTTCTCCATATCGCAATCGAACGAGACCGACCCACATTCATTTTTTTCACGTTCACTTCGCAGGATCACGCTTCCGTATATTGCGAGACTTCACTCTGTAAGCAAGCAGGGACCGTCAATCCATTGGCAAAATATTTTTTGTAGAAAATCATATGTCTTTGCTCTCTTTGTCTTGTATTAAATCTTTTATTTGATTTCATGCAATATTAGGGGTTCATTTTCCTTGGCTTAGCGCGATGAGTATTTAATTTCTCATACTTCACCTCTTCTAAGTTTCTCTTTCTCCCCTCCCCCTCCCCACCTCTTCCGCGTTCCCCCTCGTTACCGCCGGGATTTTGTATTTGCTTCAATATTGTACTAGGTGGATCTGAAAGATCGTGTTGGCTTCGCTTGCTTTATTCATTTGAATGAATTAATTGAACACTGTTAAAATAATTAAATTAAATTTGAATTTTGAAAGTGCTGTTGTTATGTGGTACTGTTTTTTGTGGCGGTTTGTGGTCAGCTCGGTGGATGTTCACTATGCTGAATGGAAATTTATGGATGGAAAATAAATGTCTAATGTCTATGACTGCAACTTTTCCTGATTCTGACGATTCTGATTTGTCAGAGAACTGATGTTTACTTCTAGGTATGAGGAGAACTCACATTCAAAAATATTTGGAATGTCAGTCAATGAAGTATGCGTATCTGAAACAATGTCGTTCAAATTTGAACGGCAAACTGTAGGAGCTTTCATTTTCTTGAAATGATTGAGTTGAAATTTTAGTCACTGAAATGTATTCATTTAAATAATATCATATGAATTTGAAGCACAAACTGTAGTAGTAGTGCTGTGGGGAGTAACCATTTTGGGCAGCGACAGGCATAAAACTTGAAAGTTCTGGAAATATGTTTCTCCCCCGTCCTGACTGGTAAAACTTTGTTGACGCAAGTCAAATTTGAATCACAAACTGTAGTAGCTTCATTTAGTAGAGGGGCTTTGAGTTTCACGAACATCACTTTTGGATAAAGGAATGATAGGAATGGCTCCGTTCTTTAACTTTCGTAATCCTTTAAATTAATTCTTGAAATGATCACTACACGGGTAAGAAGTGCTATGGGCAGTAACCTCACCACATTTATTTTGATTTATGATGAATTCTACCCATTTCTCTGAAACTTCAGGATCCCGAGGCAACCTGATGTTTTATTGGAGCAAATTTAATATTTACCACAAATTTTATCATACTTCATAAATCAACATCATATCTCACCCGTGGTAATATATGTTGCTAGGATGCATCGTGTGTCAAGCAAAGTAAATTGTAGGAAAAAAATCTAGACATCCCGCATTGTTTTCGACTACAATAACAATAACAGTAAGCCCGCAGCCCGCCCAACGCGATTCAAACATAAGGGATAAACAAACAGTCCGGCAACACGGGACACAAAATTAAGTGAATATTATGAGATTAATTAGTCAATGTAACTGTTTTTCGTAAAGTTAATACGAAAACATGTTATATTCCCGAATGGTTTATTTTATTTTCCGTGTAAACTTGCGAAAACTCCAGTTTTATCGATACTTTTGTGTTACTGGTTTTTGTGTTTGTGGTGTTGGTCAGCCCGGAAGGGACCGCGACTTGGTCCAGGGCACTGTCCGGCCTCCTTCCACAGACGTCTCGAAGGCATCTGGCAGCTGTCCTGCCGTCTCCCTGCAAGTCCTTGGCTCTCTCTCGACGATCGCCTCCTGGTCGGCGGTGTACAGCGTGTTCGTGGACACCTTTTCCTTATAACATAGGGTTTCGTGTCTGACTCTGATTCACTCAAATGGGACGCAACGTGTTTTCTCTGTTTTGCCAGGTCCGAGAAAAACGAAGGGACGAATACGCCGGGCGTGCTTGGACGTGTGCATTTGATCAAACGTTTTTATGATGTTAGTGTGCGTTTGGATGTATGCAATCATTTGTCCCATATTTCTGAAACATTTATTTTTGCTTCGCACATAATTTCCCACATAGTTTACGACACGAAATTCTTCAAAACAATAAAAATGATAAAAATTGTCAGTCAGTGGATGATGTTTATGGTTAAGCACCCTAGAATCGTATTTGATTTTTGTCGCATTGGTTTGAAAGCCATGTATTGGTGATAAGTTTCCGAAAAACGGTAACCGAATGAGGCACTTATGAGCCACAAATTAGGAACTGTTCGAAAGCAGTCGAAACAGATGGACTGCATGTGAAACTGGAATGTATTTAGTCCTGCACGCGGATAGTTTTTCTCCATGACCTGGTCTCGTTGTGCCGGAGGGCGGGCCGGATAGGTGCTTTGTTTCTGCTGCTCAACATTTTGCTGTGGCGTGTCGCCCTGGGTTCCGTTTCCAGGTACACTGACGGGACGGGAAGGGCATGATTGAACGCCCGACGCGGATGTCACGAGCGTGTTTCACTCAAGCCAAGCCCCCCGCCCTCCGCCACGGCGTGCCACGCCGCACCGTACCCCAACCCCGCCACGCCCCGCCACGCCCCGCCTCGTCCCGCCACGCCCAAGAACTTCGCGGGTTGCGAGTCCCACTTGACTGTGCTGTGCTAGCCTGTGATTATCAAGCAGCCTTTGCAGAGCGGCAGAGAGGAAAGCGGGCGTCCCTCGAAAAGCCTTGGGTTGGGGCGGGGCGGGATCGCGTTGGAGTAGAGCGGGGCAAAGGCTCTTCACAAAAGCGATTACCTGACATGCGCCCGCGTCGCCACACTCTGCACGATACACATCGATTTGTAACCCTCTGCCCGCTCTCTGACTGCGACCCTAGGAGTGGTGGAGTGGGGCGGGGTAGGGCGGGGCAGTATAGGGCGGGAGCCTCACGCCTGCCGGCCACGCCGGCCACCGGTCGACCCGGCGGCCGCGCCATCAATACCACTCGTAATGGGCGGGGTCTTTAGTCTTGGCGATCGCATGGCCGCGTCTGTCGATAAAACATACCGTGGACAACAATTCAGGCGGTCCAGGGGCCCGGGCGGAGCGGAGCGGAGCGAGACGGGGCGGGGCGGGGCGGGGCGGAGGGGCGCGGCCGAGGGCGCGGGGCGGTTCTTGGCCCTGACCTCGAAAATGGGATCCAGCCACGCACCGGCCCACGGCGATCCTAAAGAAGAAATCTTTCGGGATCTGGCAGGGTCTTATTTTTTCTTTCTTTATTTATGACCGATTACCTGTCAAAAGTGCGTATAGCTATGTACGCGCGGGGCCTGTGCGGTGCTTACTCCGAGGGGGGATCATTTCGAAAGACCATTGTACGGCCCCAAAACAATCATTTTAGGAATCAAAAACAGTAAAAAGAATCAAAATAAAATCAAGGAGAAAGTGACGGAAAAATCCGAAAAATCGAGAACAAATGAACAAAAGTAAATGAAATCAGAAATAATGAGAAAAAAATTACCATTTATCAAAAAGAGAAAGAAGTTTTCATTATTCTCTTGAAAAATCCAAAGAAAAATTCACAACAAAAAAATTAAAACGATTGAAAAAAAAACAATCAAAAGTAATTTTTTTAAAAAAAATGTAAACTGACGGGCGAGAGCAATAGGATTCCCTAACGGAGAAATCATTTTACACATTTTGTATGGTTGATCCCGGCCTCTGCTTACTCGCTCTGCGCCCCAGCGAGGCGCTACTCGCCATGCTGGTGCCCCGCTCGTGGAGAATTGCCGCACCACCCGGACAGTCCGGACCGGGGCCGGGCCGGGCCTCTACCCGCCGCTCGCAGCTAGCAGCACGACGAGTTCTCTCTAATAGTCTGTTCCAACGTACTAGTTTGTTTCGTCCGTACTTAGGGGGTGAGGGTATAAGGGCCTCTGCGCGCCAGCCCCAGCCCACCCGTCCGTCCGTGCTGCACCGCCCTGCGGGCAGGGCCGGCAGACCGGCAGGGCGGCAGGCCGGCAGGGTGGCCGTGCGTAGTATAATATGCGCAGCCCGGCTGAGGAGGGCGCGCGTGTGGAGGCCGTAAATAACGCTTAGGGCGAATGTGCAGCGGGGGGTATGAGGCGGGGCGGGGCGGGGCGGGGCGGACTCGAGGGCCTACGGCGGCGGTGCCCTGCTGCCAGCCTGCTGTCCTCTGCGATTGAGATCGACGGAGCACCGCTCCGGCGCAGAGCAACAGAAGCCCTGCCCCAGCTCCGTCCAAACTGTGCTGCCGTGTGGAGAGGACTGCTGTGCAGCACTTCCCCATCCCCGACAGGCCCGGCCCGGCCGTGCCCGCCGACACAATTACAGACGCGTTCGTGTTCGTCTCGTCAGGCCAGCCCGGCCGCGCTGATGATGGCGCTCGGCACACAACTCTGCAGCTGCATGAGTGAGGCGTTGCCTCGTCGTCAGGTCCAGACTGACTGGACCAGACTGGACCGGACAGTGCAGTGCAGTACTGCGCGCTGACCTCTGCTCTTTCTCGCTTTTATAAATTCCTCCTGGCTATGCCGATGCAGCTGCAGGCAGGCTTTGCGGGGAGAAAAAAATCTGGAGTTCTTTAAGAAACGCTACGCGCAACGTGGCGGGGCTAAAGCAGGCCGCGATGCTGCTGCAGCTACTGCGAGCGTCAGCGGAGTTACGGCTCTGTAACGGTTCGCGAACAAGAATTATACGGCCCGCGCCGTCTTATACCCGCGCACCACCGGCCCCCACCACCCCGACCACCCGCGTCTCTCGCGTACTTTGACCAACTCCATTCCGAAATAGGAGCAGTTAAAAGAAATTGGCGCCCCTTGTGAGAAATGCTCTCGGGGGAAACTATGGCGGAACAAAAGAGAAGAACTAATCATGGGTGGCGGCGCTGCTGCTTGCGCCGTTTGCTTTCGGAAGTTGTTTGGGGAACGAGAAAGAAACTCGACATTAGCGCACATCATCAACTTCTTAATACAACACAAACGGCCTGCCGGTGCGGGTGCGAGGGGGAGGGGGGAGACTCACCCCCTCGGGGTCGCGTCCGCGCCAGCCCGTCCCTGCTGTCGCCCTGGAGGAGCGGGAGGCCGTCGCGCCGGGCCGGGGGCACCTCGCGTGCTGCTTCGGACGCATCCCCACCCCACTGAGGGCCCCCACCCCCACCCCCCCCCGGGCACCCGACGCGGCCTCGCCCTGTGCTTTCAATTAGCGCCATAAAATCCGCTTTATTTTCCTTTAGAGCGACATAAGATCATAAAAACGCACATTGCGCATGCAGCGCTGGGCTGGGTGGCGCGGGGAGGTGCCGCCCCCGCGCTGCGCTGCTGGGGTGCTGAGGAGCGCCCGCAGCGCGCTCCCTTCCTCGCAGATAGAATGGCGGCGGATTTTTTTTTATTAATTTTTTTGCAGTTGTGTTTTCGGGAAAGAGTATTGTGAATAACCCTCTCACGCGTTCCCTCTCGCTCAAATCCCGAAAATTATTTTTGTGTGGATAACACGATCATTTCTAGGTAGAGATGTGCGAATCAGTTTTTTTTTCCTTCGAATCGAATCGAACTGAATCATTGAAAAAAATCCCCGAATCGAATCCACAACTTTTCCTCGAATCGAATCGAATTTTTGGCCTTGTTTTTCGAATGGAATCCGAATCTTTACCGAAAATATCAAGATTTTGATATGTTAAGAGGAAATCCTAGTAAATGGGAAGAAGGTGGTTCTACATGTATTAACTACAATATCACACAAATATACGTTAAACAAAAAATAATATCTTTACCATCACATGAAAATGATTAGAATTTGGTTTGTCATATCAGTCAAATCTTAAAATTAAATGAAAAAAATTCTGAGTTTTTTTTTTTTTAAGAAAAAGAATATTTCTATTCTACTTGGTAGAATGTGCTGGCATAGTTTTTTTTTTTTAAGGAATTGAAGGAACAACTAGATTTTTGTGCAGAAATACCATTTCCCTCACAAGTTGAGGGTTTGAATTTGTTGTCTTACATGTAACTGTGTTGCTGCCAGCAGAGTTGTCCTTTTCACTTTGAACCTCAGTGGCAGCACTGGGACTGATGATTCGACTGCGAATCACCCTCGATTCGAAATTTTCGAATAGTTCGGATTTTAAGCAATCTGCCAGTGAACGAATCGAATCGAATCAGGGCTGATTCGATTCGATTCCGAATCTTGCGCACATCTCTATTTCTAGGTTTGGTGAACTGTGAAAAATAGTAGTGGGTTTACGAGAAAATTTTTCACGAAGTGGAGTTGTAAAATTATAAGCACTGCGTATCGCCTTTAAATTCTATCGCGAACAAGAGAGGGTTGTCTTTAATTTACAACATATTTCGTAAATCGCATTTTACTAAATAAATCCTAAATCTACAAAGATAATTTTCACACTGTGCGCTGCAGTATAGCCAGATTGCGTATACTCGCCAATTAAGTAGGGACTATGGCACCTTGAAGGGCAGCATTTGAAAAAAAGTTTGCCCCGGGCGTTTCTTTGAATGCATGTTGGGGGATTGCATACTTGCTAGGGCTTCAGGAGCCATGGCGCCTTGCTAGCGAACGGGATAGGCAACCCGCAACACTGTTAGGCATTCAAAGAAACATCCGGTACACAGAAATACGCGTGTATTTGTCAGAAAATTCAAGGAATACACGAAAAATACAATAAGAAAATAGATGAGAATACTCAATAATTCATCAAAATACTAATTAAAAATAAAAGAAAAATACCCCAAAGAATACATGAGACATTCAAGAAATGCACAAGTTGGCCGCCTCTCGATCTTCATCATCCGAAGGGAGCCTCTGCTCCCAGCGACCGAGCGAGCGCCTGGAGAATAGGCCACGCGATCACACTTGTGCGCGGCGGGATTGCCTACCCGCCGCTCCACAGGCGGCGGTGTGAGGAGCCGGTCAGGTCGTACCTCTAGCAGGAGAGGAGTACAACCTGTGGCGCGGAGCCACGCGACGGCGGGGCCGGGTGGGGCGGGGCCGGGCGGGGCGGGGCACCCTCGGGGAGCGGTGCCACACCCAACCCCAGCCCCGCCGCGGGCCGGGACAGAGATCGATACATTGTGGGGATCGCCCGGGTAGCGCGGGTGACTCGCGGCCGCCGATCACGCAGGTCAGCTGACCGGGTCGTGATGCCCTCTGGCGGACGCTAGGTGACGGAGGAGATGGAGGAAGAGGAGAAACAGAAGGGAATAAAAAGTAAACAACACAGCATGTTGCCGCGCAGTCCGAAGGGGAGGGGTAGGGTGAACCGAGGGGCGGGGGGAGTGCAAAAAGCAGTGAGCAGCACAATGAACCACAAAGTGTCCGCCACAAAGGACTAAATTAACGCCCTGTGTCTCGTTTGGCGCCGTGTTCGCCGCTGATGCCGCCTTATTGCGAGCCTGCCGTGGAATATAAAAGCGGAACTCGGCATAAGGCGCGCACCGCGCAGGGCTGGGGGTCTCCTCATCAAAACACTGGTGCTGGCGCGGGGTGGGGCGTGGTGGGGTGGGGGTCGGCTCGCGGCTCGGCAGTGTCAATTCCGAATCCTATGCGTCCTCTCCTCCCACTTCTCCGTCATTATGCTCACCGCCCGCGTATAGCGAGGCCACTGCGGGTGGGGCCCGGTTTGGCCCCCCGTCGACGCCGCGCCGAGTGCGGGGCTGAGTGCCAAAAAATACATCCCGAGGCACTCTAATTGCTGGGCGTGGGTGGGGGTGCCCCCTCCCCTCCCGGCCGGTGTCTCGTCGCGGGTCGTAGAATAGGGGTGAAGCGGGTTGTGGAGCAGTAGAGGGCTCTTCCGGCTCCGCGGCCGTCCGGCCCGGCAGAGTTGCTGAGGACCGTACCGTGCAGCCCAGCCCCGCCCCGCCCCGCCCCGACCGTACTTTCATTCGCTTTGCACTGTACCTCCACAACCTACTGCCCTTCTCCCGTGTCGTGGCTTGACGTGACAGGGCACCGGCTCCGCGGTGAAAACGTGTCCTTGCTCTCCAAAAACTTTTTCTTTTCCTTTCCAAGCAGGACCATTGGCAGCAATCTCCAAGTGGCTACTACTATGTACTCTGCTAAATTATTGCTCAAAGAGATAATCCTCATGAAGACTTTACAACTCAGAACTCGGGAATTCCATTCTGTAGATCACGAAACCACCGACATATAATGTGAACAGGTTTTTGAACTTAGAATATAGAACATAGAATTCGAAAGATTTTTTTTTCCTATTTATTTTTCACGACTGACTCATGAATCTGCGAGGATGGAAAATTCAACTCGCAACACCTGGTGGGGGATAGTGTCTAGCTCCTGAGGAGGATGAGAAACAACCGGGCCGGTCGAGAAAAAGTACTCAGTTTTCCTGTTGCCCTTGATGATTACATCTTGAGGGATGTAGCGCTCGGAGAATTTCTTCCTTTACGGTGCTGTGCCGTCATGCTCCATAGCTTGGAGTGGGAGAGACAGAGAGGGAAAAGAGATAGTTAGAGAGGGAGACATAGTGAGAGTGAGAGTGAGAGAGAGAGAGGGAGGGAGGGAGGGAGGGAGGGAGGGAGAGAGAGAGAGAGAGAGAGAGAGAGAGAGAGAGAGAGAGAGAGAGAGAGAGAGGCGAGCCTCCTCGCGCAGGGTGGAGCGAGGCCGGAAGTCAATGTGTTTCTCGGAGCAGCGGAGCGGCGGAGGCTGTGCCGTGCCGTGCCGTGTACCCTCTGCGTGTACCAGTCGGGGTTTCGCCGCCGGCGACAGAGACGGAGATAGACGCAACAAGGGAAGAGTTGGCGAGTGGCAGGTGCGCGCCAGCTCGGCTCGGAGGGCGTGGCGGGACCGGACCGGGCGGGGCGGGGCGGGGCGGGGCGGGGCGCTGGTGGTGGGGTGGGAAGGGACGGGATTTATGGAGGTCCATTTAGTAAGTGTATGTGCCTACACGTTGTGGTAGAGTGCGCGCGAGGGTGTGTGCGCGCGCGCGTGTGTGTGTGTGTGTGCTAAGACGAGAGCCAGGGGATGAGAGAGAGAAGGGGGGGCGGGGAGGTAGAGGGAGGAAGGAGTTGGCGTTGGAGAAGAGAGTGGGAGACGAAAGGAGTCGTGGGGAGGACGCTGGCACGGGCAAAAGTGGGGAGAGAATGTCCGGCGAGCTTTTTCCCTAGCGACGTCAGTTTGAAAACTCCCCCTCGGCAAACTGTTTTCTCTATGAAGTGAATGGGTAGAGTTTCGCCGTCGGTGAGCCCTTCCTTGCCGCTGCTCCTCCTCCTCCTCCCCCTCCCCCTGGTCTGCCGCGCGCAGCCTGACCCAGGCGTGCCCGGGAGATCCTCGGGATGGTCTTTCAAAAGTACCCTGCCAGAGACGCTGGATATCACGACCCCGGAGAGGTCTGGGCGCAGGGAGGGACGTCTAGTACGGGTACGAGCGAGCGAGGGGAGTTACATCTTGAAGTAGGGATGAGGGGTAGTACCGAGGGGGGAGCACCTCGTAATTCAGAGGAAAAAAAAAACAACAGACAACTTCAAAAAAAAAAAATATATATTTTAAAAATTCAGAAATTCAGAAAAAAAATCGTTAAAATTTACGAAAATGTATAGAGCTCACTTAAGCAATTATTCACAAAATGTTTTCCTTAATTCATAGCTGTTTCCCCCTCAGATAGTACCCTCGCTGCAGGGGTTGCAGTCGAGTCGGGTTTCGCAAGGCCGCAAGAATTTTTTTCGTCGAGAAGTAGCCGAGTGGCTCGGAGGGTGTCGTGTGTAGTAGGCAGGTGAAGAAGGACTCTGTGACCGCGTAGATGAGGGCGTCGGAAGAGTTCATGAATGAAAGATGGCTAAATACCTCAGGGGGCGGGGGACCTTGTCGCGGAAAGGGATGAAGTTCAGGTGGAAATGGGGTTGCGTCACGACGACGACTGTGGCAGGGAGCGGCCGACGGGCCGCCGCCACTCCGGAAGAGGAATGTCCCACACCTTGGGACCGACAAAAAGCCGCTGGCGGCGGTGAGCAGAATTTAATCGATTTCAAAAGTGTCGTCCGCGCCGCGCGCTCCTACGGAGAAAAAGAAGTTTTTTTCCAGAAGCCCGCGTGAAGTTGTTGCAGCAGTCCTCCTCGCCCAAACCGCCGGAATAACTTTCATGTTCGAATGTGCGTAAAGTATGCATGGATGAATCCCATTCATGGCGGATTTGCTGCCAACTTTCGCTCGCTCACCTTCTCTCGCGTCCCGTCCGCTCTACCTCTTTATCTCTCTCGCGCGCGCTCTTTCTCTCTGTCTATCTCTCTGTGTCGGCCTGTGGAGAAACATTAACGCCCAGTATACGTCAAAGCGTGGGATCAGGGGAGAAGAGTGTGGGGGAGGTGGAGCGGTCCACCCCGTGGAAGGTGGAAAGGGGAGGGAGCGTTTATCCGTCCTGAGAGGGAGAGGGAAGCACAACTGTGGCCCATGGCAGCCCATGGCAACTCCTGGCCCCAGCAGCAGGCACCCCTCCGCCTCCCGCTTCCTCCACAACCCGCAGCGCCCCGCGCACCGCGCAGCCGCCATATCGCCTCCGCGCGGATGTATGCGCCCCGAAACAGCTAAATAGATTCATGACCTGTTTTACCGGCACCGCAGCTCGAAAAACAAACAGTCCCTCGGGCGGGTCGTGGCGGAGCAAATGCGCGGCGGCGGGCATCGGTGGCAGCGCAGGGCAATACCGCGCGAAATGAGAAATAATACAATCAAAATATACGCGGTGCTGGTGCCGCCGCTCGCGGCATTTCTCACGCCTGCGGCCCTATGTTGCCTTCCTGCCCGTGTGGAAAGCAAGTTGGTAACTTTGACGTATTTTCGCCGTTTCTCCCACGGCAAATCTACAGTGAACATAAACCAAAAATACGCCAAAATAGACGCCAAATTAACGGAGAATACATGGCATATGCATTTGGCGTCTAGCTGTCGTAGGTTTGACGTTTTTTTGGTAATAAAAGTGTACAGATTGAAAGCAGAAATACGCCAAAAGAACGGCGCCTGGGAGAACGATGCTCGGCGACGTTGCCACATTGCACAGACTGCGAGGAGAGTGACGTCATCGTCGCGGGGGAGGGGCTGAGGTAGGGGCGGGGGTGAGGGAGGCGGGCGCGCCTGCGCGCGCCTCCATTCAAATTTTTAGGTTTGTCTCCTCGTGTCCATGCTCGTGTTTAGGCATTATTTTAGCGCTTGTAAGGGAGGAAAATTGGAGACTAAATCAGACGGCAAATTCTCTCATAGCATTTCATGTTATTTATTCCATCTCAAATTTATTGAGAGGTTCAACCAAATATTTTTTCCCTGCACATTTAATCATAAACATAACAGTATCCAAGTCTTGCAAACAAACAATATCAATGTTAAAACCTGTATTAACAACATTAATGGCATCACACTCAAATACATGCCTAACATTAAAAGACTGAACAGGAATAGGTTTAACAAGAGCGAGATATTCAGTGTGACAAGAGCAGTGACTAGTGCATTTACAGGACACCTTGATAAAGGACTTTATGTTACCATACTTTAAAATACCATCAATTGTTTTATATTTACAATAAGAAGAATTTCTTTTTCCTTTCTTATATAATGCTGACATAAAAAGCAAACCATTTTTAATTAATCTTTGAAACAATTGAACATTTTGTGATGAAGAAACTGCTCTATTTTTAAGAATGTCTACAACCCATGCTGATTCAACATTAACAGGAGCAAATGATCCAACACAGTATAAACCTGGAGAGATGACATCACTAATATTTATCCTAGACTTTTTCTTCATGTTTACACAATACTCTTTGGCAATACCTTCATTTAAGTTGTTCACCATTAATGGAAGTTGAGTTATCACAGATAAATTTGAATAGATCTGCAAACTAACATGGCGTGTACCGTGTATCATATTAGTAAGTCTACCATTGATATCTTCAAACTGAAAACAGCTAAAGGCCCAAAGGGGGCCATGTAGCCTTACACAGTGAGCCAAATGTAAACACATGTGTAAATTATGAGACATGTGATCCACCTCATATAACTGTTCAAAGTCCTTAACAAACTGTTTCAAGTAATTATCAGATAAAAGCAAATCATCTTCAGAAATACTGGAAGAATTTAAAAGTGACACGCCTTGAACAAACAGAGAAAAATGATTAAAATATTCAGGCTTCAGAACATCATGAAGAAGTATTATGGACAAGTTAAATAGAAATGAGCGAAATTCGCTGGCTTTCCAATGGACAAGTTTTTGTAAGGCCTGGGGGAGTCTTTGAAGGAAGTGTGGAGGTTCAAGATCCAGAAGTCGCTGAGTAACAATAGCAAGTTTATCATGAACAGAGAACTTAGCTTTTTTAAAATCTTCATCAAACCAAAGGCGTAACATTTGCTTCATTTGCCCTATGTATAAGGAATGCATTCCGTCTATGGCTATTGATGAGAAGAAATTATCAAAAATGTGAGACAAAATAGTAGGCCCTTTAATACCATGATAAAGCTCTGGATTACGGATAGTCTTCATAAAAATAACTTTGTCTCTCACAGCAAGTCTAACATTCTCTTTATATTGCTCCAAACTTCTCAAAGGGACATTTTCTTCATAAGGAAAAATAGTTGCATCACCAGGCTTTTCTCCTTTAGAAAGGCACACAGGGCATGAGTAAAAGCCAGAGTGATATTTCATGTTCATAAATAGGGCTGTTGCTGGTGCATCACAGGTAGCGCATGTAACTTTAGCACTAATTTGAAGAGGTTCGTCCTCTCCATACACTTGAATTGCTACACCTGTCTTTAAAGGAGCCAACTCTTTATAAATAGGAAGCAAATAGAGATTTGGGTGAGGTTTTAAGAGACTGCCCCAAAGCCCAACAATAATCAAGTTTTCACTCAAGAAGCGTTTCTCTGGCGGGAGCTCATTAATAACAAGATAGACTGGCCACAATGAATAGGTATTGGATTTAAAAATTTGTACTCCATCCGTGTTAAAAGTGAATGTGATACCATTTGGATTTGTCATCAGGTTTTCTGCTTCTTTGTACATCTCACCATCAAATATATCCTCAATGTTATTAGGATTTTTCTTCACCCGGGTTTTCTTATATTGCAGATTTTGCATGAAGTCTGATCTCTTATACATCTTCTGCAACTGCGGTACAACAGGAAATGTAAGGAAGTATTCAACATGGCGATTTTCATCGGTGCAAGTATCACATAGATCAGTTGAAGTCTGACAAACTTTGTAGCACACACTACAAAAGTGATGGACATGGACAGGTTCATCTACACCCTCCAAAGTTTTAAAAAGCCTGTGGTTTGTCTTTAGAAAATTATTTGGCTGTGGAAGGTGCAAGTTGATAAGCGCTAACAGGCGTGAAAGGCCAACGCCACTTAAATGCTCAGACTGCGCAAAAGAGAGCACAGATGTAACACTCTCCATCACAGAAATGGATGCACCTGGATACAAAAGATCATTGTCTGAAATGTTGCCACCCTGTGGCCCTTCCTCTGCTTGATCTTCATGAAACTCTTCCTTTTCTTCCTCCTCCTCGACCTCTGCATCTCCTGATGTGCTGATGTACTCAACAAAAGGAGACGATGTTTGCTCATCATCTGGATCGGCAACATAGTTCCAAAAGTATTCTGCAATCAAAAATTTAGGTTAGAATTATCTGAAAAAGCATTCACATGTGAATGATCTCAAAATTCTCTCCAAACAAGTAGGACTCACCAGAAGTAAATAAATCCTCACTTTCTAATGTAGGCTCAAGTGAGACAGTAGTATGATCAATCTGAGGAAAATCCAAGAGATGATCATTTTTCTCAGATAAATCTGGGTCTGGAACTACACCTGTAAGTAAAAAATTAATGGACATTCAGCAAACCCACCAAAATATTTTACATATTAAAGTAATCTTTATCAATATTGTGACTTACAGATTTGGGTCGTCTTTGATTTTTTAATGCCTCCTGTCTGTGGTTCACCCACTTCTAGCTCTAGCTGTGCACCTTTCTGCTCAAGACTTTTAGATGCAGCAATAATCTCAGGATTTTCATGGCTTTGGATCATGTGAACATCATGAATTTTTCGCAGTGAAGCAGAGCTCCCTGGGATCGAATCTAATGACTTGGCACGGCTTTTAACTATAATAAGAGAGGAAAATACTGAATTAGGAAATGTGACGGTTTTTACGAAAGCGATAGTAAACATAGTGAAACACAGCACTACTAACCTGACTGAACAGCATCTTCAGAAACACACTCCATTTCACGAGCCTTTGCATCGTCGTATTCAGCATTGAGATCCCTGTTTAGTAATTACGAAAAAGAGCGCATTGAGATATTTCCTTAGTGAGTGAAAATCTCGAGACACACGGTAGGCTAAGGTTATATCTACCATTCGACTTCGTCCACATCCATGTACTCCACGTCTTGCAAATCATTTTCTGCATTGGCGACAATGACACGAGTATCCCTTGAGGATAGTTTGTAGTCTTGAAATTCATCTTCAGCGCTCATTTTCTTTCATTTCAATTTAAATAATTATTATTTTTCAATACGGCCGGCCGGCTCACAAACAAACCACAACAAACGGGGAGTCGTGTCCTAGCCTAACACTTTCTGCAGGGCGGAGCGCAAGGTAGCCAACGTTAAACAATGAATCTCTTCCCCCGTTGTATAACTGACGTGGAAAGAAAATACGGAGCATGAAAAGATTCATTCAAAATTAAATATAGTACTTTCAATATTTGTTTTAAAAGTGACGAGGATAGAATAGAAGAAATGATACCGACGTTTAGGTTTTATAGTTTTGCGGTTGTGCCGTTGTCAAGTCCCATCCTCCCTCATCCTCGTAAACAACAAACATCAGCTGCTGTGAAAAGTGGTGAAAAGACGAGAGAAGGAAAAGGAATTATCTTTTGACAATCCTGGAGGATGCGTAAAGAATTCTTGCTTGTGTATAGCACTGATCCTCCGGCAGCGGACATAATCCGCGAGGATTTTCTCCTAAACGAGGACGGGGAGAAATGTGTGTTTAAATGGCTAGTCAAAAAGGATAAAACGGAAAACGTACCGGGCACAATCTTGCAGAGAGGTATGACATTTCTTATAAATTCCCTGACAATAATACTTATGCACGGCAACTGATCGTTTAAACATATAAATGACGCCAGCGTCTGTACATTGCACTATAAAGGATGCTATGACACTTGGCTGTGTAATAAATAATACATTGGAAAATACAACCTTTTTGTAAGCCTGTTCTGATTTTACTAATTTTCAGGAACTAAGAAGTATTTATCTACACTGAATGTTTCCGAAGAAGGAGTGTTCTGTGCTGGGCCTGGAGTTGGCACGAGGAAGCAAGAAGTAGAGCGTGCTCGTATGCGGGTTGTCAATGCTCAAAAACTTAATCTGCAGAGAGTTGCTGAGGATTTATTGGAAGAGGGAGGTAATCTAAATTTTTGATAATATTATTAATTAGTTTCTTTCCAACACTGTATTATTTTTGTGCTGTTTCCTATTTCAGATGCCATACAAGAAAATGTTCGACCACAAGTCAAGAGCAAGCGGCCATCTCTTCCTGTTAAAAGGAGTCACGAGGTGTTGTCTGCAATAGACACCAAACTGAATTCTTTGGCTTGTTTCACTAATGCTGAGGGCAAAGTAAGGTGCATTCCATTTACCTTGTAGATTTATGGCGCTAACCCTTGTCTAAAATATGCTTTTATTGTTTTGTTTTTTGTAGGTTGAACTGGCCAGAAAGGGGAGTGGAATTTTTGTAAATTATGGCAGGCTCTCAGTTGGGCGGCTTCGCTATAAGAATAAACCAAAATCTATGTTCCTTTACATTCTCAAGCTATGCCTCCCAGAAGAGATTCTAGTTATGGATGGTGTCAGTTCTTCAGGTAAAAGGGGCTGCAGGAAAATTCCGGCAGCAATTGTTGATAATGCAACCTGTAAGTAGGTATATCAATTTCTTTTAGTACTATGCCAAAAAGTTGGTCTTTACTTTGTCCCTGGAAACCTAGATTTTTTGAAATTCTCATAATTATGAAGTCATGGACTAGCTGTTGGATTTTCATGTGCCAAAAGTATATTTTTAGTAACCATTCCAATGCTGGCCCATACCACTAGATGCATTTTTCTCCTGTTTTTATTTTATTTATTTATTTATTTTTTTTTAAATTACTAAGTCACAATGACAGTCTGAATATTTCAATTTGTTGTGAATTTCATGTTTCTTCAATTTGCTAGTTTAGTTAATATGCTAGTAATAGTCACACACTGCTAAATATAGTTATCAGATAATAGTACTTCTCCTAAGATAGCTGTTTTCAAACCAAACACCAAAGAAATTGTATAGAATTTATGTTGTGATAGGTTACAAATCCTGTGTTGTATACTTTCATAGCAATTTGTGCTGCCTCTAAACAAACAAGTTTGTACTGAAACAGTTGTTCTGTTTCATAACAGGAAGAAATCCTTAAAACATTTTATACATATTTTTTAGCACAGTTTTGCTTGTTGTAAAATTACAAAATTGTTTGTTTAAAAACATCATACATTGCTATGAAAGAACACAACACTGGGGTGTTGTATATAAGCAACACAAATTTTAACTGTGCATTTTTCTTGCAGTGTATGTTCAAAATATGTTTATTAGACATGGAGGCAAGCTGGAGGACATTGACTATGACCCTCTTGCTGTTCTGCAAAACCTCATTGATAATTCAAGAAGGAAGCTGGGTGTCACTATCAATAGAGAAATTCCCTCTTCCTCCTCCACCCCCTTTTCAAGTCCCCAACATACAACCCTAGAATCCGATACCTCAATCTTTCCACCAAATAATAACATCTTTCCTCCTCATGTAAATTCCATGCCTGTCCAAAATGTAGATCTTATCTCTGACCAATCTTTATCTGAACTCAATCCCGCCATGTCTCTTGCCCTTTTCCAGACCCCTGAGCATGGCTATGCTGATTTATTTCACCCACAAGGCCCTTTAGGTCCTCATGCCTCTCCAGTTGCCCCTCATTCCTTTCTTCCAACCCATGTCAGAGAAGAAATTGTCTAAAATAATATATATCTTTCTTTTTTGTTTACAAAAGTTGAATTTTTGTTTATTGTTGTTATGATCTAGCAAAGTACTATTTTCCTTAGTATTATTGTGACATATGTTCGTTTTTGTACATTTTTGATTATTCTAAGTATATGTTTTATTTATATATATTTACACATATTATAATGTAATATGGAATAAATTATTTCCTATAAATGACATGCTATGAGAGAATTTGCCGTCTGATTTAGTCTCCAATTTTCCTCCCTTACAAGCGCTAAAATAATGCCTAAACACGAGCATGGATACGAGGAGACAAACCTAAAAATTTGAATGGAGGCGCGCGCAGGCGCGCCCGCCTCCCTCACCCCCGCCCCTACCTCAGCCCCTCCCCCGCGACGATGACGTCACTCTCCTCGCAGTCTGTGCAATGTGGCAACGTCGCCGAGCATCGTTCTCCCAGGCGCCGTTCTTTTGGCGTATTTCTGCTTTCAATCTGTACACTTTTATTACCAAAAAAACGTCAAACCTACGACAGCTAGACGCCAAATGCATATGCCATGTATTCTCCGTTAATTTGGCGTCTATTTTGGCGTATTTTTGGTTTATGTTCACTGTAGATTTGCCGTGGGAGAAACGGCGAAAATACGTCAAAGTTACCAACTTGCTTTCCACACGGGAGGTTCCAGCCAGCCCCCCTCGACGTCGATCCCTTCGGCTTCGCCTCAAATAGATTTACTTTTCTTCTTCTATTCTATTCCGTAACGGTGGCTCAGCCAAATATTGTGTCGGATGTCAAGCATTCTTGACGTTCATTAATTCATTTAACCCTTAACCCTTGCTTCTAATTTGTTATGGTTGTTTAATTATTTTGTGTACTTTGCATTTTCGCCTCTGTTTGTATTTTATATTCCTCTGTTTTTCGCGTATCCTAATGTTATACAAGAGGTTATATTTATACTTTTGAAGGGAGTTTGCTAAACTAAAATGACTCGCCTAAGGGCTCTGAATGAGAGTTCATCTGATGATAGCGAAGAGGAAAATGAGGAGAGGGAAACTATAGAGGCTCAGGTAATAAAAAGATAAAAAAGTTACCGAGCCTGTTTTATTAGTTCTCAATAAAGAATTTAGTAATGTTGCTTTTGTTAACTCTAATTTATTGTTTAATACCACCAGGAGGAGCGAGCTTTTTCACTTTATAAGAAGGCTTTGGAGCTTCGACAAAAGGAAAATTACCCAGAAGCGGAGGAGCTGCTGATATCCCTACTGAATGATGATTTCTTAGTCAATGTAATATTTGTTTTTCAGTATAGGTTTTGTATAAGATCTCACAAGATAAGATCTCAGTTCATACCTATAGACCGTCCCCACTCCCTTTCGAAAAAACAACTAAGTGACTAAACTCGGTGTTTCTCAGGTGTGTTCGGAAGATCAATCTTCAGGTGCAGATGGACTTGTTCGCCCTGCAGTTGCTTTGAAATATGCATGCTTGAAGAACCTTGGAAATGTCTTCATTCTTCAAAACCGACCTGAAGATGGCCTCAAGTGTTTCATACAGGTCTGTTCCTTAAGGCCATTCAGAATTTTTGTATGTATTGGTGTGAAAGTCAACTTATTGTTTTATTTTTTTCAATGCTTTTTTTCAGGCTGTGGAACTGGATGAATCAGATGTTACAATGTGGCATCAGATGGGTAATTTGGCACTTCAAATAGATGATTTTCACTTGGCTAGCCAAGCCTTCCAGGAGGTATTTGTCACTGTTTGACATGTGGCTTAGAATATGGGCTTCACTTATTGAAAGTAACATTCATGGCACACCTTACCTACATGTGATGCATCTGTTTTTCCAGGGTTTACGCTGCAATGCTCATCATTGGCCTTGCTTGGATTCCTTACTGCCCGTCCTCTATGCATTGAATGACTACCTAGGGTGTTTGTTGCTTGTATCTCGTGCCCTAGACTTGGACCCAGAGTATCCTCAGGCCCTTGCGCTCCGAGACCAAATATTTAAAGAAGATCAAAGTCTTCTTGACAACTTCAAAAAGTTTTTCCCTGATGAAATGTAACTCTAGCTGCTTTCACATCCTAAAATCCTGTAATTCCTACTGCTGTAAAAATTATTGAATTCTATTTGCTTCCAGAGACATTGTAGGATTGCAGTCTAATTTAGACGAGCACTCAGCCTCAAAGGCTGTTGCTCATGCACTCTCACTTCAAGAACGCTACAAAATTAAAAGTGCATTTCATTCAGATATCACCATTGATCTGGAATGTAATAAACTTACGACAAAACTATCTAAAAATACATGGGAAGAACTTGGAAGAAGTCTTATTCAAACATACAATAACATTAGTGGCTCTGGAGAAAAAGTACATTTAAGCTTGAAAATTGAATCATGTTCTTGGCAAAATTCAAGTTTTTTGAAAAATCTTATTGTTTTTTCTTTTTTTAATGTAGAGCTTTTTAGATCCCGTGGAAATTACATTCTCCGAATCTTCGAACAGTGGCGATCCAGATGATATAATGAACTGTCAAAGTGCTGCATCTGATAACAATCTTGCTCAGGTTGCTGTCAATGCTGACATTGAAGCTGGTGATGTAGACAGTGAGCAGGATGCAAAAGGAGAGGACCAAACTGAAGAGGATGCAACTGAAGCTTCTGGTTAATTTTACATCTAATTCTCAATGTGTTCAGCTATCTGGGTGTTTTAATTCATTAACCCCAGTTATTTTTCAATCAAGGTCTAGAAGAGGAGGTTAAGAGCAGTAGAAATCCTCCACTAAGTTCACCTGGTTTAAAAAGGAAAAGGAAGCGCACTTCTACTAATTTAATGGATCAGTGGAGTAAGAGACGATCAGGAAGACGTGCTGGACGTAAAGCAGAAGACAGAGAAGAATCAAACTTAGCTTCTCGTTTCAGGTCTTTCCTCCCAGAAACACTATTGTGAGTGTTAATGCTCCGTAAATTATGCTTCCTAAAACTGCTTTTTATCTCATGTTTGTGAAATATAGTTAAGGCTTATTTATTTTAGATCAAAGGATCTGGAAGCTGAGATAGCAAAGGCAAGCAAGCGACGTTCTCTTCGTGACCCTATGGACGATTGGGGAGATGGTTCCATGGATACTGCTGAATTATGCCGATTGCTGCAAGAACGTGATGCGCAGGATGAACATAAGAGAAAGTTAAAGCAAAATTCCAAGGAGCCTTTGTCAGAGTAGGCATTTGATTGAGTGACTTAATTTTTTATCGGGTCAGGGGTTTTATTTGTAATAATTCATTAATTCTTCAGTCGGATAAATCGAGAAAGCTACTTTGGAACAAATAAAGAAAGTTCAGATGTGTGTTTGTTTGTGGAGCAAAATTGTTCAGGCACACATAATATCATTGAGCTTATCACTAACTTCACCAAGTTAATGACAAGTAAAAGCTCTTTATCTTGGCCATCTGGCTTAGTTGCTTTGTTCATTGAAGCCTATGAATGCATGAGGTTTGTAAACTTTAAAGCTACCTTTTTTTTTTTTCACTTTTTATAGTTAGTATTTTAAGGTCTGATTTTTATCAAATTAGGAAACATGTACCTTTCTACTCGCCCTTTAATGGACCTGAGTCGTCTGACATTGAATTGACCGATTTGTATGCATCATTGTTGTATTGCGAACTTTTGGTTGATATTTGGCAACAAAAGAGCTTGAATAACCAGGACAATATGAGGTTTGTTAAACTTATAATGTATGTACCTAATTCTCAAACTGATTTATTATCAAGTATAGTACTTTTTTCTTTTTGTTTCAGTGATGATAGATTTGTTTTGGCTGAAGCATTGGGGAATGTTATGCTCTTGGCTTGTCTCGACCATATCTTCTCTTCAACCTCAGAACAAAGCAAGGTGATGGTGAGAATTCATTGGGTTAGAGTCAAGTTATTTCTCCTTCAAGAAAATTCGTCATCTGCAATACATTCCTTACAAGATGTAAGTCCGTTTTTCCTTCTCCTTTTTCCTTTGGGTCATTGTTTTAATAATAATTTGGTTCAACAAACTCCACCTTTCTTTTTTCTACAGGTCTTGGAGAGCTTGGAAATGATGGAGGCTGAAGAGAAGTTACATGGTAAGATGCCGATTGATAAGTGTGAGAATCCAGCAAACTATTCTACTCAAAGTGAGGGTGTCAGTTTGGAACCATGTAAAAGTTTAGAAGAAAACACTCAAAAGCCAAATGAGGTTAAATCTGATTCTTCCACAAAGAAGAAATCTTACTCAGAGGACTCTTCAGACTGTCGCTTGTTAAAAGATATGGTCGATATCAAAGTACAGATTGATGTGCTATCACCAAATGCGTCTTCAGAAATGGAGTCTTCTTCTTTAAATAGAGAGCGTAGTGGTATCTCTGTCCACTGTAGAAAGAGTTCTGAAGCAACTTTTCTTTCGGTGGAGAAAGAAAATATGGATATTTGTCATCCTCATACAAATGAAGTTGAGACGAATGTTGCAATGGAAATTTGCACAGAAGATGTAATGGGCATAGTGTCTCCTCCCTCTCAAGATCTTACTTCAAAGAATGAAGTTGGAGCTGATGAACATCCTGAAAAACAAGATGTGATAAATGAATCATCAAATAAAACAGAATATCCCCTTACAAGATTAGATGAATCAGAAGTGGAAAGTCCTGAAATAGCAAAACCTCAGCATGCATCTCATCTTCAGAAAGAGATTGAAATAATAAATCAACACACAAGGACATTTGAGCCTTCCAAAGCACTTGATTCAGTTCCAGCCGAGCAAGGTCCTTTGGCTTTGGAGCCTTCCAAAGCAGTCGATTCAGTTCCGGCTGACAAAGACTCCTTGGCTTTGGAGCCTTCTGAAGCAATTGATTCAGTTCCGGCTGAGAAAGACTCCTTGGCTTTGGAGCCTTCTGAAGCAATTGATTCAGTTCCAGCTGAGAAAGACCCCTTGGCTGTAGAGCCTGCCAAAGCAATTGATTCAGATCTGGCTGAAAAAAACTCCCTGGCTTTAGATCCTTCTGAAGCAATTGATACAGTTCTGGATAAGAAAGACTCCTTGGCTTTGGAGCCTTTCAAAGCAATTGATCCAGTTCTGACTGAGAAAGACTCTGGGAAGACTTTGAAGCCTTCTGAATCAGTCAATTTTCATCCGGCTGTGCTGGAAACGAATTCTTTGGAGCCACTTGAAGCAGGTGGTCCAGTTTTACCAGGGCAGGACTCTGTACCAGTAAGGCCTTTGAAAACAATTGAAATCTTAACAGAGGGACGAGAATCTGAGCCGTTTTTGAAAGAGTGTGATTCTAATGATTCACCTGGAAAAGTAAGTGAAGTAGCACCATCTTCAGAGGTTTTGAAGGATTGTACCTTTATGATAACAAAGCAAGACATAAAGCAAGAAGTGGTGCTAGGTGGAGATGCTTGCATTGAAGGAACCAATCAAATCTCCAAAGATATGTTAGAAGACCCGTCTTTATCCAAGTGCTCTTTTGCTCAAGACACAGATCAAATCACAGAAGCAAAAGAATGTGAGAAAGAGCATTGTTCATCTGAAATTGCAGAAGGAACTCTACCTGACAAAACAGTGAGTCTAATCTCAGATGATGACGGTCCTGAATCCACTGAACAATTTACAAAAGGAATGTCAGGAATGCAATTATTGCGTGGACCTGGAATGGCCTCTGATTCATGCATGGCAATTTATGCAGAAAATGTAGCTACTATGGAACATCTTGATGGTAGCTGTGTTATAGATAGCAAAACCTCTTCAAACAAGCCAGAATCAGAAATTAAAAACACTTTGCAGGACACAATCTGTCAAGACAATATCCCAACATCTTCAACAAATATGACTGTCAATGTAATTTCCAAAAGTTCAGAGGCACTTAAAAATCACACAGACACCTCAAAATCAATTGTAAATAAAAGTATTAGAGTAGAAGAGGAAAAATCGACTGACTCGTTAATTACTGCTACTCAAGAAAGTTGTCACATAACATTACCAAATTGTTCAGTTAATCAAGACATTAACAAAAAAACTGCTCAAAAGCTCCTTACTTCCTTAACCAGGTGCGTATTCTATAAACTTGTCCTCATGAAAAGAAAATTGAAAATTGTGTCCTGATTTCAGTTATTTTTTTCTCACGTGCAAGGCAACAGCAACTAAGCGAGGTTGACGATTTGTATAGCAGCGGTCAGTATGAAATCTTAGCCAGCAGTTTGACAGAATGCTTTCAATATTGTGCACAGCAAACAGACTGTGAAAATCCTGAAATTGATAACTTACCAGACCGCCCTACCCAAATGGCCATGCTTTTAGACTCTCTTTGGCAGCTTCAGAGATATAGTGTAAGATTTCCCTTTTTGTTTGCTTATTTCTTTTTCACATACTTTCTACAAGGTTTATCTTCTATAATTCATGTTGAACTGTTATTTTTGTAGGACTGTTTTTATTGGACAGAAGCATGTTTACATGAAGCATTTAACCGATACCTTGCTTCAAGTGATTCTGAAAATGTCTCCCAGGACCAGGATGATCGACAGATGTGGGCTACAACTGTTGAGAGGTTACTTGCAGGATTGAATGGATGTTTTAAAGTGTCTGGAATAAAAATATGTAAGTTATTTCATTTATAAAAATGGCACTTACTGTAATACATTGAATTATTATTAGTGCAATGCCCCATAGAAAAAAAATCCCATGGCACTGTAATTTTTCCCTGGTCCCTTGTTATTTGTAAGCCATAGTGGGAAGATCTGATGTAACAAAGTCCCCACGTTCCAAAAGTGGTTGCACTAACAAGAAATTTTCTTTCACAGTGGACAAGCAGCCAAAGAAATGTCTAACCCGTCTTGTTCAAAATCTGACCAGTATTCTCTGTCAGCAATTGGAACAAAATGACTGTTCAGTAGAGATGGCTATCGAGTGTACAACTCCCTGGGTTATTTTGCACAGAGTCATCTTATTTGAAGAACAACAACTTCCTCCTCGTAAAGACTGCATACCCTCATACATGAGTGTTTTGTTTACTGCTCATGAATACATGGGAAAGTGAGTTGAGGATTCTATTTCTTGGATTTTGCACAGTTGTTAGCTTTCAATTTAATACATTGTATGAATTTATAGGAAAGCTTTGTGCTGGCTTAATGAAGGAGTCCTTCTTCATCTGATATTGGATGTGGTAGTACCTCAGCTTCGCTCCACTGAATTGAGCAATGTTCGTGATGAACTTTCCCGTGAAGTGGAGCAGGCAATATTATGTTTGTACGGTCATCCTAAGAAGACAATTGATAGAAGTAAGAAGAAATTACAGGTCAGTGTTAATAGATTTTTAAAGTTTCTGCTCATGTTGAATTTCTGATTTTTAAGCCATATCTATGATGTCCTTCTGTTACATCTTTCTACATCATATTAACTGTACATTTTTTTTTTTACTTTCCAGGACCATAGAGTTAATCAGCAGTTAGATTTGACGTGGGACCGCAGCTTATTGTTACTTAAATTTTTTGAGCCTGATGAGCTTCCATGTTTTGATTCGAATCAGACAACAAAGATTAGCCCTGATGAGGAGCAACTCTTCTTAAGAATTTTAAATCTCATCCCAATTGACTGCAGCCCAAAACGATTTACTGACAAAATGAAAGCTTACTTGGAGGGTTCTGTTGAGACTTTCCCTGTTATACATTGCCCAATTCCACGAGATGCTCAGAATCTACACTATCTTTTAGCAGATTACTATTTGAAAACATTTAAGTGGGATGCAGCAATTCGATTTTATATGTTGGATGTCTGCATCAATCCCCATCGCTTTGACTCATGGGCTGGCATGGCACTTGCAAGATCAACACAAATGGGTCAAGATATAAATTCCTGTGATACCCTTAATAAAGAACGCCAACTATGTCGGAAGAGGAAAGCACAGAAATGTTTCGAGCTTGCAGTTGATTTGGATCCTGAAAATACTGTCATGCTGATTGAATATGGAAACTTTGCCTATACAATGCATTCATTCTGTTCTCGTCTGCTGAAAACGGTAAGTCAAAGATTTTGATATAAATCTGCTATAAGAAAGCTCATAGAATACTTGATCCTTACATAATGTTGCAGGAGACTGATGGCCTAAGCATGGAAATGTTTACCAAAATTGAGGAGGAGAAAGATAAAATGTTATCAATCACTGAAAAATGCTTCAAAGCTGCTGAAAAGGTAAAAAAGTGTTTGTTTTTCATTTGTATTTAAATTACTTATATCATACCTCCGTGATTGAACAGCCGCTCTTGTTTATGTAATACAATATATGTTTGTTTTTCTCTATCTGTTTTATTTTGTTTTTTGCTAGCTTGACCAAGAAGAAAGATGGCTTCAACAGTTTATGTTAGGAAAAGTTGCAGAAAAAAGGGGTGAAGGTCCTCTGATATTCTTAAAGCATTACAGACAGGCTGCTAGGCTGTTGTTTGAATCTAATGCAGAATATCCCTTAAGTTTGAACTATGATCCTCCTCAGCACTATGCCTTTGAAGCACATGAGGTAATAATTGCTGATGAAAGGAGCTCATATACTGTATATCAGGTACATCTATAAATCATACCTTGCAAAGAAACTATTCTCAGAAAATGTAATCCTTTCCATAGGTGCATTATCGTTTGCATGCTTCAATTCTGAAGAACTTGGAGCAGATGGAGGGAAAGATTTTGAGTGAAGAAATTGAAAGTCTTTACAAGGAAACTCTTGAGGAGGCTGCCACAGGTCCTTTCATGGCAGTTCGTGCACCATTTCAACTTTCTCTGTACGTACCTTGTCAATTTTTTTTTTTCTCAAATAAAATGCAACAACAGATACAAAGTTAACTTGTTTTTATTTTAGGAATACAAAGAGAATTTCTTCAGATCCACTAGAGTATATGGGGAAGAAAATGAAGTTGGATGATCCTGTTGTAAGTATGTTGTCTATTTCCCCTTATTTTTTCTATATTTCAAAGTACGAAGATAAAAATTGCGATTTTCAGGCAATCATTGGTGGCAGTGAAGATTATAAAATAATTAAAGCTGATGTGAAAAATAATCCATCTGGAGATGGCAACAGTGACTTAAATGCACTGCAGAGTGAAACAGGGATAGAAAAAGTCAATGTTGATTTACAGTTAACCTACCCTTCAAAGCTTCCTTCTTCAGCTATTTCAAGCAATCTAAAGTTAAAACAAAGTGATGCCTCCAATTCCATGCAAGCTGTTATCACTGATTCTGAGGTTTTCTCCACCAATAAGGAAACTTTAGATTCTGTGGATCAGAAAAAGTGTCCAACTGCTTCCCATCAATCTACAATGGTGGCATCTGAGATTGTTTTGACTGGGCGAAATGTGCCTCCTCTCATAAGCTTAGAGGAAATAGATAAATGTGGAACTGTGACTGACATAAATCTGGTTACCACACCTGAAAAACTGAGAGAAGGAGAAGTGGAACCAAACAAAAGTAAGATATTAGAGCATGCTTCTACCTTAATCCCTCCTAAAACCAACTCTGAACTACAGCCTATTACCTCTAACTCTATTAGAAATTTGAATTTCTTTGGTTTGGGTATGGGTGTTGTTGGAAATGTGGATTTGAGTAGAAATAAAAATTTGCATGGCACATTTTCTGTAGTAGCAGAGCATGATTATGCAGCACCATATACTGATGCCGGGCAAAACTTAATCATACCAAGTCTGAGGAATACTTATGTCAGCCAACATAAAGAAATAAATAAACATTTACTCTTCCGTGATCAGTCAGACTCCGGTTTGACCTCAATTTCAAACCCTGTTGGTTGTAAAAAAAGTGACAATGGTGAAAAGATTTCTGCCTCTCCTTCTTCGGATTTGTATGATATGAATATGAGAAATGTAAGTATTCATGGGTTTGGCAGTAGAGAGAGACAGCTGAGACAAAAACGACGATCCACATATCTGAGAATGAAGAGAGAAAAGCAAATATGGAATTTTAACAAAAATTTTAAAAATCCTACCATTGCATTGATTGGCTCACCTGTTGATGGTTGTGGTGAGTTTTCTCTTGTGAATGATCTGTCTCTTACTTCACTATCACCACTCAGAATTTCTTGCGACTTCCCCTATTGCCATCTGCACTTTTTTGACAATTCTGATTTTTTCTTCAAATTTAGAAATTTTCCTTCATTAAGCCAAGATGTTCTTTAGTCGGAAAGAGATTGTTGGCAATAGGGGATAGGATTTCTTGTAATACTCCCTCATTTTTATTGCTTCCCACACATTTTATTGCAGTGGTTCAACTTCAACCTTCCTCTTAATGTTCATACCTTCTGTTTGCTTGTTCTTGCTTTTGCATGTTATTGAAACACCCCCTTTATTAGAATACTGAAAACATTGCATGTTTTATTAAATCTGTGAGTGTGATACACTTTTTGTCTTTCAGTTCCATATGCATGCATTTATTGTGTCTTGTGCTTTTTTCATGAGATAGAATCTTAGTCACTGCAAATACTGAATTTAGTTTATTTTAAAAGACTTTATTTGTGTTACAGTATAAAAGATCTAGTATTCATTAACATTATTCAAATACATTTTTGGTTATGTTGAATTGTCTTACAGAATATTCTGAAGCTTTAACTAAGCAAGCAGTCTCAATCAATAAGAATGATTCTTTTGCAGCTTCAAGTGATAAGACAAACTGTTCATCCTCTGGAAGTACGTCCCCTGAAGGTTCTAGTGGTGAATCTGAAAATTCTAAAATTGGTTGCAAAGAGCCTAAGGAAAATGTTGTTACACAAGTAAGTGCATTTTAAAATGTGCCTCTCAATTCTTTCTGCCCTAGGTTCACTGTGTAAACACAGCCAGAAAATGTTTTATTATTAACTGTCACTCCTTTGGACAATACATGTGAAAGCATGTTCACGTAGGTGTAGAGTATGTCTTTGTGATTTCTGATATTTTCATTTTCTTATTTATTAGGGTTCATGTACTACGGATAAACCGACGACAGCACCCACTGTCCACAAAGAATTGGTGTTACCACTCTGTTCAAGAAGCTCAGGTAACTGTTACTACCAGCGCTTTGTATTAGGGCTAGGTGGTTTTCAGTTGAACTGGTTTCCTGAGTTTTTTTGACAAGGCACTTTGCTCCAAACATTTTAAAAGAACAGTTTACCTGAAAATTAGTTGGAACACGTTGATTATCTTAATGTCTTCCTAAGCAGAATGGCTTTTTGGATTGCTTACAGATATAAAATTCCCAAAACAACTGTGAAACTAAAATGGTTAGTTAGTGGATAATGTTTTGCGCTCAGGACCAGTTAACAAATCAAATGACACTTAAATATCAAATCCTTCCTAGTTTTAGTTAAAAATGGAGCCTTGTCTTTGAAGCCACGTTTATTTGGTTTCAGTAATCAGTAATACAGTGCATCCCGCTTAAACCGTGGTCCGCATAAACCGTTTTCCCGCTTAAACCGTTGCGAAACGAAATTCCCGAGTCAATCCCCTCGTAAAGAAACCCTATCTCTTAAACCGTTTCCTGCTTAAACCGTCGCGATTTTCGGAAAGTCGACCGCATCGGTTTAAGCGGGATGCACTGTAGTATTCTTTTTTTTTCCCCCTTTTTAAATCTATCTCATAAATTATATACAAAAGAAAAGCTTGTTTCTTACTAAACCATTAACCACCTTCAAAACAGGAGTTTTCTGAGGCATACACTGGTTTCTGAACCACCTAGCTCTACTTGTGTCATACATCTGAGTCTCTCATGTGATTAATTTATTACTTGCAGATCATGCAGATTTGATCAATCTATGTCTCTATGGTATAGAGGAGTGCCTGGTGCGATATCCTCGCCATTACAAATCTTTGTACAGATTGTGTCATTATTACTTTCACTCAAAAAGAGAGCGCAATTTGAAAAAATGCCATCAACTTCTGCTCAGTGACTATCGTGTGTTGAGAACCAACAAAAACACAAATATTAATGGCCTTTTCAAGAGTGGAAGTGTTAACACAATGTTCAATGTACGAAAAATTTTTATTATGGTATTATCTATCTAATTTTCTCTTTTTAACAACTCATAATTCTTCCCTTTTAGGATGTATGGCGTATGCCAATAGATGAGATTGATCGGGCTGGTAGCTTTGCCTCCCATATGAGTCGATGTGTTCATCTTTTAATGGAGCTTTTGAGAGCTCAGCGTGATCATGGGATGCTTTTAAAGCTAAGTGTTTTTCTCAAGAGGGATCCTGAGAAAAAAGACAAGTAAGAATCATCTGTATTTTTTTCTCATTGTGTATTTGTACTTATTCTAATTGTACTAATTCTAACTAAGACTTAAATACAATCAATTTAAAACATCAATCACACCTGTCGTAGGAAATACTTACGTGACAATGAACGTGCTGATTTGTCAAAGCAGGCACTTGTCTTGTGCTTAGCTGCAATGCGAGAAAATGGTAACATGTTAAGAGCAACAGATCATATACTTGATTTGTTCCGAACTGTGAAGGAAGGCATGAAAGAAATGCCACACAAAGAGGGGGTTTTCAAGACCTTACTTAGTGATGCATACAAGAAATTTAAGGGTCTTACTCAGGTTTGTATTCTTATTCTTATTATTTATTTGTAATTTTATGTTCAGGGCACAAGGCCATTCACAAGATTCAGTCACATACAAAAGAAAAAAGAAGGATACATTGGAATTTGAATACAAAGCAAAGTTGATCAATAAAAGCATTATTAAGAAGCAATAGGCAAGGAAAACGATTAGCATGCCCTATACTTAATTCTCAGTTGGCAAGTTCCAATTGTAAAAGGCTTTTTCTATCAGAAATTGTTTTAGTTTTTTTCTTTTCTTTTTCTCTTAAAGGAATTAATTTTTTGGATTGAATATAAGATTGGATATAGGAAGATTGTAAAGTTTTGCAATTTTTGGCTTAAGAGATTCTCCCCCAAGCAAACTCTTAATCTTCTTTTCGAAAATGTCAGAAATTGCTTGCAGATAATGTTGACAACTCATTTTTTTTTAAAAAAATTTTCTTTTTAAATTTTTTTTTAAAGGTTGAACATTCTCTCTATGAGGATGCTGTGAACTTCTGTCAAAGTGAGCTAACTCTTCGTAAAACAACTGCTGAATCCAAATTAAAACAAGCACAAGAAAGAGCTCAACTTCAGGCTCAGGCATTACAACTCCAAGTGCAAATGCAAGCCCAGGTTCAAGCCCAGGCACAAGCTCAAGTTCAAGCACAAGCAATACAGGTTTGTATGACATGAAACTAATATTATAATTTGAAATCAGTGGGAATTTTCCATAATTTACTCTTGACAGATGGGAGTAAACACTATGCCGTCAACTCTACCATTCAACCCACTACAGACTAGGTTTCCTACGGGAGTTAATGCCTCCCTTGGAAATGCCTTAGTTTCGTCTATGTTCCTTCCTCAAATGCCTGTGTACCGTGGACGAGGCCGACCTCCTAAAGTTCAGCAACAAGCACAACGCTTGCATAATGCCATGATGAACATGGCTCAAATGATAGGTTTGGCAAATCCTCCCAATTCAATGCCCATTGTTTCTGACTCGTCTAAACCGAAGCTCATGAAACAGCAGGTAAAATTAACTGCATTGCATGAGGATGTTGGCCTAGTTTGTTATTTATTTAATATTAACCAACTTCTGTTTTTTGCTTTTTGATGTTGTCAGAAGCAGCGCAGACCTCAGCAACCAACAACCAGTGGCACTAGTACTGTTGTGTCATCCATCATTAAAGACCGACCAGCACTATCTATTACAACTTTACCCAGTTCAAGCTCCACAACCACCTCTTCCTCTATCTCTGGTTCATCTGCAAGAGCAGACAACCAATATCCTCAACAAACATTACCCATAGTCCGCTCTAATCCTAGTGGTGTAGACATTCTGCCAAGTGGTCAGTCTGTTTGGCAAACTAGACCACGGCACTCTTTACCTAGGCCTATGAATACCCCATTACCAGGAAATACAGATCCCAGAAGTAATTTGAATTCAAGCACAGTTCGAAGAGAGGGTCCAAGGCCCAAACTGGGGAATAGTTCTACCTTTCATTCATTTCAGCCTCAAACAGCCAAGTCATTTGGATCCCCTTCTCAATCCAGTGATCCAGTGACTCTTCTTTCACGACTGCCTGGACTGCAAGTTCAACAGAATCCTCAACCAGGGCTTGGATTGTATTCTGAGCCACAGAGTAAAACCCTAACTCCTCAAGAAAGAGCTTCAGTAACAGCTCAACAGCAACTAGAAAGGATGAAGAAATTTCAGATGACCAATTCTCAATCGTCTAAGCCAGCAGTATCCGTCAGTAAAGTTTCCACCACTTCATCTGCAGTTGATAATAATGTTATTGATCGCAGTGAAACACAGAAACTGAAAGATCCAAACTTTGATATCATTGTTTTAGATTAATGTAGTTAATTTGCTTATTTTTGTGCCAAAACAAATTTTTTTCTTGAAGAGGTGTTTGTGTGGAATTAAGTCTGTGATATTTTTCTCAATTTACCTTAGCAAAGTACTAGTTAGGCACTTTCAGACAATTGTATGATGATTTTACATTTTGTTTGTGTATGTAGAGGCTTGTTTAGCAAGACAATGTGAGCCTTGCTTTGTAATTATGAAACTTAACAAATAAATAATATTGTTCACTTTTTATCAGATTTTTTTTAAAAATCAAATTTATTTTATTATTTTTATTTAGAATAAGAGTATTTGAAAAATGGAGTTTAAAAATATTACTTCACAATCTCTCTTTAACATTAGCGATGATTCAAAGCTATCTTAAAGCTACAAAGTGGAATGAAAATTATCAGTCTGTTCTGCTTTTCACACTTCTGCCTTGGCTGTAACCGTTGGTAACAGATCATCAAGTTCAACCAGTAGGAAATTGATCACGAAGTAGAGTGAGCAAAAGATTAGGAGAAGTGCGCCAATCATTATAAAAACATCCTAGGAAAAGAAAGAATTCAGCAGGTGGTTAAAGATTATATACTTATCATTAACATTCATCATAAACGTGAATCATTGAGCTTACTCTGTAAAGTGACGATGAATTGATTTTGATATCATGCTTCCTAATGGTGTCTTTGTTAACCTTCACATTTTTTTTAACGTCTTGTTTTCCTGATGAACATAATAAGATGGATAAAGAAAAGCACTTGATTGACGTAATCAAAAAATAAAAAAAAAAGAAGAAAAGAACAGTTTCACACATTTATGTGTACACTTACCAATGCGTTTGCGATACATTTCTGTAAAACTGGCTCTCATCTGGGCATGGCTGAATGATCCACTATCATTGCGATTTCTTCCCATATTGAGGTTTTAAGTTAACCAGAACGTCGATATCAAATGCAGTCAAAAATTATGCATAGGCCTGCCTATAAATGAAAACAGTAGCGTAGGAAACAAAACTTATAAAACGACTCTCTTCAAGAATCCTATAGAATGTTTCGTACAAAATAAAATCTCAACTCAATAAATTTTGATTTTCTATTTGCAATAAAGTCAAATCAGAAATGGTGGCTATTCCTTCGAACACTAGATCATGTTTTTGTCAGTTTCATGACTGAAAAAGTTAAGTTAATGCAATGAATACTCTTACCGTTCTAGAAAAAAGGAAACTTTGCTGTTTCCGCAAACGAGATGACAACTTTTTTTCAATATTTGCTCAAACGCGATAACCTTTTGCTTCTGCTAGCAGTTTACAAACAAATGTTAAACACTATTCGCACTGCAGAGAGGGGGAGGAGGAGGAAGGGGAAGGGGAAGGGGGCGGCGACGGCGGCGACCCTTGGGGAAAACATTGAATACGCCCCTGTCTGACGGGCTGATGATAACTTTTTCTCCATATCAATATGAACGATTCAAGTGAAAGGAAATTTGAGATAGAAACCAAGCTCGAAAAAGTATGATATCCAAGTAGCCTACGATTTGGGAAGATTTATCCTAGAAAAAACACATTGACACCTATTTAACCTCGATTAGGCAGAAAACATTCATAGTTTTTAACTTTTCTATTCCCTGTTTTGATTTGCTTGGATGTGCTATTTGTTCAATACGTTTTTCTTTGTCTAGGAACTTGGAAATCTGAATCTCCTTAAAGAAAGGGCCAACAAGAGCAGCAGTCTTACAAAAGGAATAACAAATATTTTGTCTAGTTTTGAACATCGTCTTGCTAGACTTGAAGAAACAATTCTTCCAGTTTACAATGAAACAGGGAATCTGCAACGTCAGCAAGAGAGTATCCTTATGAAATCTTGAATTGATCTTCTTGCCCGTACCTGTTAAGTCATTTTTTTTCTCTCAATGTTAACGTGTTTGTCCCTTAATTCTCAATGTATGCAGATGTTGAAAGAACTCTAGTTGCCCTAGAACATGTTATAAGCTTCTACAGTGTAAGCCAAGAAGTGGAACCCATCATTAGGTTGGGCCCAGGACCATCTCAAAATGGACTTCCTACACTGGAGCCATTTTTGAAGGCAATGGACCGACTTCAATCAGCTCTTGAGTATTTTGAAAAAAATAATCCTCAAAGTGTTGAGCTTGAAAATGTTGTAAGTACATTTGCTAATGAAGATTAGTCAATGTGATTTTTAGCAATTACAAACACTTTACATCTTTGATCATTGCCGTCACAGACAACACTCTTCACTTCAGGAGGAGATGCTTTGAATCGAGAATTCAAAGATATCCTCTTCCGCCACAGTAAGCCGGTTCCTCCAATTACTCTTCTAGACATTGTCGCTGCTGATGAGGGTAAATTAATTCTCTTATACAATTTTGTCTTGTATTGAATTGCTATTTTTTCTTTACCTCTCGCCCGGTTCTTACAGACACTTCAGGGGAGGATGCTCCTCCATCTTTGTCACATTTCCCTGAAACTGTTGTTCAAGAACTGATACACATAGCAGATTGGCTTATTGCTCATAACCATGATGACTACATGAATTCTTATTCAAAAGTCCGTGCAACAGTCATGATGAAGTCTTTGACTCAACTTCGTGAACAACAGAAAGCTCACAGTGGTGGAAGCACTCATGGCTTGAATACAGCTGGCTCTCCTATGATGGTTGTTGACACATTTTGCTTGTTTTTTGTACAACTGTAGTGTATCTTACAAAAGGTAATTGATTTTTCACTTATTTCAGAGACAAAAATTCCAAAATCGACATGAAACACCTAACCGCCGAGCATCCAAACGAATACAACATATGTAAGTGTTTATGCCATGTCAGCATGGAAAAACTTTAGTTTTGTTGGTTTATTTATCTATGTTTTATTGTCGTGTTAAGTTTAGAAAAGAAGGCGAACAAAATGCTTTTAAAAGCCTCACAAACTCTCGAGCAGTCAACAGGTCTAACATTTGGGCCTAGGAGGGCATCCTCACATTTTGGTTCGTAGATTTCATAATCTAAACTAGTATTCAAAATTTCGCAAATAATTTAAACATTTTTTCAGCAGAACAACGAGAGGATGTTGTAGATGATGTGGAAATGGAGAATTACTTGGTATGTGTTATGGCTCTCCAAAGGCTAATGCAAAGTGAGAGGATGTTAATGGCAGGGATTATTCCATTAACACATCAGCCTCGCATTTTTGAAGCAATTGTTTCAGAACCAATGGATTCAATTGTGCAGGAAGGAGAGGTATTGAATGTGTATTGAAAATTCAACTTTTGTTTGTGTTTATCTTCTACGCCAAAGCAAATCTAAGGCTCCAAATACTTCACATTTTCAGAACATTGCTGTTCGTGCTAAGAGGTGTATCAACCGTCAAGAGTACGGAGCAGTTCTTGTAATCTTTCCAATACTCAAACACCTTCTCACAATCAGGCCTGAGTTTGAAAAAATTGTAGAAGGTTGTGATTACAATGTACGCTCTAAATTTGCATCAATACTTAATACTCTACATAGTACGGTATGCCATTCAATTAAATTTAAAACTGTTGTTTTGAAAGTCCAGCCTTTATTCATCCATCTACTCCAAATTTTTAATGGATTACACCTGAACTCTTTTTACCTGCAGGGTGCTAAAGCCTTAGAAGATCTTATTGAGAGCATTCGAGCTGATCCTAGTACTCAACTTCCAAAGGATGGAACTGTTCATGAGCTGACCAGCAATGTTCTAGTGTTCCTTGAGCAGTTACTAGACTACACAGATACCATAGCGGGAGTTCTGGAAAAGGAACCTGCATATGCAGCTGCCTTACATCATGCAGGACTTGCAAATAGACCAGAAAAAGCTCGTGCTCTTTTAGGAATTTACGTCAGTAAGTTTTGTAGACAAAGTGGGACATTTTACACATCTGTTGTATTTCCTGTGTGTTAATTTTTTTTCCCCCAGAAAAAGTGATTTCCCAGCTAAATACAACATTACTGAGTAAAAGTGATCTTTACGGGGATGTCGCTGTCCGCTCTGTATTTCGCCTCAATAACAATCACTATGTTCTCAAAGCCCTTCAAAGATCTGGTCTTGCAGAGCTGGTTCAGCTTACAGAAGTGGATTGTCAACAGGTGTATCATGATATGATTCAACAACATAAGAAGGACTACACACAAAGGTAGGATCAGAAGTTATGTCTCCAAATTTGTCACACAGATTGCTCCTTTTTCTTGTTTCGTGTCTGTATGTATACCTTGTCATGAACTTAACAATTTATGGTTTATACATTTCAGTTGGAGTAGAGTCCTAAATTATATTTCCACTGTTGATGATATTCCCCACTCAGTTCTCCAAACAGGAAAGTTGCGAGACAGAGACCGAAATATTATAAAAGAAAAATTTGCCGTAGGTCTCATTGAAATTTTATTTTAAAGTATTCAACAAAGAGTTGCTGTGTATTCCACTGACAAACTTTAATTTCCCCTCAGGGCTTTAACAAGGAAATGGAGGAAATGGCTAGAGTTCAAAGGGGATATTCTATCCCTGATGTAGAGTTGAGGGAGAGCCTCAAAAGAGACAACAAAGAATATATATTACCAAAATATAATGCATTTTATGAAAAGTAAGTCTAATCAATATACCTTTCGTGTGAATTTTATTCAAGAAATGTATGCATTGAGGAATGTGTGTTTCACAGGTATGCTAACCTCCAGTTCACAAAAAATCCGGAAAAATATGTGAAATATACAGGTGTCCAAGTATCTGCAATGATTGATCGCTTTTTTGATGTTGCAGCATAATTTTAAGAGGTGTTTACCATGCAATATCACTAAAAATGGGTTATGTATTTTAGAGTATTGTTGAAATAAATATAAAATGAATATTGGTTCAAAAATTTTAATGTGTGTTTTTAAGAACAGATTTAAAACACATTTTTGATAAAATACTATCTTATTTTGTTTTTCCACCAATGCGTTTTGGTCTGAGCATGGCGTTCGACGATACGCTACGCTACCCGACCTCACCCAACACCTAATTTTACCCAACGACAACCTAGTGCTTGAGTCCATTAAGCTAACCTAACCCAACCTAACTCAACCTATTCATACTAACTCCCCTTCACGCCAGCCTGACACTTGACGTATTACAGTCTGGCCGCTGGTACCATCTGATACCCCATATGGCGCCCCCACAATGGCCGTTACCAAGGCGGAACGCCTGCGACAAACTGGATAGGCCAACCCGCCAAGCACTCATGTGAAGGTGGCGGCCTACCCGATGAGTTGAGTGTGGGGGCAGCTCGGGCAGCTCCTAGGCAGTGCTGCCAGAAAGTTAGGCAAAAATCCCACCCAATACACCTGTGCGTAACGGGACTGTATCTCCACCTGCCTACTAGGCAACTCCCCTGCACTTGTGCACAGATGTTGCCTAGTGGGCAGGCGGAGATACAGTCCCGTTACGCACAGGTGTATTGGGCGGGATTTTTGCCTAACTTTCTGGCAGCATTGCTCCTAGGGCACCTAGTATACAACTACTCTGGATGATAAATCGTTTGACTATAGTAACACTTGCTGATGGTATGCTTGTGCTTGTGTTGATGTTAGGGTTTGGGCGTCGTCCTGTCCGAGCAAGACCTGAAGATCCTCATTTTCTCATTTTTACTGCTTCGCTTTTCTGTGCTTCTTAGCTTCTCCCGCACTACCCCATTTGCTCTTCCGGCAATGAGGTGTCATGCGCTTTACCTGTTATCAGGGACTTCCCTGTTTGTGCGCCTGCGACACGACACGATTCACACACGCCTGGTGGGTTGCCTACCCTCCGGGCTCACCCAGCCACTACTCGGCACGTTGCATCCAAGAAGAGCCAACCACACACTCTTAGGGCCTCGGCGTTGTGGGGACAGTTGCCCCGCCTGCGTGTCGAAGGCAGCCCCAGGCCCAGTACTGTGACTCCACACAGTGGTTTCGTGTTCCCTCCTTGCTGCACTTATTGCGCACGGCACCAAGGAGCAAGAGAGAGGGAACTACGAAACGGTGTTCGGAATTGCCTTGCAGGACCTCGCGACCTCCAGGCCTGTCGCGGCCTCCACGACCGCCCTGGCCTCCCTGGAGCTGAGCCTCCAGAGGCAGGGTGAAGCCCAACACGCACAGCGATCCTGCAGAGGGAGAGTGGACAAGGTAGCAGACGCGCACGAGTCGAACGCTTTCGCTCAACACAGTCAGGATTCTCGCCATGTCCTGGTAGCTGTGTAAGAGCTGAATCTGATCGCGGCTGAGGTTCTTCTTTAAGCAACAAGATCGTCTCAGCTTATGTTTTAGGAGCGGCCGGTCATCTTCTGACGTCGGTTTGCACAGTTGCTCCGGTGGAGCTCACAGCATGGTTGGGACGAATGTTCAATCTCGGTCGGGTAAATTTGTTTGGGAATATACACGCGTAAGAATAATTTCGTTAACACTAGAGAGAAACGTGGTGGGAAGGACACGAGAGCCGGGCTGGGGAAGTCAATGGGGCGGAGATCTGCTGTACAATAAGTTGCAGTCGTGATTGATTTGATCCTTTCATCCTTTGATAGTGGAACGCCTATCGGATCGTTGTGATGCAAGGTACTCTCGTTTGTTCTGGGGAATTTGTTTCATCTTCTTTTATCCAGAAAAGACACTGCTGTGACTGATGGCAAGGGACAGAGGCAGCTAAACCTCTGTTGTGATGGACCGAGATACCGTGTCGCAGCGCAGGCTCTTCAGAGGAAGGCAGTCTTCTCGTTTTGAGATTGACAGTGCCGGTGCCGACGCTTGCACAGGTGCAGTTAAACTTGAGAGGTATTGATCGGTAGTGTAATATTTACTGCACGCGGCGGGGCGGGGCGGGGCGCGGTGGCGGGGCGGGCGGGGGCGGGGGGCGGGGGCGGGGCGGTGGTGCCTGAGGCAGCCGCCGGGAGCCGGCCCGGCCGGTGGCGGGGCCCGCGCGATAATGAACACGATAAGGATCAGCGGCCTTTCCGTTATCTAAAGGCGGTTTGGGCGGGGAGAGGGGCCGCCGTGCTATGACATCACGCGAACCTGTCCTCGTCGCGTACGGGCGGCGCGCGGGGCGGGGCCGGGCGACCCAACGCGTGCGAGCGAGAGGGACGAAACGCGTCCTGGCGATCCTGAAGCTGGCCCCACGCCTCGGAGGCCTCCCCGCCCCGCCCCGCCCCGCCCCGCCCCGCCCCGCCCCGGCTAGGGTCCTGGGCCCGCCGCGGCCCGTCCGCAGGAGCAGCCCGCAGGTGCAGTGCGCCTCAGCCACCGCCACGAGCCGAGCCGGGTGAGTCCACACATCAGGCAGCGCGGTGACAGGTGACAGGACGTCATGCTGCTCTGGAGTCACGCGACAAGACTATGGAAACACACAACGGGTGCGGTGCCGAAGCACTGCTGGAGGCTAGGGGGGAAAACAATTCGGAATTTGGGTGTACAAATTTTGTGAATTTTTGTGAATTTTTCTTGAGTTTTTTCTAGAATTTGAGAATTTTTGTAAATTTTCCTGATTTTTTTCTAATTTTTTTTTCGAATGCTTCAAAAAATTTCTGAATTTTTCTATACTACGAGGTGTACAAAAATTTTAGAGTTGTTTCACCCTCGACTGGAGCACTGTAGTGAATTCAGGGATTGATGTTCTTTTGATGAGATGAACGGTCAACGACGCAAACTGGAGTAAAGCTAAGGCGGTTTTGGTGAGTGATTTCGTTCAATCATTTACATGTGAATACTCCAGTTATACGATTCAGCGATTGGGGAGGTTGAGTCTCTCAATACTCTGATGACAGGGGCAATGTTTTTCGTTGAACCCATTGAAATTTATTTATTGACCGAACTAGCCGCTCGGCTTCGGGCTTCTCCAAGGGCTTCTCTTCACTCTTCCACACCAGCTGTATATCGTGCATGTGATATGTAAGGGCCTCTTTCGTAAGAATTGACAAAAGGGTGGTCAAAAGATATGCCGCCATGATGCATGTGATGTAGAGCCGACAGATTAGAACGTTTACGCGGAGAATCAACGACTTATTGTCATTCATCTGCTGATAATGACCTGAAAGCGCTATCAGATCGCGCATTTAAACAGATTCATACGGATGATTCACGTGGAAACGCCTGTCAAGCTGACGTAAATCAGTCTATTCGCGGCGACACGCTCATCCCCTATTATTGCGCCCACACAGCTAGGTCAACACATCTGGCGCCACCCTTCTGCGGTGGTAGCGGGCGACATTCTTTCATCAGCCGCCGCTAGCAGCCGGCCAGGACAGGTCGAATGTCCAGCAGCCACAGTTGCTGTTATTATTGTTTTTTTATTTTTATTTTAAGTATGTTTATATGTGCACCCACACGCTAAGCGTACCGTAACTTTCAATTGTGTGAGGGGAAAAATCCGGAAAAATCACTCACCTGCTAGTGAGCGACCCTAGTAAGCTTGGATTTCCAGGGCAGCAGGGCGATTCCGAACCCTATTTTGTCGTGTTCTCTCTCTCTCTCTCTCTCTCTCTCATCTCTCTCTCTCTCTCTCTCTCTCTCTCTCTCTCTCTCTCTCTCTCTCTCTCTCTCTCTCTCTCTCCCCCCCCCCCCCCTCATAGCTGAGTCCTACGAGTGCGACAAGGACAGAGAGACGAAAGCACAGGGCAGAATCACCCTACAGCGCAGCGCTTCTGCGCCAAATGCTTTGCCTAGCCGACGCGCGCCCCAGAGTCGCACGAGCGATAAACCAGGAACTTCCCCTGCTGCCCCGCCCGGCCCGCCGCGCCGCCGCGTAGGCTTCCTAGAACAGAGAATATTGGGCGATATGGGAGAGCCTACAGGAGAGCGTTTGTGTAAATGTCTCCGGGATGTGATGACCTCCTCTGCGTCGGGCGGTCCGAACAGCAGATGCTGGAATTAGCATGAGCCGGAATGGACCAGTGTTGCCAGAAAAGTTAGAGGAAAAACCGCCCAATAGAGCGCACTGGTCGAACCACCACCCACCACCACCGCGCCCAGCCGCTTCCCACCTAACCCCCTAGGCTAGGTTTCCAAAGGTTTCCTCAGGTTTTTGAAGTTTTCATAGGTGCCAAGAGGTTTCTTCGGGCCTGCAAACCTCTGAACACCTGAGGAAACCTGAGGAAACCTCTGGGAACGTGGCCTAGGGGGTTAGGTGGGGGGCGGCTAGGCGCGGTGGTGAGGGGTCGACCAGTGCGCTCTGTACACACCTGTGCGCAGGTGGCGGTATCTCCTCCTGCCTACTGGGCTACTCTCCTGCATTCGTGCATACAGATGTTGCCTAGTAGGCAGGCGGAGGTTCAGTCCCGTTACGCACAGGTATACCCGGTATACAGGGAATTTAAAAAAAAACAAACTTTCTGGCAACACTGGTATGGGCGGGACGGCAGGTGCAGGTCTTGACCATTTCCCACCTCTGCTCTCGCTGACTCCAACTTCACTACGGTCTCGCGTACGCTGCTCCTCCATTGCAAACTAAACTCCCAGCAAAGTGTAGTGCACGTGACTTCACACTGAAATTGTATGCATCATTTCGTACATAGATTATGTATGTCTATACACAAGCGTATACGCATCTATATTTTATGCACATTTTTTATACGTACATAATATGTACGAAATCGTGCACAAGTGATTAAAAAACTGACACAAGAAGCGCATGTGCATAGACCTGCATAAGCTATGTACAAAGCAATGCATAAGATTTGAATGTGTGCTCGGCGGCTCGGCAGTGACGAGCATGTCGCGTGGTAGGTGTATCGGCTAGGACAATACCATCACTCGACTGTGAGTAAACGGACTACTTGTTGTTGCCCTCTTTCCTCTTCGCGGAACCGCTAATTTAGATCCGCCCGCACACGGTCGGTCATCAGTTAGTTTGCGTCACTAGGTGCAACTCCTCAAGGGTTTCGCGGGTCCGGTCGGGTCACGCCCCACTTTCAGAGATAAAAGCCTCTTTCATCCTCCGCCACTGGACAGAGGCACGGCACGGCAGTCCGGCGGGATGGTGGTGCCCTTCAGTGCCTTCAGCCCCTTCAGCCATGAAAGATGCGCCTCAATGGAGAGGGAATATGCAGACCGATTCTGCTGCCGGCACTCCTCGCTTTGTCTCTCTCGCTCTCAAGCAGACTATCGAGAGGTGCGAGAATGCTGTCTCTCTCGCACTCGGGGAGAGTGCCGACGAGTATCCCGGCAGCGGAATCGCTCCGCTGAGATAATATGCGGCATTGCCGTCGGTAGGAAGCATCTACACCTGCCTATGAAGGCAATTCTATCGCACAGATGAACAGTGTGTTGCTTTGAATGCGCAGCAGTGTTGCGGGTTTGCCTACCCACCAGGGCTGCAGGGGCCATGGCGCCTCACGGGCGAATGGGGCAGGCAAACCCGCGACACCGTAGCGCATTGAAGGAAACACCCGGTACACTGTTCAAACATTGCGAGCTAACGTTGAAAAGGAACTGTGAGCTTAGCAGTTGCGAAGCATTTTTTTAGCGTCATAGGCAAAAGAGTTTTGCGACGGGTCACAAGCTAGAGATTTCTTTCCACCTCATAAACGAAATAAGGTATTTTGTTTTTTAAGGCTTCTACTAAATTTACTTAAGTTGTACTGAGTTTACTACGTTTACCTTGTCCACTAAGTTTTTCTAAGTTTACTGCCTCAGGCGCGTAGCCAAGGGGGGGTTTACGGGGTCCGGACTACGGACCCCGAAGGGGTCCGTATTTTGGGGATTTTTGTAGGATTGAATGTCCGGCGAGGTGCAAAAGATGGGCCGAGGGAGGGGCGGCGCGAACAAATTTATTGTTTGTGTCATTTGTATCAAAATAAAGTAATTAAAAGTAAATGAAATAATTTTTTACCATTTTTAAAAAAATTGTTGTTTTTTTCGGGCCGGACCCCACGGTGAAATCCTGGCTACGCGCCTGTACTGCCTAAGTTTTACCAAGTTTTCTAAATAGTCAACTCAAACTAAACAATACGTAAGTTGTGCTACAAACTTTTTCTTTGCAAGGTTTTTAACGTCTAGTCACTCTTGTATGGAAGGTATAGGCGTAAAGATGCAGCCAGAAGTTCGTGTCTTCCTTGTCCACCCCCACGGCTCGACCCCGCCCCTCCCCTCTCCCTCTCTCGCCTTGGCCGTGGGATAGGCCGCAGGGACGACACACGCGCAGGCGGCCTGCAGGGACGGGACACGGGTGCCGCAGCCCGCGAGGTGCAGCCAGGCCCGGTCAGATAACGCCTAGCTCGGACCACGTGGCTCAAACAAGCGTGTCTCGTGACGATATTGTTCCTCGCGCCTCGGCCAGCCCTGCGCGCTGCGCGGCCCGTGCCCACCTTACCTCGCCTTCCGACTCATTCCGATGAGCGCTCTCGTCTCTGGCTCTCTCTCTCTCTCTCGCACCTGTATGCGGTGAGGCCCATGAGTGCGAGAGAGACAGGGCGAGGAAAGCGCTCTTCGGAAGACGTCGGCTGACTGGCCTTCTGCCGTTCGTTGTCCGCCCGGCGGCGTGGAGCGGCCGGCGGGTGGCCTGGCCCTGGCCGGCCTCGACTCGGGCAGTGACAGTTGAGCTGCCAGGCACTGCCAGGAGGGCGCCGAACACCTCCTCGAGCTCGAGGCTCACCGCCCTGCTCCACGAGCACAGGAAGAGCAGCGGGTGTAAGTGCAGCGGGGCGCGAGCAGGCGAGGAAGTCCCGTAGACCCGAGGGGAGGGGGTCACTCTTACAAAATATGTGCAATGCTTTTTTTTTTTTAAGGAAAAATTATGCCACTTTTTTGTAAATTATGAACTTCTGCCACCATTTTTTAATTTTTCAATTTGAATTTGTTTTTTTCTTTTATATTTTTCCTCGATTTCTAGTATTTTTCTGTATCGTTCTTCTTGTTTTATTTTAACTTAAAAAGAAAATTAACTGATTTTTGGGGAGTTGTACAATGATTTTTCGAAGAGGCCCCCCTCCCCTCCTCTCCCCTCACGCAGACCTCCTGAACCCGGGCCAAACCCAGTATGCGTTGAACTGTCCACCCAGCCGTGCAGTGCAGCTATCAAAAGGAATAAGGGTGCGCTTTACCCCATCGGCGGCCGAAACGAGGGTCTCCCACGGTACTTTACGTAAGGTCTACCTGAAGTAGGATTGGAGTTGGGAGTTGATGTATATGTGGTAGAACTCAATACTAGTATTCTACTCTGTAACTCCAGCTTCCTTCTCCACCCCTACTGTTTACATCGCGAACAACTTCATTTCACTCCACTCCCCTCATTCACTACTTTATGCTTTACCCCACTCTACTTTGGTCGTCACGTTCGCTCCTTCCTATGTAAAGAATAATGACCGAGCGCAGTGATAGAGAGGAGTGAGGTAGAGAGGAGGTCGAGAGTCGAGGGAGTGGGGGGGGGGGAGTACGCAGTCGGCGTACTGCGTCGTACAACAGCTGAAGGAAAACGGTATCTTTATGTGCGTACAACTCTGCGCTTCTATATGTCTGAGCCACACCCGTCGTCAACGCACCGTGGGAGAAACAACTCTGAAATTTCTATACACCTCGTAATTCAGAAAAATACAGAGAATTTGATGAAAATTTAGCGTTCCCGCCCATTTTTCCAAATTTAGAGAATTTCAGGAAAATTCACCAAAGTTCTGTAGAATTTCAGTGAAATTCAAGCAAAAATTCAACAACAATTCACGAAAATTCACAAAAGTCACAAAAACTCACAAAACCACGAAAATTTACAAAAATTCACAAAATTTGTACATTAATATTCAGAGTTGTGTCCTCCTCGCAACGCAGACACCCAAGAAAAAGTTAATCAATCCTAGGATCAAACGCTTTCGCTTCACATTTGCTTCGACCCGCAACCACTTGGTCTGTCCTTGTCCCCCGCGTCTCTGCCCTCCTCGTTCTTCCCGCTGACCTAGTAACATGCCAAATCCGGGTCCGGCTCTAATCAGATGTGTCACTCGCACCCGCGCCTTCAAAAGCCACGTGTTGGGAATTAAAATCAATCGACAATAACACGTGTCGCGTGCGCGTTTGGAAAATCACGCCACCGATACATTCCCGGGGCGGGGAGGGGCTGGGCAGGGGCAGGGGGGCTCGGTCGGTGGGCGGGGCTCTAGCCTGGGCTGGCCGCTCGGCCCGCCGCGGGTAATCCATCTTGGGCCTATCTGACGCGGGTGGGGCCCGGTCAGAGCGCCAATCTTAATCCTCCGGGATTCAAAACCTCGCGACGTCCTGACGGCACCGTCCTGCCTACAGCGCAGCGGGGTGAGGGCGAGTGCGGGGGCAGCGCCAGCCGTCTGATGCGGATGATCGCTCTCTGGTGCCTCCATCCTCGTCACCCCTATCGTGGTGTCCTGCTGGGGACGGCAAGGCGAGAAGGACGGAGGCGCGAGAGCCATTTTATGAACTTAACGGCAAGGGCAGCGCCAGGGCGTGGCGCCCGCAGTCCTAGGAGGCTGCGCCGTCAGGGGGCAACGCCCGGGGGGGGGGGGGGGCAGTTCCAGGGGGCATCGCCAGGGGGACAGCGCCAGGGGGTGGGGCAGTTCCAGGGGGCAGCGCCAAGAGCAGTGATGTTAGAAAAGTAGGCAAAAGATGGTACGCTCGCACCTGTGTGCGGCAGACGGGTATCTCCGCCTGCCTACTAGGCAAGATATTTTCTCGTGAGTGGAGAGTTTGCCTAGTAGGCAGGCGGAGCTACCCGTCTGCCGCACACAGGTGCGTGCGTACCATCTTTTGCCTACTTTTCTAACATACTGGCCAGGAGCGGCGCCAGGGTGCTGCACCAAGAACGGAACTACAACCCTGACGCAACGCGCGGAGGGCCGACCTCACAGCGCTGCTCCGCGACGTCTGATCGCGCCGATAAAACATTCCTCTTACAAGTCGCGCATTCACGACGATTAGCACTTATCGTGCCGACGAAGAGTGTGGATATAATGCAATAGCGCGCGCGGCACGGCACGGCGGTGCGGCGGCGAGTGAGGTGAACAGAGCACGTCCCCGTAGAGCCGCCCTGACTGTTCTCTGGGTTCCGCAGCTCCGAGCCTCCGCCATGGCAGACAACCACGGCTACGAGCAGGACGACGCCAAGGCGGTGGTCCTCAAGCCGCCCGCCTCACACGAAAATGGTAAGTCACGCACGCAGTAAGAGCTGTGGGTTCCTGTACTTCAAACTCAAGTAGCGTGTACTAAGTACTCTCTTCTAGATGCGTGCGTGCAGGCACACACCTACAGGTGGGTGAGTGTGCTTTGTCAAGTCGACTGCTCCTAGCGACAGCAGTCAACTTGCAAAGCACTCACTTTTAGGCGAATCCTTAACGTATGCCAAAAATCAGTTGATTTAACATTGTTTCTTTTCAGACATGTAGGCTCGTTTGATGCGGAGTTTTACAATGAGTAAGATGATTGTAGAACCCCCGTTGAAGTTTATCGCTCAGTTTAAATGATATCGTATTGATTTATTAGTTAGGACCGTCCGTGCTAGGCACACAGTGATTAGTGTGATTGTTGCCAGCAGTCCGCCTCTTAAATTATCAGTATGGGCATAGGTCGACTTATTCCCTTCTTCCGCTTCGTGGACCATTTATTATTGCTGCGTAATCCTTGGTTTAGGTGATCGTGCGCGGCTATTACGCAAGTGTGTGATATTTTTTTTTTTTTAATTAAAATTTTTTTTAATTTAATTTTTTTTTTCTTAACGACGTCTGCACCTGTGCGCACCGGAAATGGCACTAGATATTGGAAGAAAAGTCAGGCCCGTGACCTCGCATTGCCACCGCAGTCCGCGGCCCTAGCCCACCTCACGGCCACCGGGGCGGGACGGGACGGCACGGGACGAAGGGGTTGTCGGCATTCACACGGGGATGCAGATAGCGGGCCGGTGCCACTGTGGCGCAGCGCAGGGCAGGGGGCAAGCAGGGGGCGGCACACGGGGCGGCCAGCTCGAAAAAAAAAGCACACACAGATGAAATACACGTGTATTTCTAAGAAGAAAAAAACAGGAAAAATACGAAAAATAAAAGATAATGCATGAGAAAACTATAAGTAATTCATCAAAATACTTATCAAAAACACAAGAAGATTTTAAAAAAAAATACATGAGAAATACAAGAAATACAAAGTAAGTGCACACCTAAAGACATGAGTCGTCCGCGCCTCGAGCCTGCAGACTCGGTCAGGATGACCTAAACAGTGCAAACCGCATCACTTGTTAAATTATTAGCCATTAGAAATTGAATGAAAAGAAAAGTGAAAATAAGAAAATTAACTAATTTGTAGTGATTTTGGCTGGAGTGTCTTGTGATTTCGAAGAGTTAAACCGAGTGATTGGCGTTTCCATTGGTTCCAGGCGGGGATAGGAAGGTGTCTAATTTCGACATCCAAGATGCCGAGGTTCCGGAGAAGGTGAGTCCTCGCCGCTGTTGCGTGGATTTGGCGGACCGTTGCGTTTGACTAAAATTTGTCGTTTTCCTTTTCAGAAATTAAAATACCCGAAGGTGGTCTTCTTCATCATCAGTAACGAGTTCTGCGAACGTTTCACCTTCTATGGCATGCGCAGTACGTGAGAACAATCAGGGCCGGACCAAGCCCGATCAGTCCCAGAGAGGGGACCGTCGTTGTTGTCGCGCTGGGCGTTTTCACTCGCAGCGTGACCATATTGTGGTCGTACCGCACTTACGCGCCTTTACTCGCGTTCCAGCTGTCCTGTCGCTGTTCCTGAAGAACGCGCTCATGATGGAGGAGAGCGACGCCACCATCACGTACCACGTCTGGACCTTGCTCTGCTACTTCTTCCCCGTCGTGGGCGCCATCATCGCCGACAGCTGGCTCGGCAAGTTCAAGTGAGTGCGCCAGTAAAATCACCAACTGGCGCCGGCCAGCCGGAAAAGGTACGCTAACGGAAACTATGGCGTCTCTTTCTCTCCTCTCTCTCTCTAGGACGATCGCAATCCTTTCTATTGTCTACGCCATCGGCAACATCGTCGTGTCCTTGTCGGCCGTCACAACCTGGGGGCTACCGTCATTGTAAGTGAAAACACTGGGAAACATAATTGTAGGTTTACGGGAAAAATTTCCACGAAACGGAGTTGTAAAATAACAATTTCAAATCGTAAAATTAAAATCACTACCTGTCAACTTGAAATTCAAATACGAGCAAGAATGGGCTGTCGTAAACTTACTACATTTTTCGCAAGTCGTCATTTACAAAATATATCATAAATCTACAAATATATTTTTCACAGTAAAAGGGGAGGACCATACCGGGTGGTGTTGGCAGAAAACCAGTCTATAAGTAGCACAAACACAGCGGAGTAAAGCGGTCTGCATCTGCGCCTGCCCACCAGGCAAGACCTTGAGCACGCATCATGTGTCTGCATATTGCCAAGAGGGCAGGGGCAGATGGAGCTCACTGAGGTGACTCCTGAGTTTGGGCTACTTATTGCCTACTTTTCTAGCAACGCTGGAGACTGGGCCGGGGGTCGGGCGCGGGCGGGGCCGACTCGGACCATCTGTTGCACACCCACACCGCCCCTGGCAATCTAAATCTACGATAAGACATTTGGCCCACATTGTGGGCGAACGCAGTGTGTGCAGTTTGCCTACACCAAGTGTGTGATTGTTGCCTGTTTGGACGCGTGTGAATTTCCGCTTGTCGAAGAGTGGACTTCTCACATCACCTACACTTTGCGCACTTGCACGCTTGTTCAATGTGTGCTAATGGAAATTATCCAAAGGGGTCCTTCACTCAAAAAAATCAGTGTACACCCTAAAAATATAAGAAAAAAGTCAGAAAAAAAAATAAGAAAAATTAAGACAAACCAGAAAAAAAATCGATATCTAGCAATCAGAAAAAAATGAAGGAAAATCACGAGAAAAAAAACAACAACAAAAAAACAGCAAAATCAGAAAAATCTGTGCACTCTTGAATTTATAATGAAGGACCTCTCGGAATTCTCACGCCTTGCATACGCGCGTGACAGTACTCGGGTTCGAGGGGCCAAGAGGGTGTACGTACAAGGAGTTACGCGAGTATTCGCGAGTATTAACGAGTATCCGCGAGTATTCGCGAGTATTGGCGAGTATCATGCGAGATTTTCTTGATTTTTTTTTTCCCGCGAGTATTGGCAAGTATTCGCGAGTAACTCGAGAGAATTTTTTTTCGTGCGTACGATGAGTATTTTTATTGGGGACCCCTCGCTCGGGTTCCCAGCCTGGCTCACGAGACTGTGGCGACAGGGAGCTGACGTACCTGGGGCTGATGCTGATCGCCATCGGCACGGGCGGCATCAAGCCGTGCGTCGCCTCGTTCGGCGGCGAGCAGTTCACCGTGCCGCAGCAGGCCAAGCAGCTCGCCGGCTTCTTCAGCGTCTTCTACTTCTCCATCAACGCGGGCTCGCTCATCTCCACGTTCCTCACGCCCGAGCTGCGCGGCGTCTCCTGCCTCGGCATGGACACGTGCTACCCGCTCGCCTTCGGCGTGCCCGCCATCCTCATGATCGTCGCCATAGGTGGGTCGCCTGGAAATAAAAGGGGGGGGGGCAGGTTGAGATACATTTAAGGTGGCCCCACAATGGCCGAAATCCGACCGTCTGTCAGTCAGTCAGTCACTCGTTTTAGCTTCCCACGTCCATTATTTTAGATGATTATCAACTGAAGTTGTTCCTTCTACATGAAAAGTCCGGATTTGATAAGTTCAGAAGGATAAAAGTCAGTAAAACAGGTGTAAAGAAGTGACTGACGTGTGAACTATGACTGACTGAGGGCGGATTCCTGCCATATTGTGGGGCCACCTTTATTGCTATCACTTTCAAAAACATTCACCTTTTAAATGCATGAAAGGTTTATATCCTCTGCGCAGCTTCATTTCTACCGTGCAAAATTGACATCTCAGTGACGGGTGAGGGGGAAACAGCTCTGAATTTTGATATGCAAATTGTGTGAATATTTGTGAATTTTTGCTTCAATATACCTAAATTTATGTGAATCTTTATGAATTTGCCTACATTTTTCTGACTTTTTTTCTCTGAATTTTGTCGAAATCTTCTAAACTTTTCTGAATTTATCTATTTTTTTTTTCAAAATTTCTCTGGATTATTGTAATCTGAATTTTTTCTAAAAAAAAAATTGCACGAATTTTAGAGTTGTTTCCCTTTAGGTGACGAGGCGCTTTCATCGCCCAGCGCCCCTCACAAGCACGGAAGTTTGACCACATGGTGGTCTCGCCGTACTCAACGTATCCTAACTGTCATTCTTATTGTCGCTTCTTCCGCAGTCATCTTCATTGCCGGCAGTGGTGGCTACAAGATCACCAAACCCAAGGGGAACATCATGGTGGACGTCACCAAGTGCATGGGGGTGAGTGCCCTCCTAACTCCCCTAACCCCTGCGACCCCTACACGCATATAGCATAAGTCTTCGCATGTGCTATGCACCTGTCCTTTCTGCACAGAGCGCCGTGGTGAACAAGATCAAGAGCAAGGAGAAGAAGGACCACTGGCTGGACTACGCCGGCCCCGCTTACAGCCAGACCCTGCGCGACGACATCAGGGCCGTCCTCCGCGTCCTCATCCTCTTCGTGCCCATGCCCATCTTCTGGGCGCTCTACGACCAGCAGGGCTCCAAGTGGACTTTCCAGGTGCGCAGCACTGCAGGGCGATAGCACACCCCTCCGACTCCCATAGGACGCGCCGGCTTATCCAAACACGATCCGTAGAAATAATAAAACGCTCCGCGACAGGCCAACAACATGAACGGGCGCATCGGCTCGTGGGTCTTCAAGCCGGACCAGATGCAGGTGGTGAACCCCATCCTCATCATGATCCTGCTGCCGCTCTTCGAGTATATCGTATATCCTCTGCTGAGCAAGTAAGCTCTCCTCCACACAGTGTTGGCAATGCATTGAAAGAAGATAGTTAAACAAATAAGTTAATTTTTTTTTTAATTTAACGCTTTCCGTTTGCTTTAGGATGCGCCTGATGAGGAAACCGCTGCAGAGGATCGCGACGGGTGGCATGCTGGCCGCAGTGGCCTTCATCGTCTCCGCCCTCATCCAGATCCAGCTGGACGTAAGTGTCGCGTCACGCTGCGGTTCCTCCCGGCTGCTGTGGAACATGTCGCACGCACTCCCCGAGGCATTCCCGCCCTGGAACGTGTGGGACATGAGGGTGGAATTCGAGAGTAGGGAAAATACACTGAAATTTATGTACACACCTCGCAATGTAGAAAAATCCGGGGGGGGGGAATCACAAAAATCCAGAAAAAATACAGGAAAATTCACAGCAATTCACAAAAATTTAGCAAACGTTCAAGCAAAACTTGCAAAAAAAATTCTACAGAAATTCGGGGAAAAAATTAGAAAAATTTACAAAATCTTCACAACAAAACTTGAGCGGTGGAACTGCTTTGTAACGCCTGTCGCGCCGTCCCGTCCGCAGCCCAACCTGCCCCGCGACACGGAGCGCGGGTTCGCGCAGGTGCGGGTCTTCAGCAGCCTCCCCTGCAACGTGACGCTGTCGGGCAGCGGCGGCAGCGACGCCGCCAGCATCGAGCCCTTCAACCTGCCGTCCATGGGCTACTGGGAGCGGCTCGACTTCGCGGCCGAGGGCTCGGCGGACCTGAGCCTCAGCGTCAAAGGGTCGTGCGTGGACGACTACAGCGCCAAGCTGACCATCGAAGAGAAAAATGTACGGGATCAGGAGGGAGGGAGGGGGAGACGGGGGAATCGCAGACCGTGCGAAACTGACGTCACTGTAAATCGAGGAGTCTCGTGAAAAGATTCTGGGGAAGCGACATTTTGACCCCGATTTCGTCGCTCCTACACTGTGAGAAAAACCGTACTTCATACAACTAAACAACGGTTTTGTATTAAGTATTAACGGTGTACGGTTTTTGTTACCGTACATCACTAATTTGCCCTATACTGAGTACAATTTTAGTACAATATTTTGTTGTACTTCGAAATAACGGTAAAAAATTGTAGTTAAATCGTAGTTTTTTCTCACAGTGCACACGGGCGACGTTCAGTAACATCGCTCGTTTAGAGTCGTTTTGAGACATTTTCGGTCACAAATAAGACTCAAATTGAGTCATTTTCGTGAATTATGCTTCATTGAAGCGATAAAGACCTGTGTTACTCTCTTTGGGTGAGGAAAGTGACTCAAACTTTTACAGTGATTTCGGAGGCGCGGTGCGCGAGTGCGATGTGTTGCCAATGCTAAAGGCGCGAGCGACACAGCGCTACTCGACTCGACACTCCAAGGGTAATAGGGGGGGGGGGGGGAGGGCACTTCGAGAAATCATTGTGCGTGGCCCCCAAAAGCTCATTTCAAAAATCTTTAAAAATATTATAAAACTAAATTTAATCAAACAATACAGAAAAATCCGAAAAATCGAGAAAAAGGGAACAAAAACCCGAAATAAAACGAAAACAATAGGGTATTTCAAAGGAGCTCTGCCCGGAAGTAAGAAGAACAAAACCGCATTCAGATAGCTGTGGTGGGGGCGGGCGAGGGGAGGAGCGGCGGGTGGTAGGGGAGCCTCCCCGCCCGCCCGCTGCTCCTCCGCTCGCCCGCCCCCACCAGCGCTCTCTGTATCCGGTTTTGTTCTTCTTACTTCCGGGCAGCGCTCCATTGATTGAAATACCCTATTCAGAAATGAGGGTGAAAGAAAAATATTTTTCAAAATTGACAGAAATCTTCCTTGAAAAATCAAAACAAAAATCAAAACAGATTATAAAAAAATCAAAAGTCAAAAAATATTAGTGTACACATTTTGCATGAGTGATCCCTCCCTCGCGACACGCCACACTCACACTCACTGTGCTGCCCAGGCCGTGTCCTTCCACCTGTACCTCAAGGACCCCTCCGCCAAACAAGTGACCACCGGCGGACCGTACGTGGACGAGTTCTTCAAGGATGCTGTCGCGAAGGTGAGGATCATGTATCGCTTCGACAGCGGCTCCAGCCACAGCGTGAACTTCAAGGCCGACGGCAGGGACAAGACATTCGACTTGGACGCCTCGGCCGGCGTGTACGAAATGAAAGACCTCGAACCTGCCCAGTAAGTGTCTAACAAAACAATACGCTTACTTTCTTTTTGCGCACTGACGGAGAATGAAAAGAGCTTCTACGTCGCTTTCAACAGGTACACAATTACAGTCGACGGCAAGCCCGTTGCCGACGTGCCGTACCTCGATGTCGGAGGATTTTACTACCTCCTCGTGGACTCGGTGAGCCTCGCCGCTTCGCCTCGCGCACTCGATCGCTTCGGCAGAACAGTAACTCATGTCCTCCTCCATGTCGCTCTGTCACGCAGACCGCTTCGCCCATGGCCACCCTCCTGACCGTGATCCCGGCCAACGAGCTCAGCCTCTTCTGGCAGATGCCGCAGTACATTATCATCAGTGTCGCCGAGATCATGGTGTCCGTCACCGGAAACGAGTTTTCTTTCACTCAGGTGTGGAAAAAAAAACAAACGAAAATTGGAGCCGAAAATCTCAAGTTACGTCATTCTATATTGCACTATACTACGCGTTGTTTTTTTTCGGTCGCCCAGGCGCCCAACAGCATGAAGGCAGTGGTGTTCTCAGCCTGGCTGATCACGGATGCGTTCGGCAACGCTATCATCATCATCATCGAGAGCGTCAAGATCTTCCCCAGACAGGTGGGAGTGATATGTACCGGTGCGCCGGCGCGGCAGTGTATAGCACCCTGCACACACCCTCCTACGGCCACGTTTTGATCACAGTCATTGCCCTCTTAACCACTTTGCATTTCCAGTCGGACGAGATTTTCCTGTTCGCCGGCCTCATGGTGTTCATCATGCTCGTCTTCATCTGGCTGGCGGTGCAGTACAAGCCCGTGGAGCCGCCAGCCTCCGAGGAGGAGGAGGAGGACACGGCACCGGCCAAGGACAAGAAAAGGAACTCCATGCTCGACCCGGCCATGGCTCAAGACAAGGACTGATACCACAAGAAATTAAAACTCGGATCGTGTCTTTTCTTTATCTTAATTATTATTATTATTATCATTATTGTTATTATTATAAACTACAACTTGTGTGCGTGTATTTTTGCGTCGGGGTCGAGATTGAACTGGTAAAACAAATGTATAGTTATGCATCACATGATGCATAGCTCCTGATGCGTTGATACACTATGAGATGCATAGTTCTTACAAAACATTGGCTGATGTATAGTTTTGTGACATTTTGGGAGTGTAGAGATGACTATACAATTGGGTTAGCATGGTATCTCTATGCTTTTACATGTGGAGCCTCACCCAAATGCATACTCCTATACATCACAAAATTTTTAACTTCTATGCATTTACGAAGTGCACAGATGTTAGGCATGTTGTCATGTAGCTCCCACTTCACACCATATCGTGCATAGAAGTGCAAAATAAACACCATGATATATATGAAAACAATACATTCGTTTTACCAGTGTGTGTATCGCCCCGAAGTATTGTTTGCAAACGTTCGGATACTGGCTGAACCCAACCGTCCTCCTTCTCTCTTTCTCTCACTCGTCACGAATGAGAGTGTGAGAGATAGCAAGACAGTCGGGTAAGCCAGTATACGACCGATTGCACACACTGCCCTGAAGCAGCCCAGCTCGGCACCTGACGACGGGCACGTGTCGATGTGCTGCGAGAAAAACGAATCAGAAGGCCAATTAAAGTACACACGGATTTAGGGGAAACCAAAAAGGCGCTCGCGGAAACCTCGTCTGTTTACAAGCGCACCAACCATGGCATTGACAGCGTGCATATTGGCGTGTATAGGATTTTCCTAATTATGAGAAGTACTTAACGAGAGCCTTAAAAAAACATCGGAACGTTTCCGTGCAAGTTCCCCCTGATGCCTATACCTGTTGTAGTAAATGTGGAAGGAAGGCGCCTGCCATTACTAAGTTATACCGTCCCGCCAAGCATGTACGTCTGCGGGTTGCGCGATTGCACAGGACGAGTGGCGTCCATCGTATGTCTACGGTGGGGCCGCGGCCCTGCCGTATTTTTGAAAAAAAGGAGATAGGTTTTGTGCCAGAGGACGCATTTTTTTTTCCGCAAAAAGGGTATGATTTGGGTCGAGAAGGTAGGTAGGTCGAGCCTCTGGCCCCGTCGTAAAATAAAATGCGATGGTCGGCACTGCACAGGACCGCGGTCTTAATGTGAAAACTGGTACACCTAAAAGTGTAAAAGTAAAATCAAAAGAGCGTAGGGATCACAATGGAGGAGTAGAATTTGTCACTCTTAGGAGAGCGTCTTTTCTGTATCAAATTTCTATGCTCCTGGGAGAGCGAGACAGATTAACATCGCTCCATTAGAATCATTTTGATGACGTTTTCGGCGATGTACGAGACTTTTTTTTGAGACAAGTCATAAAACGTCAATCTACTCGAGCGATTTTAAAATATCCGAAAAGACTCGTTTTGAGTCGTTTTAGCGAACGTCACTTTTGCTGAGCAATGACAAAAAAAAAACGCTTCGCTCACTACGGGCGAGAAATGTGACTTTTATATTTTCCAGTGATGTGTTCGTCGTGGATGTCTAGAGCTCAGTCATGTGAACAATCAGTACGGGATGCCTTGAGGCGGGTATGTGCGGCGGGGCGTGGCGCCGCTCAGCGATGCGTACACTTGGTAAAATAAACGTCACTGAGTGCGCGGTTTTCAGAGCAGCTGGCCGGTTATATAAGCAGAGAGACCCATAACGAAAAACATTCTCGTCCAAGCGAGAACATGGCGAGGGTTCTGATACTGGTGAGTATCTGACAGACTGAGTTCGAGCGTCGCCGAGGGGGAAACAACTCTGAATTTTTGTGAACAAATTTTGTGAATTTTTGTGAAATTTAGGGCATTTTTCTGATCGTTTGCAAAGTTTTATATAATTTTTCTGAATATTTGCTTAAACTTAACCTGATTTTTTTTTACATTTTTATGCATTTTCCTCATGAATTTCTCTGAATTTTCCCGAATTTTGAGATGTACAAAAATTTTAGAGTTCTTTCCCCTCTCGAGCGTCACTGCGTGACCTGTGCAGTGAAGTCCAGTCCGAGAGTGCCCACATTCGTTCTGTCGCAGGCTCTGTGCGTGGTGGGCTTCGCCCTGCTGCTGGAGGCCCAGCGCCAGGGTGGCGAGCGCGGCCGTGAAGGTCACGGTCGTCACGGAGGTCACGGTCGTCACGAAGGTCGTGACAAACCCGACGGTCCCCCCGGTGGCCGCGGACGTCATGGTGGCCACGGAGGCCACGGAGGTCATGGAAGACACGGAGGTCACGGAGGCCATGGCCATGGTGGCCGCGGAGGTCATGGTGGACGCGGACACGGTCCTCATCCTCCACGCAACGGCACCTGGCCCGTACCTCCCAACGGCACCTGGCCCGTCCCTCCTAACGGCACCTGGCCCGTACCTCCCAACGGCACCTGGCCCGTACCTCCTAACGGCACCTGGCCCGTCCCTCCTAACGGCACCTGGCCCGTCCCTCCTAACGGCACCTGGCCCGTACCTCCCAACGGCACCTGGCCCGTACCTCCTAACGGCACCTGGCCCGTCCCTCCTAACGGCACCTGGCCCGTCCCTGACAACGGCACCTGGCCCGTCCCTCCTAACGGCACCTGGCCCGTCCCTGACAACGGTACCTGGCCCGTCCCTCCTAACGGCACCTGGCCCGTCCCTGACAACAGCACCTGGCCCGTCCCTCCTAACGGCACCTGGCCCGTCCCTGACAACGGTACCTGGCCCGTCCCTCCTAACGGCACCTGGCCCGTCCCTGACAACAGCACCTGGCCCGTCCCTCCTAACGGCACCTGGCCCGTCCCTGACAACAGCACCTGGCCCGTCCCTGACAACAGCACCGCCTTCGTCAATCTCACCCTCTCCGCCTGAGGACTGAGCCTGACGCCGACAGGCGCGCCGTCCTGAGGAGCTTCATCCGCTTGCCGAGGATCATCAAATTTACACATGGAATAAACACCTGCCCATTGGAAATATTGTGTCCTTATTACTACTCCGAGTGTTCCCTGCGGCCCCGAGGAGACGTTTAAGCAGTGCGGGCTGCTGACGTGGCGAGGCGCGGGCGGAGGGCGCGCGGGCTCAACCCGGCCCCCCGGCCCCATGGTCCAACTGTGGATGGTTCCGATCAGCGCTGGCTCCTCCCACCGGCCCCCCACCCGTGCGCCCGCTGGTCCAGTGGGGCCCGTGGCCCGTGGGGCGGCGGGGGGCTCCGCCCGGTGCGCGTGGGGGCGCCCGGCCCGGGGCCGCGCGGGGGCGTGCGCACGCAGCAGCGGGGCCAAACCCCGACGCGCGCCCCTGCGAGGCGGACAACGCGCTCGGCAGCGGAGGCCAGCGGACCGCAGCCCAGTCCAGTCCAGCTCGCGAGGAGGTAGACAGACAGACAGAAAGAGTGCTGCTGGTGCTGCTGCTGCTGCTGCTGGTGGTGCTCGGAGGCGTTCGCAGGGGTGGGAGCGCTCGCGGCGGGTCCGGGTCCGGCAGCCTCAGCACTGCTCAGCCCTGCTCAGCACTGCTCAGCACGCGCAGGCGATGGGTCCCCGCCCCCGGCGCTGCGGCGGCCCCGGCGGCCTCGCCCAGCTGCTGCTGCTGTGCCTGTGCCTGCAGCTCGTCGTCAGGAGCCTCGCCGCGGACAACGGCTGGAAGCGCCCCGGCTGCCACCGCGTCGGTGAGTGTCTCGTCTTCTGCCCTCTGGAGGGAGATCCCCGAGAGGTCTTTCACTCAAAAATATCAGTGTTTCTATACCCTGAACAACCTCTCTAGAAAATCAGAAAGAAAAAAACATCAGGAAAAATAGAGGAAAATCATGAAACACCAGAAAAATCGGTGTATACGCTTGAATTTATAGAGAAGGATCCCTCTGGGAGACCGCAATGTAAGTGTGTGAATGTCACACTGCTTGTACAAGAACCACGACCACGGGGAAACAACGCGGAAATTTTTGTACACCTCGTAATTCTGAAAAATTCAGAAAAATATAGAAATGTTCGGAAGAATTCGGAACACTTCAGAAAAATGCAGAAAAATTTAGGAAAAATTCAGGAAAAAATCAAGAATAAATTACAAAATGTATTCAAACATTCATCAAGTCTGTCATCAAAATTCGGAGTCGTTTTCCCCCTCGGAAACTATGGACCTCTGCTTTTGGTCACGTGTACGAGTTGAAATTCGCACACTTGGTCGTCCTGAGCCCCCCCCCCCCCCCAAGCCTCCCCCTCCCTTCCCCCCTTTACCCCATCCGCAAACGCAGTGTATAACCCCCCGCCGGTGTCCTTGGCGCTGCGCGCGGCCCGCTGCAAATGCGCAGGTCACACCCGCAAGATCAGCATCCCCGACTGCGTCGAGTTCCACATCACGACCAACGCGTGCCGCGGCTTCTGCGAGTCGTGGAGCATCCCGTCGGCGCTGGAGACGCTGCTCGTCAACCCGCACCAGCCCGTCACCAGCGTGGGCGAGTGCTGCAACATCATGGACACGGAGGACGTGAGTAGCGGCCCGTAGCTGAGGGCTGGGTGGGTAACACTCAAGGGGAAATTAAAAAATAAAAATAAAAAATTTTTTAAAAAAAGGAAAAAACCGGAGTGAACAGTTTTCTCTCTCAATTTATAGGAGCTTACGTGTAGCGTTAATCAGCTGTCAGAACTCTTGCCCCGTCCCACTCCGAAAAAAAAAGACGATTGCTTATGATTGCGGTTACTCGTTAATACTGGCGGAAAATCGTGGATAACCGCGTAACACACTCGCGAAACTCGTTGCACATCAGTTTGTGGAAGAGAGGCCCATGGGCTTTCTTGAGGCGGGTTTATAAGGCAATAGACTAAAAGTGATGTCCTTGATGTCCTTCCCTAGGAGGCAATTGCCCGTATGACCAAAATAAAACCTCTCGTAAAAAATGCTAGGTACTACTGGTAGCGCTCCCGCAGACTTTTATTTTTATTATTAAAAAAAAAAAAAAAAAAAAAAAAAAAAAAAACTCTTGCACCTGTACACCGTGACTCGGGCCTAATCACCAGCTGCGCCGCGGCCTGCTTCCCTCCTGCAGGTGACGGTGCGCGTCATGTGCCTCAACGGCTTCCGGGAGCTCACCTTCAAGTCGGCCAAGAGCTGCTCGTGCTACCACTGCAAGAAGGATTGACCCTTGAGGAGGTAGGTGGGGCGGCCCCCTCCAGGCGGCGTGTCCGGCGGAGGCGGACGCCATCACCTGGACTTGTCGGCCCACCTAGGCGCACCCCACAATGTGCACCATCTCCATCGTCACAACCATCATCATCACCACCACCACCACCACCACCACCACCACCACCACCACCACCACCACCACCGCCGCCATGCACATCACCTCGCCTGATCATCCTTCGAGGAAACGGACTCGTCGCCCCATCAGCATGACGTTTGCAGAACGCGAATGAAAACAAACCGTTCGTCTGTTTACTGAGCCGCTTTCATTTCGCGATGAATATTTTTTCTGTGCGGACTACTTGCGGCTGGATGCACGATATCGTTATGGTGCGCAGTGAAGGGACTCTGGAATGTTTTGTAGTTTTGTCTTTTGGTGGAGGACTTCAAAGGGATAGCGAGTGTGTAGTATGGCGTCTATCACATTGACTACAAATCACACATGTGTGCGTTTTTTGTTTCTTTTTCGAATAAAATTTTGATGGTTTTGCAAACAAATTCAGTGTTGCCAGAAAGTTCGGCAAAAATCCCTTACAATACACCTGTGCGCAACGGGACTGTATCTCCGCCTGCCTACTAGGCAACTCCCCTGCACTCGTGCACAGATGTTGCCTAGTAGGCAGGCGGAGATACAGTCCCGTTACGCACAGGTGTATTGGAAGGGATTTTTGCGTAACTTTCTGGCAACACTAAACAAATTCAACTCTATTAGTGCTTCGAGTGTAATATACTGTAAATGATTTAGATTTTCTTCTCTTTTGTTGTAATGATCATATGGCTTTCTGCTGCAGAACATACTTCTAAAACTGATAAATCAAGAAAGAAAGTAAGAAAAGAACACTTCTGAACACTGCTGCTAACTAAGCTTTTTTTCTGTTATGTAATTTCTTGAATGTAGATTTAGGAACTAGTTTGGGCCGGCGCAGTGTTTGTTCAACTGCTGCGACTTCGACTGCACTTAGCAGCAGGTGTCCCGCCTGGTCCGCTCGACTTAAAAGTGAAAGACTGAGAGAGCGAGAGACCGCAGTGGTTCTGTGTAAACAAGAGTATTGTTGGAAATGACATTTTAAAAAGGGAAAAAAACATTTTTTTTTGCGGATGCCAGGAGCAGGTGACGCGTGGCACCGTGACACTGAAGCTGGTCGCGAACAGATTTGTATTGAGGAAGGCTAAAACATTTTGCACTTATTCTTGATACCATTTAGATTAAATTTAAAATACTTTACCAAAATGTCTAAAATTATGTAACTTGTATCGTGTAATGTTTACACAGGAAATTTTGAGAACACTCCAGCCGTTGCCCCTCAAAAACCGCAGTACTGCATTACAAGAGGGATACGTCGACTTTGTTTCTCATTCGCAGCGATTCGGTGTTACATTTTCGATTTAGTTTTGCCGGTTTGCCCAGTACTTAAAAAAGAAAACATAAAATAGTGATGATATTCATTGTAAGAAATTGAAACGCCCATACCACAAAGCTCTATTGAATGTAATTCAGTAAGAATAAAAGTCTCGATATACAGCTAACCCGGCCTTCTTCATTCAAACACATAAAGACGCACTAGGAGCCAATAAAGTGGTTGGCTCCAGCAAGGGCGAGCCCGACCTCTCCAGTCCAATGACTTTGTTCCAGAGGGCTGAAATAAAAATCTCTTTCGACGCGCTGGTCGCTGAGCCGTGCCGCGCCGTGCCGCGTCGCGCCGCGCGCTCTCCGACACTGTCTTCAAACACCACATGCACTATATTTGCTGAATGCTTGTAGGTCGTGATTGGTTTTGTCGTCCCCCGACACCGCGGGGTACTACAAAGGCAAACCTCCCCTACCCCGTCGTACTCCCCCGCCCCGGCCCGCCGACGCCGCCTCCCCCAGCCCCCGGCCACCGCCGCCGGCGCCCACCCCCGCTTGACCCCGTCGGCAAATAGTCGTACACGGGCGGGCGGCGCGGCCCGCGGCGGCCCCGGCCTCGAGCCGTTCTTTGATCCCGATCCACACACTGGAGAGCTAGGCGACAAGGCGGTTGCCACGAGGCCGATGTCCAGACGACGCCGAGACGACGTCAAACATGCATGGAGGGCACACGAGGATACATATGGTAAAATAAGTGGGTCCTCTGCAAGATCCTAACTCGTTGGCTATAACCACAAGATTTCGCATCAAGTTCTTTATCTGAATTTTGCACTAGTAAAAGTCTACGAAGCATTGCTTCGTATTATGAAGAAAACGCAGCCATTAAAATACAAAGCGAACTTTCTTTGAAATTACAAAGCAATGCTTCGTAGTTTCAAAGAAACGCTACGTAATTACAAATGACTGCTTCGTAAATACGAAGCAATGCGCCTTATGCAATAATGGCTCAGTTCTCTTTGTAGGGGCTACGAAGTAATGCTGTTTCACAGTGTGGTGTGCACATTTTGTGAACTTTTGTGAATTTTCGTTAATTTTTGCAGAATTTTTGTGAATTATTAATTAAATTATACCTAAATTTTTGTAAATTTTCCAGATTTTTAAAAATAGTTTTTCCGAATTTTTCTAAATTACTAGCTGTACAAAAACTGAAGAGTTCTTTACCCTTCATAGATTCAAGAAACGGCTTCTCAAAGTGTTTACGTACGCGGCTAATCTCGTATACATGTGTCACTTATCCCGGCACGCCACACATTCGGAACCTGAGGTGGTAAGTGGGGTGGCGGCTCCATGAAGTGATCATACCGGAAGGGATTTGGGGGGGGAGGGGGGGGGGAGGGACCAAAAGCGCTTGCAGCGCATATTGAATTCTTAAACAGATACGGAGGCGGCGGGCTCCGAGAGGGGTTGGGGTTGGGCCGGGGGATGGCCTGGGGGCTGGCCTGGGCGGGGACACTTATCGCCTCCGGCGCTAATCCGAGTGTAGTTAGGCCTAGGCGACACGCCAAAGCAACCGCGTCGCCGCGATTACCCTGCAAACAACAAGCAGCTCGGCTTTTCCTCGCGAGCACTGAAAATAAAGAGATGTTGACGTAAGAAAGCATTTTCACCCTGGCAAGATTAGATTTCTCTCGCTCTGTTGGAACGATATTTTTAAAATGCCACGCCATTTGAGTTACAGTTGGGGAGTTTCGATCACTCCTTTTAAGTGAATAGATTCCGAATCACAATATCACCAAACTTGGGTGATTTTCTAGAATCTCCCTCAATACGAGCGAGATTCCTTTGTCACCACCTCAACAGAGTCTAGGAGGAAAATCCCGCTCCTTTTATAGGCATATGACCCTTGCATGTACAGTGCAAAGGCATCAACTGCCGTGCATGCATACCCTTGTTGACAGGAATATACGTATACGAGCCGTCAACCATACCAGATCGCATCGGTCGCGAGGAGGATTGTGCAAAGGTGGCGAGGGCGGGCGCACTACCGATCTTGCTTGTCACGTATCGAATGGTTTCGCGGATTCAAATTCACAATTCCCACGAATCCGGAGGAAGAGTGTAGGGGAAGGGGGAGGGAGACAGGCGCGGCGGCGGCGCAAGGCCTCCCTGGGCAGACTGTCCGCTCCGGCGCGGCTGACAGTGATGCTATGAACTGCACACGGTGGAACTGCATATCCAACTCGTTGGAGCGAATAAGGTGAGGGGGAAACAACTCTAAAATTATTGTGCGCCCAAAATTCAGAAAAATTGAGGAAAATCCAGGAAACTTTCCAAAAAATTTCAGAACAACACAGAAAAATAATGAAAACTTCAGGGGAAAAAGAATCAGAAAAATTTAAGAAAATTCACAAAAAAAAATAAAAAAAAAAAGAAAAATTCAAGCAAAAATTCACAAAATTTCAAAATCTGCCCTCCAAAATTCAGAGTTATTTTTCCCCCTCGGAATAAGCAGGGCTCTGAATTCTAAATATGGTCTCCTCGCAGACATGCAAATAGTCGCGGGTACCGGCGGCCCGCGCACTTGGGGCAGCCGGATGACGTCTGTTCTTCCCCGTCGGGCCGCGGGTGTGACGTCAGCACGGCGCGGCGGCGCGGCAGGGTGAAGCAGCAGCAGCAGCGAACTGGTTCAGAAGAGCGCTCTCCTCGCTCTGTCTCTCTTGCCGCTATAAGGCGCGCATCCAGAGAGAGAGAGAGAGAGAGAGATGAACTGAGAGGGCAAATAAAGATTACTCTTCTGAATAAGTCTGAAGCGGCACCAGTAAGGCTGTAAGGAAGCTTACGCTGACCTGGAGCTGCTGCTGGAACTCCCCCCCCCTTTTCTCCCTCACCTTCAGGCCCGCACCGCCCACGGCCCACTGCCAGGCATTTTGGCAGCCCATCTAGCGCATCTCAGTCCGTTCATCAAATAACGTGCGAGTCATAAATACTGAAATGGATTACCCCTTCCCGGTCCTGCAGTACGGGTCATTTCGAGAACGGACACGACGCACGCAAGGAGGACACGCAACGTTAATGAAATGGCCATCTAAATGGGGGAGATTTGAACGACACGGCCGCGCGCATTCAGTAACCCTTAGGCTCTTCCTGACTTATTTCGCCTCACGTACGTATTAATTTCCTAGCTTCCTACATCCCCTAGTTACGTTCCGTACGTACAAGATGAGTAGCAAAGCTCATTTAAGTAAAACACCTTTGACTATGAAGATAGGTGCCTACCCAAAACACTGAGGGAAATTCCAACATTTTTTAGGAGACTTAACTCTCTCAAAATCTGAGGAGTTTTGTTATAAAATCAAGAGATGAGTTTCTCAAAGTTTTCACTCCTACCACCCCACCCCTACGCCCGACAAAATTAAATAAAGAAAAAAATCAGACATTGTTTTTACCGTGTTAATTAGGTGGTCCACCCGAAGATGTACGCGGAGTGTTTATCTTGAGTTTCGTCTTTACTGTGAAAAACCGAGGCGGAGAGGCGCGCGAGGGGCGGAGGTGGATCAGCAGCGGGGAGGTGGGGCTGCTGCTAATAACTGCGCGCTGGAAGAGGCGAAGCGGCCAGGAAAGGGAGAGCACTAAAATCACACAACACGCGCGCAACGTTCATTTGGCTCTTCCATTCCATTCGTCCATCTCTCCGCGGCGCTCCGCGGCCACCTTCAGCGGGCAGTGAGTAGGAACGAGAGAGAAAATGGGCAATAGGGGGGTAGTTGCGAAACACGAGTTGCGGCGAGCCGGGTGGTGCAGCAGTCCCGCATGGTGGGGGGGGGGGGAGAGAGAGAGAGAGAGAGAGAGAGAGAGAGAGAGAGAGAGAGAGAGAGAGAGAGAGAGAGAGAGAGAGAGAGAGAGAGAGAGAGAGAGATAATGAATTTAAATTTTTGAATTTGAATTTGTTTATTGACAGCTCCTATACAAAAGGGCTATGGCCCCACTTCAGCATAGAAGCTGGCTCTCATGAATTACAAAAATATACACGAGTCGAGTGAGAGAGAGACAGTATGCACGAGTCGAGTGAAAGAGAGACAGTATGCACGAGCCGAGTGAGAGAGAGACGATAGTCGCGTGAGCTGCGGGGCGGGGGCGTCGCTGCTGCTGCAAATAATCCGTTAGATGCTTGTACGCCCCGCCGTTACCCGCTGCGTCGTTATTACGGGCAGCCGCGAGGGGCTTAATGGTCACGTGACGACGCGGGGCGCGTCCGCGTGGGTGTGGGCGGCGGGAGAGTGTGGCCCGGAGGACACACGGGGGACCCGGAGGCCCCGGAGGATCCGGAGGCAGCCGCGCTCAGGCGCCCCGCCCCGGGCTCCGGGTCTCACAGGCTCAGGCCGCTATCAGGCCAACCGCAGCATAGGGGAGGGACTCGCAAGCCGCCGCGCGCCAGCACGGCCAGCCAAGGCTGCGGTGTGTGCGGGTGTCACGAGGTGAAAATCAGTTTTGGTGTACAGCCAAGGATTAAACTTGTATCAAATATTTCGTCATCTGCCCCTCTCATCTCCCGTTTTTCTTAAAGAATGAAAGAGTGCTATGATCTAAATGTTGCCGACGTGTGTTTGCATTTGCTTGGCCGCGAAAGTATATAGACAGATGAAAAAATGTTCTTCCCACAGGTAAGATGAACGAAGGAGGAAAGAGGACACGGACAGCGAAAAATAAGAATGACGAAAGTTTATTTTATCTTATTGATATTTCTCTACCAATAAAAACTGTCCTAAGAACGATGACAAATGAAGATGGTTAGTGGTACGGTACGGAGAAGAAAGAAAAGTTTACCATCACATGGGAAGGACTTTCTCGTTCCATATCAGTTCTACAGAAGAACAACTATGTGTGCGCAGGTATATTTAGAGAGTAACAATGAAGGGGCAGGATAACAACCAATTCTCATCACAGTTCGTTTACACAAATGTCAAAATAAGATCTACCAAACAAGATAGCATAGAAATGAAACCACACAGCACTGGACTTCGTTTCTAAGCTTTAATAAAACTGCGAACGCGCTCGCTGGTGCCGTCGTCGTTACACCAAAATAAACTAACATTCTTTGCACCATTGAAAATAAATCACATGATCATCACCATGTTAAAACAGCGCATACTTATATTTTCAGCTCTGCCCAAATTAGGGTAATGAAACTCCGACCTATACCTATTTTGTGTTAAATATTACCATTAATTTACAACAATATTTTCGACAGTGAGCGCACTCACTGAATTTTTTATGTACTATTTTGTACATGGCACACGCATAAGTTACGTACAAAATTCTCTCATAGTTTTATCCTTTTTCTTTCCTTTTTTTAATACCCTGGAAATCCAAGTGTGTGAATGCCGCACACTTGTAAGTGTGCGAGGATTCATTCGCACTCTTGGCGACTCAAACGAGTGAATATTCTGGGAAAGTTCACACTTTTTGAATGACTAAGAGTGTGCGAATGAATCCTTCGCACACCTGCCTACAAGTGCACGACATTCACACTCATTTGGGTTTCCAGTGTATAGGTATGTACGGAGCCCGAAACTATACGTAAATCAGTAAGACACTTTACGTAATGATGTGCCATGCGCCTGTAGACCTACGTAAAAGCCCTGTACAAAATAGTCTGTCATATTCAAAGGGGAAAACAACTCTGAAATGTTTGTACTCCTCGTTCTTAATAAAAATTCAGGAAAATTCAGAGAAAATTAACAAATATTCAGGACAATGCAGGAAAATTCAGAGAAATTCGGGCAAATTTAGAGAAATTCAGGAAAATTAAGAAAGATTTTGGACAGCCTAGAAAGCAAAAATTCAGAAAATTTGTGTAGCAAAATTCCGAGTTGTTTCCCCCTCGGTCCCGCGCCGGGCCGGGCCGGGCCGGCTCAGTCGCCGCGGTTGTTGATGACCATGGGCAGCTGGCGCACCTGCTCGACGAGCGCGGCGGGCCCGGCCGGCCCCGCGGGCCCCGTGGCGCGGTAGCGCAGCCCCTCGCACGACGCCTCGCTGGAGCGGCACACCTGGCAGCTGCAGCGCCGCGCCTCCAGGTACTCGTAGCGCTCCGTGCCGGGCTCCACGCCCTCCTGGCAGTGGCGCAGCGTCACCACGCGCGGCTCGTGCGCCTCGTGGATGCAGACCGGGTGGTGCGAGCGCTTGTACGGGAAGCGGTAGTCCGAGATCTGCCGGCCGACCACGAAAATACGGCAAAATTAGTGATTTTGATACAAAAAGGTTTCATCGCCTGGAAATGACGATTTCAGTTTCTTACTCTATCATTCCTTAGTTTAAAGACCGTTCTACCGGTGGTTCAACCAAAATTACGTGTATTGATACATTTGTGTAATTGCCCGTATGATAGGAGGTTCGCAAAAGAGGGAGCACGAAATATTTTTCAGAACACTTCATTTTCTGATGGAGAAGTCGATGGGAGGGAAGATATGTGCACAACTGCACTTGGACTTGGCAACCCAAGTCTACTTAGAGCAGGCGCCGGGCAGGCCGCCGCGTAGCGTTGGCGAGGCAGCCTGAGGGGTAGGCACGACGGCCGCTCGCCTGCTGGGCAGGCTGCCTACCCAGCGTTCCGCGGGCGCGCCGCCGCGCCACCTTCTGCAGCAGGCTGATTCCGAACAGCGTTCAGTAGTGTCCTCTCTCAACAGGTTCGCCGCAGCGGCGTCCTGTTGTCGTATTCCTAAAGTCGGTTTCGTTCGCGTTTCGTCTCTTGTCATGGGGCGAAGCCATAAGGAGCAAGAGAGAGGACACTACTAACCGCTTTCGCGAATCAGACGGCTGCCTGCATGCGGGAGGGCTGCGGTAGCCACAGGCATGCAACAGGAAAACTCTGCTTTAGGTGCGATCCGAGTACGACAGAACACAGAAACGGTCCAGGGATCGCCAGGGATCGCGGTGTGTGTAGTGTAAGCCGGCCGAATATAAAAGTCACCCTTCCCGCCCCAGCAGAGCGTGTGTGCGCGGGCGGGCGGGCCGGGCACGTCAAACACGCCTGCTGGGGTGAGGGACAGGGGAGGGGGGGGGGGAGAGAGAGAGTGCTTAGGAGAGGACAGAGCGCGGGGAACAGGGCGGCGCGGACCAGGTCTGCCAGGGGAAACGAACTGAGGGGGTGGCTTGAAGGAATATACACTCTCATCCCCGTGGGGAAAACAGTTCTAAATTTTGGTGGGCAAATTTTGTGAATTTTCGTGAGTTTTTGTGATGTTTATTGAAGTTTTGCTTGAATTTTACCTAATTTTTGTTCGATTTTTCTTATTTTTTTGATTTTTTTTTCCTTCTGATTTTCATTAAATTTTTCTTAATTTCGAGGTGAACAAAAATTTCTGAGTTGTTTCCCGCTCGCGCACTCCGCGCCTGCTAGCCACGATGTAGTTAATACGGTGTCGGCTCTCCGCGCTGCTGCGGCCGAAAAGGCGGCCACGCAATGGCGGCAGGTTCGTAGTTCCAGAAGTGCCGCCAGGCCAGGGACGCTTGCGTCGACCGATTCCGGGCGAGGGGAAGGGAGAGGGGGCGGATTCAGTGCATTCAGTGCGCCGCTCCCCCCGTCTCCTCTCCCCCCGCCCGGAATCGGTCGACACAATAAGCGCCCCTGGCGGCACCTCTAGAACTACGAACCTGCCACCGTATTAACTACATCGTGCTGCTGGCTCAAGGTGGCCCCACAATGGCCGGAATCCGACCGTCCGTCAGTCAGTCAGTCACTCGTTTTAGCTTCTCTCGTCCATTATTTTAGATGATTATCAACTGAAGTGGTTCCTTCTATATGAAAAGTCCGGATTTGAAAAGTTCAGAAGGATAAAAGTCAGTCAAACAAGTGTAAAGAAGTGACTGACGGGTGAAATATGACTGACTGACGGCGGATTCCGGCCATTGTGGGGCCACCTTCACGCTAGCTCCAGCTAGCTCCAGCTAGCTCACCTCGTTGGAGTCGCAGCGGCCCCAGCAGCTCGTCACGCTCACGTGGTCGAAGCACGTCCGGCCGTTGCGGTCGGAGCGCGACACGGTGCTGTTGTAGACGCGCGGGTGGCACTCGAGCGTGGTGCGCACGTCCACGCCGGCGGGCCGCGGCTCACGCTCCTCGGCCGGCGAGTCGCAGCGGGCCGCGCGCAGCGCCAGCAGCGCCAGCAGCGCGAGCGGCGCCCAGGCGGCGCTGCAACAGAACCAGGTAAAGTTACGGGCTTAGGCGGTTTAGGCTCAAGGTAGGAAGGGTTAGGTTATTCGGTTGGGTTAGGTGAGGTCGTTTTAGGTTAGGTATAGGGTTGCAGGCGGAGAAAATAAATTAGTTCCCCAGACCAAAATTTTATTAACTTATTCAAGAAGACACCAAATCGTTTTTGGTTCCAAATGCTGACGCTTTAGTGGTCAGATCCACGTTTTCATCGCGTTTTCGTCACCTGAACTATTATTTGGTAGCTGAAATTAACACGTGTTGGTTACAAGGACGAAAACAAATCAAAAAATGCCACCTCCCCTGGTGCCTTCTCATAGGGCTGTCTATTTCTAGAAATACTTAATTTAGCGAAATATTTCGATCTTCGGATAATGTACTAGTTTGCGGCAGCGGCGGCTGCAGATCCGCTGTCCGGTGGCAGCGACCCGTGCAGTACGTGAGTGGGAAAATGGGGGGGGGGGGGGGGAGGGTGGTCATTCGGCGACGTGACATGTGCTGCATCAATCACCAGCCGGTCCTGGCGGGGCTGGGGTGCACCCCCCTGCACGCATTGTGCCCCGGGCAAACAGCAGGGCTTATTTAGCCGGCGGCGCGGGGGGGGCAACCAGCAAAGCATACACGCGGTCCGTAACTTTACCGATTCACAATACAAGCCGTGTATTTTTTATTTTAAATACTATAATAATGTGTATTCGTTTTAAATTGTTGGAGCGAGCCTGAAGGGGGGTAGGGGGGCACCCGACGGGGCGGCAAAAGCTGAATGGGACTCAACCCGTGTTGCGCCCGTTGCGCCCCCAGAGGCCAAGCTGTTGCTGTTTTGTTTACGGCGCAGGGGCATTCCTCGCCCCGCCTGGCACGCACCTCGCCCCGCCTCGCCCGAGGCCCACTTTCAGTTGCGACATACCGCACCCGCCTCGGCCCGCGAGCGCCGGTAGTGCAACGCAACACCCGGAACGCCCCGGCGCTAGGCGGGGCGCCGCGGAGGCCAAAGCATTCCGACGAAATTGAGTCGAGTCGGGGCGTTTGGTGATCCGGGCGGGGCGGGGCGGGGCGGGGCGGGCGCGGCCCGGGTGCGCGGCGCGCGTGCAGCGCCAGGGAGGGGAGGAGCCGAGAGGGAAAAGCGACCTACTCTCCTTGTGAAACCTGAGACCTATAGGAACAACATATCGGAAGGTGGTGAAAAGTGTTTTGTGTTGCAGCGCGGAGCGGGGACTTTTGACAAAATATACTAGGTAGGGGCAAGTGAGACACGTGTCAGGCTGAGCTAACAGTAACCCCCCCCCCCTCTCCTCCTCCTCTTTTTGAGTTACGCCGACCTGATACATGCAGTTTCTTTTTTAACACGTTGCTGAAGTCTGAGTTGAAATTTATAGCTGTCCTCAGCTGCCCGTGCCGAAGCAACGATCTGCGTTGCGCGTCGTGCTCATCCCCTTGTAGTTAAAACGACACATTTGACGTCACCTTCAATTTTGACTTTGATTTTGATTGTAATCGCTGCTTTAATGCGACCAAATTGTCTTACGGAAGAATTTTAATTGTAAGGTTCGGGAAATTTCGTATGTAAGATTTACTTTGTTAAATGTTCCTCAAAATTCCGTCAGAACACTGGAAAAGCAAAGGTGTGACTCAACACCTTTACAGGGGTGTTAAAAATTTAATGCCTTTGCAAAGGTATTAAAACCGCCCAAAGGCAATTAATTTTAATACCTTTACGACAGTTGAGTTGTTAAGTCACACCTTTGTTTTTCGTGTAAATCGATTGAAGTATGCACATCTTGAGTTCAAGTGGCCCATGGCCGGAGACCTCCCCTCCCGTGACGCCGACACTGCCATGCCGTAGCCGCGGGGCGATATTGTCCTGTGCTGTCCGGCTTTACATAGAGCTGGACGAGCTATAAAGCGCGCCGTGCACCTCATAAAGTGCCGAGGCCGGGCCGGGCCGGGCGGGGGCGGCGCGGCGCGGCGGGGCGAGAGGTGGGCCGCCCTCGGCGTCAGCGTCCTCCTTCTTGCGCGGGCTGATTCCGAACAGCGTTTAGTAGTTAGTGTCCTCTCGCTCGCTCCTTTTGGCGGTGCCCCATGAGTGCGACAAGGAGAGAGAGAGAGATGAAACCACTGAGCGAAATCATCCTATACTGGACCGGGACCGCGCCGCCGCCGCCTGGGGGCGGGAAGTGGAGGGGGCGCCTCCTAACCCGCCGGTCCTTCCCTCCCCCCGCCGCCCTCCCCCATCTGTCCTGGCGTTCGGCCCGTGCCGTGACGCGAGCAGACCTGTTGAGGGACATGAATATTCACGACATCTTGATCGCGGCCTTTGCTGGCTGCAATAGCGCTGGCGGCGGCGGGGCCGTGGCGGGGCCGGGGCCGGTGCGGGGGCGGGTGGAACGGGAGGACACCGACGCGCGGACCGCGCTGTGCTTTTGACGTTCGCGTCGGAGTCGGAAGAGAGGGTGGCGGCACGGCGTTAGCCCGGTCCGGACTGTCCCTAGATTCAGAGGATCGATATGTAGTGCCCTCTCACTCACTCCTAGTGGCCGAGACCCGTGCGCGTGACAAGGACGGAGATACGAAAGCGCTCCTCTGAATCTGACGGGGGTGGACTGCGGACCTGGGAGTCTGCCTGCAGCAGCTGCGGGCCTGGCCGGGCCGGACCACATCATCTGTTAATCGAACTGGGATGAGCCCGGCGCCCCGCCCCGCCCCGCCCCGCTTCGCCCCGCCCCGCCCCGCCGACGTCTCCCTCCCTATTCCCCTCACGTGCCGGCCCGAGCGGCCTATCAGCTGCCGGTCTATTAGGACCCACCGGCAGATTATTCTCGCCCCCTGCTGCTGAAGACCCGTGCGGTGAGATGTCACCGCCAAGCCAACGCCACCACCGTTCGCTTGGGAACCTAACTTTTTTTCATAAATAAAGACGAAATCTGTTATTTCTATTTTTTTTGCTCATGAAATAAAACTTCACAGCCAGTCCGGCCCCGGCCATGCGAAGCCACTTCAGCATGAGGTGTCTGCGATAGCCTCTCTACGGTTGCGTCCGCCCGCAACCTTCCCCGTCATTGAACACACGCGCTTCTGATAATCCCCGCTCCCACCCGCTCCGCTCCCTGGCGGCATCGGCATCCGGCGATCCCAGTGCGCGCGCGCGTGCGTGCGTGACTTTAATGATGACGCACGTAAGGGTAGTTGGCTTTGCGGCCCCGAATGGGTCCGTAGAGCCCCACGCGCCCCGACCGGACCGGTCAAACTCCCCCCGAGCTTACGCGGTCGATCCATTTTGCGGATTTAGGACTGGTTGTGGTCATAGAGAACGAAAACGACATTCGCATATTGTCAACTTTCTGACATAGGACACACGGGGCAAGACGTCGCCGACGGCACATCCAGCCGACGCGCGCCGCTGCGGCGGCCCGGCCGGCGGCGGACTTACCGCTCCAGGATCATGGCGGTCGGTGAGGCGGGGCGACGCGGGCGGCTCCTCCGGCTGGCTCCTCCGGGTGGCTCCTCCGGGCGGCTCCTCCGGGCGGCTCCTCCGGGCGGCTCCTCCGGGCGGCTCCGGGGTGTGTCCGGGTCGGGCCGGGCGGCGTGGGGCTCGGAGCGTGGTGCCTCTCCTCCCCGGGACTTGTTGCTCTGCGCCTCGGACACGTCTGGCCTGGCCTGCACCGCGCGAGCCACGCCATGCCGCGCCGCCCCCCAGTGCCGCCCCCACCCCGCCTCCAACCCCCGCCCCTCCGGGGTGCGCATGCGCGCGAGAGCAGGCTGGGCCGGGCCACGGTCACATTTAGCTGTTCCAATCGACCTCTGACCCGCATCTTTAAATGATATGATGAGCCTTTTTTTTTCCAGGTGAGCGTCCCCATGACATATGGGAAACGCCGCAGATGGAACCTTAGTTTGGTTGGCAAGCCACTTTTATATATTCGGTTGTCCAGGGATAATGAGACGATTGCCGCTTCATATTTCAAATCTTTATTGAACAGATACGTGCTCATTCGACGTTGATGTCGAGGGAGACAGTGCTGTCTTCAGCGGGGGGTGGGGGAGGGGGTCCCTGGGAGTCGCTGCTGTTGCCGCTGGGAGGTCCTGGGGGAGGTGCGGGAGGTCCCTGGGAGTCGCTGCCGTTGCCGGGAGGAGGAGGGAGAGGTCCAGAGCCGTTGCGGGGAGGTCCACGTCCGTCGGGACCGTCAGGTCCGCCACGGCCTCCAGGTCCACCGCGGCCTCCAGGACCGCCGCGGCCTCCAGGACCGTCGCGGCCTCCCGGACCGTCGCGGCCTCCGGGGCCACCGCGGCCTCCAGGACCGCCCTGGCCACCCTGGCCGCCTTGGCGCTGAGCCTCCAGCAGCAGGGCGAAGCCCACCACGCACAGAGCCTGCAGATGGAGGATGGACAAGGTAGCAGACACTTCTTCCGACAAACTGGACTCTCGCCGAGGCACATGGGTCGAACGCCGTCACTCACCACAATCAGGATTCTCGCCATTGTTCTAGTAGCTGTGTTAGAGCTGAATGCTGTTCGGGGCTCAGCTTCTTCCTTAAGTACTAATCCACCGGAGCCAGCTGTTGCTGGTATTGGGTTACTAACAGACTAACCTCTGACGTAAGTTTGCACAGATGCTTTGCCAAAAGTATAGTATTATGCTACGCCGTCCCATTTGTCTTGAGATTTAATTTGTTTGCATAGGCCCTCGTGCATACAAACTTTGCGCGGATTAGCACAAGGCGTTTGTTCAGCCCGAAATATGAGACAAATAGGGCGGGTCGAATAGCGGACTCAGGGAAACTGCGTCACCGGGCTGATTATCTACAAAGCAACAAGGCGATTTGCTCGGCCGGTCAGGCGGCTGAACCTCCACGCTCCCCTGAGAACAGCTTTATTGGTTGACGTCCTCGTTGTTGTTGTGGTGGTTGTCGTCGTCCAGGTTGTTGTTGTTGATGACAAGGTTGTTGTTGTTGGCGGCGGGCGCGTTGTCGTCCCGCTGCCGCTGCTGGCTCTCCAGCGCCAGCAGCTTCTGGCGCTTCTCCTCCATGAGGCGCTCGCGGTGCTTGTGGATGTAGTCGTACACGTTGGGCAGCCCCATGATGACGCACGCCGACAGCGCGGAGCGGTAGATGTTCATGTCGGTCGCCTCGTACCTAGAGACAAGCGTGTTGGATCCACCGAAACATCATCCGACAAGGAATAGGCAGGGAAACAACTCTGAACGTTTCGTACACCTCGGAACTCAGGAAAATTCAGAAAAGTTTACAAATATCTAAAAAATTCATGAAAATTCAGGAAAGTTTACAAAAAAATTATCTAAAATTCAAGTAAACATTCACAAAGAGTCAAGAAAATTCAAAAAAAGTGAAGAAAATTTTCAAAAATTTACAGATTGTGTACAACAAAATTCAGAGTCGTTTCCCCCTCGAAGTCGGCTCATCGCCTCGCGGGGCGCACCACTCGTTGGTCCGCTCGTCGTAGCACTCGACGTGGTAGATGGTGGTGACGCCGTTGAAGCCGCCGATGGCGAAGATCATATCATCGATCACCTCGATGGCGAAGTTGGAGCGCGGGTTGTACATGTCCGGGATGGGCGTCCAGGTGTTGGTGATCGGGTTGTATTTCTCGCCGCTGCACATGCGGGAGATGCCGTTGAAGCCGCCTGCGGACAGAGCCAAGGGTGGCGTGACGTCATCAAGGAGGGTGGGGGTCGGGGGAGGAAGTAGGATAGGCAACCAGCTGGTGTGCGCTGCACGTCTGTGCGGCCGGTGGCCTACCCGCCGGGCCGCAGGCGCCAAGGAGGGAGATAATTGTAAAACTGAAGAGCACCCAAAACGTAGAGATTACTCTGTAAATCTAAAGAGCACCCATAACATGGAAATTACTCACCTATCACGAACAGGCAGCCGTGGTACGTGATGCAGGAGACGCCGGAGCGCCGGGACCGCATGGGCGTGATGAGCGACCACTGGTTGGTGTCCAAGTCGTACATCTCGACCGAGTTCATGCACTCCTGGCCGTTGAAGCCCCCCGTGATGTAGATGCGATCTGGTGGGTGCAGTGCACAGAGAAATGTCTCCTCGGTCCTCTGTCTAAAAGCTCCAGTCCAGTGGGGGTGCGGGACGTAAGGTGTAAGCGCTTGCAGCGCTTCACAGACCGTTGAGCGTGGTGGCGCTCGCGTCCGAGCGCTGCATGATCATGGGCGCGATGAGCGACCACTGGTTGGTGCGGTGGTCGTAGCGCTCGGCCGTGTTCTGGCGGTGGTGGCCGTCGTAGCCGCCCATGGCGTACACGAGGTCGCGCAGCACGGCCACGCTCACGTAGCAGCGCCGCGTGTTCATCGGTGCCACCTCGCGCCACGTCTTGTGGACTGCGTGGAAGCAGCGGCACGAGTTGAAGTAGTCCATGCCGTCGAAGCCGCCGATCACGTAGATGTTGAAGCCCACGACGGCGGTGCCGTGGTAGGCGCGGGCGCCCGTCGGGTCCACGTCGTCGACCTGGACCAGGGCGTCGAGGAGGTGGTTAGCGCCCCTTGTACACACGCAGGCCTGTCCGGGCGACATCATGGCGAGCGTCTCCACACCTTGACCCAGCGGTCGGCGCGAGTGTCGTAGGTCTCGATGAAGTTGGTGGGGCTGCCGCCGCTCCAGCCGCCGATGGCAAACAGGATCTCGTGCGGCACCCTGCAACCGAGACGAGTGGCAAAGCAGACGATGTTGGAGTTAAAAATTAAAAGAGAACAAAAAAGGGGAAAGAAAAAACACTGTGAGTTTCAGTGTAAATAGAGTAGCGCTCATTTCGGACAGCTGTTTCTTTTTCTTCAGACGAACTACAGTTTAACACTAATAGTTTTGATCTATCAGTCCAAACCGAGGTCCAAACAATAGTTGTAACTTGTAACTCCAGTCTGACTCGAGAGGGAAACAAGTCTGAATTGTGGTGCACTAATTTTGGGAACTTTTGTGAATTTTTATAAATGTTTGTGAATTTGTGTTTTTTTAATTATTAATTTTTATGAATTTTAACTTGAATTTCACCTCAATTTTTGTAAATCATTGTGAATTTTCCTGATTTTTTTTTTTAATTTCGGAATATTTCTGAAGTACGTGGAATACAAAAATTTCGGACTTGTCGGTCTGTTTGGTGTCCCCTTCCACCCGCGGAGGCGCTCACCTTGGCCGGGCAATCTCCGGCGTGGGGATCTCCCCGTCCTTCTGCGTGATCATCTCCAGGTCGTACAGGAACTTGAGCGTCTCGATGATGATGGGCCGGCACGCCTCGTTGCCCGCCACGTACGGGTGGTCCTTGACGTTCTCCAGGAAGAACTGCGTGTCGAGGAGGCCCAGCCTGGCGTGGACGGAGGAGAGTCGGGGTAGTGAATATGTCCTCGCGTGAGGTGCGCGCGGTTGCTCCCAGAAAAGCGTGAACTTGAATGTCTCTAGTACACGCAAAGAAAAAAAAAAATCTCGTAGCTGAAATTAATTGCGAAAAATTAGCACCTCGGCTTAAACACTTAAGGCTGCGGAAAATTTAACAGCAGGGTAGCTAGAAAATAAGCACCGTAACTTAAAAATTTGCTGAATACAGATGAAAAGTTAGTATACACCTAATATTTGTTTTTCAGAGACGCGAATTATTTTGTGGCGTGTACAATTTGGTGCTCAGTCCGGGCCCAACTTAGCCTTAAACCAAGAACATGCGTTTCGTCCAAGCGAGAAGGGGTTACGTTTTGAGAACAATAAGAGGATTGATTTGGGTCGAAACACTCAACAAGTACAGTGGTACCCGAGCCTATCAAGTGTTTTGCAATCCATGCAAGCCCATTTTGTATGATTCAAGATCACGCTTTTCTGGGTGGTTGGAGGAGGCCAAAGGGGGAACAGCTCTGAAATATTTGTACAGCACCATGGAGTCAGGCTAGGCTAGGGAGACGTAAGGTATGGCGCACCGACACCTATTTAAACACTTTGCGGTGCTTAAATCACAAAATATTGCCATATTTTTAGTGTTGTCGTACACTGTAAAAACCTTGCGAAGAAATGCTTCGCATTACGAAGAAAATCGTTCGTAAGCTGCGAAGCATTTGGCTGCTTTGTATTGCGAAGCATTTTCTTCGTAGTGTGCGAAGAAATTTCATCGCAAGGCGGGGCTTGCGAAGAAAATACTTCGTATTGCGAAGCCTTACGAAGCAGCCAAATTCTTCGCAACGCTGCGAAGAATTTTCTTCGTAAGAATTTTACAGTGTATTCCTAAAGTTGCATAGATGAAAACTGTGGAGCTCATTTTTCCCATACCTTGAAGTGTATGGGTTATATATACAATAAAGCCGATGGGACAACGTCATGCAGAATCGTGGGAGAGAGAAAGACAGCTTTGGGAACTTATTTAAACACTTTCTGTCGAAACTACGTAATTATCATCATGGCTGAATCTTTATATGGCAACTAATGATGTAACCAAAGAAAACTGTGGAGTTCAATTTTGATATTTTTACCTTTCTAATATTTTTAGAGGCTAGAAAACCGGACCTCTCTCTCCCACGATTCTGCATGACGTTGTCCCGCCGGTTACTACCTTGCGTCTCCCTAGCCTAGCCTGACTCCATGACAGCACGTAGTTCTGAAAAATTCTGGAAAATTCAGATAAATTAAAAAAAAAACTGAAATTCAGGAAAATTTACAAAATTCAATAAAAAATTACAAAAATTGAAGAACGGTAGATAAAATTGAGTGTTGTTTCCCCACTCGGAGGAGGCCCTGCCTGATGCTCCTGAGCAGCGCGACGATGTGGTGCTTGCGCGCCTCGGGGTCGTGGTTGACCCAGCGCAGCGCGCACTCCCACACCGCCTCCTCCGACTTGACGTTGAGCTCGTCCGCGGCCAGCATGCGCGCCAGCTCGTGCAGCTCGAGGTGCAGCAGCTCCTCGCTCTCCTGCGCCACCTGCACGAAGTGCCGCATGACGAACTGCTGAGCCTCGCCCTCCAGCGCCCTGCAGAAGTGGTCCCTGTGCGCGCGCGCGCCACCAAGACAAGAAACATTTTAACGCGGGTAAATGGGCGGGCGGGAAGTTTTGAATCGTTCAAAGGTGATGCGGATCGATGTACTTGCCTGGCGAACATGAGGATGCCGATGCAGTTGTCTGGGGCCAGGTTGGCCCGGAGGTAGTCGCAGCACATGTCGAGCACGCCCAGCACGCACAGGTAGTCAGCCGTGACTAGGAGCTGGACGGAGAGTAGGAGTCAGTCCTCCGGAAGAGATTCATCCCTGTACACGCCCGCGGACGGCGCCGCGCACCTGGCACACGTTTCCGCGGGTGATCTCCAGCGAGCGCAGGTACGCGTACTCCAGGATGAGGGTCATGGTCTCGCTAGTGACGCCGTGGAGCAGGATGTCCGTCATCTCACGGCAGTGCAGCGTTGTGGTGAACAGCGCCCTGTGGGGGTCAGAGCAGAGCTGCAGCGTCCGCCCCATCGTGCGTGCGAGCTGGAGAGGACGGGGAACAGGGGAGGGGGGGGGGCACCGGCGCCGCTACCTGAAGTACGTGGAGCAGGCCGAGAGGATGGCGCGGTGGATGGGGAACACGCCGCCGTCCTCGAGCCGGAGCACCGCGTCGCACAGGAGGTTGTTCTGGCGCAGCTCGTACAGGCTCTGCATCGCCTGCGCGCTCATGGAGCGCCCGTTCTTGGTGAGCAGCCGCCGGCCGTCGCCCGCGTTGGCCGCGGAGTCGACGGGGGTCGCGGAGCCGCCCAGGAGCAGCCCGCCGCCTCCGCCGCCAAGTCCCGCGGCCGCCCCCGCGCCGCCCCCAGCGCCGCCCCCGCCCGGCAGGCCCGGACCCACCACCCCCGTGAGAGGAAGCAGCGCAGAGGCAAGGTTAGGGTGGCCGTCGGGCCAGCCGGGGCGGCGATGAGGCCCGACCCGCGGGGTGCGCGGTGAGGCTTACCTGGGCCGTGAGGCGGCAGGCCGAGCCCCGCCCCCGCCCCCGCGCCGGGGTCCATGACGCCGGGGAGGGTCAGGCGCAGGCGACAGCCATGGTCCCCGCACCCGGCCCCGCCGCCGGCCCGCGCCCCGCCCGCCGCGGACCGCGCGACCCCGGGGTGGCACGTGGCTTTTTTTGGCGCGAACCAGACGATGGGTCAGCCAGCCCTGCCGACGGATCGCAGGATCGCATTGATTCTGGTTACCGAGTTTGCGATTTTTATTAAGGTTTTCATGTGGTTTTCATGTCTGCGATGTTGGTACACTCAGCGTCCGCACTGTGCCGCACTGTGCTGGGTTTCTATGGCAGGCACTCCCGGGGTGAACAATGGTGGCCCCCCTGCGCGGTTCTGCCCGCCGAGGCAGGGTGGCGCCGGGTCGGCGGCGATCTGCTCTCCTTTGCCCTGCCCTGCCATGCCCCGCCCGCGCAGCACGCAGATGCTCTACGCCCCCGCAGCCACCAGAGGCCCTGCCCCACCCTGCCCCGCCCTGCCCCGCCCTGCCCCGCCCTGCCCCGCCCTGCCCCGCCCTGCCCCGCCCAGTCACAAAGCCAAGCCGCAGCCAGACGCAGCTCTGCGCAGCGCGTGGCACTGGGCGGGGCGCCTCAAAGCCACCCCGGGGATGCCTCTATGGGGTGCCTCAGGGGCGCTCAGGGGATGCTCTGCGCTGCCCAGCCCCCGCGGATGCCTGCCGGACCGCCGCGCCCACGCCGGCGCCACGCTCCTTGCTTGAATGCCAACGCGCCGCCCCCGCACCGGCGTCGAGCGGACAGCGTTCCGCTCTGCATGAAGCTCGTCCGTGTGTAGTTTTGAATGATTGAACCGGGGTGGGCGAAGGGCGAAGGGCGAAGGGCGTCGCCACTGGTTGCCGTGGAGCCTGAGGGCTTGCGACCATTTAGAGTAATATAGTCGTTGCGGGCTCGGTGACGGCGATGCCACCCACCTGGTCCACCCGGACAATGGCATGCAAATGTCCCTGCCATCAGCCCCGGGCCCGGCGGCGACGCCTCGACGCCTTCGGCGAGCCGGGCCGGGGGCGCCGGGCTGCAGCGCTGCGTCAAAGGCCCTCTTTGGCTCGACGCCTCGCCATCCGCTCAGCCTGGCTCCGTCGGGCGATTTATGCAAACAGCCGAGAGTCTGGGTCATTCAGGTCATGGAGGTCGTCGGACTGGTTCGGTCCGGCGGAACCGTTCATGAGGTGAAAGAGAGCGTCATCAGTCAAAGGCAGGGGGTGGGGTGGGAGGGGGGGGTGCGGGGGGAGGGGGAGGGGGGAGGGGACAAGAGAGAGGCGCCCGGCCCACTCCCGGAATCCCTTCCGGATCCGGGGCCGGGGCCGCGCGGTGCCCCGTACAGAACTAAGCGGCAGTGCGCTTGGCGCTTGGATATTAACCCTATAAGGCATGGCGTTGTATACATACAACACTCGATAAAAAACACTCCCGAGAGCTTAGTTTTCTGAGTTTTTACCTTCCGATGCTTGAAACATGTTCTGGCTCACCCCTGCAATGACTTATGCCGGTCCCCGAGCTTGTCTGGCGTACTCAGTTATACCAAGAGGCTCGCAAAAATGCTGTTTTATCGCAAGCTTCGCGCTGCAATGAGAAACGGCCTATTCCAACATGATAAAAGTGGCATATGGTGGAAACAAAGGTTGGGTCGTGTTGAGGAAGGTTCACCGAACACAATGCATTGTGAAATTCATCGGTGCGACAAATAGGGCAGTCACAGCATCAAAATGAAAATGAGTGTTGTATACGTACAACGCCATGCCCTAGAGGTCGTCGTTTTTGCCAAAAAGCAAAATCAGGCAAATCTCAAGCTTTTTTTTATTTTCGCTCGTTTAGAAATGAGAACCGAAGCTGTCAGACTTCTTATGATATAATATTTCGAAAACAATTCACTAATATTACACTAATATCTGCCCGAAGTAAGACGCGCAGTTTGTGAGAATATGACTTTTGGAGTCCAATTATAGCCAAGATGTAACCTATGTAGACTCTCCACGAGCTGCAGACTGCTAAAGAGTGTTGCTGAGATGAATTTACGAGTAACTGGTCACATTCCGAACCCCTGGTTTCAGGTAAAAAAAGGCCTGTGAAAAAGCCCCTTTGAACACCCTTTGTTGTACACAAACAACATATGTTGTTTGTGTACAACAAAGGTCGTGCCAAAGCGGGTTTTCAGCAGCCGTTCACTTCTTTTACAAAAAGGTGTGTACCAGGACCTCGTCACTAGCCTCTTCGCCACGGAAAAGTCGTGGAGTAACCGCGTGGCATGCAAACAACTTGTTGTATGTATACAACAAATGTTGTATGTATACAACAAATGTTGGTTGTGTACAACAAATGTTGTTTTCGTACAACAAACGTTGAGCAAATGGGCGTTTTCGAACGTGTATGGTCGGAAATGGGTTGTCCTATGACAGGACTACGGCCGGACCCTGGTTGGACGTTTTTCAGCTGCGTGTAACAGATAATCTTTTGATTTGCGAAACAAGCGCCGGAGGCCTCCTTTAGAGCGGCTGTTGGCCCGACTAGCCCACACTACACCTGTGTCGTGTGTGGTGTCCTATGCAGTCTGTCTTCAGGCGTCAGCACAAGAAAGGTCACTTGTCAAACCTTGTTGTAAAAGAAGTGGACGGCTGCTGAAAACCCGCTTTGGCACGACCTTTGTTGTACACAAACAACATATGTTGTTTGTGTACAACAAACGGCGTTTTTATATAAAAATGACCTGTTGCTACTCGTGTTTTGAAGTATTCACCATGTTTTTAGCGCTAATCGATTGAATGTGAAATGCGGAAAGCTGATAAACGCACTTTGCGTTGTAAATCCGCGAAAATGCAGTTTTTGTTACATAGATCTCTGGGGAAGGCATGGCGTTGTATGTATACAACACTTACTTTGGACGGCTCTGTAGCCGCTGTCTTTGAGAAAAATGAACTTCCGAGCTCGGAATCTTGTTCCTCATATAACCCTACACTCGATTCCATTCAGATACCTGCATTTTTCAAGACATTTTGACGTTGACATTGTCATTTGCAAAATTTACCTGAAATTTTCCCCAAAAAACACAGTTTTTGGGTTATTTTGGCCACTTAACTTTTGATATATAGCATTTTTTCACTTGGAATGAAGTAACATCATCCATACGCACAAGCCATAAAAATTTCATTCGATTCGGAAAAACTTTATGAAATTTTGCCGATTGACCCCTAAGGCATGAAGTTGTTTGTATACAACATTCATATCTTCCAAACCAAGTGAGCTAGAACACCCCGCTTGGGCTTAAAATGCTCCTTAGACGATACCTAGGTCGGCCTGAAAAAATTTCCGAATTCGGTCGGCGGGGAAAATCTCATGCCTTATAGGGTTAACAAATTCATTATCATTCATAAAGAGGGAAATGAAGGGACGGGAGTGACAACCGGTAGAGAGAGAGGCTCTTTATTCGTCCAGAGTGCATAACGAGGCTCAATTACATCTCAGTAGGGTCGATCAGGTAGTGTGCATAAAATGTTTAAGTTCAGAATAGTGCTTAGCTTCGGATCAGAAAATTTATATAAAATAAGTCTTAAATATCTGCTTCGGATCTGAAAATTTATATAAAATAAGTCTTAAATATCTCTATTAAATATATATCTCAAACGTACACGAGCCTTTTTATTTTTATCACGTCGGGAAGAAGGTGTACAAACTTAATAGTGGGAGGGGCGGTGGGGTACAGTGAAGAAGAGACAAAACGATCACTTTTCGATGCCAAAATTAATTTGTATTACGAGAGCCCAAAAATGATTCAGGTACCAGAAAGCAGCGCGTACACTGCAGCAAGTCGAAGAGTACAGACAGAGCAGGGCAGATCTGACATATGGCTCAAGAAACACGAGGCACTGATCGTTTTTATTTACTTTATTCAATTTGTTTGCAGAAAGGGGCCGCTGGTGCAGTTCGTTTCGCGACGACGCGCGATGCACCCTGTGGGATTTGAACCCAATGTGGCAGTTCTGAGATAAAACTGAGCGCAGGGTGGTGCGGGCGCGACCTGCCGGTGCCGGTCCCGGACCCTGCACCCCACGGCCGACCTCCTCCTCGACCTCCTCCCCCCCGACTCGGCCGTCATAGCTCGTAGGACTCGAGGGGGCAGCGCGCCGCGAGCCAGTCCACGGCGTGCTGCTGCTGGTGCTCGAGCTCGGCCGCCAGCACCGCCGGCACCCTGGCGACATCCTGGACCGCGTCCTGGACCGCGCCCTGGACGGCGTCCTCGGCGCCCTGCAGCAGCCGCATGGTCCAGGCCACGGCCGCGAAGGTGGCCGCGTTGGTGGGGAAGGCCCGGAGGATGGTGGAGCTGAGGCCGCGGAAGAGGAAGCCGGGTCCCTCGGCGGCCATGCTGGCGCCGAGGCAGTGCAGCGCGCCCCGGTAGCGGCGCGCGCCCACCAGACCGTCGGCCTGCACGCGGCTCTTGACCACGTCCACGGGGTAGGTGAGCACCCAGGAGATGGTGCCCGCCGTGCCGCCGGCCAGCAGCAGCTGCCAGGTGGGCACCTGGCCGTCCCCGCGCGTCATCCACTCGTACGACGCGAAGTACACGGAGAAGGCGGGGACCTCGCGCGTCAGCGTGGGCCCGAAGCCGCGGAAGATGCCGCGCGTTCCCTCCGCTCGCCACACCTACAGGAAATCATGTTATAGTGTCGCAAACGAGGGGAAAACAACTCTGCATTTTAGTGTCCAAATTCCGGAAATTTACGTGAAGTTTTTGAATTGCGTTGATAATTTTTCTTGAATTTTTATGAATTTTGGCTTGAATTTTACCCAAGTTATTGTGAAGTTTTATGATTGTTTTCTATTTTTTTCTGAGGTTTCCCGAAATTTTCGGATTTTTTCGTAATTACGAAGTGTTTTAATATTTCAGAATTGTTTCCCCCACGGTCGGAAAGGTTAGGCGGGCCTTCGACTTGCGGCCAAAGGGCGCCACGCATATTAGTTTATGAGAGAAATCTTAAGAACAGCGGAAACAGTTATCTTTCTTTCAAAAAAAAAAAAAAAAAAAAAAAAAAAAAAAAAGGACAAACAACCAAACAAAAAAAAAAAAAGTATAGAACTAGTCCCATGCATATATCAGCTGATCACGTCGAAGCAGACGAAGGCTCGTTTTTAGCAGTGTAACGTCCGGCCGAGCTCGGCGTTGTGCAACGACGCGCGTCTGATATGAAAACATAGACACAACCCACACATTGCACCCCATGACAATTCCTGTCACCGCTCAAAACTGGTGTCAAAACATAGTTTATTCCAAAAAAAATGATTGTTGGTTGGTTGAGTGGTGAGGGTATCTTTATTAAAAAGAAAAAAAGAAAAGAAAATAAAACTACACGGGAGAAAAGCAAGAGAAGTAAAAAGAGCGAAGTGCGGCTTCCGGCTCCACACATATGGCAAGTCCGACTCACTCCCACATCTGCGTAAGCAGACCACGCGGCCGGCTCGTGGCTGGTTCACGCACCCCCCCCCCCCCGCCGCCCCGCCCCGCCCCGCCCCGCCCCGCCCCCGCCCCCGCCCCCGCCCCCGCCCGCGCCGCGCAACCCGTCGTACCATGCTACTACACAGCACCTCTCCGCGCCACGTCGCGCACCGCCGCGCCCGTAGCCGCGTTCCCCTTTACCCCACCGCCCCACCCTACCCCACCCAGCCACAGATGATATGACGCCCCCCTGCACCCTCCCCCACGAACCGCGCCCCGTTAAGAATCAACCAATTTCAGTAAACCCATCGACTGAACTGCCGCCGACGATAGGGTATCTCTTCCAACGGACTAACAAGCAGCGCGGCCGTCGCAATACGAAACACGCGACAAACACGTGCTGTCATTTTTCGCCGCTGCATGTTTTCCCATCTTTTTCAATATTTATTTAGATAAAACAACTGGTTTTCTGGAATTTTCCCCAATGCGACAAGACGATGCACAGACCATCGTCCAGTGCGTGCGATACCGGTGCAGTGGACCCTGAAATCCACGCACCTGCAAGTGGGCGACGTTAACTCTCTTTGGGGTGCACCACTCGACTATTGACATACAGTCAAATGCCCTAATTTCGGACTTGTGCCCTAATTTCGGACAATTTGCAGAGAAGTGCTTATTTCAACCTATCTCGGTCACCTTTTGAGATATTCAAAATCCGGAAACGGCATCGTAGAGTTTGCAGAATAGAGTACCATATTTCGTCAAGTCGGTTGAAGTACCTTTAAAGTTTTACAGCACACAGGAATTTAAAGTTAAGAAAAGCATATAGAACAAAATTGCTGTTGTGAAATAAGCTCCCCCAAAAACCGGGGCTCATGTAGGTGTGTGCTGCCCCATGGGTGGTCCTTTAACGAATGAATGTATGGTATTTTGGCTACAGAACTACGTAAAAATGTATTTTGTAAGTCAAATCGTTTTTTGGTACGGGGCGATTTTTGAAAGTGCTACAATTTCGGACACTTTTTCTTATGGGCTAAATACATGGAGATTTTTAGAGTGTGTCCTACAGAAATTTTATGAAAATGTATTTTGTTGCAAATTTAATTTTAAACAAGATTTGTTTTATAGTTTCCAACGATATCTCTGCTAGTTTAGGAGAAATAGTGTGCTGAAGTTGTTTCCTTTGTAGGGCTATAGACGGCTATAGAGCCTATACTAGTACAGATATCGATGCAGACCATAAAAACAAAATTATTTAAAATTAAATTTGCAACGAAAAACGTTTCCATAAAATTTCATTCTACAGCGAAACTAGCCATTTAGAGCACTTGTCCGAAGTTAGGGCACTTTCGTCCCTAATTTCGGACACTCTCTCGAAGGCTGCTGTAGCTACACACATTTAGATAGAAATTCGGCATGGGTGTCATCAGACGTGTCCGGAGCCATAGTATTTCCAATCGCAACAGATTTTTGATATGTTATCATGCCTACTCGTAAGAAAGGAAAAACCGCTAAATTCGTCCGAAATTAGGGCATTTGACTGTAGAACCAAACCCATACCATTCTACGTATTTTGGACTGCAATGCCATTTAACGTTTTGTTGTTTTTTTCATATATACAGAACAAAATACCAAATATTCCACAAGAATAAATAATTCTATTTACATTGGAATAAAGTCCATGTACACCTTAAAGTCGAAGCTGCTTAGCACCAGCACCAGCAGCACTCACCTGGCGAAGGCAGTCGACGGGTCCCGTGTACCGCGCCGCGCCGCCGTCGGCCTGCAGCTGGAGGCGGGTCTTGGCCAGCTCGACGGGCGAGCAGGCGACGCTCTGCACGGCGCCCGCCGCGCCCCCCGCCAGCGCGTGCGTCGCCAGCGAGGAGGAGGAGGAGGCCGTCGAGGAGGTGGAGGAGGACCCGTCCAGCTGGCGCTGCACGTTGCCGTACACGCCGAAGACGAGCGCGTTCACGAGGGAGACCCCGGCCAGCGGGGACGTGACGCCCTTGTACAGGCCTCGCACCTGCGCCCAAACATAGTCACGTCGTGTGAGAGCTGGACCGCGCGCCGAGCCAGGACAGCCGTCTGATTCCGAAGATCGCTCTCGGTCCTTGTCGCACCTATGGCGGGGCCTTATGTTGGGAATGGCAGAGCCCCAAGAGTGCGAAGAGGACGGAGGCGCGAGAGCGATCTTCGGAATCAGACGACAGAGCCCCGTACCGGCCAGGGGCCGGCAGGTAAAATAGGTGTGCAGCAACCCTCAGGGAAAATAGGCGTCTACAGATTTCTGTAGATAGTCTAGAGCCACTCTAGTTAGTCTGAAGTTTTAGATGTCTAGACGTAGATGACTAAAAGACGTCCAATAGTCGTCTTTTGACAACTAACTAAACATTTCAGTGTGTAGTTTTCGGTGTACTCTCGGGTACACCATCCCTTGTCCCACTGCACCTTTACCCTCGAAGTAGGGGGTGCATTGTAACTAACTAGCGATGGTGTACCGTGGGCCGTGGGGTCTCTGGAGACAGGGGGTACAATCGGGCCAGGGCAGGGTTCCGTTGCGGGTCAGATGGCGGCAGGACTCACCGACTCCTCCTTGATCATGGTCCTCAGGCAGTGCAGCGTGCCCGCATAGCGCGGCCGCGCCGGGTCCTGCGTCTGCAGCCGGACCTTTATGGTGTCGAAGGGATGACCAACCAGCACGCCCGCACACCCTGACCAAAAAAAAAAAACAGAAAAAGAGTCGAGTCATCGTGGCACTGTCACTCCGCTGCGTCCGCGTAAAACAAAAAAGGGGGTTGGGAGGTATACAGTTGGTGGTGTGTGGGCGCGTTTTCCTTGAAAACAAAAACACATTAAAGCTCCCGTACAGAGATTGGGAGCGCAGTGAATCCGACCTTGTGCCGCGATAAGTGAAGACAATGAAAATCGGTTGTGTCAACACAGTGTACCGCCAGATTTTCGGGCCGAAACGTCGATCACACAAGTTTCCAGCCAGTATCAGATATTCTGCAATTTGCTTTTGTTTTATTTCTTTAATCTTTTTGGTTGTTTTTCGCTACTAATAATAGGGCTGACCAACTGCTGTGCCGATGATGGCCTGGCGAATTTTTCGGTTGATAAACTTTAACCTGAGGTGAGCGTCTCGATGATACCAGCATTACGTCGGAGAATAGTGGATCGATGCCCTTTGAGCCCAACACTGAGATAGGAGTAGGGATAGGGGTGCAGGGGGGGGGGGGGGGGGGAGAGTGAGACTTACCTCCAACGCACCCAGCGAAGAAGTCCAGAGCCATTATCAGCGGATTTGATCGTTTATATAGGAGGACCCAAACTGTGAAACAAACATAACACTGTAAAAAATGGTTGTAAAAAAATAAAAATAATGAATTACAGCAAGGGTTTGCTGTTAAATCGGTAAACAGATTTTTCTTGTTGTTTGATGAAAAAATAAGTCGATTGACAAGAAAAATCTCGAAGCAGTAGATAAAGTTTGTAATGTTACGGAATTCTTTTCTGAATTTACAGAATTCTCTTGTAAATGCCAGCCCGAATAAAAAGTGAATTCACGGTCAGGTCGTTTGACAAAATTCACATTTACGAAATGAAGTTATTAAATCATCCGAAAAAAAAATCAAAAAAACGAGCTAAAAGTAAAGACACGTCTTTGACAGAGACGCACATGAAGGGAAAAAATAGTTAAAGTAACTGTTTTTATGGAGCGGCGGGTCGTTAGAAAAGTGATTTTACGACCGTCTGCACCCGGACGCATAACATGCGCAACGAGGGAAAGGGGAATACAGGTCAGAGACCAGTCGTCATGGTCAAGAACAAATTTTTATCTTTCCATTCGACACTAAAGTCAACGCAACTCGGACTTATGCGGGGCGGGGCGGGGCTCGAAGCGGGTGCGGACATGCTGCGCCGCAGCCTGGCTTGCCTACCGCCCCGCCCCTGCCGACTTATTCCGAAGAGCGCTCTCCTCGCTCTGTCTCTCTCTCACACCTCTACGTCGAAGCCCAGGAGTGCGAGAGAGACAGGGTGAGGAAAGTGGTCTTCGGTACAAGTCGATCGGCAGGCGGCGCGCGATAGACCAGGGCAGCCACCATCGTTGCAGTTTGTGACCTCGTTATGAACGGGGCTTATCTCGGCTGATTAACTTATTATAGAGTCTCGCACGGAGAAAAAAGTGCCACTGCGTTCCGGGGCGACATCAAGAGCGGCAGAGCTGATAGAGTCGGCCGGCCTGGGCCGTCCTGGGCGCGCGTATTACAACGTGCGTCTGTACGCCCCCGCCCCACCCCAACCCACCCCGCCCCACCCCGCCCCACCTACGCCCCACGGCTCCTTTGAGTGCGCCCGTCCGCCTCGCACCCCCCTTATTCATCCCGTGCAGGTGGGGCAGCGGGTAAGCGAGATAGTTACCCGAAACTATTCCGAACGGACAGCATCCTGCCACACGCCACACCTCATCCCCGCGGCTGCCCCACCGCGTCGACACCCACTCCCACCCCCACCCCCACTCCCACCCCCACCCCCACCCCCATCCCCACCCCCACCTCCACACCCCCGCCCTGGTCCGCGAGCTTCAAAACTTCAAAACGTCGGTGCCGAGCCCACGCGCATTCTGGCCTGCGCCTCATACTTTCGTTTTACGCCATACGCGCCCATCATCCCCTACCACTGAGGGGGGCTGAATTACGAGGTGCACAAAAATTTCATCGTTGTTTCCCCTTCGCCTAACGCTTACCGACATCCCACCACGGTGCGGAGACGCGCGCAGCGCCCGCGACTGTCCTTGTCGCACTCACGGGGTGAACCCACCACACACAGGGAGCAAGGGAGAGGACACTTCTAACCGCTCTGCGGTATCAGACTGCAGCCCCCGCGCCGCGGCGGCCTCGGCGGGGAAGTCCGCGCACTGCCGGCGCTCTCCCCCATGGGAACAGCATGTTGTATCCACGTTGAATCGACGGAATCTACGTGGACCACGTGGATGAGGATGTATCCACTAAATATCAACGAACTTTCCACCTAGATTTCGAAAGAGATTATTTCACAAGCATAAATTACGACCATTCTACGAGGATATCCTATGTTCCTATCCATGTGGACTTAGAGTTACATTTATCCATATAGTTTCTACAGCGAAAGATCTACGTAGAAATGAAATGCGGATTCCACGGAGATATCTTGTTGTCACATCCACATAGACCAGACCCATCACCTATCCACGTAGTTTCTACAGAGAATTTCCCACAGCGATATTGAACTTAATTTCTACATAGAGTCGTGATGCTTCTCATCAGCGGCGAAAGAAATCTTTTGATTCCTCCCGAAAATCTTCGTGCCTTCAGCATCAAGAATAAAATTCTGCTTCTCCTTTTCGACGACTTGAAAAGTCATTCTCCACCTAAGCCATCCCTGTGGCATCTACGTGGATAGATCATTGATAGATGCACTAGCTTGCACGCGGTATATAGAGCCTTCCGAAGGGTAAGCAAAGCACATGTCCCGGTGGCGCGAAGGGTAGCGGCGTCAACTTCGGAACGAAAGGTCCAAGGTTCAAATCCCTCGACAGTGACAAGGTAAAGTTCGTGTAAGAAATCAGAAAACTAAAACTAAAGAAAGGATAAGAAAATAGGTCGTCTAAAACCACAAACTTTTAAAAAAATATTTTTTTTAACAAAAATTTTGGTGGATACGTAATAGGCCCATCGAGGCGACTCATCCACTACCGATCCCCGTGGACTACACTGCCGTTTTCCCGTCGATGATCGACTCGATGATCCATATCGAGTCAACAGTTTCTACCCACGTTGTGTCGTCGAGGATTCTATATGACTGTTCCCATGGGGATCTGTCTCAGGCCCAGCATGCCGTGGTGACCGTGACCAGAGGGACCCGGACCCGACCCGCGCAGGGCGACCCGACACGGCCGACACGCGACGGCGGATGCGGCAACACGTTAATCCCCGTCGAAATATGACGTCGTCCATTACATGTCAATATTTCGTCGAACCGTCGAATCTCATCGCTACATCTATGCGACGTCACAGCAGGCGCCGCCGCCGCGCGCCGCCCGGCTGCAGCGTGCCAGCGCACGTGACGCACTGTGACATGACGGTCTGGTCTACGCACCCCGGCGGGCCCGGGCCAAAACAATGCATCACAGGGCGACCTGTGACCCCAGCCCGGCCCGGCCCACCGCGCCCCAAACACACCCCACCCCACCCCGCCCCACCCCATCCGGCACGGTCACGCGCAGCCGTCCGATATTCCGCTGCTCGCACCTTGAATGCGAGAGACGATGTGTACAATGATTTTCTGTTTTGCCTTTTTTTTGATTTTTTGTTTCGATTTTGATTTTGATTTTGCTTGGCAAATTTCACTTTTTGATAAATTTTGATTTCCCCCCCCCCCCCCTGTTTCTCACTTTTTACAATTTTAATTTGGTTTTTTTTTTTTCATTTGTTCTTAATTTTTCGGGTTTTTCTGTATCTTTCTTCTTGATTTTATTTATTTATTTATTTATTTATTCATTTATTTATTTTTCCTTCTGTAAATGATATTTTGGGGGACCGTAATAAAATTTTTCAAAGTGCCATCCCCCCCCCCCCCCCCCTCGAGAAAAACAGCCAACTCGCAACCCACGGTAGACTCCTTGAGTTCGAGAGAGACGAATGCGGGGCCGGAGGGGGGGGGGGGGTGGCAGATGAAACACTCTGCTGGGCGGATACGCTTTGATGGACGAGCCTCCCTTGCTTTCCTCTTCCAAATATGACCGCGGGCGAAGCTGCGTGGTGGTCCAGGGCGTCTTGAAAACTTCCACAATAACACCCACAGCTTGGAAACACTCCAGCTACTAAGTTACGGAAGGAGCGAACTCTCAATTATTGTCTCCAATGTATACGAAGAGTTAGTGAGGATGCTTAAACACAGCCTCTCCCATCTGTGCAAGGTACCGCGGACGGGACTTTCTCTGCGCCTCGAAAAGGAAGCAAAGAGCCTGAGTGACAACTGATTCAAATTAACTGACCTGAACACATTCAGGGCGGGGTGCTTTCATATACCCAAAGGACAGCGTCACCGTTGAACAGAATGTGCTCAAACCAAGGGGTCGTCGAATTATTTTCATCGTGCACAGAGGAATATTGAATGTTAAAAAACAAGAAAGATGTGTAACTTTTCCAATAACATATGGAATATTTAGTTAACATTTGACGTACTATCAGCCTGGGTACGGAGGAATACCGAAGTTGGCGACCCGGCTTGGATCAAACTCTCTCAAACACGTGGCAGCATGTTTCGAGGGGGACAGTTGGAAAAATAACGCAGTAAGCCATTTCAAGGCATCGCACAGGAAGCTAAAATTGTAAGATTTATTGAGAAAAATTGAAAGATTTATTGAGAAACTATTTCAGATGAAAATATGCGGCGCCGAACACACGGCGTGGACAAAAGTATAGTGTTTAGGGAGTGCACCCCGTTACCACCACCTCACTTCACTCTCAAAGTTTTTACCAGGAAATTTGCGCAGTAACTACTAGGCGTATTGTGCTGTCATAACTTATCAAGAAAATAGTAATATTGAACGTTTTTCTTATTATTACTACACGTTTTTCTAGAATTAAGATGACGGTGACATTAAATTCTAGAAAAATTAAAGTTTATTAATACTGAAAATTCTTTTAGTAACACTGAAGAATTTTTCGATAAGTTGCATATGACAGCACAAAAACGCCTCGTAGTTACTACACAGATTTCCTCGTAAAATCTTAAGAGTGTAGCGCTCGCGACACTCACAGCATTTTCAGCGGCCCGTTGCACGGCTGGGCAGGGGCGGGGAGTCTCGATCGACTCACAGCGGCGACAGGATCATCTCCAGAGGGGCGGGCACGCGGCCGTGAGCGGGAGCGGGGCCATTGCAAAAGGGTGTAGGCTTAACGACAATAACAGCGATAAACGAACACGATCTGCTTGGCGGCGCTGGGCTGTGGTGACTGACGCCTCCTCCTCGCCACAGCCCCGCGGTCAAGCCCGCGGGCTGCGGGGCGGGGCGGGGCGGGGCGGGGCGGGCAAAGATAACGGACCTTCTCTCCTCCTCAATCATACCAATCTTCGCGCAGAGCAGGGAGGGTGCCCCGCGCCCCGCATCCCGCACCCCGCGCCTCGATCTCACACTTTGGCCGATTGCGATTATTTCACCACAGTCGCCCTCCTCCTGCCTGCTGTGCAGCGCCCTATCCGCCAGCCTAGAGGGGAGGTTGGGGGGGAGGGGGGCAGGCACGTCCACGCGCCCCGGGAGCTTGCCGTGTGCTCGGAAGAGGCTTGGTTCGGCACGCTCTGATGCTCGCGACCCGCGACGAGAACCGCGAAGCGGTTTGAACAGCAGCGCGGGCCGAGCGGAAACGGACACGCTCGTGCCAAGCTGGCCAACGCCAAACGCCACCCCAGTCAATGTGCTTCTGCTTTCTCAAAAAAGCGTTCTGTTTTCGAGTGCCAATGTCTTGATGTAAATTTTTAAAAATCAATAATTTCAATCTTTTTTTGATCTGGCCCTACCAGACTCACCGGGTAAAAAGATTGTTCTGAAACACGAGTTGATAGTAGGTGGCATGATTTAGGCGGTTCTGGTCCCCAGGTTATTAACCTAACTTTCTCAACCCATGGGGTGGCGGGGTGGGTGTTTGGAGTAGTTGTTTGTCAATATCATTTAAAAAAATTTCCTGTTTATGGTTCCGATCAAGAGTGTAATTTTTTGAATAATAGTCTTTAAGGTTTTTTGAGAGACATTCAACATGTTAGAATCAGGAATTTATAGTACAATTATGCTTTATAAATATATTGTTCTTGGCGTGTTGCTGCCGGTCTTGTTTGCGGTATTTAAGTACTGGAGAAGGTAAGAAACGTAGAAATCTGTCACTTCAACCTGTTTTTCAGAAATAATTCGGTCAGAATATTTAACGATAATTGTCGTTGCTGCGAGAGAAGGTAATGTTTTGTCTCTTTTGTAGATCTCATATGAAAGTGAACTGCTGGTTTTGTGGACTGAACAATTTCATTCTCAAGAAATGTCAAGACGGATGGATTTGCAAATACTGTGAACAGTACAACGGTTTTAAACCGGTAAGTTCTCATAATTAGTTTACAATTCTGCTCGTTGCGAAATGAAACTATTATACACACATGTGTGTTGGTTTAGGATGGGGACTACAACAGAGATATCCCCGCTCAATGGGATTCATCGCAGAATGGAGGAGTGTCATTCTGCACAAGTCCTAAACCCTATGCTACACCGTCTAATGGTCTGTGTGACGACTGCAACAGGAATCAAGAGATGAAGGTAGCTCAACTAGCATCGTTTCAACCAATCAATCCTAACAATTTTGACCAAGAAATTGAAAATTTTAGGTACATACATTTTATGTTTTTTCTATGGCAGTTTGTGGTGGGTGCGATTCTTAATTGATCTGTCTTTACAGTTATCACCTTGAGAGAGCATATAAACTGTGTCGAACATGTGAATCTGTGCTCGAGGACACTTTGTCTAGGAAAAAGACGCATATTCTAGATATGAACTTGCAACTCACAGGAAAGATGATTCAAAATGGAAGACTTCAAAAACATAAGGTGTGTGAATTATCTGTCTGTCCAGTTTAAAACAATGTCAATGTTTTAATTGAATATTTATCTACTCCTTTCAGCAACTATTCAGAAAATCAATTGCTTGGACATCTACATACATCAACATCACCATTGCTTTGGCCATTGCAGCATTTACTGTTTCTACTTTCTCAACTGACCACATCCTTTTTAAAGCTATGAATTTTGAGAGCAGTAGGAATCAGATCAATCCTAAATCCTATCCCACAACACCCAGATCATTTCTCTTACAATCGCACCCTATCTGCTTAAATGAAGAAATTACGGCTCCGTCCTCTCCTCCTTATTTTTCAAAAATTCTGGAGACAAATTTGGGACTGTATTTGTCTTTAGTTGGCACGCATGTTGTACCGCTGTGTATAATTGGACTCACTTTGAAAGGATTGTCTAGTTGGCACACTGGATTCAGACCATCGGCCGTACTTTGGTTAGCATTTGCTGGAACTGTTTTCTTCCATGAACTGAAAAGTGAGGCACAATATATCGAAATATCTCAAAGCTTCCAGGTAATGTCTCCAAAGTTTGTGCTAAAGGATAAACATTATTCTTTTTGAAGATAAAAGTAATTAAAATATGTATGTTTTAATTTGTGCCCAGGTGATCGTCTCTCTTCTAATAGTGGCATTCTCCTGGTGTGAGATGAATTCCTGTGGCTTAAAACCATCACCTCTTAAAAGACTTAAAAGCGTTTCACCTAAACCTCATTTAAGGTAAGATCTTGTTTTTGTATTGTATGTGTTCAGTTAATTTCAACCTTTGTCAATATCTAATCCAAGAATTTTATAATTTTTTTTTTCAGTAAGCCTGAAATTATTAGTCCAGTTGTACAAGCACAAACACGTGCAGCACAACTATATGCCCAGCCACCATCTCCCAGGCTTCCACAGACATCTCTTCTAAAAACCATTGAGAAAAAACAAGAATGCACTATCTTAGAGAGTCCAAGCTATTTGTCTCTTCCCTCAAGATCTGCAAGTGTGATGTCACTTAACAGGACTCTAGCTTCTGTTTCGGTTGCTGAGAATTCACTTTTGTCTCCAGCTGAAGACATTCAGAGTGTTCTCTCTCAAGAGGACAATAGAAGTGATGCATCTGTGGATTCTGCTTTCTCAAACCCAGATTCTATAACTTTAGACGGTGCTGATTCATGCTATGGATCACAACCATCTGTGTCCAGTAAGAAAAAAAATTCTCAGAATGGGGATGTTCACAGCCTTATTGAGACTTTATCCATTGGATCTGCCAGAAATAGACAAACTGTTAGAGCGTCTTCTGAATTCAAGACAAGGACATATACCCCTGAGAAAAAAAGAGCTTCTTTGCTGTGTCCTCCAAAACTGACAAACATTATGAATGAGTCCAGGAGATCTGGTATATGGAAGAATACTAGTCACAACTCTCTATTAAATTCATCCGTCATGTCTGAGTCTGGAGACATCTTTAATAATAGTTTTAGTCGACCAGTATCACCAAGTGGATCTGTTCATAGCCAAAGTACTGTTCAGTCTGGTGTAGAATTGGCAAGGAGCTACTCTTCTCCCTCATCTTTTCAACCCATAACACCGCAGTGGAATTCTTCAGCACCACAGAGTTTATTATCAGTATGTGTGCCTCAAAATCCCCTGTCTTCTAATGCTGGCTTTAGAACAATGGCTCCTCATGTTACCACTTCTCCCATAGCGCAGATGATTTATACACCTTATGGGGTGTACCATCAAATGATGAACCAATTTGGGAATCCAGGTGTGTATATGATGCCACCTCAGTCTCCTCTTTTTACAAATAGATCTCCAAATTCTAGTTATGAGTCTCAGTTTTCACCCAAATCATTTAGCACTAGTTCGCATTTTTGTGACTCAGACCATGACTCTGAGTTTTCTCCTAAATCAGCTAGAGGTGGACTGAAGACCAAGTCCCCTCTGTCTTCTTCCTTTTTCGAGTCTGTCTGGCAAAGTAGATTTGCAATACTTTACACCACTTTGTCCTACTTCTTGTTGGGATCAATAATGTGCGTTTGCTATTATAGTGGGTTTGCTGCAAGTATAATGTCAAAGATTTCCAGCTGGAAAGAGAGTTTTTTGTATGCAATCAGTTAATAATTTTCATTTTGTTGTCAAGTGGGGGGATGTGACATTATCACAATTATATTGTTTTCACATTAGCTGCATATTTTGTATTTTATTTTTTGGTAGGGAAACTAATGGTGTTTCATTTTGTACTTACTTTAAGTTTTGATCATTTTTAAGTGACTCCACTTACGACTTGTCTTTTCACTGCCATTAACTGACTGACTTTCTGCTCACAGTTTTTTGTGATATTTGTGATAGTATTTCCTATTTTGTAATAACTTATTGATGTAACATGAAGTCAGCTGTGTAATTAGTGTGTAGAAATTATGTTGATTGACGTTAACTTTAAAAAGTTGCAACTGTAGTAATGTTTTTTATAGTTGGTAAATTGTGGTAACATGGCTTGATAATGATTTAAATACATCAATGCATATCTCAATTAGGTTTTGTTGTTTGGTTCTGTTCCTGCTAAACTATCATTTGAAAGTCGTTGCTGATTACTCAACATCAAGTCTTCTGGCAATGTACTTACTCTGTCTTGAGACTCAGGTTTGCGATCTAGTTGTTGCATTTCAGCCAAGGTACTGTGCCATACACTGTATAGAAAATAGACCATAAGACCTGCAAGGAAATTTTATTTAAAAAAAAATTAAAGTAATTGAAATTTATATTTATTCCAGTGTATGGAACATATATCAAATCAAAGAAACAAACCTATGAGCAGCCATACACCAAATCTGGTCCAAGTTCCCCAATTCATCATCATCATCAGGCTCATGTTGAGAAGAATGCTAAGGTATGGCAAAAATGGCACGAGTGGTACCTAAAGAATTTTAAGAGGGATTACTGTAAAAGTTGTGCTGAATCCATGTAAAGATGAGAGCATGATAAACCTACTCTGAACGTGTGGACATTCTGCGCTATCCAAGGCGAGCGGGGCTGCAGAGCGATGCATACCGTGACAAGCATCAACGGAAGCAGAATTCCGCCGGCCCAAGCAATCCTCATGTTCGATTCGACCTCATGAAGTCTGACCAAAAAATATGCACCCGGCACACACAGTGACACTGCAAATAAGAAGTGCCCCAATAATGCGGCTCCGAGAAAGGCGACCTCGCAGACATTGAGACCGAGGGGTCCTTCACTATAAATTCAAGCGTTCACTGACTTTTTTTTGTGTATTTCCTTGGTTTTTACTGGTTTTTGCATTATTATTTTTTTCTGATATTTTCTTGATTTTTTTTTCTGATTTTTGTACTTTGGGTGTTGTGAACTTTTTTTTTTTTAATTATTTTATTTTATCTAATACAGTGAAGGACCCATCGATTGAGACTCACGGAAGAGCAGCTGGGCCCCGGTCACCACCCAGGACGTGACATAGGACGGCTCCTGCAGCCGCTCGTAGTTCAGCACCGCCTTGAGGACGCGCCCCGTGGACAGTGGAGTCGTGGCGTCGGTCCCCGCCTCCACGCGGTATCTGACACCAGGCCCGCGTTGGAATATCAAGGTAAGCATTCAGCCTACTTCTTCTACGAAAACTTCACGAGAAATCCAAGTGTACAAATGTCGCTCTTCCGCTGTTGAGTATTTTTTTTTTCTGCACAGTCGCAGATGTGCATGGCTTGCAAGTGTAACGTGTAAGCCTTCACACATTTACAGGAGTGAGTCGTCGAAAATAGATTCACTTGGCACGGGCACGGAGACCGACCTGATCTGCACCACGCTGACGGCCACCATGATGTAGGCCGTAAGCGTGCCGATGGACATCATGTCGATGAGCTGCTCGAGGTTGAAGAGGAGCGCCATGCTGCTCGACATGAGCCAGGCCAGGAGGGTGGAGCGCAGCGAGGTGCCCGTCCTGGTGCTGACGAGCGCCAGCGACCGGAACAGCATGCCGTCGGCCGCCATGGTGAGCAGCACCCGCGGCAGCGGGAACATGGAGCCCACCATACTGAGGTGAGGGAAGTCCGCAGTGAGGCGGGAGGCCGAGCAGCGAGGGGAAACAACTCTGAATTTTGGTGTACAGATTTTGTGAATTTTTGTTGAATTTTTGCACTCTTTTCTAAAATCCTCCTTAAATTTTAGTGAATTTTCCTAATTTTGTATCTGAATTTTTCCGAATTTTTCTGCACTTTTTTGAATTTTTCTAAATCACGAGGTGTACAAAAATTTCAGAGATGTTTCCCTTTCCCCCTCAAGGCGGGGCGGGGCGGGGCGGGGCGGGGCGGGGCGGGGCAGAGCTGTGCTGACCTGGTCGTCATGGCGAACATGGCGCCGATGGTGACGATCCAGCTGACCACCGGGAGGCCAACCTTCTCAAACGCAGATGGGAACGGCGCTTCAAGGTCCTGCCGAACACACCTTTCAGGGGGGAGGTGAGAGAGGGCGGAAAAAGTCAGCGCGGCCCGGCGCGGCGGCGTGGCGGCGCGGAGCGGGGTAGCCACGCACTTGCTCGTAGTAGGGCACCATCATGGTGACGACCATGGACACGGCCAGGTACACGGCGCAGATAACGCCCAGCGTGAGCAGGATGGAAAGCGGGATGTTCCTCTTGGGGTTCCTGGCCTCCTCGCCGCAGGCCGTGATGGTGTCGAAGCCCACGTAGCCGAAGAAGCAGGTGGAGGCGCCCGCCAGCACGCCGGTTACGCCGAACGGCAAGAAGCCGCCCACGCCGGCGTGCTTCTCGGCGGGGATGTCCTCGCGCGCGATGCTCCAGTTGGCGACGTTGGCTGCGGGTTGCAAGAAATGTGTCCCTCCCTATCCCACTCCGTACGCCAGGGGAGGAAGAGCTCTGAGGTCGGCGCGGGCTGGGGTTTGATCTTACACGTGCAGGAGCCCGCGACCACCGTGACGATGACGGTGATGAGGTTCAGCAGGGAGCAGACGTTGTTGAACAGAGTCGACTCCTTGACGCCCAGGGCGAGCAGCGCTTCGATGGATAGAGGGCAAGGTCGATAAGAGACCTAGCGGCGTCGTCGCGATTCGGTTTGCGCCAGGCCTAGAGATGTCACTTTATGCGATCGCATTTTTCGCATCATGTTTAATTAACTAGTTGCCAGGATATTGCATTTTTTGCGAAGTTTTGCCGCATTATGACAAAATAAGTGCCATAATTTGGCCGAATATTAGTAGCATAATAGACCAAAATATCGGCATATGATTAAAGGTGCCCCCACAATGAACTCATCAGGAGGTGACGGTACTAAATTTTGGGTACCAGAAATTTAATTCCTGCTTCCCCCTACGCTTGTGCTCTCCGGGTAGGCCGCCACCTTCACACGAGTGCTTGGCGGGCTGGCCTATCCAGTTTGTCGCAGGCGTTCCGCCTCGGTAACGGCCATTGTGGGTGCGCCATTAGGTTTTCTTATTTGCATAAAGTGACCATCCCTAGACCAATCCCCTACCTACCGGCGAGCAGGCTGATGAACCCCACGGCCAGGAAACCCGGGTACTCGGCGAGGAAGGAGCCCCGCAGGGGCACGCTGCGCATGCTCCAGGTGCGAATCACGTTCCCGGTGACCACGTCCACGTAGTTGGAGAAGGCGCGCGAGACGCTCGCCGTGGCTGGAGGACGACGACTGAAGTTATCGGAGTATGACGACGGTGCACACAGACCGCGCGCGTGCGGGGAATACACCGCCCGCGCGGCAGAGCTGACATCACGGTGGAGGGAGATACTGTACCGCCCGGTCGCGAGACCGAGACCCGGCGCGCTGTCCGCTGTCCGCTCGCCCGAGCAGGCAGACAGACACCTCGGACGGCAATCCGGTGCCGGTACCGGACCGGTACCGGACCCGGATCGCATTCGAGCAGTCCCGGATTGTAGGCACCGGGCGGTATCGCTTCTCATCCATGCCGCACGGCCGGTCGGCCGCTGCTCACTGACCTATGGCGTACTCCAGGATGAGGTTCCAGCCGACGAAGAAGGCCGTGAACTCCCCGACGCCGACGTAGGTGTACGAGTAGGCCGTTCCAGCGGTGGGCACCACGGCGGCGAGCTCGGCGTAGCACAGCGCTGCGGACACCACCAGCCCGCGCGCGGGTGAGACGAGCCGAGCTAAGGGTCCACCACTTCCATAATCCTCGTACACCATTCTAGATTATTGTTGTTTATCACATGATCGTAACACTGTGAAAAATAGTCGTAGCGGTGATGGAAAAAAATTTCCATGACAGTTGTTGTACTTTTACGAGTCACGTTTGTAATTGATAAAGACGTAAATGTCGTAATTGGCTATTATTAAAAAGTCGTAAGATTATAATTGTTTTCGTTGACTTTACAGTTAGCACTCGTACTTTCACGAATGCTTGTCATAAATTTACAACACAAAAATCTCTCAAATTCATCCATTAAGGACTTACGAAATTTCTCGTGCATTTACGAAATTTCTCTTAAATTTACGACATTTCTCTTAAATTTACGACATTTCTCGTAACTTTACGGTGTTTCCTGTAAGTTTACGACATTTCTCGTGAGTTTATTGAAATTGTCGTATTCTTACGGAGGTAACTCTACGATAAATTTCGTACTTTTCTGCAAAATGTCATAACTTACGAACAAATCTCGTAAATGGTTTCTATTTATTCGATTCGTAATTTTATTACTTCTGTTGTTGCGTTACGGAAAATGTTGTATTCTTACGACAAAAAATAATAAACAGAATTTACAAAATTTGTTGTAAATTTACTTATCATAATTCGTCACTTTACAAATCAATATCGTAATTATAAATTTCATAATTTGTCGTAAATTTAAGAGTATTTTTCCCACAGTGAATCATGTAAAATTTCCAAATATTGACAAATTTGACCAAAAGTTGCGTGATTACTTGCCAATAATCAGTAAATATGTCTAAGATAAACTCAAATAATCATCGATAATCACCATAATCGCGACGCTGCATAATCCTCGTACGCGAGCCCGGACGGACTGCACCGAGGGGGAAACAACTCTGAATTTTGGTGTACACATTTTGTAATTTTTGTTAATTTTCGTGATTTTTCGTTAATATTTGCTTGAATTTTACTTAATTTATCCCAAATTTTTGTGAATTTTTCTAAATTTTTCTGAATTTTCCTGAATTACATGGTGTACAAAAACTTCAGACTGCAGCCTGCTGCCGGATTTCGCGAAAGGCGGTTTCGTCTCTCTGACCTTGTCGCACTCATGACGGGGCTAAGCCATCAGGCAGGAGCAAGAGAGAGCTGTGCTGCTGCTCACCGGCCAGCAGGGAGGCGAAGGCGGCGATCAGGAAGGACAGCACGACGCCCGGCCCGGCCGTCTGGCGGGCGATCTGTCCCGCCAGGATGTAGACGCCCGTGCCCAGGGTGGCGCCCACGCCCAGGAGCGTCAGGTCCACCAGCCCCAGGACGTTCCGCATCTTGCTCTCCTGGCGGCGGGGGTCGTCCGGCGGCGGGGCCGCGGCCTTGCGGCGCGACAGCCTCCCCCACAGCCGCGCCACTGCCTGCCGTCACCACCGCCACCAGCGTCACCACCAACACCATCACCGTTCTTCAAGTGTACGGCGTCACGGTCCTTCGTGTGGCCTCAAGGAGATCACTTGAAGTCTGAAGACTGCAAAGTGCTGTCATTTTGACTTTTTCTTTCCTTTTTTTTTCTTTTTTCATTTTTCCTTTTTTCTCCCCCCTTTTGAGTCAGACTAAGCAGGACCTGGACATCGTGATGACTGTCAAGGACTCCCTTTTGACCCAACTTTGACGTTCCATTCTCGTCGGGACGTGGGACGTCCACCGGAAAATTGTGTCACATTCGTTTTTAACGTGAAACGTGCAGGCTTTGGCGAATATTCCCCTCGTTTCAACGAATGTGACACGATTTTCCATCGGACGTGACACGATTCACGTGTGTAGCACTCCTCGAGTAACAGTTGTGCACCGCGTGGGAGGGAAGGACCCGACGCCGACGCGCAGTGATCATGCGAAGAGGGATAGGGGAAGGGAAGCACCAACTGACCAACCTCGCTCATGGATATTGGGGCGAGGCACAAGTTCACCGACGAGGGCTGTTTGTAAACTGAGTCCGGCCGGGGCCCGGGGCTACGGCCCCTCTCTCTTATTGTTGGCAGTGTAACTCGCTACTCGCTATAAACAAAGGGTTAGAGGAGGGTAGCCGTAGGTAGCCAGTCAACAGGATTTTGTCAAAATGGCATCATTTGGTGTCACTGTCAAAATTTAGTCATTTGGATAATGACATCAAATGATGTAATTTGACAAGATTCTGTTGACAGGGCACGAGACGTCTCAGCGAGACGCGCTCCCTTGCTCATGCCTCTGGGCGCCGGACAACGATCTGTGAGTAAAGAGAGCGATTCTCAAAGGTCAACAGCTGTATGCGTCCCGCTAGGCGTCTTTGGTGTTGCGTTTCGTCACCTTCCCTTGGTTCATCGCACCGAACGCATTTCAGAGGCTATACACGCCTAAAAAAAGCAATTTGTTTTTGGGTTATGTAGTGCGGAGAATTGGGTCTGGGATCTCTTGTTTTGTTGTATTTCTCCTTTGTAATAAACCATATGTTTTCCCCCTCCAAAGGTTTTTGTCCTCAACCCGTATCTCTTGTGAGATTTTACAGTTAAGCGCGGAAGATGCGGAGTTCCGCGCGAGACTTGCGGTCGGGTGCGGCACTTACGTCCGCATGCGGAACTTTGTTTATTTGACTCGGAAATAGATAAATGCATACATTTTGGAAACAGGAAATCACGAGGATTATTTTATTATAAACGTATAGCTTCTTTCAAGCCAATTAATGATATTATTAATATATCACTTGAATATGTAGGTAGGGGGCACTCTCTCTCGGGGGTGTAAAAGTTAAGCACGCTCTCGTTCACGTGAGTGAGAGTGGCGGTGAGTAGGGGTAATCCTCCCTCCCGCGACTTTTTTCTTCTTATCCTTTTGAGGGTTTTTGAAAGTTAGGACATTGACATTAATGCAGGAATCTAATGGTTCGGGCGACGACGAAGAAGGTATGTTGGTGAGTTCGGCGGGGACGGGGAAAGTGAGGCAGAACCCTGAGCGTCAGCGTCAGTGGGGCTATGACGTTCCCGTTCACCTGGGGGTACGGACCCCAGCTAGACGGTTCCGTCCCTCTCGTTCTCGCTGTTGCCAGACTGCTCATGCTGATATTATTTTAAAATGCTTGCCGATGCTTGTATGTCATGCAGTTTCTGGCCTCCAGTTAGACTCTAATACATTTATGCGACTATCCTGAGCTCATATGAAATGTTTAACAGCTCAAATTAGTGAAATAACGAAAGCATTGGAACTGCGGCAACACTGGGACGGGGGCAGTGGAACCGTCTAGCTGGGGAAATGGAACGCCGACGCAGGGGAACGTGATAGCCCTGCAGCTCAGCGCATGCATGCACGTGCGCCCCTGGAGTGGAGAGCCTCCAAAACGACTCAGGAGGTGGGTGGGTTGCCTGCGTCCACGGCGCTGCCGCTCCACCGCAACGGCGGCGCAGCGCAACACTCGGCCGGCACTCGGGCCACTCGGCTCAGCTTCGGTCTTCGGCTCTTCGGCTCGGCTCTGTCGCCAGTCGCCAGTCTTGCTGCTGATTGTTGATGTTGTCTATTGGCATTGTGTTCATTGATTTCGATTTATATATCCACGTTGATGCCGAGAAGAATGCCATTTGCAGTGAAGACTTCGCTAAGCGTTTGCTCGGCGATTTCTTGCCGACGCCCGGCGCGACGCGCAGTGAAGGGGATTATCGGGGATCCTGCTCGCCTCGCATGGCCGCGTCGGAAAAGACGAGGTATTTCAAGCATAATTTCCTGGCGTAAAATTTTTTTCCTATATTTATTCCCTGCCCTCCATCACGTTTACAGCCTTTGTCTGATATTCTGCTGCACAAAGCTTTGATCGATGTTTTCGCATATGCCTGCTTTGTTTTAGGTTAACAAGATAAATATCGGTGGGAACCGAGCCGAAACCCTTGTTGAAACATTGCTTACAAACTTGTGAGGGTTACTGCTGTACGCTGTACCTTTGGAGTATCCTTGAGAAAGAAGAGAACGCCCTGGCCCTTCTGTCCTCTTTCATTTATTCATGATGCATTGTCGTTGTTATGTTATCAACTTGAACTTTATTGTGGACGCAACTCTAACCACAAAGACAGACATTGCTGTGTAAGTCATTTCTATCACATTTCTGGTACTTTTGGTTTCAGTTATCAAACCAACTTAATATTTATCTCTCCCTGTATCTCTTCCAGCTGATGGTTGTGCTGTATTCAATTTTCATGATTATTTCTAACTTCCAGATTGATGTTTGTGGCGCACCAAGAATGATTCCACTCTAGACATTCTTGTTCTCATTGCAGACCTGTGAACATCACGTAACTGTTTTCTGAGTAAGTTTTATCTCTGCCAACTCTTTACTGTAGTTCAATGCATTTCTAGAAGCTAATAGTTATTTTTCCCATTTTTAGCTGCCAGCCTTTTCCTCTCTGGGGAATGTCATCAGTTCAGGCTCACGATTCGATCCCAGTAGATACTGTTATTGAACGGTTTTAGTTTTTGGATTTTTTGGATTCCCTGGCCAACCTTAGCTGATCTAAAGGAGCTAATGTAAGTATTTCTCAATTTCACGTTGTACTGCTGAGTGTTTATGTATCACCAAGATCTTTTCCTCCTCATTCATGTGATCCATCTGAAATTTTAGATGATGTTAATTTCCTATCATTACGTTTTGAATGCATTTTTCTTCTTTTCTGTATTGTTCAATTCCTTTTCATTCAAACTCTGAGTTTGAGGAGAATCGTGTTGTCTGTATCATTGTTATTAAAATTTGAAACGTGCTAACAGCTACCAAATATTGTCTTGTATTGTCAAAGATGTCATAGTCGTATTTATATCTATTTTTTATTTTATAGCCATTTTACAAAGTAGATAACTTTTTGTCTTTTGTCACAATTGTACATGTCAAGGCAAACCAAATTGTAACACACCTATTTTACCTCCATATTTTCAAATGTGTTTTGTTGGTGTGAGAGAAAGCGGTGCCAGCTTTCACAGTGAAGTGGGTTTCATTCATTGAAAACAATCCATTCAATTCCTCACATCTTACTCTGTTCATTTTGCCCTGAAGCACAAGAACCTCATTGTAGGCATTCAGGGGACGAAATCGGAATTCTTTAGAATTCGAGTACCCATTTTGCTCTCATATCAAATGTAATGAAAATATTCTAATTAAAACGGTAATGGCACCTACTTTACAGTTCATGTTTTTGTTTTTTTTAATTTTTTAAGCTGTACTTTTCATAACCTATTATGTAGTTTTTGTTTTAAGTTTTTGTCTGCTCTCGACCTATGACAGCTCAGAAGAAGGGCAGTTTTGTCATGCTCGTGGCCTATCTTCCTGCTCTCCTCTATTACGCTTCAGTCCTCCATTTGGGTATTGTGAGTTTTGAGATAAAACTGGACACTTGTAGTAGGTTACACTGTACTGAGAACAATAGTTGTTCTTTGTCCTACAAAAGTGATATGAGTGGTAATTAATGTGTTCAAATATTGCAAAGATAAGTGAGAACAGATAGATGGTCAATTTTAGTGTTATAGATTAAATAAATCAATATTGTAGTATCTCTCTCTGTTTTGAAAATTATCATCTCATCTAATTGCACAACTTGATATGTACTCACGATAGTGATGTACTCATTAAAGAACAAGACTTTCTCAGTATTATTTTCAAATGATTCTCTTGCCCGAGCTACGCACAGCATTGTATTTTGTAGCTCCAGCTTGCTCCAGCTTTATGCTGGGTCTTGTAAGAAGTATGTTGACTAAAATTGAGGTGCACTTCACTGATTTCCTATCAATCATTATTTCTCACAAAATTCCTTTAATCAAATATTTTTGATTGAGTGCTGTCCACAACTCAAGATTTTCCTATAACTGCTTAAGCCTATTGATTTGAAAAGTGGTGTGAGATAGTCTTGGTACTTGTGCACATTGAGACCCGAGATGTTTTTAAAAGGAGTCTATTGGTACAAGGCGAGTCTAACCATGTGCTCATGTATGCCTCTCGGTGTTGCTGCCTGGACTCATGGTTTTCACCGGACAAATGTACTTTCTCTGATTTGTCTTTGTATTGTGCATTGCGTTTGAATGAGTCGGCAAGTCGCTTGAAGTCAAGTCAGAGCGACTTTCAGGGGTTAGTAATAGATGGAAATATGAAGTTTCAGAAGCGCTCGTTCTCTTTATTGATATGAATACATGTGCACTAGCTAGAGGCTACTATTCACCATGTACCTCACCTAGCTCAAAATAATGTCAGTAAGGCGATGTGATTCCGGCATGCTGTCCCAAAGATGATCCTTCTCCAAACCTTCTCTCTGCGGTGCTCCTGTGGCATTTTCAGCTGACCTGAAACAGCAAGGATGGAAGTTGATGTTCGACAATCTTGGCAGATATCACTTTTTGCTGCAGATTGCAGGTCATCCCTGGCTGGCAATAGGCTACACAAGTTTGAGAGCAAAATGAACTGACTCTTGCAGCATTTCTTTAACAGATGCAGCATACTACCGTTCATAATAACCTGTTGAAAAGTAGGCTTGAGGAGCCTTCTTCTTGATTGTGCCCCTGGTGTGACACATGTCTAACCCTTCCACCAGCACGTGGCCAGTCGAGCTGCCGCTGCAAATTCCGCTCCCTTCCATTTCCCTATGGGTTGGACTCATTTCAAGCCCTCCCAACATGTGTTCAGCCTTTGTCAACTACAGAACTCTGATTTGAACCGTGGAATGTACTTACCTCCTCCTTGACGTGCTTCATTTGTGTTGCTTGCAGCCCGACTCGCTTCCCGTCACCATGGAGAACGTGGCGGTGGAGAGAACCCGTGGTAGCAGATCGGCGGTGCGATGGGGCAAGCTGACAAACATGGTGATACGGCGACCTCGTGGAGCGTCCTGCAATTTTCAAGATTTCGTGTTTTACAAACCAATGGGACGGCCTGGCGATGGGCGTCATTCCTCGGGCAGAACGACAGCACGGTACGTACCTTGCATAGTAGACGGTAGCTGTGCTTGAAATACCTGGTTATTTGTTGACGGCCAGGGCCAGGGTCGAAGGGGGCAGCCGGCGGCCACGTGCGGCCGCCGGCTGCCCCCTTCGACCCTGGCCCTGGCCGTCAACAAATAACCAGGGAATTTCAAGCATCTTTTTCTCTATTTCCTAGCATTACTTTCAAGTATTAAACTATCACAGTGATGGCGTGTGTTTTCTCATACTCTGCTGCACATGATTTGGGTCTCAATGTTTACAGCTTGTGCTCACTTTGTTTTAGGTTAAAGCAAGATAAATACTCGCAACCTCGTGTGGGTGTTCCTGCTGTGCTTTTGGAGAATCCTTCGGATAGAAGAAGTCATTCGTAGTGATTGTTTTGAACGTATTCTTGGACACGACACCAACCTTGAAGACATTGCTGTAAGTTGGGTCTCTTGCAGTTCAGTACAGTTCGTTTCAGTTTGTCAAGCCGACTTTATATTTATTTTTCTCTGTCTCTCTTTTCCAGCTTATGGTGCTGTATTTTCCACATTGATGTTAGTGGCGCACTGAGAATTATTCCTGTGGAGGCATCCTTCTCATTGCAGACCTGTGGACATCACGCAACTGCTTTCTGAGTAAGTTTTATCTCTTTCATTGCATTATAAGTAATTCAGTGCACATTTTGAAGCTAATTGTGTACTTTCCATTTCAAGCTGACAGCCATTTCGGCTGACGAGAATGTCATCAGTTTGCGCAGAAATTCCCAGTAGATGCAGTTGCTGATCAGCTGTTCTTGAAGACAACATACCTCTGGTTAATTGAATTTGTTGTAGTATGTTTTACCATTTTAAAGTATAGTTTATGTATGTGGGTTTTCTCTATTAAGTCGTGATTAGCGGTAAAAGAACAAATGACATGGGCTTGCCGACTAGCCATAGGTCATTGTGTACTTGCTTTGCAAAGTTTTCAACTTCTAATGAGAGTGAAAACACTTTGCCCTGCTGATAAAGCCCCCTTTGGCCCAGTAATCTGCTGGGCTTGTTAGCATTTTGTCTGTTTTTTCCCTTTTAAAAAATTGGAAACTTTGGGCTGGAAATGATTTTGTTCTGTCATTAGTTCATTAGCCGGCTATTTGAAGGTTGACTGTTTATTTGCTTTTGATCAATCAGTGAGATAGATTGCTCAAAGTGTGTGAATAAATGTTCACTGCACCTTCACAAACCAATGGCTTAGTGTAGCGAATGGAATTCAATTGCTCAGGAGCTAAAACTGTAGGAGATTAGAAGCAGGAGAGGTAAATCTTGAATCTGTTCCAGATTGCAGTCAGCTCTGTTGAGGGCACACTGCATTGTTATGTTTTTAATTCATTTTTCTAATTCTTTTGTTACATGGCTCAATTTTCATGGCAAGGTCCTGTCTAGGATTTTTAATTTGCTATCATGTTTCCAACTTGAGGATGCTATTTTAAAAGCGTGCCTCTCCGGCTTTAATGTTGATAAGATAGTTTACATATTCATTTTACTTGTTCAATCATGTTTATCTTCAACATCTTTTATCAACAAGTACTTGCTCAGTTCTAATTTAAGTGTTTTTTTGTTGTTGTTGTTTTTTTAATATTATTGTTGTTTTTTAATATTCTTTTCCCTTTATTAAGGCGTGATTAGTGTTGAAAGAACAAATGAGATGGCTCGCTGTCTAGCTTTTGGTCATTTGTGCATTTCCTTAGCAAAATCTTAAACTTGAGAAGGGCAGCTTCTGCCAGTGTTTGTCAGTAGGAAGTTAAAGTTCTAATAAGAGTGAAAACACTTTGCCCTGCTGGTAAAGTTCCCATTGGCCTAGTAGATTGCTCAAAGTGTGTAAATAAATGTTCACTGCACCTTCACAAACCAATGGCTTAGTGTAGTGAATGGAATTCAATTGCTCTGTAGCTAAAACTGTATAGGAGATTAGAAGCAGGAGAGGTAAATCTGCAATCTGTTCCAGATTGCAGTCAGCTCTGTTGAGGGGCACACTGCATTGTTAATGTTTTTAATTCATGGCTCAAATTTCATGGCAAGGTATCCTGTCTAGGGTTTTTAATTTGTTATCATGTTTAGAACTTGAGGATGCTATTTTAAAAGCGTGCCTCTCCGGCTTTAATGTTGATAAGACAGTTTACATATTAATTTTACTTGTTCAATCATGTATATCATCAACCTCTTTTATCAACAAGCACTTGCTCAGTTCTAATTTAAGTGTATTTCTTTTAATTACTATTGTTTTTCAATATTTTTTTCCCTTTATTGAAGCGTGATTAGTGTTGAAAGAACAAATGAGATAGTCTTGCTATCTACCTTTTGGTCATTGTGTATTTCCTTTGCAAAGTTTTATACTTTAGAAGGGCAGCTTCTGTGAATGTTTATGTCAGTTGGAAGTATAAGTTCTAATAAGAGTGAAAACACTCTGCCCTGTTGGTCTTGGCCTAGTAATCTGCTGGGCTTGTTAGCATTTTGGCTGTACTTTGCCTTTTAAAAAATTGGATACCTTGGGGTGGAAATAACTTTGTTCTGTCATTGGTTAAACTAGCTAGGTGGCTAATTTAATTGCAGTTAATTCCTTATTTGCTTTGATCAGTGTAGCCAGTATAATTGTCAGGATCATTGAGATAGAATGCTCTAAGTGTGAACATTCAATGTCTTAGGCGCTCAAATTGTAGGAGACTAGAAGCTGGAAAAGAGAATGTCGAATTTGTTCCATGATTGCAGCTTGCTGTTGAGAGCACTCTGCATTGTTATTGTTTGAAATTCATTTTTCTATTTCTTTTGACACATCTCACAACATTCATGGAAAGATTCTATCAAACATTGCTCATCTCACAACATTCATGGAAAGATTCTATCAAACATTGCTAACGTGTTGTCATGTTTCTAATTGAGGTTGCAATTTTAAAACAGTGCCTTTCCAGCTGTAATTTTGATGAAGTGGCAAACATAATTTTCACTTGTTCTTTTGTGTTTATCAACAACTACTATCGTTCATAATGTCTGGCTTCGGTCAGTAAATTGTATTTATATTTAAGAATGATATATATTGTGATCTCAGTTGCAACGATGAATATTATGTCCTGTGCTTTGGTTTGATGTGTTAAATTTACTGGATAGACAACTCGTTCAGAGTGGCGATGCATATTGGTAAACAAAACAAAGCACTATAACCTACTCATGAAGCTGTTTTTAATCTTTGGTTTCGCTTCGATTCCACTTTAGTTGAGTTCATTAAGAGGTGACTGTTACGCCTACGGATTCTTTGGGATTATTTTGAATCATGTTTATTGCCCTTTATGTGCATTATTTGGTCAGCGCTTCCTGCTTTGTTGTCCTTAGACCACACTCCGCAACTCTGGGCAAGTTTTTCGTTGTATCGTGTTAATGAAAATAAACAAACAACAATTACATATTTTATTGTTTTAAAGTCTTCTAAAGTTTTAGTTTCTAATGATATCCAATCTTAGCCTTTCCTTTGTTGCTAGGGTTTGTGTTAGAGAATAAAAATTTAAAATCTCGGTATTTGAACTTGCAAAACGCCTCGCCAGCCGAGATGATTTGGGACAGGGGGCGGGTGCTTTAACCATCTCGGCTGGCGTGACGCACGGTGATTGAACATGCGAATCGGCATCCCTATCTCCGGCCCAGAATTGGCGCCAAATGGCGACTTTAGAAAGCTTTGAAAAATCGTCGATTTTGCATTCGACCGGAACCGGAAACGAGCAATTAGTTCCGGCGGTTGCCGCCCCCGCAGCAGCACCGTCGCCGAAACGACGATTTTCGGATTTTCGGCGACGGTGCTGCCCTGGGGGCGGCAATCGCTGGAACTAGAAGTTCCGTCTTTCGCCGCTCCCGAAGCAGCACCGTCGCCGAAAATCCGAAAATCGCCGTTTCGGCGACGGTGCTGCTTCGGGAGCGGCGAAAGACGGAACTTCTAGTTCCAGCGATTGCCGCCCCCAGGGCAGCACCGTCGCCGAAAATCCGAAAATCGTCGTTTCGGCGACGGTGCTGCTGCGGGGGCGGCAACCGCCGGAACTAATTGCTCGTTTCCGGTTCCGGTCGAATGCAAAATCGACGATTTTTCAAAGCTTTCTAAAGTCGCCATTTGGCGCCAATTCTGGGCCGGAGATAGGGATGCCGATTCGCATGTTCAATCACCGTGCGTCACGCCAGCCGAGATGGTTAAAGCACCCGCCCCCTGTCCCAAATCATCTCGGCTGGCGAGGCGTTTTGCAAGTTCAAATACCGAGATTTTAAATTTTTATTCTCTAACACAAACCCTAGCAACAAAGGAAAGGCTAAGATTGGATATCATTAGAAACTAAAACTTTAGAAGACTTTAAAACAATAAAATATGTAATTGTTGTTTGTTTATTTTCATTAACACGATACAACGAAAAACTTGCCCAGAGTTGCGGAGTGTGGTCTAAGGACAACAAAGCAGGAAGCGCTGACCAAATAATGCACATAAAGGGCAATAAACATGATTCAAAATAATCCCAAAGAATCCGTAGGCGTAACAGTCACCTCTTAATGAACTCAACTAAAGTGGAATCGAAGCGAAACCAAAGATTAAAAACAGCTTCATGAGTAGGTTATAGTGCTTTGTTTTGTTTACCAATATGCATCGCCACTCTGAACGAGTTGTCTATCCAGTAAATTTAACACATCAAACCAAAGCACAGGACATAATATTCATCGTTGCAACTGAGATCACAATATATATCATTCTTAAATATAAATACAATTTACTGACCGAAGCCAGACATTATGAACGATAGTAGTTGTTGATAAACACAAAAGAACAAGTGAAAATTATGTTTGCCACTTCATCAAAATTACAGCTGGAAAGGCACTGTTTTAAAATTGCAACCTCAATTAGAAACATGACAACACGTTAGCAATGTTTGATAGAATCTTTCCATGAATGTTGTGAGATGAGCAATGTTTGATAGAATCTTTCCATGAATGTTGTGAGATGTGTCAAAAGAAATAGAAAAATGAATTTCAAACAATAACAATGCAGAGTGCTCTCAACAGCAAGCTGCAATCATGGAACAAATTCGACATTCTCTTTTCCAGCTTCTAGTCTCCTACAATTTGAGCGCCTAAGACATTGAATGTTCACACTTAGAGCATTCTATCTCAATGATCCTGACAATTATACTGGCTACACTGATCAAAGCAAATAAGGAATTAACTGCAATTAAATTAGCCACCTAGCTAGTTTAACCAATGACAGAACAAAGTTATTTCCACCCCAAGGTATCCAATTTTTTAAAAGGCAAAGTACAGCCAAAATGCTAACAAGCCCAGCAGATTACTAGGCCAAGACCAACAGGGCAGAGTGTTTTCACTCTTATTAGAACTTATACTTCCAACTGACATAAACATTCACAGAAGCTGCCCTTCTAAAGTATAAAACTTTGCAAAGGAAATACACAATGACCAAAAGGTAGATAGCAAGACTATCTCATTTGTTCTTTCAACACTAATCACGCTTCAATAAAGGGAAAAAAATATTGAAAAACAATAGTAATTAAAAAAAAAAAAAAAAAAAAAGAAATACACTTAAATTAGAACTGAGCAAGTGCTTGTTGATAAAAGAGGTTGATGATATACATGATTGAACAAGTAAAATTAATATGTAAACTGTCTTATCAACATTAAAGCCGGAGAGGCACGCTTTTAAAATAGCATCCTCAAGTTCTAAACATGATAACAAATTAAAAACCCTAGACAGGATACCTTGCCATGAAATTTGAGCCATGAATTAAAAACATTAACAATGCAGTGTGCCCCTCAACAGAGCTGACTGCAATCTGGAACAGATTGCAGATTTACCTCTCCTGCTTCTAATCTCCTATACAGTTTTAGCTACAGAGCAATTGAATTCCATTCACTACACTAAGCCATTGGTTTGTGAAGGTGCAGTGAACATTTATTTACACACTTTGAGCAATCTACTAGGCCAATGGGAACTTTACCAGCAGGGCAAAGTGTTTTCACTCTTATTAGAACTTTAACTTCCTACTGACAAACACTGGCAGAAGCTGCCCTTCTCAAGTTTAAGATTTTGCTAAGGAAATGCACAAATGACCAAAAGCTAGACAGCGAGCCATCTCATTTGTTCTTTCAACACTAATCACGCCTTAATAAAGGGAAAAGAATATTAAAAAACAACAATAATATTAAAAAAACAACAACAACAAAAAAACACTTAAATTAGAACTGAGCAAGTACTTGTTGATAAAAGATGTTGAAGATAAACATGATTGAACAAGTAAAATGAATATGTAAACTATCTTATCAACATTAAAGCCGGAGAGGCACGCTTTTAAAATAGCATCCTCAAGTTGGAAACATGATAGCAAATTAAAAATCCTAGACAGGACCTTGCCATGAAAATTGAGCCATGTAACAAAAGAATTAGAAAAATGAATTAAAAACATAACAATGCAGTGTGCCCTCAACAGAGCTGACTGCAATCTGGAACAGATTCAAGATTTACCTCTCCTGCTTCTAATCTCCTACAGTTTTAGCTCCTGAGCAATTGAATTCCATTCGCTACACTAAGCCATTGGTTTGTGAAGGTGCAGTGAACATTTATTCACACACTTTGAGCAATCTATCTCACTGATTGATCAAAAGCAAATAAACAGTCAACCTTCAAATAGCCGGCTAATGAACTAATGACAGAACAAAATCATTTCCAGCCCAAAGTTTCCAATTTTTTAAAAGGGAAAAAACAGACAAAATGCTAACAAGCCCAGCAGATTACTGGGCCAAAGGGGGCTTTATCAGCAGGGCAAAGTGTTTTCACTCTCATTAGAAGTTGAAAACTTTGCAAAGCAAGTACACAATGACCTATGGCTAGTCGGCAAGCCCATGTCATTTGTTCTTTTACCGCTAATCACGACTTAATAGAGAAAACCCACATACATAAACTATACTTTAAAATGGTAAAACATACTACAACAAATTCAATTAACCAGAGGTATGTTGTCTTCAAGAACAGCTGATCAGCAACTGCATCTACTGGGAATTTCTGCGCAAACTGATGACATTCTCGTCAGCCGAAATGGCTGTCAGCTTGAAATGGAAAGTACACAATTAGCTTCAAAATGTGCACTGAATTACTTATAATGCAATGAAAGAGATAAAACTTACTCAGAAAGCAGTTGCGTGATGTCCACAGGTCTGCAATGAGAAGGATGCCTCCACAGGAATAATTCTCAGTGCGCCACTAACATCAATGTGGAAAATACAGCACCATAAGCTGGAAAAGAGAGACAGAGAAAAATAAATATAAAGTCGGCTTGACAAACTGAAACGAACTGTACTGAACTGCAAGAGACCCAACTTACAGCAATGTCTTCAAGGTTGGTGTCGTGTCCAAGAATACGTTCAAAACAATCACTACGAATGACTTCTTCTATCCGAAGGATTCTCCAAAAGCACAGCAGGAACACCCACACGAGGTTGCGAGTATTTATCTTGCTTTAACCTAAAACAAAGTGAGCACAAGCTGTAAACATTGAGACCCAAATCATGTGCAGCAGAGTATGAGAAAACACACGCCATCACTGTGATAGTTTAATACTTGAAAGTAATGCTAGGAAATAGAGAAAAAGATGCTTGAAATTCCCTGGTTATTTGTTGACGGCCAGGGCCAGGGTCGAAGGGGGCAGCCGGCGGCCGCACGTGGCCGCCGGCTGCCCCCTTCGACCCTGGCCCTGGCCGTCAACAAATAACCAGGTATTTCAAGCACAGCTACCGTCTACTATGCAAGGTACGTACCGTGCTGTCGTTCTGCCCGAGGAATGACGCCCATCGCCAGGCCGTCCCATTGGTTTGTAAAACACGAAATCTTGAAAATTGCAGGACGCTCCACGAGGTCGCCGTATCACCATGTTTGTCAGCTTGCCCCATCGCACCGCCGATCTGCTACCACGGGTTCTCTCCACCGCCACGTTCTCCATGGTGACGGGAAGCGAGTCGGGCTGCAAGCAACACAAATGAAGCACGTCAAGGAGGAGGTAAGTACATTCCACGGTTCAAATCAGAGTTCTGTAGTTGACAAAGGCTGAACACATGTTGGGAGGGCTTGAAATGAGTCCAACCCATAGGGAAATGGAAGGGAGCGGAATTTGCAGCGGCAGCTCGACTGGCCACGTGCTGGTGGAAGGGTTAGACATGTGTCACACCAGGGGCACAATCAAGAAGAAGGCTCCTCAAGCCTACTTTTCAACAGGTTATTATGAACGGTAGTATGCTGCATCTGTTAAAGAAATGCTGCAAGAGTCAGTTCATTTTGCTCTCAAACTTGTGTAGCCTATTGCCAGCCAGGGATGACCTGCAATCTGCAGCAAAAAGTGATATCTGCCAAGATTGTCGAACATCAACTTCCATCCTTGCTGTTTCAGGTCAGCTGAAAATGCCACAGGAGCACCGCAGAGAGAAGGTTTGGAGAAAGATCATCTTTGGGACAGCATGCCGGAATCACATCGCCTTACTGACATTATTTTGAGCTAGGTGAGGTACATGGTGAATAGTAGCCTCTAGCTAGTGCACATGTATTCATATCAATAAAGAGAACGAGCGCTTCTGAAACTTCATATTTCCATCTATTACTAACCCCTGAAAGTCGCTCTGACTTGACTTCAAGCGACTTGCCGACTCATTCAAACGCAATGCACAATACAAAGACAAATCAGAGAAAGTACATTTGTCCGGTGAAAACCATGAGTCCAGGCAGCAACACCGAGAGGCATACATGAGCACATGGTTAGACTCGCCTTGTACCAATAGACTCCTTTTAAAAACATCTCGGGTCTCAATGTGCACAAGTACCAAGACTATCTCACACCACTTTTCAAATCAATAGGCTTAAGCAGTTATAGGAAAATCTTGAGTTGTGGACAGCACTCAATCAAAAATATTTGATTAAAGGAATTTTGTGAGAAATAATGATTGATAGGAAATCAGTGAAGTGCACCTCAATTTTAGTCAACATACTTCTTACAAGACCCAGCATAAAGCTGGAGCAAGCTGGAGCTACAAAATACAATGCTGTGCGTAGCTCGGGCAAGAGAATCATTTGAAAATAATACTGAGAAAGTCTTGTTCTTTAATGAGTACATCACTATCGTGAGTACATATCAAGTTGTGCAATTAGATGAGATGATAATTTTCAAAACAGAGAGAGATACTACAATATTGATTTATTTAATCTATAACACTAAAATTGACCATCTATCTGTTCTCACTTATCTTTGCAATATTTGAACACATTAATTACCACTCATATCACTTTTGTAGGACAAAGAACAACTATTGTTCTCAGTACAGTGTAACCTACTACAAGTGTCCAGTTTTATCTCAAAACTCACAATACCCAAATGGAGGACTGAAGCGTAATAGAGGAGAGCAGGAAGATAGGCCACGAGCATGACAAAACTGCCCTTCTTCTGAGCTGTCATAGGTCGAGAGCAGACAAAAACTTAAAACAAAAACTACATAATAGGTTATGAAAAGTACAGCTTAAAAAATTAAAAAAAACAAAAACATGAACTGTAAAGTAGGTGCCATTACCGTTTTAATTAGAATATTTTCATTACATTTGATATGAGAGCAAAATGGGTACTCGAATTCTAAAGAATTCCGATTTCGTCCCCTGAATGCCTACAATGAGGTTCTTGTGCTTCAGGGCAAAATGAACAGAGTAAGATGTGAGGAATTGAATGGATTGTTTTCAATGAATGAAACCCACTTCACTGTGAAAGCTGGCACCGCTTTCTCTCACACCAACAAAACACATTTGAAAATATGGAGGTAAAATAGGTGTGTTACAATTTGGTTTGCCTTGACATGTACAATTGTGACAAAAGACAAAAAGTTATCTACTTTGTAAAATGGCTATAAAATAAAAAATAGATATAAATACGACTATGACATCTTTGACAATACAAGACAATATTTGGTAGCTGTTAGCACGTTTCAAATTTTAATAACAATGATACAGACAACACGATTCTCCTCAAACTCAGAGTTTGAATGAAAAGGAATTGAACAATACAGAAAAGAAGAAAAATGCATTCAAAACGTAATGATAGGAAATTAACATCATCTAAAATTTCAGATGGATCACATGAATGAGGAGGAAAAGATCTTGGTGATACATAAACACTCAGCAGTACAACGTGAAATTGAGAAATACTTACATTAGCTCCTTTAGATCAGCTAAGGTTGGCCAGGGAATCCAAAAAATCCAAAAACTAAAACCGTTCAATAACAGTATCTACTGGGATCGAATCGTGAGCCTGAACTGATGACATTCCCCAGAGAGGAAAAGGCTGGCAGCTAAAAATGGGAAAAATAACTATTAGCTTCTAGAAATGCATTGAACTACAGTAAAGAGTTGGCAGAGATAAAACTTACTCAGAAAACAGTTACGTGATGTTCACAGGTCTGCAATGAGAACAAGAATGTCTAGAGTGGAATCATTCTTGGTGCGCCACAAACATCAATCTGGAAGTTAGAAATAATCATGAAAATTGAATACAGCACAACCATCAGCTGGAAGAGATACAGGGAGAGATAAATATTAAGTTGGTTTGATAACTGAAACCAAAAGTACCAGAAATGTGATAGAAATGACTTACACAGCAATGTCTGTCTTTGTGGTTAGAGTTGCGTCCACAATAAAGTTCAAGTTGATAACATAACAACGACAATGCATCATGAATAAATGAAAGAGGACAGAAGGGCCAGGGCGTTCTCTTCTTTCTCAAGGATACTCCAAAGGTACAGCGTACAGCAGTAACCCTCACAAGTTTGTAAGCAATGTTTCAACAAGGGTTTCGGCTCGGTTCCCACCGATATTTATCTTGTTAACCTAAAACAAAGCAGGCATATGCGAAAACATCGATCAAAGCTTTGTGCAGCAGAATATCAGACAAAGGCTGTAAACGTGATGGAGGGCAGGGAATAAATATAGGAAAAAAATTTTACGCCAGGAAATTATGCTTGAAATACCTCGTCTTTTCCGACGCGGCCATGCGAGGCGAGCAGGATCCCCGATAATCCCCTTCACTGCGCGTCGCGCCGGGCGTCGGCAAGAAATCGCCGAGCAAACGCTTAGCGAAGTCTTCACTGCAAATGGCATTCTTCTCGGCATCAACGTGGATATATAAATCGAAATCAATGAACACAATGCCAATAGACAACATCAACAATCAGCAGCAAGACTGGCGACTGGCGACAGAGCCGAGCCGAAGAGCCGAAGACCGAAGCTGAGCCGAGTGGCCCGAGTGCCGGCCGAGTGTTGCGCTGCGCCGCCGTTGCGGTGGAGCGGCAGCGCCGTGGACGCAGGCAACCCACCCACCTCCTGAGTCGTTTTGGAGGCTCTCCACTCCAGGGGCGCACGTGCATGCATGCGCTGAGCTGCAGGGCTATCACGTTCCCCTGCGTCGGCGTTCCATTTCCCCAGCTAGACGGTTCCACTGCCCCCGTCCCAGTGTTGCCGCAGTTCCAATGCTTTCGTTATTTCACTAATTTGAGCTGTTAAACATTTCATATGAGCTCAGGATAGTCGCATAAATGTATTAGAGTCTAACTGGAGGCCAGAAACTGCATGACATACAAGCATCGGCAAGCATTTTAAAATAATATCAGCATGAGCAGTCTGGCAACAGCGAGAACGAGAGGGACGGAACCGTCTAGCTGGGGTCCGTACCCCCAGTGCTGTATTTAGTTAAGAGCTCGGCAGAGTCGGCGCGACGAAGTCGGCGTGCGCTCACGCCGAGTGCGCCGAGCGCAAGCGTCCAGGCGCACCGGCCTAGCCTCATCTTGGCACTATTTTGTTTGTAACAGTGCTGTAAATCATTTACTCGCGTTAGTCGAACATACGAACTATGCTGTGGACATAATGTGACAAGTTTAAAGAAAGTTTATACCACGATAAGGTTAGTTCGGCGCACTCGGCGCAGGGCGCACTCGGCGTGAGCGTACGCCGACTTCGTCGCGCCGACTCTGCCGAGCTCTTAACTAAATACAGCACAGGTGAACGGGAACGTCATAGCCCCACTGACGCTGACGCTCAGGGTTCTGCCTCACTTTCCCCGTCCCCGCCGAACTCACCAACATACCTTCTTCGTCGTCGCCCGAACCATTAGATTCCTGCATTAATGTCAATGTCCTAACTTTCAAAAACCCTCAAAAGGATGAGAAGAAAAAAAATCGCGGGAGGGAGGCTTAAGGTGCCCGTACACTCGGTGTGTCCTCCTACGTCCGCGTCCGCCTTCGTCCGCCTATCCACAATGAACTCTTTGGGAGGTGACAGCACGAAAATTTGGGTACCTGAATTTAATTTCTGCTTCCCCCTGCGCTTGAGCTCTCCGGGTAGGCCGCCAACTTAACACAAGTGCGTGGCGGGTTGGCCTATCCAGTGTGTCGCAGGCGCTATCATTAGCCATGCTTCGGTAACGTCCATTGTTGGGGCGCCACATGTCCACTTTTACAAGTTCGATGAAGGCCGGACATAGGCAGACACGCTCAGTGTACGGGCACCTTTACCCCCTTACCCCTACTCACCGCCACTCTCACTCACGTGAACGAGAGCGTGCTTAACTTTTACACCCCCGAGAGAGAGTGCGCGCTGACATACGAGCCCCCTACCTACATATTGAAGTGATATATTAATAATATCATTAATTGGCTCGAAAGAAGTTATACGTTTATAATAAAACAATCCTCGTGATTTCCTGTTTGACCGCAAGTCTCGCGCGGAACTCCGCATCTTCCGCGCTTAACTGTAAAACCTCACAAGAGATACGGGTTGAGGAGGACAAAAACCTCTGGAGGGGGAAAACATATGGTTTATTACAAAGGAGAAATACAACAAAACAAGAGATCCCAGACCCAATTCTCCGCACTACAGTTCACTCATGACAAAAAAAAAATTGCACAAGTTCTTGTTTGATAGAACGGCTGTATAATTTTCTTCTACCAGGCAGAATGGCCTGACAAAATGCTGAGCCATGTGATGCAGTCTCATGCCTTGCTTTCAGTCACACTGTTGGTTTTCAGTTCCTAGTTATGTGGCAGTCAGAATATATACCTAATGCAATAATTTATCATCTATACTTTTCTTTTAATGTTCAACTGGAATATTAGGTGTTGAAGTAAGTTAGGTTGAATAGATATTTAGCCACCATTAATTGACAAGTTCAATGTGAGGCTATACATCAAAACATGACAAAAATATTCATAACCAGGTTGAATTTTGTTGCTTTTAAGTATCTGTTATGTATACCTTGATTTAATATTACGTATTAGAGTTATTTCGTTGGAATTTTCTAGGCTTGCCTGCAGTGAAGTGATGAAATAGAGCTTCTCCATAATTTTTAATTAAAGCGTCTATCACTGGTTTGTTTTCCTCTGCAACAGTTCCTTTAAGATACGTTTAGCATCAGTGGGGGTAAAAGTAACTTGAATACTGTTCCATAGGAATCAAAATTTTAAATCTTAAACACGATGTGTTTTGTGCTACCTGCTTTCTCTCTGATTAAGTTTTATTTAATTCTGACCAATGAATGAATTTTAAAATGATATTTAATTTCTTAATTTATGATTACATAGTGTACAAATGTTAGAATTATGATCACATGTCGTTAGGTAGCAAAACTTTGCAGCTTTTGAAAAATGGAAATGTTGCAATGGCCTTTCTGAATAACAAATGAATTACAGCCGGCGATCATTGCTAAGTGTAGCCCCGAAAACTAGTAAATATACTGCTCAAATGCTTTCAGGAAAAAAAAGTTTATAAAGCCTCCAAGCTCTTGAATGGATTGAAGGTAGGGAAGCTTAGAGAACAACCATCAAATTTTTGTATACTATACTTACAAATATTTACAACACTTCAATAAATAAAAATAATTGTACCAAAAGTGATTAACAAAATATCTGTAGTGCTTCGTCGTGGTATTTACAGTATATCCCAATCTTCTGTATATCTGTTCTCCTAAACTGAAACGAAACGAAGATTTGTAAACTTGATAGTTTGAAGAAATCAAGGTTGACCAACACAACATCTCAATTCTTTTCTGCCTGATCAAAAAAGAAAAGAAAGAGCTTCTTCTTTGAGGAATTTTGTAAATTAAAACAAGTTGATAATAAAACAACTACTTTTGATAGCAGGAGAGGAAGATGTAATTCCCAATTATTTCAACATTGTGCTGGCTAAAGTTGTCTATATACTGCATATGAATTGGTAACAGATACAAAAATTGAGTGGAACTTGCTGAGACACAAGGGTTTTAGAAGGCATCATATGTCATCTCTGATCCACTTGTAGGCGTGCTTCTAAGTGCTTTCACTGACATACTTCAATTAGATGGAAACCAAAGTACATAATACTTTAAGTCTTTGATGGCAAATATTCAATTTAAACTACTCTAGTGCAAAAAATCCTTAATATCTCAGCAAAAGGGTCAAAACTCTCTGCTTCGGTGACAACATCACATCTGTCCAAAATATATAAATATAATATATACGTGTTTGTAGTTATATATATTATATTAATATATATAAGTGTTTATACACACATTTATATGTTATCTGCAAGTCATATACTTTCAAAATTACAAATATAATGATTTCTACTATAAAGTATTTCAATACCTACATAACAACATTTCTTTGACGCCAATGTGGCAGTTTAGTGTGTCGCACTGACTATCTTGCTGCTTTTCATCAGAACAGGATGTGAATTCTTCCTTTATTATCACAGTTATTGGACAACACTTGCTCTTACAACTTTTGAATTAAAGTTGCCGGTAAGTAGCTTGAAGACTGCTCGAATTTTGTCCTAAAAGGTTCCCCAGAATTAGGAGTTTTATCAGCACATCCTCCCAATAAAAAGCAACAGAGGGACACATGCCCTCAATAGTTGTTCAGTTCTGTCAGTGATCCACTTTGTGTGCGTCATTTGCTTTCTCGATAAGGTGCATGTTTACATGATACCCAACGGTGAACTCAGTGAAAGAAGTGAAAAATAATTTGGATAGCAGAATTCCTCTAACAGGTAGTTACCTCTGTCTCACCCTAAAATCATTCTGCAGGTATATAGCGATGTAATTCATGAGCAGTCTCAAGTAATGTTCCTACAATAGCTTAGTTGTCATAAATGTTTTAGAAAGCTTTTCTGATTAAAAAATTTACCAACAACTTCTGTTTTTTCAATTAACAGTAATTTATAAAAGATTTGCATCTTATTTTGAAAAGCTGTTTACCTTTACTTAAAAAGAAGCACTAAAACCTTACTAAATTCATGAGTATCAGCCAAAGTCATATGGAAATATCAATAAATCACAGTGCCTCACACACTAGTGAAGCTAGGCCTGAGTAGGCACATAAAATGTAACCATTTCCGTTAATTTGTTCATGCACATCTCCGATATACTACAAGAGATAAAACATTGTAAATATTTTATGACATCCTTTAAAACATATCTGCCAGCTGAATATTTTAAGGCTCTTATAATACACAATTCTACCTAATGTAGTTAAACTACAAAAGTCAGGCTATTGAAATTTGCAATTTCTTTTCAGACACGGCATCTTTTTGCTCATTTCTTCACTCATGCTTTTCATTTCCCTTCATATGAAATGCTGTGGTAGGTGAAAAGTACTTTGGTGTATTTACACAAAATGCTGTTTTAGCGTCCAATAGTCAAGAGAGGACGGGACTTCAACCTTTAGCGTGGGATCCATTCCACGAAATCAAAGGGCTCAATGTTGTACAGGTTTACAAATAAAAAGCTAGAGTGAAGACAGAGAAATAAGATAGACCCAAGCTGAAAAATCACATGATACAGCTTCATTCCAAAAGTCCAAAGACTATCTTACTAGCACTTTCTCAGTCAAAATGGCAAAAAGGAAAGATGAGATATTCAACCTTACTTAACTGTCATCACAGATAGCTGCTGAACACAAGAAAGCTACCCCAATTTCAATGATAGCTAATTTTATTTGGACACACCAAAATTATACCTTAAGACATGCAAGAGACTCTTCAGAGCACCATTTTAAATATGAGAGCACCTAGTCCATTGCTTCCTTTCAAGCTCCCAAAAACCTCTTTGCCATTTTTGTATATCACACCACTTCTCAAAGCAACGCAATTATTTGTTGATACATTATAAGTCATGTTTTGGATCCACATTTCATCATTAGAATATTGAACATTATCAACATTATGATGAAGTTACCCAAAAATTCACACTGATCTTTGCGTCTATAGTTTTAGTTGTGAAGGGACATTTAAATTGGTTTGAGCAGAGCAATAAAAAAAAGGAAAAATTTGAATGTAATATTTGTTTGCTTGTTTTAATTTTGTAAAAAACAAACAAACTTTATATTGTACTCATTTATTTAGGTACCAAAGAAAACAACAATAACAAAGCACCATCTTCACATTCTGACATAAATTAAGGCCAAAATTTTCGATGCAGAGGGACTTGAACAAACAAAAAGGCAACTCCTTGGAAGAAGATCAGTCCGAGTTAAAATTGACCAGTACAGCCTAAAAATGAAATAAATTAACGAAATTGAAGATGTTTTACTACTCATGACAGTACATGTACCACAGTTGTTCACAGATGTTTGTGATTGAGAAGCAATGCCTATCCCTCATTCTATTTCCTCCCTAAAGTACTGCATTACTACTCCATATATATAATGTGTATATATATATGTGTGTGTGTTTATGTTTATATATATATATATATACAGTATATATCTCTCTAAACTTGTTATAACATTAATAATAATAATATTTGTTATTTATACTTAATAAGGCAATGTTATCCCTTAACCTTAGCAGTTTTCCCCAATAAATTCTTTATTGATTCTACTCAGTGCTCTCTTTTCACACAATATGTAGATACGTATCAATATTCGCACTTGTATCTTTGTACAGGAGTAATGTACGTACATACACATGGGCATTACCAATACAATTTCTCCTCTTATCTTACTTTGTACAGGTTGAGATAGAGCATGTGACGAAGCTTTACTTGATATCCCTTTAAAAACCATTTCATAAGAAGTTGTTTCCATTATAATGGTCAGAAGATTTTTATGCATACTTTTGAATTTACCAAACCACCTAAATACTGAGTATTTGCAAGGGTTTCAGCCGATTTTTACAAAATTCAAAGTTTTAGGCAAACTGACAGAAATTGTAAAGAGTCCAAAATAATTTAGAACTATGGAAAACAAGACAACAAGAACCATAAAAAACTACGGTATTTATTAAAAAAAAAAATACTCTTTGAAATAAACTGGGTACCTAGGTGGATTGTTACAGTGTCGAATAGGACTTGTAGTGTCCAAAGAGTTCAAAAAATTGTTTTGGAGCCGGGGCTATGTTATCATTAGTTTAAAGGGCTTTTAATGCTTTCTATCAACATAGAGAACCAACAGTCTAGTTTAATCTTTGTCTATAAAAGAAATAAGAACCTGTTTCTATAAAAACAATTACAATTGATTTATCTAATTTTCCAAGAAAGTAGAAAAACAGTGTAGGCAGTTTAAAGCTTCTAATTAACTTTCAATCAATTTGTATTTGTCTAGTAAATGGATTTTCTTCACTTTGGTCAAAATGAGCGCTATACATCACACACAACTCCACTTCATTATTCTCTTTACGTGTTAAACTTCATTAAAATAATCAACAACAACAACAACAATATAGCCTACTTTTGTCTTCTATCCCTGATACATTACCAAGAAGTTAAACTGTTTTGCACAACATGAAGCATGTGTTGAATTCTACCTTGTCCAGAGAAAAGGCAGCTTACAGCCATAAGAGCTCCAAGTACAGGTGTAATTTCCACTCAGGCAAAATCATAATAATAATTTGCACCTCTCACAATCCTCCATTCATGCACTTGTTGACTCCCATTGGTTCCCTCATCTATAGCAGTCTTCAGGAAAGGCTCAACAGCACACCTTACAAAGAGAAACAACAAAGAAAACTTATTAGCATGAATAAACTACTAAAATAAAATATACTTTTAGATTTTTTTTTTTTTTTTTTTTTTGTGGAACGAATATGTTTTAATACTGGGATATACCTAACCACAAAGGGATTGCATAAAAAATTTGGAGCAAAAGCAAAGGCAATTTGGTGGGATCACAAACCTAAATGGTGTTAGCTAGGGCTAAGGCTCAGCAACCACCGTGAAAGGACGTTTTCCTGATACTATCTTAATTGAAATTTGTCATTTAGAAATCAAATACAAATTAACTTCAGGGAAGCTTCATGTTCCAAATGTAAGCAAAAAGAAAAAGAAAGAATGACAAAAATAATGATAAGAAAATTAAAAAGAATCAAGTTGGGACATTTCATGTCACTAAAAAGGTCATCCTGCTAATTTCAATTTATGTTGCTTAAAATGCATCTTGAATTTACTTTGCTTGATACATACAAAAAACTATGCAAAATGAATGTTCTCCTCTTTTTTAAAAGAAGTGTTTGACCTTCGCAAAACTGACCACATGTGGCGGCATCTGTCCTTGCTCAGCTATCCACTGAGAATAACTCCTTGTGTAGAGCAGGGAACTCCAGATGAGGTGTGGATCGCTTAAACTTTGCTAGGGCGTCCATGTGTAACATGCTCAGATCTCTGCACAGATGAAGAAAAATATAATAAGGTTGAGTTTAATTATTATTTTTTAAGTCTCTTTCACATCAAGAAACTGTACCTGAGAACTGGAATTTTTGCAAGCATAGCATCACAAACAGTGACATCCCCTTTAATGGGTTGAGGGTGTGTGCGATCCATTTCGATTCTTAGTGCTCTTTGAACAGCCTGGCTGAGTCTTGTAATTTCTGCAATGCCCTTCAGTCCTGGTCGATCTACAACACAAATATTCCATTTTAAAGGAGAAGACTAGAAGCTAGAAACATGATAAGATTTTTCACAAATTTTCTCACCTGGTGAAAGAAGAACAACTGCTGAATAAAGTGCCAGTTCAGTTTCTGTTAGCTTCATTTCAGCTATTGACCGTGCAAAATCAAATACAAAATTCACAAGTCTCATTTCTGCTGTTTCGTTAGTGTAAAATGCATCCTGAGGCAGCATAGTTTCAGCATATAATACACAGTTCTGGCTCAGATCGTAGTAACGACTCATTCTTAGTATTGCTAACTCAAAGCTCCCTGCAAAGAGAAAAATAGTGCAAATAAGCAAGGCAAAGTTTAAAAATGAAAACCAGATGGGAATGAGGGTAAATATACACACCAGCTTTTAGCAAGACAATCTGATCATCTTGATGAAGCTTCATAAAGCCAGGAACCATTTTTGCAAACTCAATGATTTGTTGAATAACAGTTGTAAGCTTCTGGGCACATTCAAGCCACAACTCTTCATGTGCCTACAGTAGAAAAAATCAGTAAGGCAAATCAATAAAAAATAACAAAAATTAAAAAAAATATATATATATAAAAAAAAAACAGGAAACCCTGGTAGGCACAAAGTTTATTAATGTTTTGGTTTCATAGGGTATTTCGGTGGATTTACAACCTTATAGTTTTCCCCTTCTCAGTGTTTGATCAGCGTCATATACATCATTTCACAAATTTGAGCTCTCTAGCTCAAACAATTTAGACGTTAGGTTCTCAGAAGGGAATTGTCCAATTAGCTTGATTTTTGAGCTGTACGCTTGTTGTGCAAATGAACAGTCAAACACTGAATCAATATTTTTATTCTGATGTGTGATTTTAATTTTCAGTTTATGAACTACTGTCCACGACTTGAATCAACAGGTCCAAGGTCCTCCCCTGTATGACGCACAGAGGGGTCGAGCCTCTGCAGCAATACCGATTCGGCTCAGCTCCCCTTTCCACGCTGCTTTCCCGTGACAAGTCGAGTATTACCATAGAAACGGAGATTTTAAATCAAAAGTTCTCAAAATTGTGCGCTAACTTTGGAATGGCATTGCCGCAATGAACTTGGCAGATTTAGTTTTACCTCTCTGGCAACTTCCAACTTTCAAAACATGCTGTAGAGAATTTCGGGTTTTGCATAAGGGGCCGCGCCAATGAAGGGGGGGAAAAAAGGGGGGGGGGGGGGAATCGGATCCGCCGACATAACTATAAAGATACATCGTGCCTAAAAATAAGACATATTTTATACACACAAAGTCTTACCATATCCTTGTAATAAATGAGCTTTGAGAGATCCTGTGGTTTCCGGAACATGTCATGAATATGTTCCAATGTAAATAGACATGTCCTAGCATGTGCATCTGCAATTGTCTTGCTGAGAAGTTCAGAGATCTGAGCTGGATCTGGAAACAGAATGGAATACAATGCAAGAAAGGGTCTACTTGATCATAAAAGTGAAAATGGATGTTGCACCAAGGCTATCTGGGTTAAACACATCTAACCATTTTCAAAGCAATTTTTTTTTTAAATTAGATGAAAAGGAAAAGAAAAAAAAATTAAATAGCAGGTTTCTATTATGCATGAACCAGAATATGAATAGAAAAGGAACTGTGCAATTAGATTTGATTAAGACAAATAAACCATGACAAGACCCCACAAAGCATGACAATATGTCTAGCAAGAAGCAAAAGCAGATTACAGCATGGTAGTAAAAGAGTTCCATGCAATAATAACAGCACAACAGTAAAATCCAATTTATTTTGCAAAAAGTAAATTTTTGCTATCGCATTTCCAACCCGTCAGAATTTTGAGAGATAAATGCAGAAATGAAAGAGGGAAAAAATACGAACATATCTCAACCATAGTCTACTATTCTCATTTCAGACGTCACCTAACTATCAAGGATTTCAGCGAAACAATAAAGAAACGGCGGTCGATAAGCTTTTCGCCCCAGAGGTCCTGGAACAACGGCCTCACCAACCCACCCACCCACCCACCACAACACCCCGCAGAGAAAAGAATAAAAAAAGCGAAAGAGAGGCAAAGTGAAGAAATATCAATCTCTTACTAGGGTGACTGGGCGCCACTTCGGCCTCCCTCAAGGGCGAGCAATCCGGCCCCGCGCTGGAGCCCGAGGGCCCCGCGGGTGCGGGCGCGGGCGCGGGCGACGGGTACGTGGTGCTGTCCACGTAGCCCGTCACTGTGCTGGAGCCCAGCTCCCCGAGCTCCTCCGGGTCCTGCTTCACGGCTACCAGAGTGCTGCTGTTACTACTCGCCGGCCGGGTAGCGGCTACCCTCTGCGAGCTCTGAGCGCTACCGCCGCTACCGCCGCTACCGCCGCCGGCCGGCGCCTGCTGCTGCGGCGGCTGTCCGCCCGGCCCCGGCCCCTGCCCCTGGCCTTGGTGCGGGAGATGGTGGTGTTGGGAGAGGTGAGGAGTGTTGGTTGCGAGGGAGGTTTGTTTGCCTGCAAGACACAGCAACCCACCACCACAAGCGAGAAATTAGATCTGGTTAGCGAAGGTTAGGTGAATATGGAGTACGATGTTGGCTGCCGTGGCAAACTATTTTCTGCCTTTAACCCAAGTTTGTTTTCCGTTTTATCGCCATCAATAGGGAGGGAGAGAGAGCCTCAACATATTATATATGAATCTTTGAGCTGTCCCATTTGGGGTTCGACCGCATTATACTGCTCGCGGGGAATGGCACAGCCACAGTCAATCACAACACTCAGACGATGTGACACACACGATTATGAACAATCATTGAAATGACGAAATGACAAAGCATGCCGCATGGCTGCGATTTGGAGAATTCCGAAGCGAGACTTGATAATTCCACGGCGAAAACAAAAGAAGGCACAGGATGAAAATACTCTCCCGTGAAGAGGGATTCAACTTTCTCACTGAAAAGTCGCGGCTCAAACCACGCCCAAATTCCAAAAATATATGTCACATTAACGAAACATTCGTCGTTAAGGTGAGACATTATTGATGACATCCCAGGAGCATCGATGCACACGCCAACGTGACCTATACGAGCCACTTAGTTCGTGAGCCCACTTGAGGGGAGTGCTTAGGACATTCGATCGAAAGGCATAAATTAACCTGAGCAGTCCAACACCGAAAGCAAACTTTACAAATTAAAAAATAAGAAAACACAACAGATATATCCCCCACTCACATGCACCCCAGGCGTCTCTAGCACCAACCATGGAGTCTAGTCGGTATAGCGGTATGTACATTTGCGTGCCATATAGACCTAGACGAGGCAGCAGTGCCATGGCGCTAGGAAGCTCTAGGCTGGCGGACCTGTCGGGGGTCTACATAGGCAGGTCTCGATGTGCTTCGCGAGTGAGGAGGGGGGCACGTCATGCGACTCTCCTTAAGAAGAGTCACAGTATGAACAGCTTGGCAAGAGTAGTAGAGCGTAGCGGAGCGCGCTGGTAGGTGAAACAATATCATAACAAAGAAAAAAGCTGTCTAATGGAGGATGAAATGGTTTTAATGGACCCCGTAGGTTCAAAAACGCACGTCGTGTTTTTGTCCACGATCGACTTGCCAAGTAAACACGGCGATTTTGGCTTTGTTATGGTTCCCCACCACTGCGCCCCGCTACGCCCCGCTACGCTCCGCCACACTGGGCAAGTTCCTTATAAAGAGAGCCCTCCCTCTCTGATGCCAAAACTGCCCACAAATATAAAAAATCATTTTAAAGTCACATTCGAAGATGAGAGGGATTTTTTCCCGGCATTTGTCAATGTAATATTTTAAATTTGTAAAGTAAGGAAACGAGGGGAAAACAACTCTGAAATTTCAGTACACCTCAAAGATCTAAACATTCAGAAAAATTCAAAAAAACTTAGGGAAATTTACAAAAATTCACAAAAGTTTTGACAAAATTCGGGCAAAAATTCACCAAAATTCCATATAAATTCACAAAAATTCAAAAAATTTGTACACCAAAGTTCAGAGTTGTTTCCCCCACGGTAGGAAAGCAGCTCGCACAGCGCGATCAAAACGGTTAAAGACAATCATCTGCTGTTTGCAAATTAGTCGCGTTCTCGCACAGGAAACGCCGCGTGTCGGCCGGACCCTCGCCTCACCGGTGGTCACTGCCGACGGCATGAGCGCCGAGTCGGTGGCGGGGGTGTCCACGCTGGGCGTGCCGGGGGTGGGCCGCGGGTCGTAGGCCGTCGTGGAGTCCACGTAGTCCACGTAGTCCGCGCTGATGTCGTACTGCATGCCGGCATGCTGCGCCACCTGGCCGTAGCCCGAGTAGCCGTGGCTGGAGGAGCCGTAGCTGCCCACCTCGCTCGTGTAGCCGTAGCTGCAAAACAGGCCGACAGGGGTTAAAGCGACAGGCCTGCTCCCGCGATCACACAGTCTCAGTACAACACACTTTGTATCGGACAAAAATCCGAGACTCATGGTAAATGCAAAAAATCTGCGTGAGATTTTTACCACAAAAACATTTTCTACAGGGTGCGATGTGTTTACATATTGACGACAGCCCATTCGACAAGTAGTTCTTTAAATTTAAAAGTTTTGAACATTAATTTCACAAAAGACCATTATCAAAAATGTTTTGAAAAGGGTGAGGAATTTTTTTTTCTAAATAAGAAATTTAAAGTTACAATATAAAATTGTAAAAGTACAAAATTGTTAAGGCACTTCTTGCTGTCGACTTGTCGTTCCTAAACGAGCACAAATAGGTCTTTGTAAATTTCGGTAGATTTTCAACAATGATTGTAAATTTACAAAGTTACTTTTTCATGTAGAAAAAATTCCCGTCAGACCTGGAACATTCGCCGTAACGAACGGTGCTGTAGCGATCGCCTGAAGCTATTAAGGGTGAAACAAGTGAAACTCTCCGCAAGCTTCACACGGCGTGTAATAATGAATTTGAGAGAGCGAGAGAGACGATACGAATGCACTCACCCGCCATACTGCAGCTGGTCAGACGAGGACGGCGTCTGCTGGTCGAACACCGACGAGTCGGGCGCCGTCTCCGTCTGGGCGCGCTGCTGCGCCCGGTGGTACCGGACCTCATCCTCCACCTTCTCGCGCTGCTTCTTGGACATGCGGCCAAACTTCACGGCTGCGGAAAGATTGGAAAAAAAAAAAGAGGAATTAAAATGTGAGATTTGCAGTTGAAAATATACACGATTCATGCAGAGATCACTGTTAAATTCATCCGCAATTTTACGACCTTTTTGCAACGGATGATTCGTTTAAATAGATAAACGAATCATTCGTAAAAAAATAAAAAATAAAATCTAAACTGGTTTGTACTTTTGTAACCAATGATGCGTAATTGCAACGTGACGAATAAACCGAAGCTTCACTAATATTTGTTAGTACACGAATAGTTCGACAACCGAATGCAAGTAATGCAATTTTTTTGTTCTTTTCCGTGTTATATGAATTCAAATTAAGGAGGAAATAAGGATCTTTTTGTAATAAATTGATAGTGATATATTGCCACGAATCATTCGTAAAATAAGGTTCGTTGCGGAAGTCTGACGAATAATCCGCAAAGGACTTTGCCTGGATGATTCGTGAAAGAACGGATTTTTTTTTAACGGTGATATAATCATTACAATTTTCTTGAATTAAAATTCCGCTCAAAGAGTAACGTGCTCGAGTTACGACAGCCCCATAGACTGGGAGGGCACGGGCGTAGGAGTGGCCTCCCGCTGCACGGTTACGCTTACAGTCCCACCCGGGAGGGGGACGAGCCCGCCGCACACGGCTGCGCGGCGGGTTGCCTACGCCGGAGTTCTACGGCTGCACGAGCGGCGGCAGCGGCGAGCTCATCTTCCTCTGTCTGTCTCCCTTCGCCGCACCGCTTGCCGTTTGGCGCGACTTACGCAAGCCGAGAAAGCGCAGCGCAGCACCGCGCCGCGGCGCGCCGCACAGTGGGGCAAAATCGAAAAAAGAGGGTCATAATTCCAAAAAGCTGAAAATTGCACAAATATTGGTACAGGGGGGTTTTCGAGTGTGCTTGATTGCTTCCCGGTGTCCATTTGCACCTCTCGGATCTTCCTGGGGGTGTCATCGGGGACCTCATGAGGTCGCCGATGACACCCTTTTTAATAATTTGTATCCTGGGGTTTTCGAGGGCGCCTGATCGATTCCCGGTGACCGTTTGCACCTCCCGGGTCATCCTGGGGGTGTCATTGGTGACCTCACGTCATCGGCGACCTCACGTCATCGGCGACCTCACGTCATCGGCGACCTTATGACGCCTTATGAGGTCCCCGATGACACCCCCAGGATGACCTGGGAGGTGCAAACGGACACCGGGAATCGATCAGACGCCCTCGAAAACCCCGCGATGCACATTTTCAAGAAGGGCGTCATCGGCGACCTCATGAGGTCCCCGATGACACCCCCAGGACGACCCGGGAGGTGTAAAAGGACACCGGGAATCGATCGGGCGCCCTCGAAAACCCCGCGGAACAAATATTCAGTGCTCCACCCCCATGTGAATCGGGTTGATTTAACACTAAATCTCGCAATTTGTGCGATTTGTTCAATGTTTGAGAGCGATTTGTTAGAAAATCGCTAAATTTCGCTAAATCGGCCCATATGCCTTTTGAAGAGGGCCATTAGTAGAACTCATTTCCGTAGCCGGCATGATGCGCAAACGTGCGCAACTCAACTTCTGTCACAGGAAAAGTGTGTCATACGCTGATTTTCATACTTTTTCAAAAACTGTTAAAAATTGAACATGGAATATTTCGACAAATCCGCTTATTGTGTCACATGCCTCAGACCTTCCTCTTTCCATTGATGTATATAATTGATACATTATGTCATTGGACAGAGGCGGAAAATCGATTTATGTGAACCCCTTGCTCACACACCGCGTTGACACTCGAATTTGGGCATCTTTGCCGCTCTTTTTCAAACGGAAATCGTCCAATGAGATTACTAAAACGTACTGCATCAGGTGCTCTGAACCTTTCTGAACACAGATCGACTGCTGCCTGGACTGAAAACGCATTTTAGTCATGTACCCTTTTTGACCCTCTTTTTTCGATTTTGCCCCACTGTGCGCCGTCTGGTCGCGTCTTGCCCTGCCAGAGCGCGCCCAAGGGGGAAACAAGGAAAATTTTTGCACAATTCGTAAATTACGGACAGACTTTCTTCTTTTAAATTAAAAAAAAAAAAATCAGAGAATTGTGGCAAAGAAGATTCAGGAATCACAAAACCATTCAATGCCTAGCCTACGTTGTATGAATTAAATGTTTTTTGTTTTTTTTTATACAAAAAAATAAGTAAATAAAATTCACATTTTTTCATCAAGATTTAGACTTGCTTCCCGCTCGGCCACGCTGCAACAGAATCTGCCAACACTGTCCATCAAGTTACTCGCTCTATCGTCGGATATCATAAGACGGAAACATTTTAGCTGATTTTAGCGAAACTGAGCAGCACCACCACCAATTCGGATCGGTAGAAGTAGCAGTGACGAAGGAGAGGGAAAAAGAGCAGGAAAGAGCGAGAGAGACACGTATAGGAGAGGGGGGGGGGCCCAGACAGGCTCCTGCTCGCCAGACTCCGCTGCGGTGGTGTGGCGGCGCGCGGAGCGGCCCGGAGGCCCGGAGGTTTAGTCGTCCTTTACTTTTTTCTTTTTTTTTTTTTCGGGCGTGTACCCGAGTGAGCCGGTGCCGAGACCGGCCGAGACCAGGCAGCGGCTGACCAGAGCACCGCTATGTGCCTAACGGTGCGCCCCGCCCCCCTCCCTACCCCCTTTCACCGCTCTCTTCGCTTTGCCTTTGTCCGACGCGTCGCGCCGCGTCTCTTCCCCCCTCTCTCTCTCTACCTCTCTCTCTCTCTCTCTCTCTCTCTCTCTCTCTCTACCTCTCTCTCTCTCTCTCTCTCTCTCTCTACCTCTCTTCCTTTTTCACCTATCTCCGTGTCCGTGAGCTCGCGGCGGAGTGTTGCACTCGAAGTCCCTCTTTCTTCCGCCCATCCTACTCTCTCTCTCTCTCTCTCTCTCTCTCTCTCTCTCTCTCTCTCTCTCTCTCTCTCTCTCTCTCTCTCTCTCTCTCTCTCTCTCTCTCTCTCTCTCTCTTTCTCTCCCTCTCTCAGTTTCCTCCCTCCCATTCTTCTTCACTCTTGGACCACCGCGGTGGAGGCGGGAGAAAAAAAATTAAAAACCCTCGATCGCTTTTCTTGCAACTTAATTACATGCGATGATTGAACCGCGCGGTAGAATTTGGTTCACTTAAATCGCGCGTTGCGTTCCGGCGAGCGGCGCGGCTTATTGCTTTGGATCGGGACAGGAACGAGAGACAATGAGATCGAGTGGGAGAGAGACAGGGGGAGTGGGAGTGGGACCAGAGGAGAGCGGACGGCGCCGCCTACAAGAACCCGCTCAGTAACAACATCAGAGGGTCCGCAGCGCCGCCAAATCGCACATACCTCCGGCTCCGGCCCGGCCGGCAGCTTTCTTCACGTGGGTGCAGGCAGCACTCCTACCGAAGCAGTGTGTGAGGAACAGGAGAGGGCGGGGGAAGGGGGGGGGGAGGGAGAGCAGCGCAACGGGCTCAACTTCCCGAAATAACGGTGCAAGAGTCTGGACCACGGAGCCTCGGCCTGGACCGGGTCCCCCCCATCTCATCTCCTACAACATACCCTGTCTGAGGACCCCGTCCCCTCCCCAGCCAGATCGCAACCCGGTCTGCAACAGCGCCCAAAGAAAATGGCAAGCAGACGAAAACTACAGTCGTCACTGAGGGCCGTCTCAAAAGTAGCCTAAGAGAGGCGAAAAGTTTCGTCATGTTTGTATGATATTTCTGTAATGGTTTGAATTTGCGGCGTACAGTAGATTTTGCGCACATCGGCAAACATACACACTATAGAGCTGACTCTACAACGACCGCACTCTCAGACTTGAAATGGACTATTTTCACTATAAAGTGGAATATTCATTGGTTTGTGATAAAATTAGTCTTCAAGGTAAACTTTTTTGACAGAGCTCATTTTCCAGTGAGAAAAGAGTCGGAGAAATGTAATCTAAATGGACAAAAATGTTTATTATATGGTAGTACAGTTTTCTTTATTTTAAAACAATAAAACTTTACTACCCTTAAAATAAATATTTTAGTTCATACATTACGTCATTTTAATTTTTGGATCTTGACGTTTTTGTCTTTAGCTAAGAATGTCTGTAAACAAATATCTATCATCTGTAGACAAATTTCATTGTCCTTACACATTACAGTGAAAAAAGTCAGTTGGAGATCTGAGCGTGCGTACGCCTTAATTAAATAACGTGAATGGGCAAGCATTCAAAGCCCGGTAAATCTTGAGTCAGGTAAGTGTTTGTTCATGCATAACTAAAACTAACAAAGCCCAAACAAAATGTCTTGCTAACATTAGCGCTAAACTGTTGTATCACAAAGAATTCTGTGCATCCGTTACAAATAAGCCAAATTTTATTTGTTGTACGGAGAAAAATCTTTGTAATAGAAAGAAAATTTTTTGTTAGTCCGCATACAAGGAAATTTCCTTTGCAGTTGCACATAATTCTTTGTGTGATATGAAAAAATTATCTGTTCAGTAGAAGATTTATCGAGTGTGGGAGAGTCTCCGACAGTATATTGACAACTGTTAAATTAAAATCGTCCAAAGGAGCAACCCCACCGGTAGGGGCCAGCTGGCCGACCGGTCCGACCCGAACCCGGAAGAGGAAGCTTGGCAGTCTCCCCCACCCCTTCCCCCTCCACAGCCCGGGCCCCCGGGCCCCCGGCACCGCGTGGGAACAGGGGGGGAAAGGGTAGGAACTGAATCAATATAGAGGGGATGGGATGGGCGGCCCGTGTTCGGGGGGCGGCGGGGGCGGCGCCTGCCTTTCGACGAGTTTAGCGACCTTTGCTCTCGCTTGCCTGCTGCGTACTCATGCCCCTCGCCCCACCTCACCCCTGCAGATAAGTGCGCCTAATAAGCCCCCTCCCCCCTTACCTACCGCCCCCCCCCCCTCTCTCTCTCTTTCAAGCTGCAGCGCTGCCGCCACCCCCCAGCGCTACCTCGCCGAGTACCCAGCGCATCAGACCCGCATCAGTGCACCCCTCAAGCGATGCCTTTTCCAGCAAGAGGCAAAACTGAACACGTCTTCGTATATACGAGGTAGACGCACGATAAAACCGTGTGAAGCTGAGCTAAAAGCGCTGTGGAAAATATTTCCGTAGATGTACAATATATTTTGCAATTCACTATGCACAACATATCTCGTACATGTACGACTTTACGCTTTTCCACTTTGTTGCTCACCGATCGATTCTGAGTTGATGCGTATAGTCATAAAAATTTACAATATGAATTGTAATTGTACAAGACCTCTCATGGAAAATTTTCCCGAACCCAGTACAAGAATTTCTCACAGTGAGTGCGCGTCTACCTCGGCCTGCGGCGCGCCAAAAACTTTTCTGTGCATTGGCGGTTGACTACACTGCAAATCCTGGAATCCAATTTCTCACCCAAAATGGGAGAGGACACTTTTCCATGCTAAATTGGAGTGAGAATTTTTAACCTCACTCTTTTCGAGCGAGATATTTTTTAGCCTCGCTCTATTTGAGTAAGGATTTTTTAACCTCACTTAATTTGAGCACGAATTCCGAGGGGGAAATCACTTCGGGAAAGGGTGTACGAACTATTACACATTACGTTCTATTACGGCTATTTCGCCGCTATTACGGCCATTACGTAGCTATTACGGCTATTACGCCGCTATTACGGCTATTACAAAGCTATTACGAAGCTATTACACAAGTATTACGCTGCTCTTACGAGGATATTTTGCGTGCATGACATCGTTCATTTGCTGCTCTTTCCAGTAAATGAGTCAATCAGTACGACTAAAACTTCAAGAAAATGCGTCCGACGGAAGAAAATGCAACCAACCGTGAAAAAAAAAAAAAAAAAAAAAAAAAAAGACTTTTTAATGCCATCCAAAAGTCGAAATCGACAGGTCTGCCAGATTGACTCACACTGTTAAAAGCTTACGGTGAATTTGACTGTAAGTTACAGTGAAACCTGCACCACTGTAAGTTACGGTGCATATTCGCCGTAACTTACAGTGAATATGCACCGTAAGCTACGGTGAGCAGCCTGCACCACTGTAAGTTACGGTGCATTTTCACCGTAAGCTACGGCGAATAGCCTGCACCACTGTAAGTTACGGTGTATATTTACTGTAAGTTACGGTGAATATGCACCGTAACTTACAGTGGTGCAGGTTTCACCGTAAGCTTTTAACAGTGCACCCTTACACTTCTGCGTACCCACTCTTGCATAATTTTTCATATCGTACGACCACCGAGAGTTTAGCACACCAAATGGAAAGGAAGTATAGGCTATCACATGAGTGCGAGAGAGAGAGAGAGAGAGAGAGAGAGAGAGAGAGAGAGAGAGAGAGAGAGACAGAGAGAGGCTATTCTTCCGGTGGGACCACGATACCAGCGTATGTTTGTTTACGACTGTCCCGCTGCAGTATACCTATTTCCATGCGTTAACGCTGTGAGTCAGAAAGTAACGTAAGAAACAGAGCGCGTCACCTTTTTGGAACAATGTCGGTTTAAAAGAATTAGACCTAAAATCGTCGTTGTGGTACTGATGTGACATTTACTATTATTCAATTGTGTCTACTAAAATGGTGCATCATTTTATAGTTTTGTAGTTTATGCTACGACCATGCTTCAACGACCATGCAGACTCGAGCTTGAGCGCTTCATCCTCATAAGGCGCCATTACAACGCAATTTCGCTCTATTACGCCACTATTACGCTCTATTACGCCACTATTACGCTCTATTACACCACTATTACGCTCTATTACGCCACTATTACGCTCTATTACGGGCAATTTCGCCCTATTACAGGCTATTACGCACTATTTCGTTCTATTACGTAATTATTACAGGTCTGGGTGTACGAGCTATTACGCAAGTGATTTCCCCCTCGACGAATTCTCACTTTATTTGGGCGAGGTCTCAAAATTCTTTCTCAAAAAGGGCGAGGAAAAAAATTCTTACTCTCCAGAGAGAAATAAAATTGCCCTCAAATTCTCACTCGTATGGGGGCGAGAATTATGACTCGTAGATTTTCTGTGTAGCCTGTCGCCTGTCCGCCTCTCGCATCCAACGTCTCATGCCTGGCGCTTAACGCCTCAGTCCCGTCGATCTCCCCTGGTGCTCTCTGACAGGGCTGAGCATTTAAATTTTAACTTGAAGTAAAATTTTCAAATTTATTAGCTCAGCGAAACACATTCAGTACATAAACCGAAGGGGTGATTTTATTCCCTATGATTTTGATAAGCGCAGAAGCGTGACCAGGAGTGGTCATGCTGCACTCAAAGTGTTACCCTGACAGAAGCAAAAATCTCATACAGGTTGATTGTTTTACAAATTAATCAATAGCCAAGACTTGATTAGAGGTTCACATCAGCCACCGCGACTTGAACACTAAGTATTATTTATTACGTTTCTATTAATAATTAATGGATGATAAACTGTCACGCATACAATCTTCTTGATTTAAGGAACGCATAACTTGTGTCAATATTTCAATCAAGTCGCACACATACGTGACAACAACCGTCACGCAAACACACTCTCTGCTCGATACGTGACGACGGACGCACTCTTCTTCTTCCGCGAGTCCGGAGGCGTGGCCGGGCCCGCCGGCTCGGCTCAGCCTGGCTCGGCTCGGCTCGGCTCGGCTCGGCTCGTCGCGCAACGCACACTTTTATTCAGAGAGGAGAGGAGAGAGCCGTGTCGGATGCGGTGTTGTCACAACTTCATCAGCATCATGCGGCCTCAATGAGATGCGATCCTCTCCGGGTTTCGGTCCACCATAAAGCAAAACTACAGCACAACAGATACACACAGACCGCTCCCCGCCCTGCACCGCCCCGCCCCGCCCCACCCCGAGCTGAGCATTGCGTTTCTTGTCACAGAAGCCGGGACCGATGAAGGCATTGCCCCCTCTCCGCCCCCCCCCCCTCCCCTCCCTCCCTCCCACGCCAATCAGACAGACAGACAGACAGGCAGGCAAGCAGGCAGGGAGACGAACGGTCAGGCTACTGACCGCGAGCAGCGGCGGCGTGTTGTAAAAACATAAAATCGCTCACAATACACCGGTGTATGGTAATGCCCAAAAGGGAGGAAAGTTCGTCAAAGCCATGGCAGACAATGCTGGGAGGAGGGAAGTGACAGTCCTGCTTCGTGCCGGCCACTGCCCCGCCCCGCCCCGCCCCGCCCCGCGGTGCCCTGCCCCGCCGCGCCCAGCAGCATTATTAATTTGCACATCAGAGAAAAACCGATCCATAGTTTTTTTTTTTTTTTTTTTTTTTTTTTAATATGTTCGCCGACGCATTGGCGAGCCGGGGACAATTTCATGAGTGTAATTTTGTGAATCATAAATCACACAGCGACTTTGCAAACGATCACGCAGAATGTATGCCATACGGTACTACCTCCCATAACCGCGTATCCCAAAGTGTTATTTTTATATTTATATATTTTTATATTTTTTTTAAAAGAGCTGGTGCTAAAATCAGGTGCGGGTTCGAAAGCCGGTTGGTTGCGTTACCAGCGTCCTTTTGACCACTTGAGACCAACTCGAGACCAGAACCAGGAAGCTGCGCGGACCGGGACCGCCTCATCGTATTAGCCGGCAGGTCCGCGCTGCACCGCCCCGCCCGGCCCGCCCCGCCTGACAGATTCTGACGAGAGTACAAAAGAGGAATACATACCCCCTCCCCCCTTTCCCTTCCCCCTGCCCAACCCAACTCCACGTGCTTTGCTTGCCCTTACCCTGCCAAAATAAATTATACGTATGCCACGTCGCCAATTTATTGCGATGATAATAAAATAAAAACTTTAAAAAGGCGCGTGGGTGTAGGGGGCACCTTTGGTAATATTCGTCAAGATTGCAAGCGAACGTGAGCGCGCGCGCCCGCCCAGGTGTATCGTAAAAATAATTTTAAGCAGAATAATACTACGGTAGTGGTAGTAGTTAAGTTCCGTGAGTGTGGTCGGCGCGGCTCTGCGCGGTCCCAATTGGACTGGAGTCATAAACGACCTGAGCCATACAGACCGCTCCGCCCCGCCCCGCCCCGCCCGCCCCGCCCCACCCCACCCCAACGGTCGGGGTTGTTGCCCCGAGAGCTTTCCCTGAAAGAGGCGCGCTAAGATGTTCGGATGACTGCCGCTTGATGCTTTCGCACAAGTCCAAAATTCCTGCGAAATTTCTTCCGCCGAAAACGCAAATGGAATCCCAAGCGTACGAATGTCGCACACTTGCGTACGCGTGAAAAGAGAGAAAAAAAAAAGAAGAACACCAGTTTAAGTGCACAGATAAAAAATCGCTCATGCAAAAAAAAAAATAAAATCGCGAAGTTATTGGTTTTACGACAGCAAATCTTTACTCGTCAAAGAAAATTATGTCGACACATTGCGTCAAAAAATTATCGTAACAATACTACTGAAAGTTGTAACTTTGCGACATTTCTCACGGAAAAATTTCCCGTAACCTTCAAGAATATTTTTCACATAGTGAAGGTGTGCGAAGAAAAATTCGTTCATCCTTGCAGGTGTGCGCATGAGTATTGGTTCGCTTCCATTCGTTTCCCTGCAAGTGCGCAAATTTTTATTCGCTCATCTACAAGCGAGCTATACAGTTTTAACCCGCACATCAGCAGGAGTGCGACACTCACGCACTTGGCGCCAGTCGTGCTGCTGCCGCCTTTGACTTTCCGAGCGGGGTGTACAACAGTAGACTACTCACCATCTCTGCTCATGCCCAGCCGCAGGCACTTTTGCAGTCGGCAGTACTGGCATCGGTTCCGGTTGACCCTGTCCACGGTGCAGGCCTTGGCGCGCGGACATTGGTAGTTGACCACCGAGGATTGCGAGCGGCGGAAGAAGCCCTTGCAGCCCTCGCAGGTGATCACGCCATAGTGAACGCCCGACGACTTGTCGCCGCACACCTTGCACGGGATGATCTCTATTTGTGCTGCAAAAGAGAGAGAGAGAAAGAGAGACACGTTAGAGCGGGTGTCACAGCGAGAGAGAGGGAGACAGACAGAGAAAAGGAGAGAAAGAGAGACGACCTGACACGTGAGTGGGAGGAGCGGGGTGAGCGAGGAGAAAACAACTCTGAATTTTGGTGTAAGCATTTTGTGAATTTTTGTGGATTTTCCTGACCTTTTTCTAATTTTTTTATGAATTTTTGAAAAAAAAATTCTCAATTTTTCTGGTTGTATTTATGAATTCCTTGTACAAAAATTTGAGAGTTGTTTCTCTCTCGGGCGTGGTGCATAGGCACGCGGGCCTAACTGCTCTGGCATTGCCGACAACGAAACTACCTACCAATGGCGCAGCTGGGTGCGATTTTCAAAGAGCAATACAAAACCAAAGTTTCCTTAATTTCGTTTCCAGTGTGGGGATGTTCAGATGAAAGAGCGCGCCGCGTGTGTTGGCGGAGAGAAAGGGTGGGTGCGGAAAGGGCCGGTCCGGGCGTAGGCTGCCGATAACAGCAGGGATAGGTCCGGGTTCGGGTCCGGGTGGCGCGGGAGGGGCGGGGCGGGAGCGGCAGGAGGCGAGCAGAGGGACAGCAGGAGAGCGTAGCATCGCGTAGCGTAGCGTCCTCCATACCGGTCCTCCCGGTCATTCATCAATCAATACCACCGCGCCGACGTGTTATACAGCAGCGTTCATTCACCAGGTTGCTGCAGGTGGGTGGGTGGGCTATGCGGGGCGGGGCGGGGCGGGGCGCCAACCACGCGGCGCATCTAGTAAAACACGGATATGTATAGTAATCATAAATACCCGCAGCAGCCTGGAGCCCCTACGCCCTGCTCGCGCGAGCTTCAATATGTGTGTGTGAGTGCGTGTGGCGCAGTGTATGGAAGTGTGTGTGTGTGTGTGTGTGTGTGTGTGTGTGTTGCAGTGTGTTAAGCGCATCTTATAGTACCGAGTGAACGGGCCAGGCCGGGCCGGGCTGGGTGGCGCGGGGCGGGGTGGGGCGGGGCGCTGGGCCCGTTAGCTCATCTCATCCTCTTGTGTGCGGTGCTGTGTGCGTTACCAGTCCCTTCACGGACAGCCGAGCCCAGCCCAGCGCAGCCCCGCTACACACGCCCCGTGCATTCCGCCACTAATGAACAGAGTGGACAGCAGGCGGCAACGGACAGGGACAGGGTGGGCTTGGGGCGGGGCGGGGCGGGGCGGGGCGGGGCGTAGCGGGGCCAAGGCGGGGCGCCACAAGGCCCCTCCCTTATGCAAGCCGAGGACAGAACACATCACCTAAGAAAACTCGTGTCACGCAACTTGTGCCACCACACCACTTTGATGCGGTTCCGGTGTAGACCAAGGGGTTCTTTCCTCCCCCCCAAAAAAAAACTGTTTACAACCCAAACCAAAATCAGTAAAATATCAGGAAACAATCAAGAAAAAAAAATCAGAAAAAACAATAGAGAGATCAGAAAAATCTGTGAACGCTTGAATTTACAGTGAAGGTGAAGGACCCCTCGGGGTGGACTAGGATAAGAAGTCACTGTGAAAAATATCTTTGTAGATTTACGATAAATTTTGTAAATCGTGATTTACGAAATATGTTGTAAATTTACGACGGACCTTTTTTGCTCGTGAATGAATTTCAAGCCGATATGTAGTGCTTGTAATTTTACGATTTGCAATTGTAATTTTACAACTGCACTTCGTGGAAAATTTTCCTGTAAATTTACGACTATTTTTCACAGTGGTTGACGGACATGTCATTCACTTCGTCTCGCTTCAGTCAAATAAAAACGTGGGAGAATGTATGCGGAGTGACGAAAACCCTTCCGACGATGCTTTCGAGATGAGAGTGAGACCACGGCAGCGATAGTGCAGCGCTGTCCCTGTCCTGCGGGGCTGTCCGGCGGCGGTGACCGGGGTGACGAGGGCATCAGGAAAGCCGGCACCCCACCCCACCCCGCCCCGCCCCGCCACGGTAATCCATATTTCAGTCACTTTGACGTGGCTTGGCGAGGCTCAGAGCCTGCCAGGCTGAAATATGCAGAGGTGGCGTGGCGGGGCCGGGCGGGGTGCGGCTTGCCACCGGTGACACGCAGGGCAGCACCCTTCCGCAAATTACAGCAGCAGACCGCTGATGCGAGTTAAGCAGCAGGGCAACAGTTGTCCCTCCCTTGCTCAGGTTGCTCAGGGGCCCCGAGGCGTGTTTCGCGTGCGGGGTAGTGCGCCTAGTGGGGTAGGACGGGGCGGGGCGGAGTGGGGCGGTGTGGGGCCTGGCGAGGCCTGTATCGCGAACGTCTCAGCCTCACCTTTCAGACTAGCTACACTCGTGATCTCGCACTCGGACGAGTACACCATCTCGGCGATGGTCTGCAGGTAGGCCTGGTACAGGTGCTGCACCGGCTGCTGCTGGTGGTGCTGCCGCTGCAGCGGCTGCTGCGCTGAGGGGTGCGCCGGAGGGGCCGCCGCGACCGGTGGGGGCGGAGGCGCCTCGAGTGGGATAGTCATAGGGATCTAGTTGGCCGTGGTGGGCAGACTGCTGGCTGGTGGGCCCCGGTGGGCCCGGCCCGGTCCTGCCCTGACCTCGCCTCCGCCTCGCCTCGCGCCTCTCGACGCCCCCGCCCTGGTGCCCTGGTGGGGCCCCCCCGGGCCCTCCTGGAGGAGGCGGTCCTGGAGCTGAGCGGGGCGGGGCGGGGCGGGGGAGGGCGCGCGGCGGCGGCGGCGGGCTGCGGTCAGGACGAGCGCCGCGGGTGCATCCGGGGCGACGACATGGTTATCCACACGGCGGCGACACGCGACTCATATCACTAGATATTCAACACTTCACTGATAAGGGGGGAGGAGGGAGCAGAGGGAGGCACTGCGACACTGACACACGTCACTGACACGTTGCGCACGCTGATGAAACACGCGCACACACACGCACGCACACACACACACACACACACACACGAGCACGCGCGCGGCCGGCAGGCTGCTCTCCGAGGGGCCGGAGGAGGAGGAGACGGCGGCGTCCAGACGAGACACTCGGGGAGCCGGTCGGCCGATCACTGAGAGGAGGAGGATGGGGACGGGCCGGGCCGGGCCGGGCCGGGCCTCCAAACCCAACGGGCCAACGGGCCCATGCCCGAACCGGGCCCGCCCGCCCGGCGGCCCGCCCCGCCCCGCCCCGCCCCGCCCCGCCCCGCCCCGCCCCGCCGGGCCGCCCTGCCTGCCTTGCCTGGCTCACTAACCCGAGACGACCCTCCCCCTCCCCCTCCCCCACGGCCGGCCAGGTATTACCCACCTTCAACTTCACACCGCCCTTCCCGGTTTTAGTTTTACTTGTTCGTTTTTTCACGAATTCCTTTTCATTTTTTCTTCTTTTATTGGAGGAGTCCTTCTTCCTCCTTCTCATCCCCAGCCGTATGCCGTGCTGGGCCCGGCCCGGCTGTTGCCTTCATTGGATAACGGTACGCCCGTTCGGGGCGCCCCTCCCCCTTTCTCCCTGCTCCTCTCTCTCTCTCTCTGCTCCTCTCTCACTCACTCTTTTTCTCTCTTCCCATTTCTCTCCCTCTCTCTACATCATGCTTTGGTGAGCCCAGGGCGGCCTTGTTTTATTTCTCAATGCCGATGTCTTCTGCTCCTCCTCGACCCCTTCCTCCCCCATTTCTCTCTCCCTCTCTTTCTCCTTCTTCCTCTCACCCTCACCTTTCTCCAGACCAGCTGGAGGTGTCTCCGCCTCCCTCACCTCCCCCTCCCCCTCTCTCTCTCTTCCCACAGTCGAGCCACGTCTGGCCACGTCAAGATACGAATCACGATCATGAGTGAGCGCAGCAGGCCCGTCTGCTCTCATTATTCGCAAGATAATACGCATCCTGGAGAGCCAATATCGCGATAAGCGAATTAAAGTTACGTGCTCTCCAAATCAGTGGATATGGGAACATTCGCCTCACTTAAACAAGACTTCCCCAATCACATATATGCTAGGAAAAAAGGGGAAATCAACTAAATCACGTCGCTCTATCTGTTTGCTAATTGTTTCTCTTCACGTTGAGTGGGAAACAACTCTGAAATTTTTGAACACCTCGTACTTCAGAAAAAAAAATTCAGGATAATTCACAAAACTTTAGATAAAATTCAAGCAAAAACTCAATAAAAATTCACGAAAATTAAAAAAAAAAAAAATCTCAAAATTTATACATAAAAATTTGGAGTTGATTCACCCTCGATTCAAGTTGCTGGAGCGTGCGTGCGTGCGTGCTTGCATCGTGCATGTGATCAGCGCCTCTGAGGCCGACGGGCACTCAAATCAGGGCGAGCAGAAGCAGCGAGCGAGGAGGGTTGCACGGCCATCAATCTGACAGAGTTACGACCCACGGCGAGGCGAGGCGGAGGCGAGGACCGCTTCGAGGGACTCCCCTGGAGGTGAACAAGGCTTACAAGTGCCTGGTGCACCCCACGAGAGGGGCTCAGGGGGGCCCAGGTGGGGCGCGGCGCGGGGCGGGGCGGGCACCCCGCGGCGAGCAACGGGACGCGGGCAAGGTGGGGCGGGGCGGGGCGGGGCGGGGCGGGGCGGGGCGGGGCGGGGCGGCCCAACGGCCCGGCAGCGCAGCGGTGGTGCCGCGGGAGGCAGTCATTCCTACATAAACATCTCGACGGACATTTTAAATTTTAACATATAGGACCAGCGCGTCGGCGTGTCACCTCGGGAGGGGCGGGGGGAACAGGAGCCTGCCGGGAGAATAAGGCATAAAATAGATCTGTTTCACGTTGGATCCTACTCTCCGACCATCCCTCATGAGCATGAAGACTCGGCGGCGTCAGAACGGCCAATATGTTGCTAGGAGCGTGTAGCTTAAAGTTTAGTCGGGTATAGCTAAACTTTTTGCCGAGTCTTTAGCAGTACAGTCACAGTTAACTTTGTGGTTTACAGCTGCCAAAATTAGTCATCCAAATATCCAGCTACTTTTTAAGCTGAGTCTTATGGCTGAGTTTTAGCTAATCCTTTTTCTGAATAGTTCATAGGCAACATACACGTGCCTGTGCAAAGGTGTTGCCTAATTGGCAGACTCGGAGAGAAGCAGCGTTTAGGCAGCTTCTTGCATACTTATTTGACAATAGCACTATGATCACGCAGTACGGACGGATACTGTGTTCTACTCTACACGGCCCGGCCCGGCCCGTGCATGCGCGTTTATTCCCACGCGCAAGACCATCATAGCCGCAAACCGTCGCGCCCCGCCCGCCCCGCCCCGCCTCGCCCGCGAACTGTTTTTGCACAAGCACCGTTTTGCCAGAATCGCCGGACGACAAGAAGCAGCAGCAGCAGCAGCGGGAGGAGAAGCTTCCGCCTTCCCACACCCTCGCCCTCCCGTCACCCTCGCCTCCTGATTTGTTTCAACCCCGATGCACTCGGCGCGGCCCTGCCTGCTGCTGCTCCCATACAGGTCGCTGGGGGGGACCAGGGGGGACCAGGTGGCAGCCGCCCACCTGCTCCGCACCACCACCATCACCGCCCTGATGCTGCAATTCGACTCCTCTCATTCCCTTCCCGATCGGTGCAGCGGGGTGCCATATGGGCCCCCCACCACCCCGCACCACACACACACACACACACACACACACACACACACACACACACACACACACACACACACACACACACACACACACACACACACACACACAGGGTGCAGCGGAGGGCCCTCCTCTCGGCCATCCGGTCCAGCAACGAGACATAGCGGTACTCTAAACAAACGTGAGTGCATCGTGTGTGTGTGTGTGTGTGTGTGTGCGCGTGTGTGAGTGCGCGCTCCTATCCAAACCCCGACTGTCGGCCCTTTTCCGCCGCCCTCCGGGCCCAGCCGGCTCGACAGTGGGTGGGTGTTGGGTTGCGCGGGGAGAGTGGGTGACCATAGCACGGGGGTCATCACGTCACGGAGCGAGGGGGCAACCACTCCCCATCCCAGTGTACACGAGATTTCTACTGATTACATAGGATTTCTTCGAGATTTTGAGAGATTTCTATGAGATTTTACACGATTTCTCTCAGATTTCATGACATTTCAGAAGATTTCAATGAGATTTCATGAGATTTCACAAGATTTCAATGAGATTTCATGAGATTTCTCAGTTATATTTCCAAGGATTTCATCGAGATTTCTGAGGATTTCATCGAGATTTCTGAGGATTTCATCGAGATTTCCGCAGGTTTGTACACAGGATTTCTCGAGTGGTTGCCCCCTCGTCACGGAGGGTGGGTGGGTATGTCTTTTCGAACATGAGAGATGAGGAAGCATGTGTATACACGCACCTCTTCAACACACACACACACACACACACACACACACACACACACACACACACTCTCACACAATCTCGCGTTATGACAGGAACGAAGAAAGGCCTTCACCGTCACCAAAGGTCCACATCAAACCCGAAAAACGCGTCTAAAAGGGATACAAGATTTAGAGAGACCAGCTTTTAATACTTCATCTTAATAAAAATCCCTCGTAATTTAATACTGATCCCTTTGGCTCTTTCACTATTTTTTTTTCTCTCCTTCTCATCATGCAATCCGTGTGTCGGCACTATGTCGATAAGAAAAGGGCCGCCTAGCCTAGGGCCGGGAGGAGGGGGAGGGTCGCTGGGCCAGAAGCAGAATCCCCCCCTCCCCCCGCCCTCCGATAGGAAGGATAAGAGCTCTGCTCCGCCTTGCTCCGCCTCGCTCCGCCTCGCTCCGCCGGAGCTCCCCGTAGAGATATGTTAGAAAATGGTTAGAAATATAAAAATCCTAACCCAACCATACCGCTAAAATGGATGTCCAAGCGCACCCAGCGGCGATATCAATGCGACTCGCGCGCTTAGGCCAAGGGAGAAAAAACTCTGAAATTTTTGAACACCTAGTCATTCAGAAAAATTCAGGAAATTTCACAAGTAAAAATTCACAAAAAAATCCAAAAATGTGCACACCAAAATTCGGAGTTGTTTCTCACTCGGGCTAGACCCACCAGTCTTGCCATCAAGTAAGGCAAAATACCGCGCAATACACCTGAATGTAACGTGACTGTATATCCGCCTGCCAACTAGGCACCATATGTGCACGGGTGCAGGCGAGTTGCCTAGAAGGCAGGCGGAGATACCGTCACCTGCACATAAGAGTATTGCGCTGATTTTTGCCCACCTTTTCTGGCAACACTGAGACCAGGTGGGTCTCGGAGTGCTTTTATAGTTGGGCCCGTCCCACAGATAAAGCTCACATGGCAGTATGTGCTATGCGGAAGAGCGCTGTCGGATACCTGCCAACTCTCCTGCGACCTGCGGGAGTTGTAGGGGGCGGGAGATGGGTTCGGCATATTGTCGTTTGCGGCACTAATCCCCCAGGTCAGAAGGGTCGAGTTGCGATTGCGGCGGGGCCGAGGGCCCGGATTTGCGTTTGCGGCGCGGGCGCGGAAAAACCGAGGGAAGAAAGAGAGATTTCTCTCCTGACTGCGTACGGCACCGTGGATGTGTCGATTGCGGCGCTGGAGGTGAGGGGGGGAGCAGGCGGCCGCTCGCTATGGGCACCGAAGGGGAGGGGCGTCTCTCACTGAATAAGTATAATACACACTTAAATACTAGGGACAGTTTTGTTCCTAATTGAGTACGAATCCGTGCATACGCAACGTGTGTACGATTTCTTTCCAAAGTAAAGAAGTAAAAGTGCACTTTTGTGCAGTTTCACTACGTTATTAGGCACAAAATCGTACACACGTTGCGTATGCACGGATTCGTGCTCAATTAGGAACAAAAATTGTCCCTAGTATTTTAGAGTGCAGTAATAAGGATGCACTTTATTTACTTATTCTCAAAACAATAAATTGAGTGATACATTAAGTGATGAACCTGCAAAAAAAATGTAATTAGCTAAGCGATTGCGAGGTCTATTACTCCAGTGACCATCGCGAAGCCTGATACGCGAGACGTAACTAGACGTAACAAAAAAATAAAAATAAATAAACAAATAAATAAATAAATAAATAAATAAATAAACTGGTACCAGTTTGGTATCCTTCACTTCTATGTTGGAGTATTGCTCCTCCCCTCTCAGAGAGATGCCCCTGCCTCCCCCCTCGCCCCGCCAGAGGTGGCTCGGTGCAAGTCAGCAGCCTCTTCCCTCCTCCAGCGCCGCAATCGACACGTACGCCCGAACGCAGCCTGGAGAGAGATTTCTCTTTCTTCCCTCGGTTTTCCCCTTCGCGCGCCGCAAACGATGCATGACTCCCGGGCGCGCCGCAATCGCAACTCGACTTTTCTGACCTGGGGGATTAGCGCCGCAAACGACATACAACCATGGGTTCATGGGTGCTAACGGAGGCTTGCCGGCTGTTGATCGTTGATCCTACGGCGTGGAAATGGGAAGGGGTGGGAGACGTGGAGAGAGGGGGGGTCTGACCCTCTCCTCGGCTCCGCTTTCGCCTCCCTAAGTAAACCCGGAGGCCAGGTAGCAAGTAGAGGAGCACCGCGTGGGCAGGCCCGAGCAGGCCGGGCGGTGCACTTGGAGTTAGTCCCCTGTAAGGACCCCCTAGGGGAGGGGGTGGGGGGCTTATGGCAGGTCAGCAACCCTCGCCCGCTCGGTCCGCCGGGAGAGTCTAAGAAGCACCGTGCGGAACGGGAGCAGGAGCGGGCGGGGCTGGGCTCGGCTCGGCTGGGAGAAAATCCCTACATGGGAGGACTTCAAATACATTTCCTTTCGATGCGAGCGGAGGATTCGGGTCGGGTCGCCGCGTATATCCTAAATTCCGGTTCGAAGTTGCCCGCCTCCGTTTGGCGCCGGCTGCCACCACCCGCTACGCCGCGCCACGCCACGCCGTGCTACATCATGCTTTGCTACACTCACTAGGCCAAGCGGCGCGCTGCAGAGCGCCCATCGGGAAACAGTTCCTGCTGCGCGCGGTGATGCAACTGGACTGAAGGGGAGGGGAGGGCTTGTATTACAGCTCCAACACAGACACATACACACACTTTACACCTGAATTACATGACCTGCACCACTACGATAATTGTGCACTTGCGCACAGTTTGCACACTCGCGACTCGTTCAAGTGAGCGAATTCCTATTCCCGAACCTGGGCGGGTCTCCAGAGCTGTCCGTGGAGCAGAGCAAGGCTCTCCACCCAGCGCTGTGCCGTCCTGTTCGCCCGGGACGCAGCTGTGACTGTTACGTCAGGCAACACGGGGAAATTTTTTTTTAAAAAAATGTGTCAGATTATTAGTTTGAGGATTAAGGCAAAAACTTAAAAAACTTATTTAATTTGCAGGAATAAACTCCCCATATTTTGAAAAATGGGCGGGAAGCTCCCTCAATTTTTTGAAAACATGACACCTCAGCACGCCCCGCACGGGATGGACCGAACTGGACCCGACTGCGACCGCCGTCTTATTCAACATCCGCAACAGCAGCGCCGTCGCGTCACCGAGTCGCGGCGCGCGGGGTCGTCCACCCCGGCCCCGCCAGCAGAAGGGTGATTCCGCACAGAGAGTTTTCGTTTCTCACTCTGTCCTTGTCGCACTGATGCGGCACGCCTACAAGGAGCGAGCGAGAGAGAGAGAGGACACTACGAAACGCTGTAGGCTCCTCAGGATCACCCTGCGCAGGGCCTCGAGGAGGGCGGCGGCCAAAGGGACGCGAAGGGATTGCGCGGGGGCAGGGCGGGGGCTCCGAGGCACAAAGGAGCAGGCCCGAGCCCCATCTCCCCCAGACCGGGAGGGACCCGGCCCGCGGACAACACACGGCATAATTGGCGACACCGAGATCTGTTCGCACAGGCCAGGCCAGGGTAGGGCAGGGCAGGGCAGGGCCCGGTGCGGCCGGCAGGGCCCGATAGGCAGAGGAGGAGGGTCGGCGGCCAAGCTAGGAGGAGGGCCATCCGTCAAAATAGCTGTCAGCCGGACGAGTGTGTTGACCCCCAAGCCGAGACACTGTGTGCGGAAAACAAAGAGCTTTGCAGCCTCCCCCCCCCCCCTCTCCTCTCTCTCCTTTTCTCCGTTTTCCTCGTGCTGCTGCTGTTGGCTGCATAAAAGACAAAAAAGGAAAAAAAGGAAAAAAGGCCTGCATGTTTTAGAAGGTTGAAAGAGTACTTTTAAGGTCTGTTTGAAGATAGTACCCTGTTTCCAATATGCCAAAAAACTTTTGCGAGGGCAAGCTTCTTCTAGCGGAAAAAAAAACTAGTCACGCGACAGGACACTTTCAGTCCGAAAATAGAAAACAGTTAAATTTTCAGAGCTCTGGGCAAAGGAAAGCCGTCTCAGGGAATGGACATGTCGGATGCATATATCCGGAGTTAGCTGGCGCTGCCCGACCTTATCAGCAGTTTCCGTAGATATTCGAAAGAGGATGTCTTTTATGTGCCTTTTTCCCCCCCCCAAACTACCGTTGGACTCGAGCGATCAATAAAAAAAAAATGTTCTACCGAACTGGAGACTGGGGATGCCGCCGCCGACCTGCGTTGGGCAACCGTGCGACAAGCAGCGACAAGATGCAGCGATTACGATCGTAAGCCATTGTGTGTTGGGATACAGGAGACGGGACTGGATGAGGGGGAAGGGGACACCTGCAGCAGGCACACCTACGCGTAGGAGCACTCTCTCTCTCTCTCTCTCTCTCTCTCTCTCTCTCTCTCTCTCTCTCTCTCTCTCTCTCTCTCTCTCTCTCTTTCTTTCTTTCTTTCACGTACAAATACACTATCACAAACTCACACATTCACACACCCATTCTGCTCATGCAAGGCGGAGGGGGTTACCATTTGCCATGCAGTCAACACTAAACAGAGTGAAGGCAAAGTCGATCGGGCGACCTTGCTCCTGGCGTGCGTCGAGCGAAAGTAACCCCAAAAGATTGAGGGCGTCGTATATCAGAAAGAGGAGAAATATAATCAGGCCGCACCACCGGAATAAGGGGGCCAAAATAATTTCAAGCTGCCGCCGGGGGCAGAGGGCGCAAAGAGGAAGGGGTCAAGAGGCAGCCAGGGGTCGGTAACTTATCAAAAATTAGAGGATAAAAAGTAGATTTTTGGTAAACCTTGGTAAGTCTTCCTGAATTAATAATAATAATAATAATAATAATAATAATAATAATAATAATAATAATAATAATAATAATAATAATAATAATAATAATAATAATAATAATAATAATAATTACAAGGTGAAAAAGTTCAGAGTTGTTTCCCCTTCCCCTTCGAGAAAAGCGACCTGCAGCGCCGGCACACTAGGCAACGTCCGCAAGCATGTCCCCACCCGACTCGCTCAGACTATGCTCACGTACGCTCGCAGCCACGCTCATGCACGTTCTCGCACGCTCAGCCACGCTCAAGCACGTTCTCACGTTCTCTCACGATCAGCCACGCTCGGCCACACTTACGCTCACGGGGGGAAACAGCTCTGAAATTTTTGTACACCTCGTAATTCAGAAAAATTCAGAAATGTTCCGGAAAAATTCAGAAAAAAAAATTCAGAAAAAGTTAGGAAAGGCAGAAAATTCACAATAATTCACTGCAATTTACAGAATTGTAAGGAAAAACTAAAGCAAAAATCCACTTAAAATTAAAGTTCACAAAATTTGTACAAAATAATCGACTGCCTAAAAAAAATCCAAGTTGATTCCCCTTTGAAGCCCAGCCATGCTCTAGCACGTTCTCACACGCTCGTCCGAGGACTTGCACGCTCATACGCACGCGCGCGCGCCATAGACACAGAAGTGTCGTGCGCGGTGGCAGCAGCAGCAGCAGCAGTGCGCTGCCGAGCCGCCGAGCAGCCGATGCAGGGTCAACGGCCGTCCTTCGTGCCCGCCCGCCCCCCGCCGCCCCCGGGCCCGCCCCCACCCACCGCCACTCCAACTCCCGTTACTGCCCCCTCC